>CM061753.1:325126018-325726018 GCA_030979885.1 Lolium multiflorum
GAGCCCCCAGCCGAGAGCCACGATACGGAAAACCTTACGGAGACGCCGCCGCCGCGAATCCCATCTCGGGGATTCGGAGATCGCCTCCGGCACCTGCCGGAGAGGGGATTCATCTCCGGAGGACTCTTCATCGCCATGATCGCCTCCGGAGTGATGAGTGAGTAGTTCACCCTGGACCATGGGTCCATAGCAGTAGCTAGATGGTCGTCTTCTCCTTGTTGTGCTTCATTGTTAGATCTTGTGAGCTGCCTAACATGATCAAGATCATCTATATGTAATTCTATATGTTGTGTTTGTCGGGATCCGATGGATAGAGAGTACTATGATTATGGTGATTATCAATCTATTGTTCATGTGTTGTTTATGATCTTGCATGCTCTCCGTTATTAGTAGAGGCTCTGGCCAAGTTTTTACTCTTAACTCCAAGAGGGAGTAATTATGCTCGATAGTGGGTTCATGCCTTCATTGATACCTGGGACAGTGACAGAAAGTTCTAAGGTTGTGATGTGCTGTTGCCACTAGGGATAAAACATTGATGCTATGTCTAAGGATGTAGTTATTGATTACATTACGCACAATACTTAATGCAATTGTCTGTTGCTTTGCAACTTAATACTGGAGGGGGTTCGGACGATAACCTGAAGGTGGACTTTTTAGGCATAGATGCAGTTGGATGGCGGTCTATGTTCTTTGTCGTAATGCCCGGATTAAATCTCACTATATTTATCATGTCATGTATATGCATTGTTATGCCTTTCTCTATTTGTCAATTGCCCGACTGTAATTTGTTCACCCAACATGCTTTTATCTTATGGGAGAGACACCTCTAGTGAACTGTGGACCCCGGTCCTATTCTTTACATAGCATACATTCTACTTGTTTTACTGTTTTCTTTGCAAACATCTTCCACTCGATACGTTTAATCCTTTGTTACAGCAAGCCGGTGAGATTGACAACCTCACTGTTTCGTTGGGGCAAAGTACTTTGGTTGTGTTGTGCAGGTTCCTAGTTGGCGCCGGAATCCCTGGTGTTGCGCCGCATCACATTTCGCGACCATCAACCTTCAACGTGCTTCTTGGCTCCTACTGGTTCGATTAAACCTTGGTTTCATACTGAGGGAAACTTGCCATGTGCGCATCATACCTTCCTCTTGGGGTTCCCAACGGACGTGTACATCTACGCGCATCAAGCACTTTTTCTGGCGCCGTTGCCGGGAGATCAAGACACGCTGCAAGGGGAGTCTCCACTTCTCAATCTCTTTACTTTGTTTTTGTCTTGCTTTATTTTATTTACTACTTTGTTTGCTGCACTAAATCAAAATACAAAAAATTAGTTGCTAGTTTTACTTTATTTGCTATCTTGTTTGCTATATCAAAAACACAAAAAAATTAGTTACTTGTCTTTATTTTGTTTGCCTAGTTTACTTTTTGCTTATTTCATCATGCTTAATCCTAAGTTTACTTTGGAAGAGATACCGGTAGGACGAGGGTGTATCATTGGAAGAGATAATATAGAAGAATTTTTCACCCATGTTAGTATGGATGAAGATTTTGAAGATATACCATTATTAAAAACTGCTCCTACTTATGAAAGTGCTTCTGCCTGTTTGATACACATGTTAGAAACTAGATTTGTTAATCTCAATCCCATAATACAACATATGTTTCTTACACTTTCGGATATGGAGATGGGGGAAAAGAGAAATTTTGTTTTAAAAGTCCTTGTTAGAGAATTTGAGGATATAGTTAAAGAAGCTAGAAAAGTTTTTATTAAGCATAAGAGGCTTGGTTTCTTTCCTAATTTTAAACAAATACTTGAAAAGATGGATATGGATAGAATTAAGTATACTAATAATGTTAATGATGGTAGGGAAATTAAAGCGCCAATACCTAGTAAACTACTAGGGATGCATGAAGCTTTGGAAAATAACTATGCTTGGCTTGTTCCTGAAAATTTGTTTGATGAGAATAGTAAGCCTAGGAGCAATGAGAGAGGAGTTACTTATATAGACCAGATACAATGCATTGTTGAGAAAACTCCCAGCTCCCAAGGTAATGATGTTGATGCTTCTACTCTCGATGTTACTTGATTTGCACTTTCTGCGCCTAGCTGAAAGGCGTTAAAGAAAAGCGCTTATGGGAGACAACCCATGTTTTTTTACCTACAGCAATTTTTTGTTTTATTGAGTCTTGGAAGTTGTTTACTACTGTAGCAACCTCTCCTTATCATGTTTTTGTGCCAAGTAAAGTTTCTATGTCAAAGTTGATGTTATATTTGGGATCGCTGCACAGAAACAGCATTGCTGTCTGTCACGAATCTGGGCATAATTCTCTGTAGAAAATTCGAAAAAATCTGCCAATTTACGAGCGTGATCCTCAGATATATACGCAACTTTCATTAGTTTTGAGTTTTTCCATTTGAGCAAGTCTGGTGCCATTTATAAATTCGTCTTTACGGACTGTTCTGTTTTTGACAGATTCTGCCTTTTATTTCGCATTGCCTCTTTTGCTATGTTGGATTTATTTCTTTGATCCATTAATGTCCAGTAGCATTATGCAATGTCCAGAAGTGAAAAGAATGATTGTGTCACCTCTGAATGAGTGAATTATTAATGATGCACTAACCCTCTAATGAGTTTGCTTGAAGTTTGGTGTGAAGGAAGTTTTCAAGGGTCAAGAGAGGAGAATGATATACTAAGATCAAGAGGAGTGAAAGCTCTAAGCTTGGGGATGCCCCGTGGTTCATCCCTGCATATTTTAAGAAGACTCAAGCGTCTAAGCTTGGGGATGCCCAAGGCATCCCCTTCTTCATCGACAACATCATCAGGTTCTCCCCTGAAACTATATTTTTATTCAGTCACATCTGGTGTTCTTTACTTGGAGCGTCGGTTTGTTTTCGTTTTTGTTTTTGTTTGAATAAGATGGATCCTAGCATTCACTTTGTGGGAGAGAGACACGCTCCGCTGTTGCATATGGACACATGTGTCCTTAGGCTTTACTCATAATGTTCAAGGCGAAGTTTCTTCTTCGTTAATTTGTTATATGGTTGGAATTGGAAAATGCTACATGTAGTAATTCTAAAATGTCTTGGATAATGTGATACTTGGCAATTGTTGTGCTCATGTTTAAGCTCTTGCATCATATGCTTTGCACCCATTAATGAAGAAATACATAGAGCTTGCTAAAATTTGATTTGCATATTTGGTTTCTCTAAGGTCTAGATAATATCTAGTATTGAGTTTTGAACAACAAGGAAGACAGTGTAGAGTCTTATAATGTTTACAATATGTCTTTTATGTGAGTTTTGCTGCACTTGTTCATCCTTGAGTTTGCTTCAAATAACCTTGCTAGCCTAAACCTTGTATCGAGAGGGAATACTTCTCATGCATCCAAAATCCTTGAGCCAACCACTATGCCATTTGTGTCCACCATACCTACCTACTACATGGTATTTACCCGCCATTCCAAAGTAAATTGCTTGAGTGCTACCTTTAAAATTCCATCATTCACCTTTGCAATATATAGCTCATGGGACAAAATAGCCTTAAAAACTATCGTAGTATTGAATATGTACTTATGCACTTTATATTTTATTAAGTTGCTTGTTGTGCGATAACCATGTTTCTGGGGAACGCCATCAACTATTGTTGAATATCATGTGAGTTGCTATGCATGTCCGTCTTGTCTGAAGGTCTATCATTTTAGTGGTTGGAGCATGCAAAATTGTTAGAGAAGAACATTGGGCCGCTAACTAAAGCCATGAACCATGGTGGAAGTTTCAGTTTTGGACATATATCCTCAATCTCATATGAGAATAATAACTTTGCTACATGCTTATGCATTTAAGAGGAGTCCATTATCTGTTGTCCATGTTGTCCCGGTATGGATGTCTAAGTTGAGAATAATCAAAAGCGAGAAATCCGAAATGCGAGCATTCTCCTTGGACCTTTGTACAGGCGGCATGGAGGTACCCCTTTGTGACACTTGGTTGAAACATGGCATGCGAAGACCCGGTAGTCCAAGTTAAGTAGGACGAGGTGCGGGCACTATTAGTATACTATGCGTGAGGCTTGCAACTTGTAAGATATAATTTTCATAACTCATATGCTTTATTACTACCGTTGACAAAATTGTTTCATGTTTTCAAAATAAAAGCTCTAGCACAAATACAGCAATCGATGCTTTCCTCTTTGAAGGACCATTCTTTTACTTTTATTGTTGAGTCAGTTTACCTATCTCCTTCCACCTTAAGAAGCAAACACTTGTGTGAACTGTGCATTGATTCCTACATACTTGCATATTGCACTTGTTATATTACTTTATGTTGACAATATCCATGAGATATACATGTTACAAGTTGAAAGCAACCGCTGAAACTTAATCTTCTTATGTGTTGCTTCAACACCTTTACTTTGATTTATTGCTTTATGAGTTAACTCTTATGCAAGACTTATTGATGCTTGTCTTGAAGTACTATTCATGAAAAGTCTTTGCTATATGATTCAGTTGTTTACTCATGTCATTACCTTTGCTTTGATCGCTGCATTCATTACATATGTTTACAAATAGTATGATCAAGATTATGATGGCATGTCACTTCAGAAATTATCTTTGTTATCGTTTTACCTGCTCGGGACGAGCAGAACTAAGCTTGGGGATGCTGATACGTCTCCAACGTATCGATAATTTCTTATGTTCCATGCTACTTTATTGATGATACCTACATGTTTTATGCACATTATATGTCATATTTATGCATTTTGGAACTAACCTATTAACAAGATGCCGAAGAGCCGTTCTTTGTTTCTCTTTGTTTTGGTTTTGAAATCCTAGTAAAAAATATTCTCGGGTGGACGAAACTTTCGCCCAGGGTCCTATTTTTGCACGAAGCTTCCAGAAGACCGAAGACCTAACGAAGTGGGGCCACGAGGAGGCCAGGGGGTGGCGCGCGGCGCCGGCCGCGCCGACCTAGCCTGGGCCCCTCGTGTGGCCCCTCGCGTTGACCTTCCGCCTACTTAAAGCTCCCGTCGCGAAACCCCCAGTGAGAGCCACGATACGGAAAACCTTCAGAGACGCCGCCGCCGCGAATCCCATCTCGGGGATTCAGGAGATCGCCTCCGGCACCCTGCCGGAGAGGGGATTCATCTCCCGGAGGACTCTTCATCGCCATGATCGCCTCCGGAGTGATGAGTGAGTAGTTCACCCCTGGACCATGGGTCCATAGCAGTAGCTAGATGGTCGTCTTCTCCTTGTTGTGCTTCATTGTTAGATCTTGTGAGCTGCCTAACATGATCAAGATCATCTATATGTAATTCTATATGTTGTGTTTGTCGGGATCCGATGGATAGAGAGTACTATGATTATGGTGATTATCAATCTATTGTTCATGTGTTGTTTATGATCTTGCATGCTCTCCGTTATTAGTAGAGGCTCTGGCCAAGTTTTTACTCTTAACTCCAAGAGGGAGTAATTATGCTCGATAGTGGGTTCATGCCTTCATTGATACCTGGGACAGTGACAGAAAGTTCTAAGGTTGTGATGTGCTGTTGCCACTAGGGATAAAACATTGATGCTATGTCTAAGGATGTAGTTATTGATTACATTACGCACAATACTTAATGCAATTGTCTGTTGCTTTGCAACTTAATACTGGAGGGGGTTCGGACGATAACCTGAAGGTGGACTTTTTAGGCATAGATGCAGTTGGATGGCGGTCTATGTTCTTTGTCGTAATGCCCGGATTAAATCTCACTATATTTATCATGTCATGTATATGCATTGTTATGCCTTTCTCTATTTGTCAATTGCCCGACTGTAATTTGTTCACCCAACATGCTTTTATCTTATGGGAGAGACACCTCTAGTGAACTGTGGACCCCGGTCCTATTCTTTACATAGCATACATTCTACTTGTTTTACTGTTTTCTTTGCAAACATCTTCCACTCGATACGTTTAATCCTTTGTTACACGGTGAGATTGACAACCTCACTGTTTCGTTGGGGCAAAGTACTTTGGTTGTGTTGTGCAGGTTCCAGTTGGCGCCCCTGGTGTTGCGCCGCATCACATTTCGCGACCATCAACCTTCAACGTGCTTCTTGGCTCCTACTGGTTCGATTAAACCTTGGTTTCATACTGAGGGCAAAATTGCCACTGTGCGCATCATACCTTCCTCTTGGGGTTCCCAACGGACGTGTACATCTACGCGCATCAGCAGGGGATCAAAAGAAAAAAAGGAAATATCCAGAAATTGATTAGGGGTTCAAAATAAATCAATCAAAGGAAACTTTTATTGTTCATAGAGGATGACATGTGGGACCGACCTCCCAACAGCGTCCTCATCGTTTCAGAGGGGGCAGGAGATCAAAAGAAAAAGGCAAATAGCCAGAAATTAGGGGTCAAAAATAACTCCAAGAAAGAAAACTTTTATTGTCGTAGAGGATGACATGCGAGACCCATGAGCCAGCAGCTTGGTCAACGTTTCAAAGGCGGCATGAGATCGAAAGAAAAAGGCAAGTGCCAAAATATCAGGAGCCAAAGATAATCCAAGAAAAAACTTTATTGTACATAGAGGATGACATGCGGGTCCCATTTAGCAGCAGCGGTCTCAACGTTTCAAATGCGGCTTGAGATCAAAAGAAAAAGAAAGTTGATTGTACATAGAGGATGACATGCGGGTCCCATGAGTCAGCAGCTTACCCAACGTTTCCAAGGCGGCAGGGGATCAAAAGAAAAAGGAAATAGCCAAAAATCAGAGGGTGGAAAAAAATAAAGAAAATAAACTTTTATAGTACATAGAGGATGACATGCGGGTCCCATGAGCCAGCAGGTTCCTCAACGTTTCAAACTTGGCATGAGATCGAAAGAAAAGGCAAGTGACCAAATATGAGGAGCCAAAAATAATTCAAGAAAAGAAAGTTTTATAGTACATAGAGGATGACATGAGGGTCCCAGTTAGCAGCAGCGGTATCAGCGTTTGAGAGGCGGCGGGGATCGAAAGAAAAAAGAAATTGCCAAAAATCAGAGGGTGAAAAAAAACCAAGAAAATGAACTTTTATAGTACATAGAGGATGACATGCGGGTCCCATGAGCCAGCAGGTTCCTCAACGTTTCAAACGTGGCATGAGATCGAAAGAAAAAGGCAAGTGACCAAATATCAGGAGCCAAAAATAATTCAAGAAAAGAAACGTGATTTACATAGAGGATGACATGCGGGTCCCATTTAGCAGCAGCGGTATCACTGTTTGAGAGGCAGGGGGATCGAAAGAAAAAGTCAAGTGACCAAATATGAGGTGCCAAAAAAATCCAAGAAAAGAAAGTTTTATAGTACATAGAGGATGACATGCGGGTCCCATTTAGCAGCAGCGGTATCACCGTTTGAGAGGCAGCAGGGGATCGAAAGAAAAAGTCAAGTGACCAAATATGAGGTGCCAAAAAAATCCAAGAAAAGAAAGTTTTATAGTACATAGAGGATGACATGCGGGTCCCATTTAGCAGCAGCGGTATCACCGTTTGAGAGGCGGCAGGGGATCGAAAGAAAAAGGCAAGTGACCAAATTTGAGGTGCCAAAAATAATCCAGGAAAAGAAAGTTTTATAGTACATAGAGGATGACATGCGGGTCCCTTTAGCAGCAGCGGTATCACCGTTTGAGAGGCGGCAGGGATCGAAAGAAAAAGGCAAGTGACCAAATTTGAGGTGCCAAAAATAATCCAGGAAAAGAAAGTTTTATAGTACATAGAGGATGACATGCGGGTCCCAGTTAGCTGGTATCACCGTTTGAGAGGCGGCAGGATCGAAAGAAAAAGGCAAGTGACCAAATTTGAGGTGCCAAAAAAACTCCAAGAAAAGAAAGTTGATTGCACATAGAGGATGACATGCGGGTCCCATTTAGCAGCAGCGGTCTCAACGTTTCCAAGGCGGCAAGGGATCAAAAGAAAAAGGAAGTAGCCAGAAATCAGGGGGTCAAAAAATCCAAGAATAGAAAGAATTTTGGTTCATAGAGGATGACATGCGGGACCCATGATCCTGCATCGTAAACGGCTCGATCGGAGAACGTTGAACGAGATGGCGCGATGTAGAAAAAAACAATGCCAGAGAGGCTGCCATCTGGGCCCTACATCCCTCGGCGGTGCGGATTTGCGTTGACTCGGCCGGCGAACCCGAGATTTCGAGATGCACCACGTCCCGGGCCACCATACGCCACGTTTTGGCCGCTTTCGTCGGGCTAGGTGGCCTCAAAAACGAGAAAAAAAAGTTTTGACATGCACCACGGAGGGACCAAAATCGTCGGCCATGGTACACCAGCAACCACGGCGCGACTTCAACTTCGTCGGCCATGGCAACTTTTCTTGTAGTGCTAATAAAATTAAAACATGCTCTATATATAGCAGCTAGCTAGCAAATCGTAGATTAACACCAATTAAAATATACATGGCCTATATATATCGATCATGTTGTATAACATATCCCTCAGATTCATTAATTAATTATATAATTATCGTGATAAATTAATTAACTTGAATTTTGACAAGTTCTCTCGAATGAAAACACATTTGATTAAGTTGCCTCATAATATATATATAATTAATTAGTGTACATGCATGGCCTACCATGCATTCGTGCATATATTTTAATGTATATTTGAACATATTCTTAGGGATTTCAATCTCTCTCTCGATCATCAATATATCGTTGGTGGCCAAAAAACACACACATATATATATATACGCATGCAATTTATGCGTAAAGGCGCGGGTGCCTCTAATAATGTGTGTGCGCACTCGATCGATGATCCCTAAACCTTAAACAACCCCTAAAACCTTAAATCCCTAATCCCTAAACCCTAAACACCCTAAACACTAAACCCTAAACCCTAGACCCTAACCCTAACCCTAACCCTAAACCCTAGCTAACCCTAAACCCCAATTAAACCCTATGTATAGGCCAACGACACTTAATTGTGCATCGAGCAGGCCAGGGGTGCCTCGCGGTCCTCTAATTAAATTAAATGTGACATGCATTAACCCTAAACCATATATATGTAACTAACCCTAGCTAATCAACCCTACTTAATTAAAACACATAACCCTAAACTATACTAGATATAACCCGATATAATAAAAGCATGCTCTATATATATAACAGCTAGCTAGCAAACCGTAGATTAACACCAATTAAAATATACATGGCCTATTATATCGATCATGTTGTATAACATATCCCTCAGATTCATTAATTAATTATATAATTATCTTGATAAATTAATTAACTTTAATTTTGACAAGTTCTCTCGAATGAAAACACATTTGATTAATAATGTGTGTGCGCACTCGATCGATGATCCCTAAACCTTAAACGTACAACCCTAAAACCCTAAATTAATTATCGATCTCCCTGTGATTCATTAATTAATTATATATATAATTATCGATGATAAATTAATTAACTTGAATTTTGACAAGTTCTCTCGTATGAAAACACATTTGATCAAGTTGCCTAGCTCATAATATATATATAATTAGTGTGCATGCATGGCCTAGAATGCATTCGTGCATATATTTTAATGTATATTTGAACATATTCTTGGGGATTTCAATCTCTCTCTCTCTCTCGATCATCTATATATCGTTGGTGGCCCAAAAAACACACATATATATGCATGCACTTTATGCGTAAAGGCGCGGGTGCCTCTAATAATGTGTGTGCGCACTCGATCGATGATCCCTAAACCTTAAACAACCCTAAAACCCCTAAATCCCTAATCCCTAAACCCTAAACACCCTAAACACTAAACCCTAAACCCTAAACCCTAACCCTAACCCTCTACCCTAGCTAACCCTAAACCCTAATTAAACCCTATGTATAGGCCAACGTCACTTAATTGTGCATCGAGCAGCCCAGGGGTGCCTCGCGGTCCTCTAATTAAATTAATTGTGCCATGCATTAACCCTAAACCATATATATGTAACTAACCCTAGCTAATTAACCCTACTTAATTAAAACACATAACCCTAAACTATACTAGATATAACCCGATCTAATAAAAACATGCTCTATATATAGCAGCTAGCTAGCAAACCGTAGATTAACACCAATTAAAATATACATGGCCTATATATATCGATCATGTTGTATAACATATCCCTCAGATTCATTAATTAATTATATAATTATCGTGATAAATTAATTAACTTGAATTTTGACAAGTTCTCTCGAATGAAAACACATTTGATTAAGTTGCCTCATAATATATATATAATTAATTAGTGTACATGCATGGCCTACCATGCATTCGTGCATATATTTTAATGTATATTTGAACATATTCTTAGGGATTTCAATCTCTCTCTCGATCATCAATATATCGTTGGTGGCCAAAAAACACACACATATATATATATATGCATGCAATTTATGCGTAAAGGCGCGGGTGCCTCTAATAATGTGTGTGCGCACTCGATCGATGATCCCTAAACCTTAAACAACCCTAAAACCTTAAATCCCTAATCCCTAATCCCTAAACCCTAAACACCCTAAACACTAAACCCTAGACCCTAGACCCTAACCCTAACCCTAACCCTAAACCCTAGCTAACCCTAAACCCTAATTAAACCCTATGTATAGGCCAACGACACTTAATTGTGTGCATCGAGCAGGCCAGGGGTGCCTCGCGGTCCTCTAATTAAATTAAATGTGACATGCATTAACCCTAAACCATATATATGTAACTAACCCTAGCTAATCAACCCTACTTAATTAAAACACATAACCCTAAACTATACTAGATATAACCCGATATAATAAAAGCATGCTCTATATATATAACAGCTAGCTAGCAAACCGTAGATTAACACCAATTAAAATATACATGGCCTATTATATCGATCATGTTGTATAACATATCCCTCAGATTCATTAATTAATTATATAATTATCTTGATAAATTAATTAACTTTAATTTTGACAAGTTCTCTCGAATGAAAACACAGGGTGCCTCTAATATGTGTGTGCGCACTCGATCGATGATCCCTAAACCTTAAACGTACAACCCTAAAACCCTAAATTAATTATCGATCTCCCTGTGATTCATTAATTAATTATATATATAATTATCGATGATAAATTAATTAACTTGAATTTTGACAAGTTCTCTCGTATGAAAACACATTTGATCAAGTTGCCTAGCTCATAATATATATATAATTAGTGTGCATGCATGGCCTACCATGCATTCGTGCATATATTTTGATATATATATATTTGAACATGCATATTCTTGGGGATTTCAATCTCTCTCTCTCTCGATCATCTATATATCGTTGTTGGTGGCAAAAAAATACACATATATATACGCATGCACTTTATGCGCAAAGGCGCGGGTGCCTCTAATAATGTGTGTGCGCACTCGATCGATGATCCCTAAACCTTAAACAACCCTAAAACCCTAATCCCTAATCCCCTAAACCCTAAACACCCTAAACACACTAAACCCTAGACCCTAAACACCCTAAACACTAAACCCTAAACCCTAGACCCTAAACACCGTAAACATTAAACCCTAAACCCTAAACACCCTAAACACTAATTAAACCCTAAACCCTAGACCCTAAACACTAAACCCTAAACCCTAGACCCTAAACACCGTAAACACTAAACCCTAAACCCTAAACACCCTAAACACTAATTAAACCCTAAACCATAGACCCTAAACACTAGACCCTAAACCATAGACCCTAAACACTAAACCCTAAACCCTAAACACCCTAAACACTAATTAAACCCTAAACCATAGACCCTAAACACTAGACCCTAAACCCTAGACCCTAAACACTAAACCCTAGACCCTCTAAACACCGTAAACACTAAACCCTAAACCCTAGACCCTAGCTAAACACCCAAAACACTAAACCCTAAACCCAGCTAGCTAACCCTAAACCCTAATTAAACCCTATATATAGGCCAACGACACTTAATTGTGCATCAAGCAGGCCAGGGGTGCCTCGCGGTCCTCTAGTTAAATTAAATGTGCCATGCATTAACCCTAAACCATATATATAACTAACCCCTAGCTAATCAAACCCTAGTTAATTAAAACACATAACCCTAAACTATACTAGCTATAACCCGATCTAATAAAAACATGCTCTATATATAGCATGCAGCTAGCTAGCAAATTAAACGGTAGATTAAAACCAATTAATATATACATGGCCTATATCGATCATATGTTGTATAACATCTCCCTGAGATTCATTAATTAATTATATAATTATCGATGATAAATTAATTAACTTGAATTTTGACAAGTTCTCTCGAATGAAAACACATTTGATTAAGTTTCCTCATAATATATATATAATTAGTGTGCATGCATGGCCTACCATGCATGCATTCGTGCATATATTTTAATATATATTTGAACATATTCTTGGGGGATTTCAATCTCTCTCTCTCGATCATCTATATGTCGTTGGTGGCCAAAAAACACACACATATACGCATGCACTTTATGCGCAAAGGCGCGTGTGCCTCTAATAATGTGTGTGTGCGCACTCGATCGATGATCCCTAAACCTTAAACCCTAAATAAACCCTAATCCCTAATCCCTAAACCCTAAACACCATAAACATTAAACCCTAAACCCTAGACCCTAAACCCTAACCTCCTAACCCTAAACCCTAAACCCTAATTAAACCCTATATATAGGCCAATGACACTTAATTGTGCATCAAGCAGGCCAGGGGTGCCTCGCGGTCCTCTAATTAAATTAAATGTGCCATGCATATATATGTGTTTAATTTGGGGATTTCAATCGCTCTCTCGTATGTAGCTCTCTCTACCTCTCTCTCTTTCTCTGTCTCTCTCTCTCTCTCTCTCTCTCTCTCTCTCTCTCTCTCTCGTTGGTGGCCAACAACACACACATGCACTTTGTGCGCAAAGGCATGCGCCTCTAATAATGTGTGCGCAGTCGATCGATCTAGTTTTGATTAATCATAGCACACAAATAAAGAAGTTGTATTTGAATCCACACAACCTAATCTAAAACACATAACCCCTAACATGGCCTAATTAATTAACCCTTCTCGATCTCTACCTAATTAGTGGAAATTGCACAAAATCAAAAGGGGTCCCTCACTAATTATGCATATCTGCTAGATTGTGATAAACTTTTGCCACATATATATTTGGTGGATGGGTGCATCTTGGCATGTAAACAATTAGTGTTTGCAAATGGCCATTCCTCGCAATCCCAGGAATATTGTTTTTGCGAGACATAATAGCTTGATATCACAACACATCATTTATTACAACACATAATCGTCTTACAACAAAGGATCACATGATCCAGTCTTAATACAACATAGTGGATCTAGAGATCCTATTACAAAACACATAGCGGAAGCGAAGTAACGGTCGTGGTCCATCTGTTCCACAGGCAACTGTTGACGTCAGGAGCGGTCCTAGTTGTCATAGACGTTCTGCTGTCCATCTTCCTCGTACAGCTGTTCACCTTCATAGTCTGGCCATTTGAATAGCCAGGGACAAAGCCATGAGTACTTTTAAAGTACTCGCAAACTAATACTAGTGTAAGCACTATCAATTATAGTAAGGGGATACTAAGCTCTAGGTTTATTTGCATAAAGCCAAGTTTATTTCATAAACATTTAGTAAAGATGCTTGAATCCAATAGACTAACTCAAGTGGGAACATTAGTGTCATTCCCACAACTCTGTTGTGGTCCAACTCAAAGTCACCATTCACCGGTCAACTTCAAGTCACCAGTCATATGTCACATTTTTGAAAATGGTCTGATGACGGAACAGTATGGCCTTTCCAATCGTCCGTAACCGTGGACACGGCTATTCGAATAGTTCTACACTCTGCAGAGGTCGTACACTTGTGCCACAATATTTGCAATAATCCGTCAGGGTTAGCTGGCCCTGATTTATCATACTCCGTATGCGGACTACCAACCATAACCTTTCACTTATATACTCTAGTATAGGCACCTCTCCCCATGAGCTTGGCCTCCCGGTGAAAACCAACCTGTTAACCCGGGAACTGCACAGGGCTTGGGCCGGACAATTCACCTCATTCACGTCATTTCGCAATATCTCATATTGCTTCGGAGGCAGCCCTTGGCATAACCCCTATGACGCTTGTTTAGAGGGAACCCATACTAAAGCACATAAATTTCTAGTTAAGCCCGTACCCATTTTGGGTATTGTGGGGGTACTTTCAAAATTGGAATGGTATCGCATCCGAACCCAACCATCAGTTTTATATCAAAAATCACCATCTTCTCTTGGTCATATTCACCTTCAAAGTCATTCAATGGAATGAACCATCATTCCAAGGTTTCAACTTCATTTCAAAGTCACATGTTCCCATCTAGAGTAATCCAATTTTAATTGATTAGCAATAGCAACTATATGAGGGGTGCTATCTAGCTTTGAGGAGTGCCAATCTAAATCAAGTATTGTTCTACTCTAGACCAATTGAATCATAAATCAAAAAGTACTTTGAAATAAATAAGCCAAAGTAAAAGTAGTTCAAAACATGGGATAGGTAATACATAGTAGTAAAGTGTGATGGTGCCTTTGCTCTTGTAGAGCTAAGCATTTGTGTTTAGCAAGGGTTAGCTTGCATTAATACTAGCTTGCAAGAGTATTATCTTGCTTGTAGGAGTAATATCAATATTAGCTTGCCTTGATTGGTGAAGTGATCAAAGTATTCTTCTTCTTCCTCTTGGTAGAATACTTCCTCCTCTTGATAGTCTCCGGTACTAGCGTCTATAAACGAATACGAGGATACAATCACCAAACAATACTTAAGTACTCTTAATTAGCCTTAGTGGCTCACACAATGATCTAGCATCACTACTTAACATTTATTACAAGATTATGCTAGGGTTTCCTTATTTAATAATAGGAAAATAATTTCCTCTCATTGAATCTTCTTAAGATTTAATTTCTCTTATGAATAATATATGACCTAGGTTGACCAAAGTCAACCTCTTCATACTTATCATTTGGGAAAATGATTTAAATGAGGTTCCATCCCTCATGTAATTTAATACTAACATGGTAATGATTTAATGTCACCCAATAATTCAATATGAGGTTACTTAGACTAGGATCACTACCTCATATTGGATTACTTGAGAACAAGATTTAAATGAGAGGAGTATCTCTCATATGATTTAACCCATAGTTGTAACTAATTTAAAGGACTATTATTGAGGTGATTTAATATTCTCAAAATAACCAGGGATGATCCCTTGTTGACCAAGGTCAACACTTCACACTTAGTATTTGAGAAAGTGAGTAAATGAGATTCATCATCTCATGTGATTTAATTAATTAAATATTATTTAGATTTAAGATTTATAAATGAGCAAGCATGAGCCTAGGAAATTAAAGGTCAACACATTACTTCCTATTATTTGAGAAAGATAATTTAAATGAGGTGAGCACCTCATACTATTTTAGTAACACCTTGTAATGGTTTACTATTATTAATTAATTAAAAGTGAATTTTAATTGACCATGGGATCTACTTCATATTAATATGTTGGGGACAAGATTTAAATGAGGCCTAAGTATCTCCTATGATTTAATAAATAGGTTTGAAATATTTAAATACTACTTTTGAGAAGGATTAAGTATTTTCAAATATAAACCTATGGGTTCATTAATATATGTGTTATTAATTCTTATTGAACTATTTGGATTAATGACTTATGTGAGAAACTATACCTCATATAAGTTAAACTATCCTCTAAATGATTAACCTCTCTAATTAACCAAGCATGAGACTTATTTGATCAAGGTCAGTACCTCTATTTGAATTACTTAAGATCACAATTTAAATGAGAGAGAAGCCCTCATACTATTTAAAGAATTCTATGTGTATGTATTAAATGATCTAGAAATGGTTCCATAGCCATTATTTAACTCTAGTCCATGATCATGCAAAACAACCATGCTATATTTTTGCATAAACAATTATATTATGTCAAATGTGATTTATTAGAGTTGGAATCAACTTAAAATCATTTCTAGATAATTTCTAATATTTATTTGAAGTCAGAAAAGTCCCTGCCTTGTTATTTTTATCATTTAAATTTACTTTCGAATTTGGACATGAGGCCAGTGCCATTGTTTAGATAATTTCATGAGCTTTCTAAATATATAAAATTTGCTAAATTTGGTTTAGTAGAATTTAAACTATTTAAATTTGAAGTTGGCACCAGTATTGAATTTGAACTAATAGATTAAATCGAATTTGAATGTTGTGGGCCGCGCGGGAAAATAAACGGGCTAAACAGATTAAATAGACTTGGGCCGGCCCAACTAGTGCTAACCACGCAGCGGGCTGCCTGACAGGGGGTCCCACGCGTCAGCGACTATTAAACAGCGAATCGGTACCTGTGACGAGGGGCGTTGGATCGACGAAGATCGGACGGTCGAGCGTCGTCGTCGTCGACGGGGGAGAAGGGCGTGCTGCGCCGGCGAGGTAGGGGGTCGGAGAGCGCAGGAGGTCGCCGGCGGTCGAGGGCGGTGGTCGAGGCGTCGTTGGCGAGGGCGAATAGGACCCTGGTACCGTGGCGGAGCTCGGGGTGGCGTGGATCGTCGACGGTGAGGAGCTACTGTGGCGGCGGGTTCCGGCCAAATTCCGGCGAGAGAGGCTAATCGAGGAGGGGAAGTGTTGAGGAGGATCAGAGGGATGAGAGCAACGCGTTGGTGTGAAAGATTTGAGCGCGGGAGCTCTCCTTTTATAGGGGGTTGAGGTGCTGCGGGTGCCCGTGGGAGGTCGTCCATGGCGCCGGCGTCTGGAGCGGCGAAGGGGCAAGCTAGGGAGCTCGTCGAGTAGGCGACGGCTAGGAGATGCTCTGGGTGTAGCCGTTGCGTCCAGGGCGTGATAGGATTGCTCGAGCGTTTGTACTTTGGCTCGCGGCATGATTCCGGCGAGGACGACGGTGACGAGGCAGCCGCAGTCACTCGAGCATGTCTAGTGGCTAGAGGGCGTGGAGGCGGTTCTCGACGCAGTGGTAGCCTGTGCAGGGGAGGAGTAGGGCGCTCGAGCGCATGGTGTACTGGCGGCGTCCAGAGCGTGGTCACCGCGCGCACGGCGTGCGGCAAGGTTTAGGCTCGTCGTTCCGGCCAATGCGTGGTCGAGTGCTGGGCGTGTACCGTCGATGTCTGGAGGGGTATAGATGCTCAGACAAGGAGAGGCGCCAAGAGGGTGGCAGAGAGAGTGAGTGAGGGTGGCGGCATAGGTACGGCATGGATGAATTGGTGATCATGGCCTCACTTTAACCAGAGCAAAAGAGTTGGGTTCGATGCAGAGGAAGTACCAAGGTGTAATGATCATCAAAATAAAGTGGTGGAGGCTAAAAACCAGTGTGTAAAGGAGTGTATGTTCAAATCAATTTGTTGCCTGCACCTGTTTGATGAAATGGCCGCATGAAGGTTTTTCAAATTTCGAAATTCTTTTTGGTGCAACTCAATTATATAAATAGAGTGAAAGAATGGTGGTGGTGGTGGTGGATTTGGTTAAGGTTTGTGAGATTTCAAAATGGGGTTGATCTTCACATTAATTCAAAGTCTCCACTTGTCCCTGTCTTTCTGGTCAACCTAGTCAACATTAGCAGAGATGGTCAACATGAAAGTTGTTGACCTTGACATGGTCTTGGATGACATGGTCATAGTTGACTAAGTTTGGTTGAAGAAAAGTCAAAGCCAGAGGGGTAAAGAGGGGAACATTTTATAAAGTGACAAAATGACCATTATCACATGTATGTTGAATTCTTGATTTCTTTTGATTTGATTCTTGATCCAATGATGCAATTGTGTTAGTTTATCATATTGAAGTATTTTAGAAACAATGGGGCAAGCAATTTTGGCCTTGGTGGAGGATTTGCATTTTGGCATATGTGTATGTGAGTGAATTTTGGGAAATCTCTCCCTATTTGATTTCTCTCCATTTGATTTGACTTTGGTTGACTCTAATGTGGTTCTTATGAGTTTAGTAACATTTTAAGAGCATTGAAACTAAATCAAATGGTCTTGTTCAAAGATTTGCAAATTTGGCCTTAATACATAAGAGATGAAGTGTCAAATTTTAATAAACTTGCAAAGGGTTTATCTTGCTTCACTTGGACATGTGTTAGGGTTCATTTAGTGTTATATGGGGTTTATAGATGGTTTCACACCATTTTGTCAAGGTTTGATGTCCTAGGTCAAAGTTTGGTGAATTGGCTATGTGGCACATAGGCTTATATGCATATGGGGTATTTTATTTTTACTTTGACTTGGTTTGATTCACAATGGTGTTGTGAATTGTTGAAATGATATATGGAGGTGATCCAACCATTCATACAAGTCCTAGGGTTAGTTTTCTTAAATTCTTATATTTGCTATTTAGCTTTCATATGCCTCTATGGCATTTTTAATTTCTTTATATTCTTTTTAGTTTCAACTTGGCAATGATTTAAGAAGTGCTATATAAGGTTTACAAAGCTTTTCCAATCTTTTAAATAAAGTGAAAAGGTCTAGGGTAAATATTTATAATTATAGCCATAGGCACATATGCCTTTTTCTTATTTAATTTCCTTTTATTTTATTTTCACTAGTATGGTGAGAAGAGGGGTGGGGTTTTAGGGTTTAATATTCTTTCAAATACTAATAACAAGCAATCATGGCAAGAGCACAAGAATTATGCAAGATTATTATGTATCAATCTTAATTTAATAAAAGTTTTTGTTGGTTCCAAAATTTGGAACTAGGGAAATTTGTTTATTTTGTTTTAAATTTCTGGGATGTTACAAACCCTTCCCCCTTAAACAAATCTCGTCCCGAGATTTTAAGAGGAGTTAGGTTCCTAAGAGAGATTGAGTATGTTGATTAACAGGAAGGCATACTTGTCAGGGTCTGGGGTGCTTCCTGAGCTTCAGTGGCAGTCATGTGGTAGAAACGGCCGTTATTGTTATTCTAGTTCCTTCTACCTGCGAAGCGACGCTGTTGTTGGGCAGGTGCAGCGGTGTTGGCGGCGATCTTGGCAAGCTTCTTGGGGCATTCTTTGGAAAAGTGGCCCACAACTCCACATTCGTAGCAGTTTACCGTTGATTTGTCCTTCGGGGTGACGGGGATGGCATTGCTTCCAGTTCTCGGGCCAGTGTTGGTGTTGGTGTTGTTCCCATTGTTGTTGTGGCTGTTGGGGTTGCGGTTGTTATTGTTGTTGCCTCCGGGCTTCGGGGGTCCTCCGTTGTTGTTGCTGTAGTTGGGGCGATAAGTCTGAGCAGGTGGCCTGTTGTTTCTGGGGGTGAATCCTCCAGAGGAGTTATTGCGGTGCTTCTGGGTATGGTGGGGTCCACTCTGGTTCATCATTCTGCGCTTGCGGTTCTCATTGGCCTGATGCAGCTTTCCTTCCATCTGTATGGCTGAGTCCACGAGGGCTTCGAGGTCAGCGAACGGAATATTCACTAACACAGTTTGCATCTCGTCGTGCAGTCCGTTCAGAAATCTTTCCTTTCTTTTCTCATTTGTGTCGGTCTCATCCGGGGCGTACCTTGACAGAGTGAGAAACCTGTCGCGGTATTCTACCACGGACATTCTTCCTTGCTTGAGTTCACGGAACTCGTCTCTCATTTTCTTGATTAATCCTTGGGGCACATGGTACTTGCTGAACTTCAGTTTGAAGTCTTCCCATGTCATCATTTGTCCTGCATTCATTGCACGGGCACTAGTCCACCAGGCTCTTGCAGGTCCTGACAGGTAGTGGGTGGCAAACAGTACTTTTTCTGCGGCTTCAACTCCCGCAACTTCAAGGTTGTTCTCTATTGTCTGGAGCCAGTCATCAGCATCGAGGGGCTCTTCGGTTTTGCTGAACATTGGAGGGTTGGTGTTCTGGAAATTCTTCAGCTTTGACCCAGGGTGATCGTGGTTTCCATGGCCTTGATTGTTCTGAGCTATCTGTTGTAGTGCAGCAAGGTTTGCTTGGCGTTCAGCTCTTTCGGCTTCCCGGTCTGCCATCATTGTCTGCAGTAGTTGCATCATGGCATCCTGGGTGGCGTTGCGGTTTGGTGGGGCCATCTGATTATGTAGATATATCATGAGGTAAGAGGGAATTTTTCTATGGCTTATTTTGAGTAAGTTTAAAATTAAACTTAAGATATTTTCAGGATGAACATAACACATATTTTATTTATTCACAACAAACATCACACATTACAAGCTAAAGCACTAAGGGTTTTAAGAACCCTTCTTCCACAATCTACGATACATGGTGCGGGATACAACTCACACCTACGTAAGTGAAGCTAGTGCAACTATTCCTCATTGTCTTCATCCACATCGATGGGAATGATCCCATCCTCTAGACTCCAGAAACGCGTAGTCCTCCTCATCAGTGAACTCGTCATCCTCAAAGTCGTTGTCATCACTCAGGAAGTCATCGCCTCCTTGGATGTCTTCTCCATCCTCCTCCATCTCCTGGATCTGGTCCTGCTGTGTCCGGACAGTCACCTCTAAGGTGCGAATCTTCTCGCGAAGACGGGTGATAGTAGCGACATTCTTGGCGCGCTGCAGGCGGAGTGACCGGCGGTCCTTGGCGAGTAGCCTGATGGCGTCAGCATGATGAGCCAAAGCCATCTGGGCACGGTGGGAGTGAACACGTGTCAGCTCCAGGTCCTTCCGGGTCTCATGAAGCATAAAGTCCAAATGCTGCACATGGATCTTGAGCACCGGGTGCGAAGAGAGTGCCATGGGTTCCCCCATGGTGTCGTGCCTCGCGAAGTGGGCGAAGCGGCTTCCCCGGAGTGCGGCGATGTTCTGTCCACACACCCGAGCAAGTCCCTCCTGAAGGGCGTGAGCAAGACCGTCCACCCAGCTGTATGCCTTGAAGGAGAAAAGGATCCTCTCCGAGATGGGAGGTTCCGAGCTTCCCTTCAAGTCAGCGGTGATCATCCACTGCTGTTCCCCAGCGGGGGTGTTGTGGATCCGGACTCCGTGGAACTGGGGAGGTGGGCGTTCGAGCTTCTCGGACACTAGGTACAAGTCGCGCTCAAACACCAGACTTCCTCCGTTTTCCAGATCGTAGGTCTCCGTCTGGACGTAGGGCTCCATCTGAAAGTGAAATGGATGAGTAAGTTAGAGAGGTGAACAAGTGTGGCAAAATTTTAAATGGATTTATAAGGAGGTGCATGGCTTATTATTTTTAAGAAGATCTGGTAGAGAAGAAAATGAATAAGTTTTTCACAAATACTCACTTCATTTGTTTTAGAAACTAAAATTTTCCGAACGTCCATTCTAACTAGGGTCTCCTAAGGTCAAACAATGGCTCTGATACCAACTTGTCAACACCCGGATTTTTAAGTCCAGATGCCTATTATGCCATTCCTCGCAATCCCAGGAATATTGTTTTTGCGAGACATAATAGCTTGATATCACAACACATCATTTATTACAACACATAATCGTCTTACAACAAAGGATCACATGATCCAGTCTTAATACAACATAGTGGATCTAGAGATCCTATTACAAAACACATAGCGGAAGCGAAGTAACGGTCGTGGTCCATCTGTTCCACAGGCAACTGTTGACGTCAGGAGCGGTCCTAGTTGTCGTAGACGTTCTGCTGTCCATCTTCCTCGTACAGCTGTTCACCTTCATAGTCTGGCCATTTGAATAGCCAGGGACAAAGCCATGAGTACTTTTAAAGTACTCGCAAACTAATACTAGTGTAAGCACCATCAATTATAGTAAGGGGATACTAAGCTCTAGGTTTATTTGCATAAAGCCAAGTTTATTTCATAAACATTTAGTAAAGATGCTTGAATCCAATAGACTAACTCAAGTGGGAACATTAGTGTCATTCCCACAACTCTGTTGTGGTCCAACTCAAAGTCACCATTCACCGGTCAACTTCAAGTCACCAGTCATATGTCACATTTTTGAAAATGGTCTGATGACGGAACAGTATGGCCTTTCCAATCGTCCGTAACCGTGGACACGGCTATTCGAATAGTTCTACACTCTGCAGAGGTCGTACACTTGTGCCACAATATTTGCAATAATCCGTCAGGGTTAGCTGGCCCTGATTTATCATACTCCGTATGCGGACTACCAACCATAACCTTTCACTTAAATACTCTAGTACAGGCACCTCTCCCCATGAGCTTGGCCTCCCGGTGAAAACCAACCTGTTAACCCGGGAACTGCACAGGGCTTGGGCCGGACAATTCACCTCATTCACGTCATTTCGCAATATCTCATATTGCTTCGGAGGCAGCCCTTGGCATAACCCCTATGACGCTTGTTTAGAGGGAACCCATACTAAAGCACATAAATTTCTAGTTAAGCCCGTACCCATTTTGGGTATTGTGGGGGTACTTTCAAAATTGGAATGGTATCGCATCCGAACCCAACCATCAGTTTTATATCAAAAATCACCATCTTCTCTTGGTCATATTCACCTTCAAAGTCATTCAATGGAATGAACCATCATTCCAAGGTTTCAACTTCATTTCAAAGTCACATGTTCCCATCTAGAGTAATCCAATTTTAATTGATTAGCAATAGCAACTATATGAGGGGTGCTATCTAGCTTTGAGGAGTGCCAATCTAAATCAAGTATTGTTCTACTCTAGACCAATTGAATCATAAATCAAAAAGTACTTTGAAATAAATAAGCCAAAGTAAAAGTAGTTCAAAACATGGGATAGGTAATACATAGTAGTAAAGTGTGATGGTGCCTTTGCTCTTGTAGAGCTAAGCATTTGTGTTTAGCAAGGGTTAGCTTGCATTAATACTAGCTTGCAAGAGTATTATCTTGCTTGTAGGAGTAATATCAATATTAGCTTGCCTTGATTGGTGAAGTGATCAAAGTATTCTTCTTCTTCCTCTTGGTAGAATACTTCCTCCTCTTGATAGTCTCCGGTACTAGCGTCTATAAACGAATACGAGGATACAATCACCAAACAATACTTAAGTACTCTTAATTAGCCTTAGTGGCTCACACAATGATCTAGCATCACTACTTAACATTTATTACAAAATTATGCTAGGGTTTTCTTATTTAATAATAGGAAAATAATTTCCTCTCAGTGAATCTTCTTAAGATTTAATTTCTCTTATGAATAATATATGACCTAGGTTGACCAAAGTCAACCTCTTCATACTTATCATTTGGGAAAATGATTTAAATGAGGTTCCATCCCTCATGTAATTTAATACTAACATGGTAATGATTTAATGTCACCCAATAATTCAATATGAGGTTACTTAGACTAGGGTCACTACCTCATATTGGATTACTTGAGAACAAGATTTAAATGAGAGGAGTATCTCTCATATGATTTAACCCATAGTTGTAACTAATTTAAAGGACTATTATTGAGGTGATTTAATATTCTCAAAATAACCAGGGATGATCCCTTGTTGACCAAGGTCAACACTTCACACTTAGTATTTGAGAAAGTGAGTAAATGAGATTCATCATCTCATGTGATTTAATTAATTAAATATTATTTAGATTTAAGATTTATGATTGAGCAAGCATGAGCCTAGGAAATTAAAGGTCAAAACATTACTTCCTATTATTTGAGAAAGATAATTTAAATGAGGTGAGCACCTCATACGATTTTAGCAACACCTTGTAATGGTTTACTATTATTAATTAATTAAAAGTGAATTTTAATTGACCATGGGATCTACTTCATATTAATATGTTGGGGCAAGATTTAAATGAGGCCTAAGTATCTCATATGATTTAATAGATAGGTTTGAAATATTTAAATACTACTTATGAGAATGATTAAATATTTTCAAATAGAAACCTATGGTTTATTAATATATGTGCTATTAATTCTCATTGCACTAGTTGGATTAATGATTTATGTGAGAAACTATACCTCATATAAGTTAAACTATCCTCTAAATGATTAACCTCTCTAATTAACCAAGCATGAGACTTATTTGATCAAGGTCAGTACCTCTATTTGAATTACTTAAGATCACAATTTAAATGAGAGAGAAGCCCTCATACTATTTAAAGAATTCTATGTGTATGTATTAAATGAACTAGAAATGGTTCCATAGCCATTATTTAACTCTAGTCCATGATCATGCAAAACAACCATGCTATATTTTTGCATAAACAATTATATTATGTCAAATGTGATTTATTAGAGTTGGAATCAACTTAAAATCATTTCTAGATAATTTCTAATATTTATTTGAAGTCAGAAAAGTCCCTGCCTTGTTATTTTTATCATTTAAATTTAATTTCGAATTTGGACATGAGGCCAGTGCCATTGTTTAGATAATTTCATGAGCTTTCTAAATATATAAAATTTGCTAAATTTGGTTTAGTAGAATTTAAACTATTTAAATTTGAAGTTGGCACCAGTATTGAATTTGAACTAATAGATTAAATCGAATTTGAATGTTGTGGGCCGCGCGGGAAAATAAACGGGCTAAACAGATTAAATGAACTGGGCCGGCCCAACTAGTGCTAACCACGCAGCGGGCTGCCTGACAGGGGGTCCCACGCGTCAGCGACTATTAAACAGCGAATCGGTACCTGGACTGAGGCGTTGGATCAGACGAAGATCGGACGGTCGAGCGTCGTCGTCGTCGACGGGGGAGAGGCGTCTGCGCCGCGAGTAGGGTCGGAGGTCGCGGCGGTGGTCGAGCGTCGTTGGCGAGGGCGAATAGGACCCTGGTACCGTGGCGGAGCTCGGGGTGGCGTGGATCGTCGACGGTGAGGAGCTACTGTGGCGGCGGGTTCCGGCCAAATTCCGGCGAGAGGCAGGCTAATCGAGGAGGGGAAAGTGTTGAGGAGGATCAGAGGGATGAGAGCAACGCGTTGGTGTGAAAGATTTGAGCGCGGGAGCTCTCCTTTTATAGGGGGTTGAGGTGCTGCGGGTGCCCGTGGGAGGTCGTCCATGGCGCCGGCGTCTGGAGCGGCGAAGGGGCAAGCTAGGGAGCTCGTCGAGTAGGCGACGGCTAGGAGATGCTCTGGGTGTAGCCGTTGCGTCCAGGGCGTGATAGGATTGCTCGAGCGTTTGTACTTTGTACCCCAGTACCGGCATGATTCCGGCGAGGACGACGGTGACGAGGCAGCTGCAGTCACTCGAGCATGTCTAGTGGCTAGAGGGCGTGGAGGCGGTTCTCGACGCAGTGGTAGCCTGTGCAGGGGAGGAGTAGGGCGCTCGAGCGCATGGAGTACTGGCGCGTCCAGAGCGTGGTCACCGCGCGCACGGCGTGTACTGGCAAGGTTTTGGGCGCGTCCGTTCCGGCCAATAGCATGGTCGAGCGTCGCTGGGGCGTGTACCGTCGATGTACTGGAGGGGTATAGATGCTCCAGGACAAGGAGAGGCGCCAAGAGGGTGGCCAGAGAGAGAGTGAGTGAGGGTGGCCGGCATAGGTACGGCATGGATGAATTGGTGATCATGGCCTCACTTTAACCAGAGCAAAAGAGTTGGGTTCGATGCAGAGGAAGTACCAAGGTGTGATGATCATCAAAATAAAGTGGTGGAGGCTAAAAACCAGTGTGTAAAGGAGTGTATGTTCAAATCAATTTGTTGCCTGCCACCTGTTTGATGAAATGGCCGCATGAAGGTTTTGGTCGAATTTCGAAATTCTTTTTGGTGCAACTCAATTATATAAATAGAGTGAAAGAATGGTGGTGGTGGTGGTGGATTTGGTTAAGGTTTGTGAGATTTCAAAATGGGGTTGATCTTCACATTAATTCAAAGTCTCCACTTGTCCCTGTCTTTCTGGTCAACCTAGTCAACATTAGCAGAGATGGTCAACATGAAAGTTGTTGACCTTGACATGGTCTTGGATGACATGGTCATAGTTGACCAAGTTTGGTTGAAGAAAAGTCAAAGCCAGAGGGGTAAAGAGGGGAACATTTTATAAAGTGACAAAATGACCATTATCACATGTATGTTGAATTTGATTTCTTTTGATTTGATTCTTGATCCAATGATGCAATTGTGTTAGTTTATCATATTGAAGTATTTTAGAAACAATGGGGCAAGCAATTTTGGCCTTGGTGGAGGATTTGCATTTTGGCATATGTGTATGTGAGTGAATTTTGGGAAATCTCTCCCTATTTGATTTCTCTCCATTTGATTTGACTTTGGTTGACTCTAATGTGGTTCTTATGAGTTTAGTAACATTTTAAGAGCATTGAAACTAAATCAAATGGTCTTGTTCAAAGATTTGCAAATTTGGCCTTAATACATAAGAAATGAGGTGTCCAATTTTAATAAACTTGCAAAGGGTTTATCTTGCTTCACTTGGACATGTGTTAGGGTTCATTTAGTGTTATATGGGGTTTATAGATGGTTTCACACCATTTTGTCAAGGTTTGATGTCCTAGGTCAAAGTTTGGTGAATTGGCTATGTGGCACATAGGCTTATATGCATATGGGGTATTTTATTTTTACTTTGACTTGGTTTGATTCACAATGGTGTTGTGAATTGTTGAAATGATATATGGAGGTGATCCAACCATTCATACAAGTCCTAGGGTTAGTTTTCTTAAATTCTTATATTTGCTATTTAGCTTTCATATGCCTCTATGGCATTTTTAATTTCTTTATATTCTTTTTAGTTTCAACTTGGCAATGATTTAAGAAGTGCTATATAAGGTTTACAAAGCTTTTCCAATCTTTTAAATAAAGTGAAAAGGTCTAGGGTAAATATTTATAATTATAGCCATAGGCACATATGCCTTTTTCTTATTTAATTTCCTTTTATTTTATTTTCACTAGTATGGTGAGAAGAGGGGTGGGGTTTTAGGGTTTAATATTCTTTCAAATACTAATAACAAGCAATCATGGCAAGAGCACAAGAATTATGCAAGATTGTTATGTATCAATCTTAATCTAATAAAAGTTTTTGTTGGTTCCAAAATTTGGAACTAGGGAAATTTGTTTATTTTGTTTTAAATTTCTGGATGGGTGCATCTTGGCATGTAAACAATTAGTGTTTGCAAATGGCGTTGTCAAAATTTATGTACAAATGATTTCTTTCCATCCAAAGTGCATAAAATGGGAGTTTTAATGAAGAAAGTACAAATAAAACAGCTCAACATGCTTCCACACCCCGATTTTCACACGAAGTAGAGCATATTTAAAGGATAATTCCAGAGTTTTACTATTTTTCAAGCAACTTTGCTAATTTTCCCCCACTCACATGACTTTATGTCGATTTAACGAAAATATGGCGAATTTAAACTACATGGGCGGGATAGTTTGAATTGTGCGCGCGGCAAAGGGAACCGCCTATTCCTCAACCTTGTGCACGGCAAATTACACACGCAACTCCATTAAACGCCACCTACCGACCTTAATTATCACCCCGGCGGCCCGGCCGCATGACCCCCCACCCACCCGTACACAACTTATCCCCGTCCGTGCGAAGAGCTTCCCCTCCCCGTCCCGTCCGTGCGAAGAAGAAGCTTCCCCTCCCCGTCGTTCTTCTCGAGACGCACCGGCGGTCAAGTTGATCCACGGTAGGGCTGCTATCTCTAGCTCAATCATGTATCGGGCAAGACAGCCTAACGATTTATATTTTCTTGATGCTGCTAAAAAAATTCGTCAGTATGCTCGAACTAATTGGCACTTTATAGTTTTCCGCTCGATTTGTCATCGATCAATTTGTTCATTTGCGTGGGCATATAGAGTCAGTTCTGCACTCGATCCGTTAATTTGCTGAAATGCCATGGCAGAGTTTTGTACACGATCTGTTTGCTAAAATGTCGATGGGCATTTTTTGTTTTGTACTCGACATGATTGCTGAAATGCATAATCATGTAGTATAGTTTTGTACTCGATGGATATACATTTCCTACTTCGCCTTAAATTAATCACCAACCACTGTATCTCATAATTAAACAGATGGACAGAACTTGGATACTGCATGGACACTTATGTTCCCCTTCATATATAAATGGTGTTCAACCCTTTATGGGGTTTATTAGAGCTCATGATGGTCACAACCTGGACGTGTATTGCCCGCGCTGCACATGTATGAATGGTGAGAAGAGGCCTCACCCTGTAGTGGCAGATCATTTACACATTTTTGGGATGGACCGCACATATGTTAGGCGGGTTTAGCATGGTGAACCATATAATGATCCTTTAGCAGGAGAAGCAGATCTTGCTCACACTGTATGTGTGCTGGCATATGTAGTTAATTATTTATATTGATGCTGCCGCTGTTTCAATCAATAGTTTGCATTGCTGTGCAAGGTTCTGTACTCAAATTTAACTTGTTGCAGATGGATGGACGGGAAGGAGAGAAAAAGCGCTTGCTTCAGGAAACGGGTTTCAGCTCTGGGACATGTGCTGTGCCAGATGAGAAGGTAAATATGTAAAACGGCATTTGTTCAGGTTGCATCCCTTAGATGTTTGTCTAATCGGTTGATGTACTAATTGCAGAAGCATAGAGTTAAAGAGGTCTCTCAGTTTGATGGGAGATTTGAAGATGAATCTCAGTTTGATGCACCTGTGGATGGTACTGATGACGAGCCTTTCATAGACGAAGGTCCTGCACCTGAGATTATCCAGTCTACAGAAGGAGGCCGTGGACCGAGTACACAGCTTTGCGTTGAAGTGGATGCACGCCCGGAGATCATCACGGGCGTCCGGGTAGTCTCAAGACCACCCAGCCCTGATGCACCTGTGGATGGTACTGATGACGAGCCTCTCATAGACGAAGGTCCTGCACCTGAGATTATCCAGCCTACAGAAGGAGGCCGTGGACCGAGTACACAGCTTTGCGTTGAAGAGGATGCACACCCGGAGATCATCAGGGGCGTCCCGGTAGTCTCAGGACCACCCAGCCCTGATGCAAAATGTTGAGCTACTTTATGATTCGTACTCTTATGTTCTGGTGCTGTAGTATGTTATGATTTGTACGCCTTTGGCGCTAGATTAAGCATTCAGTGGATGATCGCGTTGCAAAATTCGACACCCACACAATCAGTTCATCGTATGAGTAGTAGCACAATTACTTCTACAGCGATTCCTGCCAGCGCATTAGTTGGTAGCATGAAACACTTTCAGGTACTCCCCTCTGATTCATATTAATTGACTCAATTCTGTCTAGATATGGATGTATCTAGATGCATTTGTTAACTAGACTAACAAACTTGAGTCAGTTAATATGAATCCGTGTAAACCGCCCAAGTCCTCGAGCAGCTAGTTTATTGACTCTGGACTCCAAGCCTCTCGCGGCAAGCCATCGACGAAGCTTTGACCAGATCTTGGCCCGCAATTTTTTTTTGTGTGGCGAATAGCAAAGCTTTGACCAGTTCCTCTCGGGATACAGCACGCCGGTGAGCTTGCACGGTTGCCATGAGCACTTTCCGGCGGAACTTCCTCTTCAGCGCCCTCAAGCCGCTGCTGCGAGACAGCACGCAGTGCCTCGAGGTGGACGGAATTCTGGATCTCAGGGCGGGTGGTCCGCATCGTCCGGGAACGATCTCCAGCGGGTTAACGAGGACATGCATGGCGGCCAGGGGATTTGTTTGTTTTTTTTTTTGGTTTGAGCTTGGGATTTGGGGTTTTTTCGGATAGGGGAGGAGGAACCGAGGAAGAGGAAGGAACAGCCGCGTGCTTGGCGCGTGGCGGTGTGCTTGAATTTCGAATTTTTGTGAAATGTTTCATTTCCCCGCTACAATTCGGGGGTTTCTTGACGCGCCAATGCGTCCCGCCGGGCAGCTTCAAGTAAATTTGGGGTGCCACACTATGGGCCCTAGTTTCAGTGAGACATGTAATGACTAGTCACATCAGTAAGTTCACTGTGTAATAAAATATGTTACCCCTCCCCTTTATGTAGCACCCCTTCTCTCCCGATCGAGTGCCGATTGCCGACGGATGCAAGCCGCTAGCTCGATCCCCTCCTTTCGCCTCCACCGTCCAGGCATCCAGCTTGGAGGGGCAAGCTGCATCTAGCCCAAGCGGATTAGGTAGGACTAGTAATGTTCTCTCCTTTCTCGAGATCGGTTCTTTTTTCCTCTCCTCGATATCTTGCGCATCTCTTTCCTATTCTGGGCGAAGGGGTGTCTTTCTGGTCACCCTCGAGCTGGGAGTGATTGATGGGGGGGGGGGGGGGGCTACCTTTGGGATTGGGGTGTTCTTCCTTTATTTGGACATTTGCAACCAGTTTCTGCTGATCCTCACTGTATCTTTTGTCAGCTTGTACAGGAAAGGTAAGACCTCGGCGGTGGGGGCAATGGAGCGTAAGGCCACCACGCATGTGGGCAGTTGGCTGAGCCTGAGCTGCGTCCCCAGCCCCGCGAAGCAGGTACTCCGTTTGCTTATCCACTCTTTACCTTTTAAGTGTCTCTCTGGTCTCTGCATCCTCAATCTGTTCCTGTTCTGGAATATGCTTAAAGTAGCACATGTCTTCAGCTGTTTGTGCGTAAAGCCTCTGTGACACCATGCTCTATATTCTCTGTATCAGGTTGGTACCTCCAGGTTCCGTGCTGAGGCTATGGGGAACGAGAATAGCGCCCCACCTGCTGCAGGAGCATGGCCCGATCTGCAGCACAAGAAGCGAAATGCCACTGCCGAGCTGGGCAGGGACCGCCCAGGGGTAATTTTTTTAACCAACTTACCATGATGTAGTCTGAATCTGATACTCCCTCAGATCCAAATTAATTGACTCAACTATCTGTAGATACGGATGTATCTAGATGTGTTTTAGCTCTAGATACTACTGCCTCCATCCCAAAGCTTTGGGCTTATATTATTTTTAGAAAGTCAAACTATACCATGTTTGACTAAGCTTTTACCAAAAATCAGTAACATGCAAAATACAAAATTAATATCATTAAATAGATAATAAAATATATTTTCCTACGGTATCTACACAGTATTATATTTGTTGATAGAATGTTCTAAAATTTTGGTCAAACTTTGCTTGTTTTGATTTCTCAAAAATAAATAAGGCTTAAGCTTTTGGATGGTGGTAGTACATTCATATCTAGACAAAGCTGAGTTAACTAGTTTTTTTGTCTGTCCATAGCTAGTGTTCACGCTGCAAAAGGCTAAGAGCATCCACTATATGCATCAGTCTATCTCATACAGTAATTCAATATCACTGCTGAGGTCTGCCTTTTGTTTTGCTATTCATATGCAGACTGAAACTTTAGGGCCTTTACTCAAAAGGAAGATCAAAACTGCGGCTGATCAGGCTGCCAGTATGTTGATGCCGCCCCCATCTTCTAAATGCCTCTACAAGCACAAGGCCACGCACCAGCTGGGTGGTGATCTTTTAATGAATATGGTATATTTTCTTAATCCACAAAACATGCCTTGATTTTTCTCTGTTTATTGTCGGTTTTTTCTATGCTTGCCAAAAGTTTACAACAACAACAACAACAACAACCAAGCCTTTCAGTCCCAAACAAGTTGGGGTAGGCTAGAGTTGAAACCCATAAGATCTCGAAGCCAAAAGTTTAGAAACACCAAATTCGTTTGCTTACAATCATCATACAGTAATGTTCATCTACTCCAGTTCCCCTAACCCAACATAAAATGATGTTAATTTCGATTTTTAGATTAAAAGAGCACCATTAGGCGCTGTTAATTACGACTTTGAGATTAAAATGTCATTTGCAATTGTTAATTACAATTTTGAGACAATTGGTTAGTTTAACCTCGATCTCTTCTGCTCTCCATTTTTCCCAACCGAACAAAAATGTAACCATTCCATTCCTCTGAAATGGAACCATTCCATTCCATTCCACGCTGTTTCAGAACCGAACACACCCTTGCATTGTTGTGAACTGTTGTCCATACACGGCCATACCCTTCCACTTACATCTAGCACTATATGCATCAGTCTGTCTCAGAGTCATTCAATATCACTGCTGAGATCTGTTCCCATTCTTATGCAGGCTGAAACTGCTGCGCCTTTACTCAAGTGGATGCAAAATGAGGCTGCTGTGAGGACGATGGTGCCGGCACCATCTTCCGAAAACCTCTACAAGCACGAGGCCATGGGCCAGCTGGGTGGTGACCTTTTAATGAATCTGGTATATTTTCTTAATCCACATACATGATTTCATTATTATCTGTTTAATTACTGTTGGCTTTGTCTAATGCTTACCAAAAGTTCAGAAACACTGCGTTTGCTTACAATCATCATACACTAATTTTTCACTTTTCAGTCTGTCTCATCCAGTATATAAACTGTTGATTTCCATTGGCTTCTTTTGTAATCATTTGCATTGTTGTCAACTGTTCTCTATGCACAACCCTATTCTTCCACTTACACCCGCACTATTTGCATCAGTCTATCTCATAGATTTATTAAATATCAATGATGAGTTCTGTTGCTATTCATATGCAGGATGAAACTTCTGTTCCTCTACTCAAATGGATAAAAAATGATCCTGATGAGGCTGCTGTGAAGACGATGGTGCTGCCACCATCTTCTGAAAACCTCCTCAAGCACAAGGCCACGGGCCAGCTGGGTGGTACCCTTTTCAGTAAGCAGGTATATTTTCTTAATCCTCATACATGATTTGATTTTTGTCTGTTTATTGCCGGCTTTGTCTAATGCTTACCAATAGTTCAGAAACACACACACCTATTCTTCCACTTACATCCAGCACTATATGCATCAGTGTCTCATAGATTCATTTTATATATCACTGCTGATGTCTGTTGCTCTTCAATTTTTATATGCAGACTGAAACTGCTAAGCCTTCATTGGTCAAAAGGATTGCAACTGCTGCTGATGAGGCATCTGCAGAGGCTGCCACCAAGTTACTGTCAGCCCCACCTTCTGGATGCTTATATAAGCTCAAGTCCAAGGATCAGCCGGGCCGTAACCATCCAAGGGTTCGGGTATATTTTCTTAAGCCACATATACATGCCATGATTTATGTCTGATATTATCACCGGCTCTGTCTAATGCTTTTTGGAATTCGGAAACACCAAATTAGCATGCTTATATTCATCATACACTAATTTTTCACTGTTCAGTTTGTAACATAGTGTTATGCACTTGCTTGTCAACATTTGCATTGCTCTGAACTATGCACTTTACACAACCTAATTCTTCCACTTACGTTCAGCGCTACGCACCAGTAGTACCTCCCATGTTTCCTTCACCATCCCGATGCCGAGCTTGCGGGAATATGGCGGGCCCATGTACATACCCCGCATATAACACCTCCTATGGCTCTATCTACCTTTCTAGTAGCTCCTTCACAGAGTTACAGGTATGTATTCTCAGTGGTTTAGCATGAATTGGCATATAGTAAAGTCTTGTTTTTAGTCTTCCTGCTTCTTACATTTGTATCAATTTTCACATGCAGACTGTACCTTGTGAACTTCGTCCAATGATTAACCAGATGTGTCCGCATGAAGGATCTTTCACTATGCATGGCAATGGCAAATTGATGAACACCTACACGGTCTATGAGGTGTATGTCTACAAGACGCAGGCCATCACATATTTGTATGGACATGATTGGAGAAAGTTTGCTTTTGACTACGGTCTGAAGAAGGGCGACGAGCTGAGGATCAGAAACTCAAACGGGCAGATATACGTAACTGCTTACAGAGTTGGAGACACTTCCAAATATATAATATGTAACTTTTTTCTACTCATATCTTTTGATAACTGCATTCTGAGCAGTTGTTCTAAACCATTCCCTCTGTTCTAGCTTGCTGGGTTTAACATGATCAAAGCTGCAGATCCCCTGATGGAACAGGAGCGGATGTCACAAAGGGCAACCACACCAGCACCGGCACCGGCTTCCCACTCTCCTGCATCAGCACCGGTTCCTGTACCAGCTCCGTTTACTGCATCTACCCAGCAGTCCCCTACATCAGCATTGGTTCCTGTAGAGGCCCCATATACTACACATGCCCAGCAGGCTCCTGCATCAGCACTGGTTCCTCTAGCTGCACCGTTTACTGCACCTGCCCAACAGTCTCCTGCATCAGCACCGGTTCCTCTAGAGGCACCGTTTACTGCACCTGCCCAGCAGTCTCCTGCATCAGCACCAGCTCGTGTACCAGCCCAGGCTCATGCACCTGCCCCAGCCAGATCACCGAGGTCTCAGCTCATTGCTGTGGCCACCCGTGTGGTGACCAGGACGCATCTGAAGGCTATGTTCGTGAGTATATGACAACATAACTGCTCTTATCTTGATGTCTTCTCTGCTCAAAGTCTCACATGGTTCAGTGCATTGGTGCCATTGACTAATTTTTGGTGGTATCTCTTGCTTTGAATCAGAAATTGCCTAAAAGTATCTCCAAGGATCTCAATGCTGGCCGAAGGGGCAAGATATCCCTCGTCATGGAGAGTGAAGGTCTCACCGTGGAGGGACGGTACTCTGTCAGTCCCACAGATGGCCGCTTGGCTGTTACTTCCAGGTGGAAAAAGTTCATTGACGGTGCCAAACTTCGCATTGGATCAAAGTTGAAGGTCAAGATCTTTCGATGCCGCTGTGACATGCTGGTCATAAAGTTCGCGGTTGTCTAGTTCTGTTGTCCCATGAGCCCTTAGCAAATGCATTTGTAGTTATACTTATATAAGGTTATCTTATCTGAACTGCTAATTAATTGTATGGGTGGTAAAACTCTGGCAAGCTTTTGCTCTTAGCAAGTATGTATGTATGATCAGCTATTATGATAACTAATGTTTGTGTTCATCTTAATTTGCATTTCCCTTTTAGAAAAAAACTTAATTTCTATTTTGGCTGACCTGTTAGAGAACTATCAGATTGAACCCACAACATGATTCATATAGATTCATTACACCGAGCCACATGTCTTGACCTTGCGATACACTACTTCCATTAATTAGTGCAAGAAGGCTTACCTGAGCTGCCTGAACCATGGCAGATTCGAATCCACCTTATCTATCTAGAAATACAACCTTTGCAGAAAGAGGATTTGCAGTATGGGGAGGCTGACATTGGGGACCCATGAGCCAGCAGCGTCGTCAACGTTTTAAAGGTGGCAGGAGATCGAAAGAAAAAATAAGCCAAAAATCAGTTGGTAAACAAATTCAAGAAAAGAAACATTTACCTTTCTGAGAGGATGACATGCGGGACCCATGAGGCAGCAGCATCCTCAACTATTTCAAGGCGGCAGGGGATCAAAATAAAAAAGGAAATAGCCAGAAATTAATTAGGGTCAAAAATAAATCCATCAAAGGAAACTTTTATTGTTCATAGAGGATGACATGTGGGACCGACTTGCCAGCTGCGTCGTCATCGTTTCAAAGGGGGCAGGGGATCAAAAGAAAAAGACAAATAGCCAGAAATTAGGGGAAAAAATAAATCCAACAAAGAAAACTTTTATTGTTCATAGAGGATGACATGCGGGACCCATGAGCCAGCAGCTTCCTCAACGTTTCAAAGTCGGCATGAGATTGAAAGAAAAAGTCAAGTGACATAATATCAGGAGCCAAAAATAATCCAAGAAAAGAAACTTTATTGTACATAGAGGATGACATGCGGGTCCCATTTTGTAGCAGCGGTCTCAACGCTTCCAAGGCGGCACAGGACCAAAGAAAAATGAAGTAGCCAGAAATCAGGGGTGAAAAAAATCCAAGAAAAGAAAGATTTCAATTGGGCTGTATCTGGACATCTGGGCCTTCGAACTATCCTGCTGGGCCTTTTGACTCGTACAATTTCAGCCCACTCCAAAACAGGAAAGGTCGGATTTTTCTCAAAAAAAAAAACAGGAAAGTCCTATGCTTCGCAAAAACAAAAAACAAGGAGATTCAACATATAAGTTTGTTTATGTAGATATAAAGATTTAATTTATCCGTTTGCAATAGCTCAGAGCGAAATACAACGTTTATTGTCTGCAAAATAAAATATCACATGTTTCTTGTACGGGGAGGCTGACATCGGGGACCCATGAGCCAGCAGCGAGTCAACGTTTCAAAGGCGGATCGGGAAATAAAAAAGCCAAAAATCAGTTGGTAAAAAAATACAAAAAGAAAACATTTATCGTTCGAGAGGATGACATGCGGACCCATGAGGCAGCATCCTCAACGTTTCAAAGTCGGCATGAGATCGAAAGAAAAGGCAAGTGACATAATATCGGGAGCCAAAAATAATCCAAGAAAAGAAACTTTATTGTACATAGAGGATGACATGCGGGTCCCATTTTGTAGCAGCGGTCTCAACGTTTCCAAGGCGGCACAGGACCAAAAGAAAAATGAGGCAGCAGCATTCTCAACAATTCCAAGGCGGCAGGGGATCAAAAGAAAAATAAAGGAAATAGCCAGAAATTAATTAGGGGTCAAAAATAAATCCACCAAAGGAAACTTTTATTGTTCATAGAGGATGACATGTGGGACCGACCTGCCAACAGCGTCTCATCGTTTCAACGGGGCAGGGGATCAAAAGAAAAAGGCAAATAGCCAGAAATTAGGGGTAAAAAATAACTCCAAGAAAGGGAACTTTTATTGTTCGTAGAGGATGACATGGGGACCCATGAGCCAGCAGCTTACTCAACGTTTCAAAGGCGGCATGAGATCGAAAGAAAAAGGCAAGTGACCAAATATCAGGAGCAAAAATAATCCAAGATTTATTGTACATAGAGGATGACATGTGGGTCCCATTTTGCAACAGCGGTCTCAATGTTTGTAATGCGGTTTGAGATCAAAAGAAAAAGAAAGTAGCTAGTAATTAGGGGGTGAAAAAATCCAAGAAAAGAAAGTTGATGGACATAGAGGATGACATGCGGGTCCCTTGAACCAACAGCTTACTCAACGTTTCAAAGGGGGCAGGGGATCAAAAGAAAAAGGCAAGCCAAAAATCAGAGGGTGAAAAAAAACCAACAAAGGAAACTTTTATAGCACACAGAGGATGACATGCGGGTCCCATGAGCCAGCAGGTACCTCAACGTTTCAAACGTGGATGATCGAAAGAAAAAGTCAAGTTACCAAATATGAGGTGCCAAAAAATCCAAGAAAAGAAAGTTTTATAGTACATAGTGGATGACATGCGGGTCCCATTTAGCAGCAGCGGTATCACCGTTTGAGAGGCGCAGGGGATCGAAAGAAAAAGTCAAGTGACTAAATATGAGGTGCCAAAAATAATCCAAAAAAGAAAGTTTTATAGTACATAGAGGATGACATGCGGGTCCCATTTAGCAGCAGCGGTATCACCGTTTGAGGCAGCAGTGATCGAAAGAAAAGTCAAGTGACCAAATATGAGGTGCCAAAAATAATCCAAAAAAGAAAGTTTTATACTACATAGAGGATGACATGCGGGTCCCATTTAGCAGCAGCGGTATCACTGTTTGAGAGGCCAGGGGATCGAAAGAAAAAGTCAAGTGACCAAATATGAGGTGCCAAAAATAATCCAAGAAAAGAAAGTTTTATAGTACATAGAGGATGACATGCGGGTCCCATTTAGCAGCAGCGGTATCACTGTTTGAGAGGCAGCAGGTGATCGAAAGAAAAAGTCAAGTGACCAAATATGAGGTGCCAAAAAAATCCAAGAAAAGAAAGTTTTATAGTACATAGAGGATGACATGCGGGTCCCATTTAGCAGCAGCGGTATCACCGTTTGAGAGGCGGCAGGGGATCGAAAGAAAAAGGTAAGTGACCAAATATGAGGTGCCAAAAATAATTCAAGAAAAGAAAGTTTTATAGTACATAGAGGATGACATGCGGGTCCCATTTAGCAGCAGATCACCGTTTGAGAGGCGGCAGGGGATCGAAAGAAAAAGGCAAGTGACCAAATTTGAGGTGCCAAAAAAACTCCAAGAAAAGAAAGTTGATTGCACATAGAGGATGACATGCGGGTCCCATTTAGCAGCAGCGGTCTCAACGTTTCCAAGGCGGCAAGGGATCAAAAGAAAAAGGAAGTAGCCAGAAATCAGGGGGTCAAAAAAATCCAAGAATAGAAAGAATTTTGGTTCATAGAGGATGACATGCGGGACCCATGATCCTGCATCGTAAACGGCTCGATCGGAGAACGTTGAACGAGATGGCGCGATCTAGAAAAAAACAATGCCAGAGAGGCTGCCATCTGGGCCCTACATCCCTCGGCGGTGCGGATTTGCGTTGACTCGGCCGGCGAACCCGAGATTTCGAGATGCACCACGTCCCGGGCCACCATACGCGACGTTTTGGCCGCTTTCGTCGGGCTAGGTGGCCTCAAAAACGAGAAAAAAAAGTTTTGACATGCACCACGGAGGGACCAAAAATCGTCGGCCATGGTACACCAGCAACCACGGCGCAACTTCAACTTCGTCGGCCATGGCAACTGTTCTTGTAGTGTCTTGTGTTCTTTACTTGGAGCATCGGTTTGTTTTTTTTTGTTTTTGTTTGAATAAAATGGATCCTAGCATTCACTTTGTGGGAGAGAGACACGCTCCGCTGTTGCATATGGACAAATACGTCCTTAGGCTTTACTCATAATGTTCAAGGCGAAGTTTCTTCTTCGTTAAATTGTTATATGGTTGGAATTGGAAAATGCTACATGTAGTAATTCTAAAATGTCTTGGATAATGTGATACTTGGCAATTGTTGTGCTCATGTTTAAGCTCTTGCATCATATACTTTGCACCCATTAATGAAGAAATACATAGAGCTTGCTAAAATTTGGTTTGCATATTTGGTCTCTCTAAGGTCTAGATAATTCTAGTATTGAGTTTTGAACAACAAGGAAGACGGTGTAGAGTCTTATAATGTTTACAATATGTCTTCTATGTGAGTTTTGCTGCACCGGTTCATCCTTGAGTTTGCTTCAAATAACCTTGCTAGCCTAAACCTTGTATCGAGAGGGAATACTTCTCATGCATCCAAAATCCTTGAGCCAACCACTATGCCATTTGTGTCCACCATACCTACCTACTACATGGTATTTCTCCGCCATTCCAAAGTAAATTGCTTGAGTGCTACCTTTAAAATTTCCATTCGCCTTTGCAATATATAGCTCATGGGACAAAATAGCCTTAAAAACTATTGTGATATTGAATATGTACTTATGCACTTTATCTCTTATTAAGTTGCTTGTTGTGCGATAACCATGCTTCTGGGGACGCCATCAACTACTCTTTGTTGAATATCATGTGAGTTGCTATGCATGTCCGTCTTGTCTGAAGTAAGAGGGATCTACCACCTTAATGGTTGGAGCATGCATATTGTTAGAGAAGAACATTGGGCCGCTAACTAAAGCCATGAATCATGGTGGAAGTTTCAGTTTGGACAAATATCCTCAATCTCATATGAGAATAATAATTGTTGCTACATGCTTATGCATTAAAGAGGAGTCCATTATCTGTTGTCCATGTTGTCCCGGTATGGATGTCTAAGTTGAGAATAATCAAAAGCGAGAAATCCAAAATGCGAGCTTCTCCTTAGACCTTTGTACAGGCGGCATGGAGGTACCCCTTTGTGACACTTGGTTGAAACATGTGCATTGCGAAGATCCGGTAGTCCAAGCTAAGTAGGACAAGGTGCGGGCACTATTAGTATACTATGCATGAGGCTTGCAACTTGTAAGATATAATTTACATAACTCATATGCTTTATTACTACCGTTGACAAAATTGTTTCATGTTTTCAAAATAAAAGCTCTAGCACAAATACAGCAATCGATGCTTTCCTCTTTGATGGACTTTCTTTTACTTTTACTGTTGAGTCAGTTTACCTATCTCTCCACCTCAAGAAGCAAACACTTGTGTGAACTGTGCATTGATTCCTACATACTTGCATATTGCACTTGTTATATGACTCTATGTTGACAATATCCATGAGATATACATGTTATAAGTTGAAAGCAACCGCTGAAACTTAATCTTCCTTTGTGTTGCTTCAACACCTTTACTTTGATTTATTGCTTTATGAGTTAACTCTTATGCAAGACTTATTGATGCTTGTCTTGAAGTACTATTCATGAAAAGTCTTTGCTTTATGATTCATTTGTTTACTCATGTCATTACCATTGTTTTGATCGCTGCATTCATTACATATGTTTACAAATAGTATGATCAAGATTATGATGGCATGTCACTTCAGAAATTATCTTTGTTATCGTTTTACCTGCTCGGGACGAGCAGAACTAAGCTTGGGGATGCTGATACGTCTCCAACGTATCGATAATTTCTTATGTTCCATGCTACATTATTGATGATATCTACATGTTTTATGCACATTATATGTCGTATTTACGCATTTTCTGGAACTAACCTATTAACAAGATGCCGAAGAGCCACTTCTGTTCTGCTTTTGGTTTCAGAAATCCTAGTAAGGAAATATTCTCGGAATTGGACGAAATCAACGCCCGAGTTCCTATTTTGCCCGGAAGCATCCAGACACCCGAGAGCCGTCGAGAGGGGCCACGTGGGGCCCACACATGGTGGCCGGCGGCCCAAGCCCTGGCCGCGCCGCCCTAGTGTCTGGTCCCACCAGACCCCTTCCGAGGCTGCCCTTTCGCCTACAAATAGCCTCCATCGCGAAACCCCACCGAGAGCCACGATACGGAAAACCTTCCAGACGCCGCCTCCGCGAATCCCATCTCGGGGGATTCGGAGATCGCCTCCGCACCCCGCCGAGAGGGGATTCATCTCCCGGAGGACTCTTCATCGCCATGATCGCCCGGAGTGATGAGTGAGTAGTTCACCCCTGGACTATGGGTCCATAGCAGTAGCTAGATGGTCGTCTTCTCCTCATGTGCTTCATTGTTGGATCTTGTGAGCTGCCTAACATGATCAAGATCATCTATCTGTAATACTATATGTTGTGTTTGTCGGGATCCGATGGATAGAGAATACTATGTTATGGTGATTATCAATCTATTGTTTATGTGTTGTTTATGATCTTGCATGCTCTCCGTTATTAGTAGAGGCTCTGGCCAAGTTTTTGCTCTTAACTCCAAGAGGGAGTATTTATGCTCGATAGTGGGTTCATGCCTTCATTGATACCTGGGATCGTGACAGTAGGTTCTAAGGTTGTGTTGTGCTGTTGCCACTAGGGATAAAACATTGATGCTATGTCTAAGGATGTAGTTGTTGATTACATTACGCACCATACTTAATGCAATTGTCTGTTGCTTTGCAACTTAATACTGGAAGGGGTTCGGATGATAACCTGAAGGTGGACTTTTTAGGCATAGATGCAGTTGGATGGCGGTCTATGTACTTTGTCGTAATGCCCAATTAAATCTCACTATATTTATCATATCATGTATATGCATTGTTATGCCCTTTTCTATTTGTCAATTGCCCGACTGTAATTTGTTCACCCAACATGCTTTTATCTTATGGGAGAGACACCTCTAGTGAACTGTGGACCCCGGTCCTATTCTTTACATCGCATACAATCTACTGCAATACTTGTTTTACGTTTTCGCAAACAATCATCTTCCACACAATACGGTTAATCCTTTGTTACAGCAAGCCGGTGAGATTGACAACCTCACTGTTTCGTTGGGGCAAAGTACTTTGGTTGTGTTGTGCAGGTTCCACGTTGGGTTTCACCGGTGTTGCGCCGCACTACATTCCTCCACCAACAACCTTCAACGTGCTTCTTGGCTCCTACTGGTTCGATAACCTTGGTTTCATACTGAGGGAAACTTGCCGTTGTGCGCATCATACCTTCCTCTTGGGGTTAACGACGTGTACATCTACGCGCATCAAGCATAAATTTCTGGCGCCGTTGCCGGGGAGGGATAGCTCTACTCATAAGTTCACCTGGGGAGTACACTCTACCTCTCTCTCTGCTTTTATTTTATTTTGTTGTGCTTAGTTTATTTCTGTCTAGTTTTACTTTGCTTAGTTTACTTTTGTCTAGTTTATTTTTGTCTTGTTTTATTTTCCCTATATACCCGAAAATCCATAAAAATTTGAAAAACCTAAAAATTAAAAACTGCTGTTATGGGAGAACCAACAACCTACTTGGAGCTTATAGAATGTTATAATAATTATAGAGAATCAAGAACTGGTAAAATAATGAGTGCTATGATAGAAAAATTGAATACAATGGCTAGAATCTTGCTTAGACGCCATGATATAAACTGTTGCTCTCAACAGGACACTAAACATCTTAAATTTCAATGTGGCTTTAGTGAGGAATTTTTAATTAAGAACTATAATCGGAATAGCTATATTCATTTTGGGTTCGAAGAGGTAGAACAATTTGTCATATTTATGGGAGCCTCTGAGATAGAATCCTTCATGGTCTAAGAATTATGAAACTTGTGTTGTTTGTAAGGACCTTAAAGATTATGTCTCTTCTATCCTTAATTTTTGCAATGAAAGTTACACTGATAATCCTTATATCATTGATTATAAAGAGAGACACATTAATGCACAAGAATGCACTCACAATTTGCAGGAACCGTGGAAGAAGAAATTGATGAACCTGAAAGCTCATTGGATGAAAAAGAGGAGGAAATTGATGAACCTGAAAGCTCATTGGATGAAAAAGAAGAGGAGAGTGATGAACAAAAGGAGGAAGAATGGATTAGCTACCCATGCCAACCTTCTAATGAGAGTAACTCTTTATCTCTTACACTATTTGATTGTCCTCCATGCTTACCGAAAGAGGTTGAATGTTATGTTCCTGTGGATTCTCTTGAAATATTACCTATGAGTAAAACTTGTGAGAATAATTATGCTACTGTTATTTATGATAATCCATGCTACTTTGATAAATCTTATGATAATGCTTTGTTTGTGCCTGATGTCGAAATGCATGGTACTAAAGAATTTTGCTTGGCAAATGTTTATGATAAAGCTCTAGATGATGGTCCTATGTTACTTGATAATATTAATTGTACTACTAATGAAAATGGGATTGGAGAAGTCTTGACTTTATCTAGGAGTCCCATATCTTTTGAGATTGATCAATCATCTTGTTACATTATTGATAAAAGTGAGTTTGAAAGTTTTAATCCCATTATTTTTGAGCTTGATAAAAATTATATGTTTATGGATCATGAGAAACATGCTTTATGTGATAGTTATATTGTTGAGTTTGTTCATGAAGCTACTGAAAATTATTATGAGAGAGGGAAACATGGTTATATGCATCTTAATAATGTTAAGTTTCCCCTCTTTATGTTGAGAATTGTGAAGTTACTCTTGTTTTATCTTGCTTGCTTGTCACTTTGTTCTTCATGAATTTATTTGTGTACAAGATTCCTTTTCATAGGAAGTGGATTAGACTTAAATGTGTTTTGAATTTGCTTCTTGATGCTCTCTTTTGCTTCAACTCTTATTTCTTGCGAGTGCATCATTAAAATTGCTGAGCCCATCTTAATGGCTATAAAGAAAGCACTTCTTGGGAGATAACCCATGTATTTATTTTGCTACTGTTTTTTTGTGTCTTGGAAGTTGTTACTACTGTAGCAACCTCTCCTTATCTTTATTTTATTGCATTATTGTTCCAAGTAAAGTCTCTAATAGGAAGTTGATGCTAGATTTGGATTTCTGCGCAGAAACAGATTTCTATCTGTCACGAATCTGGGCATATTTCTCTGTAGGAAACTCAGAAAAATCTGCCAATTTACGTGCGTGATCCTCAGATATGTACGCAACTTTCATTAGTTTTGAGTTTTCTGATTTGAGCAACGAAAGTACCATTTTAAAATTCGTGTTTACTGGCTGTTCTGTTTTGACAGATTCTGTCTCTGTTTTTTGCATTGTCTCTTGTGGACTTTAAGTGAGGCTTTCTAGACGTGGAGAGTTGTAGCTAATGTTTTATTGAGTTCTTGCAATGTGTCACTACAGGGCTAAAGTGGATTAAAGTTTTTTGAGTACTAACCCCTCTAATGAAGTTTATGAGAAGTTTGGTGTGAAGGAAGTTTTCAAGGGTCAAGAGAGGAGGATGATATATGATCGAGAAGAGTGAAAAGTCTAAGCTTGGGGATGCCCCCGTGGTTCATCCCTGCATATTTCAAGAAGACTCAAGCGTCTAAGCTTGGGGATGCCCAAGGCATCCCCTTCTTCATCAACTTATCAGGTTTCTTCTATTTTGCCGATGAGTCCAAGACAATGCTTTCTCGGGGCTGGCCAAATCCCGCCGTCTATCTTCTTTAGATGGTGCGTCGACAAGGAGAGCCCCTCTTGGATTTGTGTTCTTTGGATGCGTCTGGTGTTGGTCGAGACACGGCTATGTTGCCTAGCCTAGGACTAGTTCTTTCTTGTTGTGTTGTGGTGTCGGTGGTGGCTGTCTTCGGACTGGCCGGTGTGGAGCTGTGCTACACTTGTTGTTCGCAACAAGGGGTAGTGTTCTTGTACTCAAACCTCTGCCTTCTATAAAAATATGGTACGCCTTTGGCGTACTCTCGAAAAAAAACTATATTTTTATTCGGTCACATCATATGTGCTTTACTTGGAGCGTCTGTTTGTTTTTATTTTTGTTTGTGTTTGAATAAAGATGGATCCTAGCAATCCTTGTTTGGGAGAGAGACACGCTCCGCTTTTTCATATGAACACTTGTTCTTCGTTTTACTTTTAATGTTCAATGATAAAAGTTGGAAGCTACAATACTTATTGTTATTTGGTTGGAAACAGAAAATGCCTCATAATGTCTTGGATAATTTGACACTTGGCAATTGTTTTGAGCTCTCAAGTAGATCATGATTAAGTTTTTTTTCATGTAGTTTAAACCTATTAGTGGAGAACTACCGTAGAGCTTGTTAAAATTGGTTTGCATGATTGGTCTCTCTTAAGGTCTAGATATTTTCTGGTAAAAGTGTTTGAGCAACAAGGAAGACAGTGTAGAGTCTTATAATGCTTGCAATATGTTCTTATGTAAGTTTTGCTGTACCGGTTCATACTTGTGTTTGCTTCAAATAACCTTGCTAGCCTAAGCCTTGTATCGAGAGGGAATACTTCTCATGCATCCAAAATCCTTGAGCCAACCACTATGCCATTTGTGTCCACCATACCTACCTACTACATGGTATTTCTCCGCCATTCCAAAGTAAATTGCTTGAGTGCTACCTTTAAACAATTCAAAATTTATCACCTCTGATTTGTGTCAATGTTTTATAGCTCATGAGGAAGTATGTGGTGTTTATCTTTCAATCTTGTTGGGCAACTTTCACCAATGGACTAGTGGCTTCATCCGCTTATCCAATAATTTTGCAAAAAGAGCTGGCAATGGGATTCCCAGTCCCAAATTAATTAACAAAAATAGACACTCCTCCATGGTATGTGATTGTTGGACGGCACCCGAAGGATTCGGTTAGCCATGGCTTGAGAAAGCAAAGGTGGGGAGGAGTGTCAACATAATAAAACTAAAATAAAAAGGCACTCCTTCATGGTATGAGATTGTTGGCAGGCACCCGAGGATTCGGTTAGCCATGGTTTGTGAAAGAAAGGTTGGAAGGAGTGCCACCCAAAAATAAAATAAAATGGGAGCCGCTCTTTGAAGGTTTGTCTGGCAAGGGGGTTAGAGTACCCACTACCATTCGTTGACAACAACAAACACCTCTCAAAACTTTACTTTTATGCTCTCTTTATGTTTTCAAAACCAAAGCTCTAGCACAAATATAGCAATCGATGCTTTCCCTCTTTGAAGGGCCTTTCTTTTACTTTATGTTGAGTTAGTTTACCTACTTCCTTCCATCTTAGAAGCAAACACTTGTGTTAACTGTGCATTGATTCTTACATACTTACTTATTTGCATTCATCATATTACTTTGTGTTGACAATTATCCATGAGATATGCATGTTGAAGGTTGAAAGCAACTGCTGAAACTTATATCTTCCTCTGTGTTGTTTCAACGCCTTTACTTTGAATTTATTGCTTTTTGAGTTAACTCTTGTGCAAGACTTTTTGATGCTTGTCTTGAAAGTACTATTCATGAAAAGTTTTGCTATATGTTATCTATTTGTTAGCAACTATAGATCATTGCCTTGAGTCACTTCATTCATTTCATATGCTTTGTAATAGTATGATCAAGGTTATGTAAGTAGCATGTCACTACAGAAATTACTCTTTTTATCGTTTACCTACTCGAGGGCGAGCAGGAACTAAGCTTGGGGATGCTTGATACGTCTCCAACGTACCTATAATTTCTGATGTTCCATGCTTGTTTTATGACAATACTTACATGTTTTGCTTGCACTTTATAATGTTTTTATGCGTTTTCCGGAACTAACCTATTAACAAGATGCCACAGTGCCAGTTCCTGTTTTCTGCTGTTTTTGGTTCCAGAAAGGCTGTTCGGGCAATATTCTCGGAATTGGACGAAATCAACGCCAAAGATCTTATTTTTCCCGGAAGGCTCCAGAACACCGAAGGGGAGTCGGAGGAGAGCCAGGGGGCCACCACACATGTGGGCCGCGCGGCCAGCCCCTGGCCGCGCCGGCCTATGGGGAGGCCACCCTGTCAGCCCTCCTGCGCCGCCTCTTCGCCTATTTAAGCCCTTTCGACCTAAAAACGCAGTACCAATTGACGAAACTCCAAAAAGACTCCAGGGGCGCCGCCGCCATCGCGAAACTCCAATTCGGGGGACAGAAGTCTCTGTTCCGGCACCCTGCCGGGACGGGGAAGTGCCCCCGGAAGCCATCTCCATCAACGCCACCGCCTCCATCATGCTCCGTGAGTAGTTCCCCCATGGACTACGGGTTCTAGCTGTAGCTAGTTGGTATTCTCTCCCCCATGTACTTCAATACAATGATCTCATGAGCTGCCTTACATGATTGAGATTCATCTGATGTAATCGGTGTTGTGTTTGTTGGGATCCGATGGATTGTTACATTATGATTAGTCTATCTATAAAGTTTGTGAAGTTATTGTTGCTGCAATCTTGTTATGTTTAATGCTTGTCACTAGGGCCCGAGTGGCATGATCTTAGATTTAAGCTCTATACTTATTGCTTAGATTGTATCTACAAGTTGTATGCACATGTCTATGTCCGGAACCAAAGGCCCCAAAGTGACAGAAATTGGGACAACTGGAGGGGAAGGCTTAGATATGAGGATCACATGTTTTCACGGAGTGTTAATGCTTTGCTCCGGTGCTCTATTAAAAGGAGTACCTTAATTTCCAGTAGATTCCCTAGAGGCCCGGCTGCCACCGGCTGGTAGGACAAAAGATGTTGTACAAGTTTCTCATTGCGAGCACGTATGACTATATATGGGAAACATGCCTACATGATTAATAGACTTGATATTCTGTCTTAATGCTATTTCAATCCTATCAATTGCCCAACTGTAATTTGTTCACCCAACACTTGTTATTGGAGAGTTACCACTAGTGTAGATAGCTGGGAACCCCGGTCCATCTCTCATCATCTATACTTGTTCTACATGTCATGGAAGTAGTATCAACTATGGTTTGCTCTATATTCTCTCATCTTGTGTATTACTGCTGCTTTTACTACTTTCTCATATTACTGCTACTAGTTTTAGGTGCTTTGAATTGAAACAAAGTTGTTAAGGCTTATAAGTATTCTTTACCTCCTTTGTTGATTCTATTTCTACTCTACCTTAAATTTTCTAGGGAGTAATAATAAAGAAACTTAATTACTAGGGGGCCTTTTTCCTAAGGAACAACATGCACATTAGACCATACTAAAATTCCTATAGATGTTAAATTCTATATATGTCCATACCACAAGAGGGTTATGGTGTGCGCCTATGGAATTCCTTTAAGCCAAAAGATGCCAAGACAGTTCAACAAATAAGAGGTGAAATACTATATAAGTTACGTATATAAAAAAGATAGGGAGGAAATGTTACCAAATTGATTAGGATCCCATGCATAAACATTTCCAAGCTCAGTAACGGCGAACACAAGTCCGTTATGTATAATTGCATCGCAGTATATGGCGCCGTACTGAAACTGGTTTTCAAGAAATATCCATGTACGAGGATATTCGCCATGGAGGTAGGCAATTGCAAAGTCGAAGATTGCGACAAGGGAGAAATCTTGATACCCCCTAGCAGCTGTAGGAACTTGGCAAATAGCTATCTTCTGCAGTTGAATAGCAGAACGCTGATACTCGAATATAAGTGGATTGCGTGTGGTTTCCAACTTCTTCCTCAAAGATGGAAGCTTAATCTTGCGATGAGTGTAGACATTGAGGAGGTTCCACTTGCCTTCGGGGCCAACCATGGCGATCCAATCTCCATTGGCGCCTGCCCGCTCCTCATCCTTACCGTGTGGCATTAGGCCATCATAGGAGAACCTGTCCAGCGGCAGTAGTTTGCACTTGCTGTGCACCGGCAAATCCTCCTTGAACACCGCCCATGGTTTATCCGCCGGGTCACAACAGAGAACACACGGAAGGCCAAACGGCTGAGAAGCAGGCAGAGTGGCACTGTATTTGGCTGACTGAAGAATACTTTTGGAGGAACCGACTAGGGACGCGGCGGTGATGGCGTCGCACTGGCTGATGAGCACTTCAAGGGGGCCTTCCGTAAACACCTTGTGAAACAGCCCAGATCCACAGACCCTGCTCGATTTCGCCATCGCAATGAGGCAGGTGGTACAATGGGGTTGGTATTTTCTTGGGAGATCTACTGATTCGAACTTTGGGAGAGAGATGGCGATCAATGGCGGCAGGTGGGGGTTTGAGTTGGAGAACAGAGGCTCTCAAACTGGGCACTGCTGGATAGGATGCGAAAGCGCCATGGCGGAGACGCAGGCGCGTGCTATGGAAGATGGGCGGAGTGGGGATAGACGACGGAGGTGAACCGAGACGCTCCTCCTCTTATGCATATACTGCCTACTGCAGTTTCGAGGAGAGTGTGAATGTGTTCAAAAAAAGAGGAGAGTGTGAATGTGTTCAAAAAAAGAGGAGAGTGTGAATGTGTTCAAAAAAAGAGGAGAGTGTGAATGTGTTCAAAAAAAGAGGAGAGTGTGACCCGACACCCGAGTAGGAGCAGACGGACTATAGGAGTAGCCCCATCATTACAGAACATTAATCGTGCTTCCTACAATAAATAAGTGAAACATCCCAGGCTTGTGTTGTCTAATCAAATCGATGGCCATGTCAGTATTATGGTGAACAAATAAAACAAATACACACCAACCTTGTTCTTTTTGCAACGTACACCAACCTAGCAAGGCATCAACCTTCTCGCCATCAACTACGACTCCGTGGCTCCGTCCCACCAAAGTTGTCTCAACTTTGTAAAAAAAATACATCTATCCATCTAAATTTTAACAAAGGTGAGACACTTTTGGTGGGACCGAGGGAGTACAAAAAAACTTTACTACTCCATGCTAGTATCGGCCACTAATTCAAATTTCAACTGAAGGCGTGCTATTTTATGGTCCTGAAAATTGCCAAAAAAAATACAACCCAAAAATGCAACAGATCCATGTTAAGGGGGTACACCCTACGCAATATACATTAAGAAACTTCGAAACTTCAGCGACCTTGTAAGAATGCCCATGACAGTGCAGTTTTGCCAAATTAGGAAGAGACGAAATATGAATTCAACCAAAGAAATCTAAACGAATCCTTAGACAATAGCATAGTTAACACGTTCAGAAAAAAATGATGACTCCAAAAGAACAACATTAGCAAGAAATACTCCATTTTAGTTTGAATTTGCAGTCACATACATATACTAGTAGTACTGCCAAAATACTATAATACTCCGAGCTGCATTCTAGCACTCCAACTAGCTAGCTAATAGTTCTGGAGTAGTAGTACTACTATACAAGTCCAAAATACATCCGAACGAACCCTACTTCGAACTAAACTACTCCCTCCGATCTTCGAGTAACTACATTGCAGTATGACTAAACGAAGATTATTGTATAACCTTCTTGTTGATGCAAACGCAGATAGGCAACACACGCTGCCCTCCATTCTGCTTCGCGTAACGGGGCGGCACCGCCAGGAAAGAAGTGAGCTGCTGCAACATGATCGAGCTAGGCGTCGGGGAGCTCGTCGGCTCGATTACCGCCATCAAGGTGTCCGTCGAGAGGTCACTGGTCCCAGCCGTCGCCGGCGCCGGCGGACCAATCACCAACAGCTGCGCCTTGTACATCGGAAACAAGCACGCGGCCGACCTGATGCACACACAGGACACAATGGTGGTCGGGCCGAGCGCGCCAACGGTGATGGCGAACACGCTACCGTCTTCTTCCCCACTGCCGATGAACAGGTGTCCCCGCGGTTGTACCGGAACACGAACTATGCACCAGGCGGGTATGCCATACTGGAACGTAAACACTGGGATGGAGTGGGATGCTTGGAGGTGTACCAGGAGCTCCCGCGGCGGGCCGGTGAAGCTGCAGCCGGTATTGATGGCCTCTGTGCAGCCGCACGGACCATGCGGGCACGCGATATAGTGCTTGTAGGACTCCGTGGAGGCGACCAAGCTCTGGCAGCCGACGCACTTGACCATTGCCCCAGATCGATTCGACGGCGGCAATCTTGGCCCAGATCGATTCGACGGCGGCAACCTCGCCGGCTGCTCGCACTTCTTGCACGGGTTCGGCGCAAGCTCGCCGACGCAGCGCCGACAGCCCATATGACCGCCCTTGCACTGCACGGAACAACGTACGTGGCATCAGTTGTCATTGACATTTCTCACAGGTGAACCTAAGAATGAAATCGGAAGGGAGCGACCTTGGATATGGGGGGTTTGAAGGGCAGCAGGCAGAGGGGGCACAAGAAGAGGGCCTCCTCCATCTTCAGAGAAGAGTGATCGGGAAAACGAGAACGGGATGGGTTCTTTTTTTTATACATGCCTTGGAGTGGAGTATGGATACTACTACTACTTATAGGAAGAACTTCCTTGCTAAGAATCGGCGTCGGCCGTACGCAACCATAGATGCACCAGCGGCTCTGCAGTTTGTCAAAATAAAAGGACAGAGCTGCAGTGACTTGAAGTCTCCAAATCTCATTGTGACTTGGTGCCACCATCTACCAACCATTTGAGATCCAACGTTCCAAACTATCTCTTATTTCGAACCTAAAAACAAAAATTATGAAAAAAATCCAGTAAAATGTAGATGCCTTGTTCTAAAATCTGTGAATATTTCATCCCACTCGGACGATTAGCTTGTGATTAAAGAGCTTTTTACGTATACGAGCACTAGTTTAAACTAAATACTCCCTCTGATTCATATTAATTGACTTCAATATGGATGTATCTAGAACTAAAATGTGTCTAGTACATCCATATTAGAGTCAATTAATATGAACCGGAGGGAGTATATATTTGCTCACAAACCTTTGATTCAAATCGAATGAAACTTCACCAAAATATAAATCGAAATATGCACGATTAACTGGAAGTTCTTGAAATATTTCTGAGCAATTATAATAATTATTTAGTTTAAATTCTAAGTCGATCGCATACATTGGATCTGAGATGGATGGTGGATGGTGGCACCAAGTCACTGTGAGACTTGGAAGTATCAAGTCAGTGAAGCTCTATCCCAAAATAAAAGCTTCGTGAAGGGGGCAGTTTGGTTCAAAAAAGAAGACAGTGCCAAGCAGTTGTCAAACAATACCCATATAGTCAAATGTACTCCCTCTGATTCAAATGAATTGACTCAACTTTGTCTAGATATATGGATGTATCAAGTCACTGAAGCTAAAATAAAAGCTTCATGAAGGGGGAAGTTTGGTTCGAAAAAAATACAGTGCCAAGCAGCTGTCAAATAGTACCATAACGTCAAATGTACTCCCTCCGATTCAAACGAAATGACTCAACTTTGTATTTTGCATGTTAAAGGTTTTTCGTAAAACTTGGCCAATCTTAACATAGTTTGCCTTTCTAAAAAAAGATATAAGCCCTAAGGCTCCTTTGATTCATAGGATGGGAAAACCATAGAAATATGAAAAACATAGGATTGAGATTTAATGGCTAGTTGAATCATATAGGAAGATGAGTTGTGTTTGATTGTGCCAAAGGAAATTTTCCATGAGGTATGACCTAATGTTTTATTCTTATAGGATTTGCACTGCAAGATTCCTATAGGATATGTTCCTATGAATCAAACAACTAGTGTGGGGAAAATTCACATGTGATCTAAATCCTACATAATTCCTATACAAATCCTATATATGAATTTTAGTTGTTAGGTCACTTAAAATGACTTCACTTGAAGAGTTACATTTTTGTTTTTTCTGAATTAGTAGTGATGCCTAACCATATATATACCTAAACCAAGAGAATCAGCATAAACTTATGTATATTAATAGTAAGCGCATATATGAATGTTTTTTATCTACAAACCCAGGGTCATATATATGTACATAGAAACATGCATATATGCTAGTTTTTGTACCTTGGTGTGTTCCTCTTTTGGGCTATCTCTTTTTTGTTCACCGATTCACAACCAACGCCCTAGATTAATTTGGCACTTAGAAAATAACATTTTGTTTTTGGCGCACTAACACAAATAGTAGTAGCACGGTCAACACTGTAGAGAAGTACAAAATAAATGTGTGTGGGAAAAAATGACTTAAAGTGACCATTACATTGAGAAAAAGGGTAGAACCAAGCATTGCACAGGGAAAAAGCAGTGTAGTGCCCAGAAGAAAAAAACAAGTTGGGTTATACTCCCTCCATCCTGAAATAATGGGTGTAGAGTTAAAATTTGTCCATAAAAGAGTGTACTTCTCGTTTTGCAATGCACTTCAAAATTTGTCCACAAAAGAGTGGTAGTAAAAAATATTTCTTTCTCATCACGAGGGATATAGTTTCTTCACGACTAGTACGTACTACCTCCATCACAAAGCTTAAGTCTTTTTTTAAGAGTCAAAGCAAGTAAAGGTTGACGAAAATTTAGAACAATCTATCAACTAATATAATATTTTGTAGATACCATACCAAAAAAAATCGTTGTCTATGTATTGATATTAATTTTGTATTTTGCATGATAATGATTTTTGGTAAAATCTTAGTTTACCTTGACATAGTTTGAGCTTCTAAAAATAATATAAGCCTTACGCTTTGGGATGGAGGTAGTAGTATTTAGCATAATATGGTTTTCTTATTTACTACATGCATTTAGATCATTGGAGGTGGAAAAGTTGAAGAGGAAAGTGATGGTCGATGACAGTTTCCCAATGTAATAATAAAATCCTTAATATGCCTTGAAAACCCACACGTACGCTCTTTCTAGGACAGAGGCAGTATGAGGTAATGCACCCACGCGCTGTCATCTGCCCGTTCGTGCTATGTCTCCCAAATCTTGAAATATCGTCAGTTATCCATTTCACGTCCACACTTCTCCCTCTCTCCACGGACTAGGAAAAAACCCTCTCTTCACTTCCCCTTCCCATTCCACCGATGGAGAGCCCAACCGACGCCGTCAACGCAGCGAAAGCGAAAGCCGCGCGGCTGGCCTTAGCCGCAGAGGAGGCGTCCAGAGCCGCGACCGCAGCACGCATGGCCGCAACGGCGGCGATCATCGCCGCAGCGGATGCCAAAGACGAAGCGGAGGCCATTGCCGAAGGTCGGGCCATCGGTCGCTCATCGGCATCTGATGCTGTTGGTAGATGGGTCCACTCTCTTGGGAAGCATCCCCTAGATGACGAGGACGAGGTTGAACTCATCTTTGAACCGCCGCCGCCGACCTTCGACGAGAATATCGTCGACGAGGGGGAGGAAGTATGTTCCGATTCACCTCTCTCCCTTATTCAACATAGCCCTGTATCGATTTGCGCTATGGTCTCTCCCTCTTTTTTTGCGCTATAGCGTTTTGAATTAGCGTCAGAATCTTTTTAGATTCATATTCAGTATTAGTTGCAACTGCTACATATTTGCTTCACATCCGATTCACCTCTCTCCCTTATTCAACATAGCCCTGTATCGATTTGCTCTATGGTCTCTCCCTCTTTTTTTTGCGCTATAGGGTTTTGAATTAGCGTCAGAATCTTTTTAGATTCATATTCATTATTAGTTGCAACTGCTACATATTTGCTTCACCTGTTTATTTGGCATGTATCAGGTTGCTACTGATGAGGTTGACAGCGATGTCGAGTCGCGTCATAGGAAGGCCAGGGCCACTCTCAACAAGCTTAAGGCGGGGAAGTTCGACAAGTATTGGAGTGAACCCTGGACTGGTGCCAGGAACAGCTGCCCCTTCTGCACAAAGAGCATAAAGGTTGACTTTCGAAGCGTCCTGCAGCATGCCGAAGCCGGTGGGTCCGGCTGTCTCAAAGTTGGGGAAACTGTTAACCGATCCGGCTTCATAGCCAACCACATGGCCTATGGGCTATTCCTAAGGAAGAAATTGAACCAAGCTATCGAGACCGGTCGTGTGCCTCCTCCCAAGCCCAAGCCACCAAAGATTAAAGGTATGGGCAGCAAGAAGCAGAAGAAGCGGGACCGGGAGGAGGCGACAGGAAGAAGATGGTAAATATACTCCGTAACTGTTGTGCATGTTTGTCTCTCCTACTGCTTCAAAAGCAGCATCTTTTGTTGAACTCTGTTTATGTTTGCTGCTCAGCAGCGTTTGTGGTGAACCTATTAGCTTAATTAGGGGTTGTTGAACTATGTCTGTGTTGAACCTTGCTTAATTAGGTTGTGTTGAACTCTGTTTGTGTTGGCGTGGGAAGGGGGGCATGATGCTACCCTGAATTTGCGGGACCCCCAAAAAACTTGCAAATACGAGTGATGCATCCAAAAGGAACAAACTTTTACATGGTAGACCCCAGTCTGAAAGCAAGAAATGCGATCGGGTCCTTAACAGCCACCGCCCGGATTGATCGGGTATTTTGCCTGCCTACCGCATGTGACTTGTGCTCACTGAAGTTTGGGACCTCACGCATGGGCACCACACGTAAGTGACAGACCTGTTGGTGTAAAAACTCGGGTGATTATTATACTGCATTAGTACAAAGTTTCCTATGGATTCAAGGGTTGGAAAGCCAAGTTAACTCATTTTCATGACTAAGAAGGAGCCAGGCTTACTTTTTCATTTTCATGTTTTAACTTGTTTAAATCTTGGTCAAACAAAGGATTTGACCATGATTCAAGTGGGCATAAAAATTCAAAAAAGAAATCAAAAAAAAAACCAAAGCACATAAGCTTCTTATGTCATATAGTAAGCATTACAGTTGATCAACGAAGTCTAGACATATTCAAACCAGAAAAATATTGTATATACCCCCTAACCCTAAACTCTGTCTTATGAAGTCAAGCATGAAGAAAAGTGGTTTTGGGTTTCAAACATTGGAAATTGAAAAAACTCCCAAAAGCTTCATTTTGGAGTGACTAAGAAGAATCCAGGCTTTCATTTTCATTTTCATGTTTTAAATTGGTTTAAATCTTGGTCAAACCTAGGATTTGACCAAGATTCAAATGGACATAACAAATTCAAAAAAATCAAAACCAAACACATAGTCTTTTGATGTCATATAGTAAGCATTCAAGTTGATAAACAAAGTCTAGACATATTTAAACAAGAAAAATCATGTATATACTTGGCCCCTAACCCTAAACTCTGTCTTATGAAGTCAAGCATTAAGAGGAGTGGTTTTGGGTTTCAAACATGGAAATTTAAAAAACCTCCCAAAAGCTTCATTTTGGAGTGACTAAGAAGAATCCAGGCTTACTTTTCATTTTCATGTTTTAAACTGGTTTAAATCTTGGTCAAACCTAGGATTTGACCAAGATTCAAATGGGCATAACAAATTCAAAAAAAAACTAAACACATAGTCTTTTGATGTCACATAATAAGCATTCAAGTTGATAAACAAGGTCTAGACATATTCAAACCAGAAAAATCATGTATCTACCCCCTACCCCTAAACTTTGTCTTATGAAGTAAAGCACGGAGAGATATCATTTTGGGTTTCGAACATGGAAAATTTAAAAAAACCTCCCAAAAGCTTCATTTTGGAGTGAATAAGAAGGATCCACACTTACTTTTCATTTTCATGTTTTAAACTTGTTTAAATATTGGTCAAACCTGCTAGGATTTGACCAAGATTCAAATGGGCATAAAAATTCAAAAAAATAAATAAATAATTAAACCGAAAACCACTTCTCTTCGTCCTGACTTCATTAGACAGAGTTTAGGGTTTGGGGTATATACATGATTTTTAATGTTTAAATATGTATAGACTCCGTTGATCAACATGAATGCTTACTATAACTTAAGAAGCTTAATTATGTGCTTTGGTTTTTCATTTTTTGAATTCTTTATTGAATTTTTATGCCTATTTGAATCTTGGTCAAATCCTAGGTTTGACCAAGAATTAAACAAGTCAGTAACATGAAAATGAAAAAGTAAGCCTGGATCCTTCTTATTCACTCAAAAAATGAAGCTTTTGGGAGGGTTTTTGAATTTTCCATGTTTGAAACCCAAAACCATTCCTCTTATATGCTTGACTTCATATATATGACAGAGTTTAGCCTTAGGGGGTATATACATGATTTTTCTAGTTTGAATATGTCTAAACCTTGTTTATCAACTTGAATGCTTACTATAAACCAAAAATTCATGTATCTACCCCTAACCCTAAACTATGCATGAAGAGAAGTGGTTTTGGGTTTCAAACCTGGATATTTCAAAAACCCTCCCAAAAGCTTCATTTTGGAGTGAATAAGAAGGATCAAGGCTTAATTTTTCATTTTCATGTTTTAATCTTGTTTAAATCTTGGTCAAACCTAGGATTTGACCAAGATTCAAATGGGCATAATTTAAAAAATGAAAAATCAAGGCACATAGTCTTCTTATGTCATATAGTAAGCATTCAATTAAGTTGATAAACAAGCTCTAGACATATTCAAACCAGAAAAATCATGATGTATCTACCCCCTATATATCCCTAAACCCTAACTTATGAAGTCAAGCATGAAGAGAAGTGGTTTTTGGTTTCAATCATGGAAATTTCAAAAACCCTCCCAAGAGCTTCATTTTGGAGTGACTAATTAAGAAGCATACATGCTTACCTTTTCATATTCATGTTTTAAACTTGTTCAAATCTAGGTCAACAAACCTAGGATTTGACGAAGAATCAAATGGGTATAAAAAATTTAAAAACAAGCTCTAGATAAGCTCAAGTTGAAAAACAAGTTCTAGACATATTCAAACCAGAAAAATCATGTATCTACCCCCTATATATCCCTAAACCCTGACTTATGAAGTCAAGCATGAAGAGAAGTGGTTTTTGGTTTCAATCATGGAAATTTCAAAAACCCTCCCAAGAGCTTCATTTTGGAGTGGCTAAGAAGGATAGATGCTTAATTTTTCATATTTATGTTTTAAACTAGTTTAAATCATGGTCAAACCTAGGATTTGACCAAGATTCAAATGGGCATAAAAATTCAAAATAAATGAAAATAAATGAAAAACCAAGGCACGTAGTCTTCTTATGTCATATAGTAAGCATTCAATTAAGTTGATAAACAAGGTCTAGACATATTCAAACCAGAAACATCATGTATCTAGCTACCCTAGCCCTAAACTCTGTCTTATGAAGTCAAGCATGCATGAAGAGAAGTCGTGGTTTTTGGTTTCAAACATGGAAATTTCAAAAACCCTACCAAGATCTACATTTTGGAGTGACTAAGAAGGATATATGCTTAATTTTTCATATTCATGTTTTATTAAACTTGTTTAAATCATGGTCAAACCTAGGATTTGACCAAGATTCAAATGGGCATAAAAATTCAGAAAAAACAAAAAATGGAAAATCAAGGCACATAGTCTTCTTATGTCACATAGTAAGCATTCAATTAAGTTGATAAACAAGGTCTAGATATATTCAAACCAGAGAAATCATGTATCTACCCCCTAACCCTAAACTCTATCTCATGAAGTCAAGCATGAAGATATGTGGTTTTTGGTTTCAAACATGGAAATTTCAAAAACCCTCCCAAGAGCTTCATTTTGGAGTGACTAAGAAGGATATATGCTTAATTTTTCATATTCATGTTTTCAACTTGTTTAAATCATGGTCAAACTTAGGATTTGACCAAGATTCAAATGGGCATAAAATTAAAAAAACAATAAAATGAAAAACCAATGCACATAGTCTTCTTATGTCATATATATAGTAAGCATTCAATTAAGTTGATAACAAGGTCTAGACATATTCAAACGAGAAAAATCATGTATCAAGCTACCCCTAACCCCAAACTCTGTCTTATGAAGTCAAGCATGAAGAGAAGTACGTGGTTTTTTGGTTTCAAACATGGAAATTTCAAAAACCCTCTCAAGAGCTTCATTTTGGAGTGACTACGAAGGATACATGCTTAATTTTCATATTCATGTTTTAAACTTGTTTAAATCATGGTCAAACCTAGGATTTGACCAAGATTCAAATGGGCATAAAATTAAAAAAAACAATAAAATGAAAAACCAATGCACATAGTCTTCTTATGTCATATATATAGTAAGCATTCAATTAAGTTGATAACAAGGTCTAGACATATTCAAACCAGAAAAATCATGTATCTACCCCCTAACCCTAAACTTTGTCTTATGAAGTCAAGCATGAAGAGAAGTGGTTTTTGGTTTCAAGCATGGAAATTTCAAAAACCTCCCCAAACTTCATTTTAGAGTGACTAAGAAGGATACAAGCTTCCCTTTTCATTTTCATGTTTTAAACTTGTTTAAATTATCTTGGTCAAATCTAGGATTTGACAAGATTCAAATGGGCAAACATATGATAAGTGATGCAAATATCATTTCTAAGTGCGGGCAAACCAGCCTTTAGCTTAACATATTTCTAAGTACAAGGTTTCAGAAAATTGAGTGGGGGCGGCTGCCCCCCTTGGCTATAGTCTGGATCCGCCCATGCTATAGTTTGAGGCCATTTGGATGACGTCGAAAAAATTCTTTGATTAGAAATGGGGTTGTTCGAACCCCGTAGTTGGATTTTTTTGAACCTTGATCTGTAGTACTGGGCAAAACCCTAGTTTAACCTATTTAATTATAGATTCGTAGGTCGATTTTTCTACGTACCTTTTTATTATTACTCTACTATGCAGCACATATGTGTTTGCCCGTCGAGTGAAACTCGGAGGAAGAGGGATCACTCGGAAGGAGAGAAGAAGGGAGAGCATTATGGTGTCTCCCCTTTTTCGGGTGATGATGTTGACTGTTGTGCAGGGTTTGTCAGTGAGCAGGAGCTGCGAGCGAGCGAGTCGAGCGAGGCCGAGAATGAGAGAGATTTTTTTTTGTGAGAGGGACAACCGAAGGATCCTGAATGACCCAGAGACTTCCAATACGCATCCTGATGCGTCTTCTCTTGACAAAGAAAATGGCTGGGAGTTTGCGTACCTATTGCACGTGACTTGTGCTCACTGAAGTGTGGGACCTCACGCATGGGCACCACACGTAAGTGACAGACCTGTTGGTGTAAAAACTCGGTTGATTATTATAGTGCATTAGAACAAAGTTTCCTATGGATTCAAGGGTAGGAAATCCAAGTTAACTCATTTACATGACATTATTTTTTCCATGAAGCAAAGTTAACACATCTATCAATTGGTACATTTTGGAGTGACTAAGAAGGATCCATGCTTACCTTTTCGTTTTCACGTGTTAAACTTGTTTAAACCTAGGATTTGACAGAGATTCAAATGGGCGGAAAATTAAAAAAAAACAGAAAAATGAAAAACCAAAGCACATACGTAGTTTTCTTATGTCATATAGTAAGCATTCAAGTTGATAAACAAGGTCTAGACATATTCAAAACATACAAATCATGTATGTACCCCTAACCCTAAACTATGTCTTATGAAGTCAAGCATGAAGAGAAGTGGTTTTGGGTTTCAAACATGGAAATTTCAAAAACCCTCCCAAAGAGCTTCATTTTGGAGTGACTAAGAAGGATCCATAGGAAACTATGTACTAATACAGTATAATGATCACCCGAGTTATTAGAGCAACAAGTTTGTCACTTACGTGTGGTTCCCATGCGTGAGGTCCCACACTTCAGTGAGCACAAGTCACGTACGCTAGGTAGGCAAACTCCCAGCCATCTTCTTTGTCAAGAGAGAGGCATCAACTCTCTCTCTCTCTCTCCAATTATCCACCTCCGTTGGCTGCCGGTTTTGGCAGGTCGTTTCTAGCTCAGCTCGTAGGCCATGGTGTGCAGGCTCTGTAGCCATGGCGATTTGGTCGCGCCAAGTGGTTCGTCCCCGGCTGCGACGAGGATCAATCCGGACGGTGCCTATTAAGGACCCGATCGCATTTCTTGCTTTCAGCATGGGGTCTACCATGTAAATCTTAGGGATTTAGACGTAATTTCCTGTTTATTTTGTGTCCTGCTGTAAACTGCGCTCTGATGCGTATTGGAAATCTGGGTCCTTCAGGATCGTTCGGTTGTCCCTCTAAAAAAACATCTCTCTCATTCTCGGCCTTTCTCGCTCGCTCGCACCCCCCTGCGCACTGACAACCCTGCACAACAGTCAACATCACCAGAAAAAGGATAGACACCATAAATAAGTGGGGCCCCGTGACTGCTCTCCCTTCGTCTCCTCCCGTGTGATCCCTCTTCCTCCGACTCCCGACCTTGCGGAAAAGAAAAATGAAATGAAAGAGTTTCACTGGACGGGCAAACACATGTGCTGCCTAGTAATAATAATAATAACGTAAAAAAATCGACCTACGAATCTATTATTAAATAAGCTAAACTAGGGTTTTGCCCAGTACTACGGATCAATTTCTGAAAATCCAACTACGGGGTTCGATTTTGGCCTGCTAATATAAAATTATATAATCCGAACTAGTATTCCTCTAAAAAATCATTTTGGTATGCATCGTTTGGTACTTTTCATAGCTAGAGTGCTTACTCCCTCCGTTAGCAAATAGTCTTCGTATGTCATATAGTAAGCATTCAAGTTGAAAAACAAGCTCTAGACATATTCAAACCAGAAAAATCATGTATCTACCCCCTATATATCCCTAAACCCTGACTTATGAAGTCAAGCATGAAGAGAAGTGGTTTTTGGTTTCAATCATGGAAATTTCAAAAACCCTCCCAAGAGCTTCATTTTGGAGTGACTAATTAAGAAGCATACATGCTTACCTTTTCATATTCATGTTTTAAACTTGTTCAAATCTTGGTCAACAAACCTAGGATTTGACGAAGATTCAAATGGGTATAAAAAAATTAAAACCAAGGTCTGCTCATGTCATATATTAAGCATTCAATTAAATTGATAAACAAGGTCTAGACATATTCAAACTAGTAGGAAAATCATGTATCTACCCCCTAACCCTAAACTATGTCTTATGAAGTCAAGCATGCATGAAGAGAAGTGGTTTTTGGTTTTCAAGCATGGAAATTTCAAAAACCCTCCCAAGAGCTACATATTGGAGTGACTAAGAAGGATAGATGCTTAATTTTTCATATTCATGTTTTAAACTTGATTAAATCATGGTCAAACCTAGGATTTGACCAAGATTCAAATGGGCATAAAAATTCAAAAAAAATGAAAAACCAATGCACATAGTCATCTTATGTCATCTAGTAAGCATTCAATTAAGTTGATAAACAATGTCTAGACATATTCAAACCAGAAAATTTATGTATCAAGCTACCCCTAACCCCAAACTCTGTCTTATGAAGTCTAGCATGAAGAGAAGTACGTGGTTTTTTGGTTTCAAACATGGAAATTTCAAAAACCCTCTCAAGATCGAGCTTCATTTTGGAGTGACTACGAAGGATACATGCTTAATTTTTCATATTCATGTTTTAAACTTGTTTAAATCATGGTCAAACCTAGGATTTGACCAAGATTCAAATGGGCATAAAAATTCAAAAAAAAATAAAATGAAAAACCAATGCACATAGTCATCTTATGTCATCTAGTAAGCATTCAATTAAGTTGATAAACAAGGTCTAGACATATTCAAACCAGAAAATTCATGTATCAAGCTACCCCTATCCCCAAACTCTGTCTTATGAAGTCAAGCATGAAGAGAAGTACGTGGTTTTTTGGTTTCAAACATGGAAATTTCAAAAACCCTCTCAAGAGCTTCATTTTGGAGTGACTATGAAGGATACATGCTTAATTTTCATATTCATGTTTTAAACTTGTTTAAATCATGGTCAAACCTAGGATTTGACCAAGATTCAAATGGGCATAATTTTAAAAAAATGTAAAATCAAGGCACATAGTCTTCTTATGTCATATAGTAAGCATTCAATTAAGTTGATAAACAAGGTCTAGACATATCAAACCAGAAAAATCATGTATCTACCCCTATATATCCCTAAACCCTGACTTATGAAGTCAAGCATGAAGAGAAGAAGTGGTTTTTGGTTTCAAACATGGAAATTTCAAAAACCCTCCCAAGAGCTTCATTTTGGAGTGACTAGTTAAGACGCATACATGCTTACTTTTTCATATTCATGTTTTAAACTTGTTCAAATCTTGGTCAACAAACCTAGGATTTGACGAAGATTCAAATGGGTATAAAAAATTAAAACCAAGGTCTGCTCATGTCATATAGTAAGCATTCAATTAAATTGATAAACAAGGTCTAGACATATTCAAACTAGCAGGAAAATCATGTATCTACCCCCTAACCCTAAACTATGTCTTATGAAGTCAAGCATGCATGAAGAGAAGTGGTTTTTGGTTTTCAAGCATGGAAATTTCAAAAACCCTCCCAAGAGCTACATATTGGAGTGACTAAGAAGGATAGATGCTTAATTTTTCATATTCATGTTTTAAACTTGATTAAATCATGGTCAAACCTAGGATTTGACCAAGATTCAAATGGGCATAAAAATTCAAAAAAAATGAAAAACCAATGCACATAGTCATCTTATGTCATCTAGTAAGCATTCAATTAAGTTGATAAACAAGGTCTAGACATATTCAAACAAGAAAATTCATGTATCAAGCTACCCCTATCCCCAAACTCTGTCTTATATATGAAGTCAAGCATGAAGAGAAGTACGCGGTTTTTTGGTTTCAAACATGGAAATTTCAAAAACCCTCTCAAGAGCTTCATTTTGGAGTGACTATGAAGGATACATGCTTAATTTTTCATATTCATGTTTTAAACTTGTTTAAATCATGGTCAAACCTAGGATTTGGCCAAGATTCAAATGGGCAAAATTTAAAAAAAATGAAAAATCAAGGCACATAGTCTTCTTATGTCATATAGTAAGCATTCAATTAAGTTGATAAACAAGGTCTAGACATATTCAAACGAGAGAAATCATGTATCTACCCCCTAACACTAAACTCTGTCTCATGAAGTCAAGCGCATGCATGAAGATATGTGGTTTTTGGTTTCAAACATGGAAATTTCAAAAACCCTCCCAAGAGCTTCATTTCGAAGTGATTAATTAAGAAGCATACATGCATGCTTACTTTTTCATATTCATGTTTTAAACTTATTCAAATCTTGGTGAAACCTAGGATTTGACCAAGATTCAAATGGGTATAAAAATTAAAAAAAAGGTCTTCTTATGTTATATAGTAGGCATTCAATTAAGTTGATAAACAAGTTCTAGACATATTCAAACAAGAAAAATCATGCATGTATCTACCCCTAACCCTAAACTTTGTTTCATGAAGTCAAGCATGAAGATATGTGGTTTTTGGTTTCGAACATGGAAATTCAAAAACCCTCCCAAGAGCTTCATTTTGAAGTGACTAAGAAGCATACATGCTTACTTTTTCATATTCATGTTTTTAACTTATTCAAATCTTGGTGGAACCAAGGATTTGACAAAGATTCAAATGGGTATAAAAATTCAAAAAAAACAAGGTCTTCTCTTATGTTATATAGTAAGCATTCAATTAATTTGATAAACAAGGTCTACACATATTCAAACCAGGAAAATCATGTATCTACCACCTAACCCTAAACTCTGTCTTATGAAGTCAAGCATGCATGAAGAGAAGTGGTTTTTGGTTTCAAGCATGGAAATTTCCATGTTTGAAACCCAAAACCACTTCTCTTCATATGCTTGACTTCATATGACAGAGTTTAGCGTTAGGGGGTAGATACATGATTTTTTGGTTTGAATATGTCCAAACCTTGTTTATCAACTTGAATGTGTAATATATATATGACATAAGAAGACTGCATGCTTTGGTTTTTCATTTTTTGATTTTTTTGAAATTTTAAGCCCATCTGATTCTTTGTCAAATAATAGGTTTGACCAAGATTTAAACATGTTTAAAACATGAAAATGAAAAAGGTAAGCCTCCATCCTTCTTAGTCACTCCAAAATGAAGCTTTTTGGAGGGTTTTTGAAAATTCCATGTTTGAAACCCAAAACGACTTCTCTTCGTGCTTGACTTCATAAGACAGAGTTTTGGGTTAGGGGTAGATACATGATTTTTCCGGTTTGAATATGTCTAGACCTTGTTTATCAACTTAAATGCTAACTATATGACATCAGAATGGGCATAAAAATTTAAAAAATTTAAAAATGTAAAACCAAAATTTAATTGGGAGGAAAGGGTACATGAATTACAATTAAAAAACAAGGTAACTTAAATACTTGGATGCCCCAAGATGTGTGGAAGCCCAAAACAATGGCAAAACATATCATGTGCGCATGCTGCATCCAATTCAAGTAGAACACATAGTAGGCACCGATAGTTTGACCTAAATTTGAAATCAAAGAGAAGGTGGTTAGAAAAAATCAAAATTGGCAAAGCAAAGCATGAAATCAAAAAATTGTGATGCACTCTAGCTATGAAAATTATCAAACAATGCAAACCAAAATGATTTTTTAGAGGAATACTAGTTCAACTTATTTAATTTTTTATTTGTAGGCCAAAATCAAACCCCGTAGTTGGATTTTTTTTTCAACTTGATCTGTAGTACTGGGGAAAACCCTAGTTTAACCTATTTAATAATAGATTCGTAGTCGATTCTTTTACTTTTTTATTATTACTATGCAGCACATGTGTGTTTGCCCGTCGAGTGAAACTCGGAGGAAGAGGAATCACTCGGAAGGAGAAGAAGGGAGAGCAGTCACGGGGCCCCTCTTATTGATGGTGTATATTCTTTTTCTGGTGATGTTGACTGTTGTGCAGGGTTTGTCAGTGCGCAGGAGGTGCGAGCGAGCGAGCGAGTCGAGCGAGGCCGAGAATGAGAGAGATTTGTTTTTTTTGTGAGAGGGACAACCGAAGGATCCAGAAGGACCCACAGACTTCCAATACGCATCCTGATGCGTCTTCTCTTGACAAAGAAGATGGCTGGGAGTTGGCGTACCTATTGCACGTGACTTGTGCTCACTGAAGTGTGGGACCACACGCGTGGGCACCACACGTAAGTGACAGACCTGTTGGTGTAAAAACTCGGTTGATTATTATAGTGCATTAGAACAAAGTTTCCTATGGATTCAAGGGTAGGAAATCCAAGTTAACTCATTTACATGACATTATTTTTTCCATGAAGCAAAGTTAACACTATCAATTGGTACATTTTGGAGTGACTAAGAAGGATCAATGCTTAATTATTCGTTTAATTTCACGTGTTAAACTTGTCTAAATCTTGTTCAAACCTAGGATTTGACCAAGATTCAAATGGGCAGAAAAATAAATAAAAAACAGAAAAATGAAAAACCAAATCACATAGTCTTCTTATGTCATATAGTAAGCATTCAAGTTGATAAACAAGGTCTAGACATATTCAAACCATACAAATCATGTATCTATACCCCTAACCCCTAAACTCTGTCTTATGAAGTCAAGCATGTGAAGAGAAGTGGTTTTGGGTTTGGGGGTATATATATACATGATTTTTATTGTTTAAATATATATAGACTTTGTTGATCAACATGAATGCTTAATTACTATATGACATAAGAAGTTTATGTGCTTTGGTGTTTCATTTTTTTGATTTCTTTTTTGAATTTTTATGCCCATTTGAATCTTGGTCAAATCCTAGGTTTGACAAAGATTTAAACAAGTTTGAAACATGAAAATGAAAAAGTAAGCTTGGATCCTTCTTAGTCACTCCAAAATGAAGCTTTTGGGTGGGTTTTTGAAATTTCCATGTTTGAAACCCAAAACCACTTCTTCTCTTCATGCTTGACTTCATAAGACAACGTTTAGGGTTAGGGGGTAGATACATGATTTTTCTGGTTTGAATATGTCTAGACTTCGTTGATCAACTTGAATGCTTAGTATATTACATAAGAAGACTATGTGGTTTGGTTTTTGATTTTCTTGATTTTGTTTGATTTTTTATGACCATTTGAATCTTGGTCAAATCCTAGGTTTGACCAAGATTTAAACAAGTTTAAAACATGAAAATGAAAAAGTAAGCATGGATCCTTCTTAGTCATGACAATGAGTTAACTTGGCTTTACTACCCTTGATGAATCCATAGGAAACTTTTTGTACTAATGCAGTATAATATTCTGGTTTGAATATGTCTAGACCTTGTTTATCAACTTAATTGAATGCTTACTTTATGACATAAGAATGGGAATAAAATAGAAAATGAAAAAAATGAAAAACCAAAAGCATGTACTCTCCTTAATTATGTCATATAAATAGTAAGCATTCAAGTTGATAAACAAGGTCTAGACATATTCAAACCAGAAAATTCATGTGTCTAGCTACCCCCTAACCCTAAACTCTGCACGAAGAGAAGTGGTTTTGGGTTTCAAACATGGATATTTCAAAAACCCTCCCAAAAACCTTCATTTTGGAGTTAATAAGAAGGATCAAGGCTTACTTTTTCATTTTCATGTTTTAATCTTGTTTAAATCTTTGTCAAACCTAGGTTTTGACCAATATTCAAAAGGGCATAAAATTTCAAAAGAGAAATCCAAAAAAAAAACCAAAGCACATGGTCTTCTTATGTCATATAGTAAAAGCATTCAAGTTGATAAACCAAGGTCTAGACATATTCAAACCAGAAAAATCATGTATCTACCCCTAACCCTAAACTCTATATATATCTTATGAAGTCAAGCACGAAGAGAATGGGTTTTGGGTTTCAAACACATGCAAATTTCAAAACCCTCCCAAAAGCTTCATTTGGAGTGAATAGAAGGATCATCCATGCTTACTTTTTCATTTTCATGTTTTAAACTTGTTTAAATATCCTGGTCAAAACAGATATAGGATTTGACCAAGATTCAAATGGGCATAAAAATCAAAAAAGAAATCAAAATGAAACCCAAAACCACTTCTTTTCGTGCTTGATGACTTCATAAGACAGAGTTTAGGGTTAGGGGTATATATATACATGATTTTTCTTGTTTAAATATGTATGGACTTCGTTGATCAACTTGAATGCTTACTAGCTATATGACATAAGAAGCTTATGTGCTTTGGTTTTTCATTTTTTTCTTTTGAATTTTTATGCCCAATTGAATCTTGGTCAAATCCTAGGTTTAACCAAGATTTAAACAAGTTTGAAACATGAAAATGAAAAAGTAAGCCTTGATCCTTCTTATTCACTCCAAAATGAAGCTAATTTTGTGAGGGTTTCTGAAATTTCCATGTTTGAAACCCAAAACCACTTCTCTTCATATGCTTGACTTCATATGACAGAGTTTAGCGTTAGGGGGTAGATACATGATTTTTTGGTTTGAATATGTCCAGACCTTGTTTATCAACTTGAATGCGTAATATATATGACATAAGAAGACTGCATGCTTTGGTTTTTCATTTTTTGATTTTTTTGAAATTTTAAGCCCATTTGATTCTTTGTCAAATAATAGGTTTGACCAAGATTTAAACATGTTTAAAACATGAAAATGAAAAAGGTAAGCCTCCATCCTTCTTAGTCACTCCAAAATGAAGCTTTTTGGAGGGTTTTTGAAAATTCCATGTTTGAAACCCAAAACGACTTCTCTTCGTGCTTGACTTGATAAGACAGAGTTTTGGGTTAGGGGTAGATACATGATTTTTCCGGTTTGAATATGTCTAGACCTTGTTTATCAACTTAAATGCTAACTATATGACATCAGAATGGGCATAAAAATTTAAAAAAATTAAAAATGTAAAACCAAAATTTAATTGGGAGGAAGGGTACATGAATTACAATTAAAAAACAAGGTAACTTAAATACTTGGATGCCCCAAGATGTGTGGAAGCCCAAAACAATGGCAAAACATATCATGTGCGCATGCTGCATCCAATTCAAGTAGAACACATAGTAGGCACCGATAGTTTGACCTAAATTTGAAATCAAAGAGAAGGTGGTTAGAAAAAATCAAAATTGGCAAAGCAAAGCATGAAATCAAAAAATTGTGATGCACTCTAGCTATGAAAATTATCAAACAATGCAAACCAAAATGATTTTTTAGAGGAATACTAGTTCAACTTATTTAATTTTTTATTTGTAGGCCAAAATCAAACCCCGTAGTTGGATTTTTTTTTCAACTTGATCTGTAGTACTGGGGAAAACCCTAGTTTAACCTATTTAATAATAGATTCGTAGTCGATTCTTTTACTTTTTTATTATTACTATGCAGCACATGTGTGTTTGCCCGTCGAGTGAAACTCGGAGGAAGAGGAATCACTCGGAAGGAGAAGAAGGGAGAGCAGTCACGGGGCCCCTCTTATTGATGGTGTATATTCTTTTTCTGGTGATGTTGACTGTTGTGCAGGGTTTGTCAGTGCGCAGGAGGTGCGAGCGAGAGATGAGAGAGATTTTTTTGTGTGTGTGTGAGAGGGACAACCGAAGGATCCTGAAGGACCCAGAGACTTTCCGATACGCATGCTGATGCGTCTTCTCTGACAAAGAAGATGGTGGGAGTTTGCGTACCTACCGCACGTGACTTATGCTCACTGAAGTGTGGGACCTATATATTCAAACCAGAAAAATCATGTATATATCTACCCCTAAAACCCTAATTAAACTCTGTCTTATGAAGTCAATCATGAAGAGAAGTGGTTTTGGGTTTCAAACATGGAAATTTCAAAAACCTCCCAAAAGCTTCATTTTAGAGTGACTAAGAAGGATCCATGCTTATCTTTTCATTTCATGTTTTAAACTTGTTTAAATCCTGGTCAAACCTAGGATTTGACCAAGATTTATGGGCATAAAATTCAAAAAAATCAGAAAAATAAAAAACCAAAGCACATAAGCATATTCAAGTTGATAAACAAGGTTTGGACATATTCAAACCATACAAATCATGTATCTACCCCTAACCCTAAACTCTGTCTTATGAAGTCAAGCATGAAGAGAAGTGGTTTTGGGTTTCAAACATGGAAATTTCAAAAACCTCCCAAAAACTTCATTTTAGAGTGACTGAGAAGGTTACATGCTTCCCTTTTCATTTTCATGTTTTAAACTTGTTTAAATCTTGGTCAAACCTAGGATTTGACAAGATTCAAATGGGCATCAAAATTCAAAAAAATCAGAAAAAAGAAAAACCAAAGCAATAGTTTTCTTATGTCATATAGTAAGCATTAAAGTTTGATAAACAAGGTCTAGACATATTCAAACAAGACAAATCATGTATCTATACCCCTAACCCTAAACATTGTCTTATGAAGTCAAGCATGAAGAGAAGTGGTTTAGGGTTTCAAAGATGGAAATTTCAAAAACCTCCCAAAAACTTCATTTTAGAGTGACTGAGAAGTTAGCATTAAAGTTGATAAACAAGGTTTAGACATATTCAAACCAGACAAATCATGTATCTATAAACAAGGTCTAGACATATATATTCAAACCAGAAAAATCATGTATATATCTACCCCTAAAACTCTAATTAAACTATGTCTTATGAAGTCAATCATGAAGAGAAGTGGTTTTGGGTTTCAAATATGGAAATTTCAAGAACCTCCCAAAAGCTTCATTTTAGAGTGACTAAGAAGGATCCAGGCTTATCTTTTCATTTCATGTTTTAAACTTGTTTAAATCCTGGTCAAACCTAGGATTTGACCAAGATTTATGGGCATAAAATTCAAAAAAATCAGAAAAATAAAAAACCAAAGCACATAAGCATATTCAAGTTGATAAACAAGGTTTGGACATATTCAAACCATACAAATCATGTATCTACCCCTAACCCTAAACTCTGTCTTATGAAGTCAAGCATGAAGAGAAGTGGTTTCGGGTTTCAAACATGGAAATATCAAAAACCTCCCAAAAACTTCATTTTAGAGTGACTGAGAAGGTTACATGCTTCCCTTTTCATTTTCATGTTTTAAACTTGTTTAAATCTTGGTCAAACCTAGATTTGACAAGATTCAAATGGGCATCAAAATTCAAAAAAATCAGAAAAAGAAAAACCAAAGCAATAGTTTTCTTATGTCATATAGTAAGCATTAAAGTTGATAAACAAGGTCTAGACATATTCAAACCAGACAAATCATGTATCTATACCCCTAACCCCTAAACTCTGTCTTATGAAGTCAAGCATGTGAAGAGAAGTGGTTTTGGGTTTCAAACATGGAAATTTCAAAAACCTCCCAAAAGCTTCATTTTAGAGTGACTAAGAAGGATACATGCTTCCCTTTTCATTTTCATGTTTTAAACTTGTTTAAATTATCTTGGTCAAACCTAGGATTTGACATGATTCAAATGGGCATCAAAATTAAAAAAAAAAAAAAGGAAAAACCAAAGCAATAGTTTTCTTATATATGTCATATAGTAAGCATTAAAGTTGATAAACAAGGTCTAGATATATCCAAACCAGACAAATCATGTATCTACCCCCATGTCGATCTTATGAAGCTAGTCTAGCATGAAGGGAAGTCATTTTCGGTTTCAAACATAGAAATTACAAGAACTTCCCTTTTCATTTTCATGTTTTAAACTTGTTTAAATCTTGGTCAAACCAAGGATTTGACCAAGATTCAAATGGGCCTAAAAATTTAGAAAAAATTCAAAAAGAGAATGAAAAACCAAAGCACATAGCATTCTTATGTCATATGTATAGTAAGCATTCAAGTTGATAAACAAGGTCTAGACATATTCAAACCAAAAAATCATGTATATATCTACCCCTAACCCTAAACTGATCTGTCGATCTTATGGAAGTCAATCATGAAGAGAAGTGGTTTTGGGTTTCAAACATGGAAATTTCAAGAACCTCCCAAAAGCTTCATTTTAGAGTGACTAAGAAGGATCCATGCTTACTTACTCGTTTTCACGTGTTAAACTTGTCTAAATCTTGGTCAAACCTAGGATTTGACCAAGATATGATTCAAATGCGCAGAAAATTAAAAAAATCAGAAAAATTAAAAACCAAAGTACATAGTCTTCTTATGTCATATAGTAAGCATATTCAAGTTGATAAACAAGGTTTGGACATATTCAAACCATACAAATCATGTATCTATACCCCCTAACCCTAAACTTTGTCTTATGAAGTCAAGCATGAAGAGAAGTGGTTTTGGGTTTCAAAGATGGAAATTTCAAAAACCTCCCAAAAACTTCATTTTAGAGTGACTGAGAAGTTAGCATTAAAGTTGATAAACAAGGTTTAGACATATTCAAACCAGACAAATCATGTATCTACCCCTAACCCTAAACTCGGTCTTATGAAGTCTAGCATGAAGAGAATCGTTTTGAGTTTCAAATGTTTAAGCCAAAAGCCCCATTTCAAATATTTCAAACTTATTCAAATTTGGTTCAAATTTGAAAGACATACAAGTTATAGCACACATAGTGCATACATTTTCACACATACTGCACTAGATGCTAACCCTATAGTTTGAGGCCACTTGGATGAGGTCGAAAAAGTTCTTGGATTAGAATCGTGTTGTTCGAACCCCGTAGTTGGATTTTTTTGAACCTTGATCTGTAGTACTGGGCAAAACCCTAGTTTAACCTATTTAATTATAGATTCGTATATCGATTTTTCTACCTTTTTATTATTACTATGCTGCATGTGTGTTTGCCCGTCGAGTGAAACTCGGAGGAAGAGGGATCACTCGGAAGGAGAGAAAAAAGGCAGAGCATTATGGTGTCTCCCCTTTTTCGGGTGATGGTGATGATGTTGACTGTTGTGCAGGGTTTGTCAGTGCGACGTGCGAGCGAGCGAGCGAGCGAGCGAGTCGAGCGAGGCCGAGAATGAGAGAGATTTGTTTTTTTTGTGAGAGGGACAACCGAAGGATCCAGAAGGACCCCGATGCGTCTTCTCTTGACAAAGAAGATGGCTGGGAGTTGGCGTACCTATTGCACGTGACTTGTGCTCACTGAAGTGTGGGACCACACGCGTGGGCACCACACGTAAGTGACAGACCTGTTGGTGTAAAAACTCGGTTGATTATTATAGTGCATTAGAACAAAGTTTCCTATGGATTCAAGGGTAGGAAATCCAAGTTAACTCATTTACATGACATTATTTTTTCCATGAAGCAAAGTTAACACTATCAATTGGTACATTTTGGAGTGACTAAGAAGGATCAATGCTTACTTATTCGTTTAATTTCACGTGTTAAACTTGTCTAAATCTTGTTCAAACCTAGGATTTGACCAAGATTCAAATGGGCAGAAAAATAAATAAAAAACAGAAAAATGAAAAACCAAATCACATAGTCTTCTTATGTCATATAGTAAGCATTCAAGTTGATAAACAAGGTCTAGACATATTCAAACCAGACAAATCATGTATCTATACCCCTAACCCCTAAACTCTGTCTTATGAAGTCAAGCATGTGAAGAGAAGTGGTTTTGGGTTTCAAACATGGAAATTTCAAAAACCTCCCAAAAGCTTCATTTTAGAGTGACTAAGAAGGATACATGCTTCCCTTTACATTTTCATGTTTTAAACTTGTTTAAATTATCTTGGTCAAACCTAGGATTTGACGAAGATACAAATGGGTGGGCACAAAATTCAAAAAAATCAGAAAAATGAAAAACCAAATCACATAGTCTTCTTATGTCATATCGTAAGCAATCAAGTTGATAAACAAGGTCTAGATATATCCAAACCAGACAAATCATGTATCTACCCCCTGTCGATCTTATGAAGTCTAGCATGAAGGGAAGTCGTTTTGGGTTTCAAACATTGAAATTTCAAGAACATCCCAAAAGCTTCATTTTAGAGTGACTAAGAAGGATACAGACTTCCCTTTTCATTTTCATGTTTTAAACTTGTTTAAATCTTGGTCAAACCAAGGATTTGACCAAGATTCAAATGGCCCTAAAAATTCAGAAAAAAATGAAAAGAATGAAAAACCAAAGCACATAGCATTCTTATGTCATATGTATAGTAAGCATTCAAGTTGATATACAAGGTCTAGACATATATATTCAAACCTAGGATTTGACTAAGATTCAAATGGGCATAACAAATTCAAAAAACAAAAACCAAACACATAGTCTTCTGATGTCATATAGCAAGCATTCAAGTTGATAAACAAGGTCTAGACATATTCAAACCAGAAAAATCCGGTATCTACCCCTAACCCTAAACTCTGTCTTATGAAGTCAATCACGAAGAGAAGTCGTTTTGGGTTTCAAACATGGAAATTTCAAAAACCCTCCCAATAGCTTCATTTTGGAGTGAATAAGAAGGATCCAGGCTTACTTTTCATTTTCATGTTTTATACTTGTTTAAATCTTGGTCAAACCTAGGATTTGACCAGGATTCAAATGGGCATAACAAATTCAAAAAAATAAAAACCAAACACATAGTCTTCTGATGTCATATAGCAAGCATTCAAGTTGATAAACAAGCTAGGTCTAGACATATTCAAACCAGAAAATTCATGTATCTACCCCCTAACCCTAAACTCTATCTTATGAAGTCAAGCACGAAGAGATGTCGTTTTGGGTTTCAAACATGGAAATTTCAAAAACCCTTCCAAAAGCTTCATTTTGGAGTGAATAAGAAGTCAAGCACGAAGAGAAGTCGTTTTCATGTTTTAAACTTGCTTAAATCCTGGTCAAACCTAGGATTTGACCAAGATTCAAATGGGCATAAAATATAAAAAAACAGAAAATGAAAAACCAAAGCACATAGTCTTCTTATGTCATATAGTAAGCATTAAAGTTGATAAACAAGGTCTAGACATATTCAAACAAGAAAAATCATGTATCTACCCCTAACCCTAAACTCTATCTTATGTAGTCAAACATGAAGAGAAGAAGTGGTTTTGGGTTTCAAACTTGGAAATTTCAAGAACCTCCCAAAAGCTTCATTTTAGAGTGTCTAAGAAGGATCCATGCTTACCTTTTCATTTTTCATGTGTTAAACTTGTTTAAATCTTGGTCAAATCTACAAATGGGCATGAAAATTCAAAAAAGAAATCAAAAAATGGAAATAGATGGGCATAAAAATACATTTTTTGCCAACATTGTGAATAAGTAAAATGGTACACTGATATCATTTTGCATATATAGGAGTAAAAAACTTGAGTATTCAAAGTTGATGGCCGTGAGAAGATTCACATACAGTATGTGCCAAAATATGTCTTCACAAGAAAGTTCGCTACAGATCCTGCATGAACCCTTCCCAAGTGGGTACAAAAACAAGCAAACTCATACAGTTTAATTTTGAATTCATTAGGATAAAGCTCAATTATAAAACCATATGTAGATGTGGATCGAGATAAAACACTGCAACTTGATTTGGACATCTTTCAGGGTCTAGCGTACATGTGAAAATTGAAGTGGTTGTAGATTGGTAGAGACACTTCACAAAAGACCACTCGTTTTGCCCTCCTTGTGCACAGATGAAATGGGGAATCCATTTTTTATTGCCAACACATGACCCAAAAAATCTACTACTACATCCCCGTTTGAAAATATATAGGTGTCTCACTTATGTCTTGATACATGCATTTTAGTCAGAGATACATATGTATCCATACAAATTTGAGATGCATATTTTTAACCTAGGGGCATATATGAATCTTTAGCAGGTGCGTTTTTTTACTAATCCATATGGAATATTTTGATAAAACCCTTTTAGAAGGCTTTGTTAAGGCCTCAAGGACAATGAGTTGGGAGGAGGCCAGGTAGACTGTAGCTAGGCATTGATTCGGAATTTATGATGCTTGCGACTTGCTTGCGTGGCTTGTTGATTTCCCAGGTGACGCAGCTTTTTTTGACTGCCCAGCCATGGATAGGTCATAGGAGTGCAGAGCTGTAGGCGGTGCGGATAAGTACGCGGGGCATTGATGATGTAGGTGTGTTCGGTTGCCCACGCGAGTGCAGAGCTGTAGGGTTATGCGAGTAGGCCTTTAAACTGGGAGGTGGCACAAGAAGATTTTAGTAAGGAATGGTTCCTTTCCAGAGGAATGGAATGGTTCCATCCCCGCGTTCGGTTTGGACAAAAAGGAGGTACAGAATGGTACTGTTTTTTGTTCGGTTGGAGGAATTGGAGAGCAGAACGGAATGTGGTTAAACTAAACTTTTGTCTAAGAATCGTAATTAACAATGGCAAATAGCCTTTTAAATCTTAAAATCGTAATTAACAACGCCTAATGGCCTTTTTAATCTTAAAATCGTAATTAATGTTATTTTTTGTATGGTCGGGGAATTTGGAGAGTAGAACGGAATGAAGTTAAAGTTTAATCTTTTGTCTAAATATCGTAATTAATAGTGGCAAATGGCCTTTTTAATCTCAAAATCATAATTAACAACAACTAATAATTTTTTTGGTTGGATTAGTGAAGTGCTTTGTAATTAATAGCGGCTAAGTAACAGCCGTTCCACCACATTCCACCGATTCGGTGGAATGGGTGCATTCTGCATATGGGGAGAATATTCCCTTTCGAGGAACCACTCGGTTCCGTTCCATTCCACAACCGAACACAAGAATGGGCTCTAGGTGCGGAACGGTTCCATTCCATTCCACTTGGTTCTGGAACCGAACACACCCTAAATGCGTTGCAATGGAAAATGACAGTGTGTGGTGGCCTGATGGTGAAGAAGAAAGGTCGGGCGAAGAGTTGTTGGCTAGAGTCGGTTTTATACGAATCGACGAGGTGCGGGATAGTTTGATTTTAAGGGCTCCTTTCATTCACAGGATAGGGAAATCATAGGAGTAGGAATGTAGGATTGGGATTTGGGATGACATGTGTAGTTAAATCCTATAATAAGATGAGTTGCGTTTGATTGCGCCAAATGAATTTTTCCATGAGGTAGGACCAAATATTTAATCCTATACTAGGATTTGCACTACTTGATGATTCCTATAGGATTATTTCCTATTGGATATGTTCATATGAATCAAACTACTAGTGTAGGAAATATTCCTATAAGATCTAAATCCTATTATCTTATACCAACCTAATATGAATCAAAGAAGCCCTAAAGGATTTTCGAAGGAATCATGTACGAAGTATGATTTTTCTAAGTCACCCAACATATATACTAGGAATAGAACTAAGTAGTACCATATACTTAGGCCCACATGCACAAATATTAAGTGTGGATTGAGGAAGTCGACAACTTGGGAAAAAACTTTCGCAACTGCACACCTATGTTACCACCCATGCGACGCTAATTGTCGTAGAGCTGACCTAGAACGAACTCTTGTCTCGGTTAACATGAGAGAGATAAGGGATAAATACAATTGTGATACACTTTCCTAATATTTTGTTGAATGAGATAATCTTGTGTTTCCCTAATAGGGTTAATTAAGTACACATTTGGCAGCTCGTGTGTTGCATACGTTGGTGAACTTTAGACCCCAACTATATATTATTATTTGAACTCACCTCTAACACTTAATTATGTATAATAAGGTCCCTAACTGACCTCAAACACAATTAGGTATAACAGCGGTCCATAACTAACCTCAAACACTTAATTAGGTCTAACATTGCCCCCTTAGACTACCCACAATGGGAGTATCATAGGTAGTACACTATCATGCATCTCATGCTTGCAAAAAAGCTGATGTGGCACTGCAATTAAAGATGAGAGAGAGGATTATAATATCATAGGTAGATACCGTATCATAGCACGTAGTACTAGAAAATTTAATGTTAAATAATCTTGTACATAGATCTGCATTGAGATTCTACAAATCAATTAATATAAGAAGATTATGATACTAGTACATGATACCATGCATCGTTGACATAGTAACATGTAGTATTAATTGTATCATACACACCATACTTTTATATATGATACTATGCATTGTGACTAGTATTACTGACCTCATATATACGCTTACTTAGGTCAAACAATGGTCTTTTAAGTAGTATCGGTTTAATGAAGGTTGACCTATTTTTAACTTCATTTGTGCACTAGTAGATATGATTTGGCCCATTTTTATCCATAGGCTCATCTGATGTGATGTCTGCTATATATATTGTCTTCGATGAGTATCACGCGCATTACATACTCATACCATAGAACGAAGATGAAACCCCTTACCCTCAGCGACGTACGCAACATGGTGTTTGGGTTGAATGGCCCACCCTATTTTAAAATGTTTTAGTTAATTATTTATGTAAAAAATTATCACATATAAAGTGGAAAAAAGAAAATTAGTAAGGTGTGCCCACCTGGCCTACGGTTGTTTTGTGCGTCCTCCACTGCGTACTCCTCTTGATCTGTGACGATGAACATAGTTCTTTAGAACACATGCAACACTTACAGTTGATAGGCCGTTGCAAAGCTAATCAATGATAAAACCTGCTTTTATAATCCATTGTACTTTGATTTAATTAGTCCCTCTAATGGACCCCAACTATGTGTGCTTGAGATTTAGCAAAATGCTTTGCCGCCGTGCCACAGAACAAATAATAAACAGACCAATCAAGTTTTTATCATTGCTAGACCTAACTAAGTGTTCAAGTGCTCAATTTTGACCACATTAGAGTTGAGGGGCCAAACATAATTCTTAAATACGTGAGGGACCGAACATATACTTCTAAACACCCGAGGGACAAGACAAATTTGAGTACTATTGTTATTATTAGACTAGTCACAATGGGGAGTATCATATAATAGTATCATGCATATGATACTAATGTACGATATTATTTTCACAGTCCATAGTATCATCATGTAGTAGTATAATATGTTACATGTATTTAGTGATTTGTAGAATCTCAATACAAAAGTGTGTACAAGATTTGTTTGGCAGTAATTTTTCTAGTTCTACATGCTATGATACGATATCTACCTATGATACCACTATCGTCTCTTTCATCATTAACTGATATGACGCATCAACATTTTGCATGCATGTAGTGCATGATACTACTTATGATATTGCCATTGTGAGTAGTCTCCCTTTGTCCTAGAGTACAATGCCAATTTGTTTTCAGAGGCAAACTTAGACTAATACTTGGGCCCGCCAATTATGAGTTGCATGTCATTCAAAACTATATCATCGGATGCTTGTTTCGATGAACTTTCCAATGGTATATTTTGCGGATGTCATAAAATTAGGCTGGTCATACTATTTCTATAGTGGGTAGTATCATGGAGTAGTATCATAGTAATGCTACATTTATTATTTTTTAGAATCTCAATGCAAATTTGTGTACAAGATTTGTTTAGCATTAAGTTTTCTCGTTGTTTGCGCTATGATACAATATCTACCTATGTTACACTAATCTCCTCTCTCCTACTTAATTAGCTGCCACATCAACATTTTTGTGGGACCAATGTGTATGATACTAGCTATGATACTAGCACTATCATGTGGGTACCTAAATCTCGAGTCAAAGTTTGACACGAAACCGATGTGGACTTTATTCATGGTGGAAGGGAGTAACAATCATAAGCACATTATTATTATTGATTGAACAACATTTTATTTGATGTGCCATAAGAAGTTTAGAAACTCCTAGCCCCGGAGGTGGCGTTTTGGCACACGCGTGCATATGCACCAATTATAGAAAATGATTAAAAAAAATTATATAAATGTTAATTTTTTTGGTATACATTGTGACATCATATGTTCGTTCACAAGTTTTCGTGGAAAAACGACATTTTGTGTGGCGTGTAAAAAAAGGCAAAAAATATACTGTACGTAGTCGTGTTACAACATCAAAATTTGTCTTTTTTACAGGAGCCACATAATTTTTTTGTGAGAAAACTTGTGTACCAACATAAAATGTCTAGATATACATGTAAAATTTTAGTTTAGAATTTTTTGACACTTTGAAATATGGATTCACATAATGGGAGCATATGCTCCTATGAGGCAAAGTGCATTTCCGCTAGCCCCCGCCATTTCTTATATCTCTATATTGTCTATATATCTATACCTCTACCTCTACCCCCTTGGATTCCTGAACAGACGTACAGTACTAGTAGGGCCTACTATTTATTATTATTACATACTCTAAAAAAAAACCTACTGCAGCCAAAATTTAATATCATCGAGCGGTAAAATTCCCCGCCAACGCCCAAATATCTCGCGCCGCAAAGTTTCAGATCTGCGAATATTTTTTTCCTCAAAAGAAGGACTGCGAAATTCCCTTCTACTCCTCTATCGCCCAGCTTCGCCCTAGTTTCGCCCGCAAGCCCTCAGAGAAACCGCCCCTCTTGCCTACCTCCAGACCTTCCCGGCCGCCGCACCGGAAAATCACCGCCGCACTTCGCCGTTCAAGCTGCCACGGCTTCAAACCCCGAGGCTGCCCTATCCGCTTGATCCGCACCTACTCCGGCGTCCACCGCACCGTATCTCGTTCGCCGACTCTATCGACCACCGCACCTGACCAGCTTCGCCGACACCGACGCCCCCGTGCACTGCACATCATCTGCTTCACCGACCTTCTAGTTCGGCCGGCGCGCTGAACACTTCATCGACCGCCCAGCATGTCCTTCTCCGACCCCCCAAGATCTGCTTCCCCGGCACCCACCGCAACAGCAGTCCCCTCGCCGACCTCCACGTCACCCGTAAGAACGCGGAACACGTCTAAACGCCGCCCAGAAATAGGTAACCAGACATCCCTGCGCGTTTTGTTCTGTTAGGAGTATTGCAGCTGACTGTATTTCTGAATTCGTGCTATATTTCTAACTTACAAGTGCTTTCGTTGATAACCACCTCATCCTTTAGGTTTAAACACGACGCATAAGTATGTTTTTCCGTGACCAAACCCACCCATTCGCTGAAACTCTACATGGTATCAGAGCCTAGGTTTCCTTCCTGCTAGCCGCCACAAACAGTACCAAACAAGTTCTTCCTTTGATCACAAAACCCACCGTTGAGATGTAGAAATCCAGGCGGCGGGAGGCCGCATCAGGTGCTCTGCGTGGGTTGCGGCTATCACACACAGCGATGTGAGCTGTGTGAGATCGGCGGCTGCTCGCGCGGGGAGAAAGAAGAGGGTGAAGATCGTTTTGGTTTAGAAAGGAGAGAAGAGGAAGTGAATCCGTGGCAGAGAGATCTGGATCCGTGTGAGGGGCAGAAGTTGGAGGCGTGCGGAGTGGGGCGAGCCTTTGAGCGCAGGGCGGAGCCGGAGGTTGGTGCTGGACGTTGACCAGCGCGAGCCGGTCGATGTGGCCAGGTGCGGTCCGCCAGGTTGGCCAGGGCGCGCAGACGAGGCGCCATCCGAGTGGAAGTGAGGAGAAAATGGAGATGTGAGGCTGTGAGGATATGTGGTGATGGAGTTGATGAGGCTGCGGTTGAGTCGTGATGGAGTTGATGAGGCTGCGGTTTAGTGGTGATGGTGATGGTTGTGGATATGTCCAGGGGAAAGGCATGCGTGCCTGAGGTGAGACTGGTTGAGGCCTGACCGGGGGATAGGCATGGGTGCTTGAGGAGTGGATGGTTGAGGCAGGAGTTGGCTGGGGGTTTGTGGGAGAGACGGAAGAGGTCAGTGGCCGGGCAGAGTGGAGAAGAGAGGCTGAGGACATTGAGGCGAGTGTGGATGGTTCTGCGGAACTTGTGTGGTGAGGCAGCCGGGGTTGTTGAGGACGTGTATGGTTAGGAGTTGTGCGTATCCCAGATGGTTGAAGCTGGATATCTTCGCTGCTGATGAAGAGATGAATCGAGATGACAAGATGATGGAAAGTGCAATGCTGTCATGTATCCTAGGAGTTATGCTGAATGTTCATTACTGGTAGTTGTCATATGTGTCATGTTGTTGTTGCAAGATGGCCATGGTTGTTTACCCATGATCATCTTGAGGGGGTGTGTTGGACCATGAGTGAGTTTAGTAGTAGCGCTGTAGTAATATTGTATCCAGTGTGAGGCCCATAGAGGCCCATGTCCAGTAGTATTGTAACCCTAACTCAGATGATATAAATACACAGTGTGGTGGTCTGAGTAACCTAACCCACCCATTCGCTGAAACTCTACAAAATATGAGCCACCAATCATGAGCCGTTGAATGCTCTACATGTCCACGATTGACAACAACAACAACAACAACAACAGCCTTTATTCCCAAACAAGTTGGGGTAGGCTATACAAGTCCACAATTGACACGATTACAATTTCTCACTATTTGGCCGTAGGCTACTGCTCTAGTTACATCATGTTTGATATCTTTCTGCGATCCTGTATTACATGTTTATGCACGTCATAATGCTTCTACTACTATTTGGTGTCAATTTAATTATAGCAAAGCCGTGACTCGTAACTGTTTGTTGTTATTACACGTGCAGCAGGCACATCTTACACTCATAAACGTAGAGTAAAGCTCGCCTATAATCATGTAAGTACCTGCTGTTTTTTTGTATATTGCTTAATGCAAACTTCTATATCTTGGACCTGTTTCTGTTTACAATTGGCCTCTCCTTCATGCAGAGGAGAAACAGTGAGGCACCAGGTTCTTCTGTCCAAGTACCCGATGAGGTCCGTGTGACTCAAAAAAAAGCTCACGTAAGTTCCCTGTTTTTTTTGGAATGTTAATTTACCTCCTGTGCATAGTTCAATTGCATCATTTTCTGTATGTTGCACTACCTAAGTTGCCTAATGGAATCTAATAAAATATAAACAATGACCATATGGAACATTGCACACTGCCTTTGACCCATCTGGCATCCGGCATGCCTGGGTATAAGTTACATGATTTGGCTATGTTAATACAAGTCCTGAAATTCTATTATGTTAATTTTTTGCCTGTTGCTTCATTGAGTTTGCCTGTTGTTCCATGGCTAGTGCATGAAGTTTGATAGAAATGATCCTAGCTGAAATGATGCACTTCGTGTTTTTTTATTGCTTTATTCCTAACCTAGCTTCCTATTCTACTTGAAACATGATTGCTTTATTCCTAACCTAGCTTCCTATTCTACTTGAAACATGGTGAAAAAATAGTTATATTACTTGTTTAAATGTCTAGCTTTGTTTTTCTGAGTCCCATTGACATGATGTGGTATATCCATATTCAAATGATCTGGCTGTTTATATAATACGCTCCATGTTCAATTGCTTCATTCAGTTTCTAGTAATCTATTATACATGATGCACATGGTGCTACTTGTTATATGCCCTTTTTTGTTTGAGTTTGATCATGAATTCAAGATTAAGCATTGCCTAAACGTTGACCAACGTAGGAAGATTCCCTCCCTTGTCTATACGTTGTGAGATAGATGATGAGACCTCTCTAGCAGCGAATTTATACGCGCTAGATAACACCCCGTTTAATTCGGTCCTGTTGGGACTCGAACCCGGGTGGGCTGGCTGCGCACTCGCAAGCCTTGCCACTGAGCTAGCACTCAGTTCTCAGATTAAGCAATGCCTCGTTATGCTTAATTTAAATGTTATGGCACTTCATACAAGCCATACAATTAATTGTTGCATTGACCTTCTGCGATGTCGAAGGCACTATCTGAGTCATGCTTAAATCAATCATACATTATTTTCCTAATTGTATCAAATCCAACATGCACATCTTTTGACTGTATTTGGCTATTTGCTAGATTTCTTCTGTGCAGTGACCTGGCTTCGTTATTGGGCACATGATGTCTAGTTGCTTGGTTCATTGTATACATCATCGCCATGATCTAGTTTGGTTTGTTCTAAGAGGCATGTGGCTTAACTGGTTTCTTTGTTGTATCTGCCCATGGTTCTTTCAAAATTATGTCAACAATGTTGTTTGTTTGCCTTGTATTGTATTGCATTTTAACTTGTTTTGTCTTAGTTTCAGCCTGCAAACAAAGCTGTAATGTCAGTAGGGACAACCCATTTATCAAGTGTTGCGGTCATTTCACAGAGCAACAGTGACAGTGGCACGTGCTCTCATTGGTCCACTGAGTCCAGTACACCAACCATTCCAGAAGAAATAGATGTACGAGGCTCTATTTTTGATTGCTTGTTGTGTTATATCAGCTCAATGATGTTCTTGAAATTGGAGGTCTTTTATTGCATCATATGATGTTGTAACTTGTTTTATCTAAATTTCAGGCTTCAAATAAAGCTACAATGCCAGAAGCAAGGGCCAATGCCTCAAGTATTGATGTTTCACAAAGCAGCAGTGAGAGTGCATATTGCTCGCATAGGCCCATGGTATCTATTGGTCAACTTAATCCGGCACAAAGAGATTTCGGGGATGCACTCCAAGAGGCAGTTGATATATTTGGGCGGGAAAACAAAGATGCTGATGAATTAATTGCCAAGACACGCCAAGAGATACATGAATTGAAAAATAGGCAAACTTTGACAGAAAATGTTCTAAAGAATCTCCTATGCACTTGTCATGGTAAGCCAGTTGTGATGTGTCTGGGAATTGAAGGTGTCTAAATAAACTTTGATTCTGTTGTTCAGTCAAGTGGACTGCTGATGCCAATGCTGTAACTAATTACTGCTCAAAATTTCGTTCAAAATTTCGTGGTCTGTAATAATTGCAAATTTTGTTGTTGTACTAAAATTAGATATGTTCCATGTGGCTGCTGTATTTTGTGTGAAATAATATCCTGATGTGTACTTCAATTAAACCATAAATCGACTGCATGCTGAAAATTTGAATCTGAGCGCACGTGTGAACTGTTTTCTGCTCGTAATGCAATAAAGGTTGTTTCTTGGAAGGACTACGTACATGGGGAACGGGATCCTCTAACTTGAAGGTGAAAAGTTAGAGAAGCTACAGTACTCTAACTTTCCTTCCCCCAAACCATATGTCTAAAATCCAAATAATTTAAATTAATTTGCACAATACAAACTTGTGTCTTGCATTTGAAGTAATTACATGCAGAGAAAATTATGGTGTAATAAAATTTAGTTTAGTTTTTAAACATCTACAGTAATCACCTTTATTAGTTAAAGACAGTGCATAACCTTGTACTTATGCTACAGAAGCCTGACTTTGCTTCTTTATTTTTCCTGACTTAGCTCCTTCACGTTAGAGGATACGGTTCCCGTACATGGTAGCCCATTAATAATTATGCCTGCTAGCAAGATAGATGGTCCTTATTATAGTCAGGCATGTCAACTTGTATGATTAAAAGTAGTTCGTACACATTAAATCTACCATCTGCATTTTTCTCTGTAATAACTTTTCTTTTTACACAACTCAAAACTTGTCTGGCTAATATGAAATTTGAGATGGCAAAACCCGGGAAAGATAAAGATATCACCAAAAACTCTTTCCTGCGAAATGCTGGGTTTTGAAGCCCAAGTCCAAGTCTTTCTCTGCTCAAGTTTTGGAGGAACAACTCCAAGTAGAACGAGTTGCAACAGCTATGCTAAGAACAAAAGTTGACATGTTGAGATCGAGATTAGAAGCATGTGATGCCCTACTGCACGAGGCCAATCAAGTTCGTTATAATCTCCCAAAGACTAAGAAAATGCCATAGATAATTGGAGATGAACACTAACATAGTGAGTACATTGGTCTTGTGAAATGTTTCCTTAGATTAAGGCACCGTTCAGACTTTTGTTGGTGGATGCATTTATCTGCGGTTGGGATCAACTTGGTAGTTGTTCCTGTGGATGTTATATAAATTAATTGCCTAGCCTTTTTTGAATCAGTTCGAACTTAAATGGTATCATAGCCAAGGTCTCAAGTTTGAATTGTCGAACGTGTGGTTTAATTTAATCTCTGTCGGGCGGCAAAATCTCCCACCAATCCTGAAATATTTCAAACGCATTTTTGAATGGGATTAAGAAGATAGATCATGATCATGGTAGTGACCTATATTCAACGTGATGATGATTTGATTTTGCACTCGGCCTTGAACAGAGGTACTAGTACGGTGTCACAATTTTTTATCATTATACTTGGACGGTAGCCAAATTCAAAATCTCATAGCGGCAAAACTTCCCGCCCACAAAATACAAAAATTTCACACGCTTCCAAATTCCCATTCTACCCCTGTGGAGATGGCAGCAAAGTCGGTTGGTGGGGGGGCCTGCCCGTCATTTTTTGGATCACCACCTCCCTAGCCCGGAAACCCTCCCAAAAAAATTCATTTCCCTCAGACCACCCACCGGAACTTCCCAAGTCCCTCTCTCCCACCTCCACGACCACCGCACCGGAACATCCCCGCCGGACTTCCCTGGTCTACCCGAGCCCTCGCGATCCTCGTCAGCCGGCTGCCTGCCGGAGCCGCTTCATCGACGCCGTCATCAACCGGACCGGATCATCCCCGCCGTACCTCGAAACCATATGCTCATCCAGCAGTCTACCGCAGTCGCTTCAGCTGAGCCGCTTCGCCGGATCCGTCGTCCACCGCATCGGATCTTGCTCACCGACACCGCTGTGCATGAACCGGATCTGCTTCACCGGCGCCGTGCATGATCTAAACTCTTCTACTGTCGCTTTTCTATTGCTTGCCTGCAAGTTCTTGTTTAATCTTGGGGGAACCTGTTTGTGCTAACGACGCGCCGTTACGTTTTTGCAGATGAGATGAGTAATCATGAAGTGTAATGGCCGTCTCTCCAACCCCAAGTAGCACATGTAGCGTACTTCATCACCGGATCTATCAACCCCAGGAAGATCTGCTGTGACTCCCACAGAGTGCTTCTCCTAATGTAAGTCCCTTGTTTTAGCGCCATGTTCTGGGTTCAGATGCTTGTTTGTCTGAAGCTCTTTTAGTTCATTCCTAGCTATGACCGTAACACGTTGCTATTTTCTACTTCATTGCTAACTTTAAGCGATTGAACATTTTGGTTTGCATTCCCTGCTCTGTAGATGTAGCCATCATAACTTCTATCTTGCTGAGTCGTTGTTACAAAAACTAGCACAGTGGCCCTCGCAAATGCGAGGGCGTCACCTTTAATACGTTGAAAGTTCACATTATTCAATTTAGAAATACCCTTTCAATTTAAATTTTGAAGGTTAGAATTGCACGTTGATTTTTGAAAACATATAGGGCTAAAATGAAAATTCATGTTATGGACGATTCTAAGCATCAGATGGTGAGCATGACGTATGAATTTTTTGGCTCATGGTTGTGCGACTGACACCTAGAATTACCCTTTTGAAAATCATGTACATTGATTTTAAATCTCTACAATATCTTTCTTGTGCCTTCATGCCTACTTAGTCATAGAATATAATGTTAGTTGTGTATATTCTACAAAATATCTAAAATTACCTCACCATACAAATCCCAACATAGCTATTTTTTAGGCGAAGGACCAAATAATACATATAAACTGCGATGCCATACCGTTTAATCCTCAAGCATGTTTTTAAAAACATTTCTTTGATATTTGCATTAGCTCGTTTCAATATAAAGTTGAAAAATGTGTACATTAATATATATACACACATTTGAAAAATTGGCAATAGAATGTATACATTCGATCCATTACGTGTTTCTCTGTTGGTCTTTGTATCTAATCTATTTCTGTTAGATTGTCGTGTTGTATTGATACAATGCAAAATTAATTAAATTTTAACAATATAGTAGATAATAATAGTAACATACTTTGTACCATCAAATTAAAATTAATAACATAATTTAATCGATCGACTAACCTTGGTTATTTTTGTTCCGTGCTTCTTGACAAGTCTCCAAGAGGCTCATGCATCATCCAAGGAAAGAAAAACTCATGAATTTTATGGAACCCAGTGGCGGAGCAAGCTTCAGCGACCATGGCAGTTGCCCAGGCTCAGTCAATGAGCACCCACTGAGACCCTTGTCGGCTTATACATGAAAGTTGACTTGTGCTGGTCAAAAGTTCACTCACCTGGACGTAGGCAGGGCTTGCCCCGGCTCTAATGAGCAGCTGGCTCCGCCACTGATGGCATTCGTGGCAGTCCATTCGCATCTTTCCATGATGGCGCATTTCCTTTCGCTAATTTTGGAGGTGGGTACAACCCAATAGGCACTCATGCATGGGCATAAGGCTGCCGTGCCCTGGCGTGTTTGCCTGAGGTGGTGGCCCCAGGGGTCTTTGTATCTATACCTTCTAATCTCTCAATGGCATTTCCATCTCTCAATTCAATCAATCAAATATGTTGGAATGACACTTGTCTTGGGCATGGAGATGCCGACATCATCCATTGTCCCTTCGTTAAGGCTGTCATCCATCTCTCGATTGTCGGAATTCTTGGGATAGTGCAATAAGTTACTCCACTATTTTTATTTACTTCACTTTCTAAGTTCATTCAGAGTCAACTTCTTTCAAGTTTCACCAAAGGTATGGGGAAAATATAAATATCCATAATATCAAATGCATATAATATAAAATATGATGATTTCAAAAACATATGTTTGAGTTTGTAAGTGTTATTATTGTTTACTAAATATTTACAGGCCCTACAAAATTTGACGTTAACTATACCGGAGTATACTGCCAGACAGGTAGGACGGTCGATTGCATGATCTCTGCTACTTATATCCCAGGCAATCCAGCCAAAAAAATTGCAAGACGGCTAGGTATGGGATGGACACATTCTGCCCAAAATATTAGTTTTCGTTTTTTAATGTAATGCATTCAACATGAGCCTTTTGCTCCACGTCGAATCCAATAAAAGAGTTGACGGTCTTTTTTAGATGAAAACGTGCTGGAATTAATTATGTACATGGCTTTTTAAAGAAAAGTTTTGTAACCTGAAATCACATATCACACACACAATATGCATCCGTCCTGGACTCTAAATGGGTCAGTTTTGGATTTGTGGTGTACCAGATTTTTAACGAAATTTTTTGTATCCTGGATTTACATATCACACTTACACCCTACGTGCATACTAATGTACGCATCACGTATCTTTTTTTTTTTTTTTGCATCCGGTGGTTATTGTTTTCTAATTCTGCAAGTACGTAGCGAAACTTTTGGTCTATTTTTTTCTGTGTTACATGACATGCGGCTAGCCCTAGGCCAAACCATATTTGTTGCTACAACCGTATTAGTCACAAACTCTCTAGATTCTTTCTTTTAATTTTACGGAGATTGCAGATTTGGCTACCTATTTACACCAAACCAAATTAGCATGTGTACTTACGGATGACTTTGTAGCCATATGGCCGTGCCATGCGTTTACTTTTGTACACATATATTGTTCTACGTAACACTTGTTATCTTTTAATCTCAGACGTTAAGATTAAAATCATTGGTTTATATTTATAAAGCATATGTGGATTAACCTGGTGCCTCGAAAAACACCCTTATTTTGCTTTTAGTATATAATAGATTATAGGTATTATAGTAACATCCTGCTATTATTTTAGTTCATGGCCAATTTTAAGTAATTGCACATGTTGGTTCGCATTCCCTGCTCTATAGCTTTTGGCATCGTAACTTCTATATTTGGTTTACATTCCCTGCTCTGTAGATCTAGCCATCATAACTTTATCTTGCTCAGTCGTTGTTACAAAAATTATGGCCTGCTACTATGTTGTTTGTGCCAATTTTTTACTCCATGAACATGTTGGCTTGCATTCCCTGTACTACAGGTGATGCCATTGTTTTGTATCTAGTTCATTGTAAGCTAACAAAGTAAGGACTTAGTTTGGCATGCTATCACTCTGCTATCTAGCCTGTAGTACAAATAAACTTGTCATACTACTAGATAATAATTTTGCGTGCCATCTTGTTCTTCAAAAGCTGCATTATTGACTTGTTTCTCTGACTTGGCATGACGCTCACATATGGAAAGCTGAACATATTGGTTTGCATTCCCTCTTATACAAGTTCACAGGTGATCCCACTATATTCTGTATCTGGTCCATCCTAAGCTCCAGCATTAACTATCCTCTATGTGTTGCTCATTACAAGTTTATATCCCGAAACATCTTGATTTGCATCCCCTTCACTATAAGTTCAGGAGTATTATTTAGTTCACGGCCAAAATGAAGTAATTGCACTTGGCACATGTTGGTTCACATTCCCTCCTCTTTAGCTTTTGCCATCGTAACTTCTATTTTTGGTTTACATTCCCTGCTCTGTAGATGTAGCCATCATAACTTCATCTTGCTCAGTCGTTGTTACAAAATTTATAGCCTGCTACTATGTTGTTCATGCCAATTTTGTACTCCCTGAACATGTTGGTTTGCATGGGACTCGACAGTAGTAAGTCTGTTGTTTCATTCTAACATGCTCTGTTATATTGGCTGTTGGTATGCGGCATGCACTCTTTGTTTGCTTATTGTGCGCATTACAATGATCTTGTTATAACGACGAAATGATGAGTTCCAAATTCTTTGGCAAACAATATTGCAGTGTCTTTGCGTTTCCATTGTTGCTGTCTTAACTTGTAATGTCTTTGTTTCAGATATAGGTGATGCATGGACAACTTAAAAGATTGCCGGATCGCTTCATTGTATTGCTAGGTTTAATTACCATTCAATTTCTCTGGGTTCTGTAATATTTTTTCAAAGCCTTGCAGCTGATGTAATATTTAGTTAGTTTTTATAGTTCTTTCGCGCATTTTTTCTTTGGTGCTTGTGGTAAGTGAGGCTATCCGACAGAAATCAATGCTGCGTAAATATTCTCAGTATCTAAATCACGAATTCCCATCCCTTAAACGGCCCAATTAAGCGAAATCACATATGTGCCTGCCCGCAAAATCCTAAAGCGCCTATTACGCCGGCATATAAACAACAACTAAACGCGCTGGCCCACTTACTTATTGGGCCAGCCCACTTGATTTAGGGTGGACCCCACAATCTAATTGGGCGGCCCACTTGCTTTAAGTGGACCCCACCCACTACTGGGCGGCCCACTAACTAGTTGGGCCAGCCCAATTGCTTTTGTGGTGGACCCCACATACTAAATGGGCCGGCCCTTTAAGACAAAAGTGGGACCCACTAGTGTTTTTGGCCCGGCCCACTATCTTGTTGGGCCGGCCACTTGCTATATGGTGGACCCCACATACTAAACGGCCGACCCTTTAAGAGGAAAGTGGGACCCACTGTTTTTTTGGCCCACTATCTTGTTGGGCCGGCCCACTTGCTAGATGGTGGACCCCACATACTAAATGGGCCGGACTAACAGGAAAGGGGACCCACGTGTTTTGGCCCGCCCACTTGCTAGATGGTGGACCCCACATACTAAATGGGCCGGCCCTTTAATAGGAAAGTGGGACCCACCGTATTTTTGGCCCGCCCACTATCTTGTTGGGCCAGCCGTTTGATCTATTGTGGACCCCACGTACGAAATGGGCCGGCCCTTTAACAGAAAGTGGGACCCACTGTTTTTGGCCCGGCCCACTTTCTTGTTGGGCCAGTCGATCTATTGTGGACCCCACGTACTAAATGGGCCGGCCCGATATCAGGAAAGTGGGACCCACATGCTATTGGGCCGGCCCAATAACTTCTTGGGCCGGCCCAGTTGTTTTAAGGTGGACCCCACTAGTTAAATGGGCGGCCCGATAACAGTGGGTCCCACATGTCTTGTGGGCCGGCCCTTTTGCCTGTTGACCGGTCAAACGAGTGCATTCGGTCCGGCCCACATGCTTAGTGGGCCGGCCCATTAAAGTTTTGACCAGTCAACCTTAGAGGTTAGGCCCGGCCCACATAACTAATGGACCAGCCCAGCTATATAGTTGACCGGTCAAACTAAGTCAGCTGGCCCGGCCCGCAAACTTAATGGGCCGGCCCGCTTAAGACGTGGGCCTCGTGTGGGCCTACCATCTACAACGGGGTTTCAGCCGGAACGCCGTTAACTTCCAGTTAACGGCGTCGCCACGTGTCGGTTTGCATGACGTCGCAGTCAACGGGCTCCCGAAACACTTGGGCAACGGTCCGATTTTCCGTGGCGGAAGCGCCCAAGCGCGACGGACCGAAAAATCGTCGTTGGACTTTGCGTGACGCAGTTTCCACAACAGAACCCATATCGTCGGGTTAGGCCCATAGGCGACGAAAAATACCCCTTAGCGGACGATTTTGAGACGTTGTCTATCAGAACTTTTCTTGTAGTGGAGGAGAAACATGCCAGGGAGATCAAGAAGAAGCCAGCCGACCTCGCTCTAGAAGATTCGGCAGGAAAAACTTCGGCAGTTGATGGCACCGCAGTCTTAGAAGAAAGCAAGACGTTGGCAGTTGCCGTCGAGACCCCTACTGAAATCAACGACGCTTCGAAAACCACTAACGTGGTAAACAAGCCTGAAGATAAGAAGAACCCCTTCCTTGCTTAGAATAGTCAAATAATGTTTAGCTTTCTCTTTTACTTTCAGCAGGGCTTTCTCTTTTTTACGCCTTTAGTACCGTGTTTACCTTTTATTAATGAAAACTCTAGTTTTGATCCCTTGATAAGCATGCAGTAATTTGGAGCACTTAATCCGCATCATTGTAACTTTTGCTCACACCCCTCGGTGAACGATGGTGCAATGTAGTGCGCGGCAAAAGATTTTGTTCCGAAAAAAGCCTCTACGAGTGCCAAAGGATGCAAAAAACAAGGGTGATGACCTTTCTCTCTGCTATAGATGCCTCTACGAGCGCCGAAAATAGCAAGAGTTTGGAAATACACATAATACAACCCACGTTCGATATTTTACTTATGGAAATATCAAAGAACAACGGGCTCATCGGCAGAATCATTGCACCCGAAATATTCGGGAGTGACTGTCGAAACATACATCGGTTGAAAGCAAAGTTGCACATACAACGGGTTTTAGCAAGACCTGCAACACGAGCTGATCACTCAAACAATTTGCTGACCAACGAATACACAAAAACGTTTAAACGGACAATTAAGATTTGCTCCCTCAAAATTTGCCAACGGCATCAACACGGTAAAAATACATATACATGTATCTACCGAATAAAAAGCTTCGGCTAAACAATCCTAACACTTGGATAAAATAGCCAAAATAACCTATTTACAAAACAACCTTAATCCCTGAAATCACCCTTGCGGAGTTTCTCTTTCTTCAGGTACCCTTGAATCCTTTTCAAGCTTGTCGACAATTATATTGGCGGGCAGCAATACCTTCGGATACAGAGTCTCCAAGTCACCAACCGCGTTGGCTATAGTGAGCAGATTTGCTGACGGGTAACGTGCAAGGACGAGGGCAAGTGTAAACCTGGCTCCGGCAAAAACCTGAGCTCGCACCAAGTCTCGAATCTTTTTGGTATTCCCAAACTCAGACATCAGAGTCAACAGCGTAGGAGGAATCTGTTGACGTCAGAAACCCACCGGCGGGCAGTGACTGGTCAACACCGTAGAGCCGGGAACAACTAGGGCTGCGGCTGGCCCGGTCCCTCGAGCGACGGCCCGCAAAGCCTCCTGGTCGCGCGCCGATGCAAATTGCAAGGGCGTGCCACCTGACCTATACCTGGTCAGGAAGGTGTGGATGATGCCTCGCTTAGTTTCCTGCAGGGCACACACGTACACGTTAAATACGAGCCTCGATCGGCTCTCAGGTTATCCTGTGAATCGGCTCATGGAGCCGATCCACCCATGATTCGTCCAAGGTGGCCGAATATATGGTGGTCCTGCTTGATCAAGATAAAGCATATGAGATCCACGACGATTTGGGGTTTTCACCGCATAATCGGATCATCCTACTCACGATTGGGCCTCGCGCTCACGCACGGTGATCGTAAGCCAGCCCTAGACAAGGCCTAAAAACCAACACTAGGTTGATCCTCGGAACATCCTGTCTAGGGGCAGCAAACTACACCCTACATGCCGCTGGATCCTCCAACCCTTTGTAAGGCCTAACTATTGCAGATATTAAACTAATCCTTGATGAATCAAGGAGCAATCGTAACGGATCAGATCTACTAAATAATGATCAAGCGGGGTGCCGCCCCTGCACCCATGATGAGGTACAAGGACGGCTAGATGCGCAAGGGTTGCACTACGACAGCATATGATACTAGGAACAATGCTAACCCTAACACATCTATGATAACTACGTCGCCATCAAAAAGGCTTCAGTACGAGCAACGCATGAACAACGTGGGCAGGCTCGTGCTGCCTAGATCGCGAGATGCGATCTAGGCAGCATGGTGCTTACCGGAGAAACCCTTGAGACGAAGGGGTTGGCGATGCGCCGAGATTGGTTTGTGGTGAACGTTGGTTGTTGTTTATTTCATAAACCCTAGATACATATTTATAGTCCAGCGGACTTTCTAATGTGGGCGTGCACCAAACCGTGCACGAGATAAATTCTAACTTCTACGTAACCTACTACAAAGATACACGGGCTAACTAGCCCAAATTTGGTAAACAAGGCCGATTCACATATCTCTCCACGCATATATCGTCGAGTCCATCTTGATCGCGGCCCACCTCTGACTTGGTCAAATTCTGGTGATAACACATGCCCCCTGGTTTTGATAATGATAATTGCAAAACCATATGCATTCTTCGAAGAGCCGTGTCGTAGCAGAGCAGAACCGTCGCAGATCGTTTATTACCACCTCCTATGCATGACTTGATAATTCCGGCAGTCTGCGAGCAATCGGCTCTTTTCTTTCACGTAATCGGCTTCTAGCTAACTTGGCCGATAGTCAAAGTCAAACAAACCCCAAAAGAGCCGATGGCGTCGCACCGGTCCCTACCATATAACAAGCAAGGGCGAACCTGGTTACCCCTCCAAACGGTCACCTGCAACCTCCGTCTGAGAAAGCAAACTCAGATCCCCAAAATCCGCCACCTACGCGATCTCGCGAGCTTCAGATCTCAACCGCACCGCCCCAACTCCGCAGCGTATCAAATGGCGGAACCGTCCAACGCCGACGCCATGGTCTCCGGCTTGAAGGTAATACTCCACCGCTTCTCCGCCATTAGGGCCAATATCAGGATTGAATAGAAGAACACCTGACTTAATGTTCTACTCCGTCATTAATTTTAGGTCTCCGACATCCTATTGCCGCATCCTTCTCTCCCAAATTCCATGTGTCTTGGCCCCCGCTCTTCCGAGAGTCCTGCTCATTTAATCTCCTGTGAAGCTAACAGAATCCCCTTCGTGAATCAGAACTTAGATCTGACCTCCTGGGCCGACTGCCTGCGAGCCTGGCCTAATCCCCCTGAAGGTTGGGTGCCATGGTACAATAGAGTATCCAAAACCCATTACGCCACCTGGGAATCTATAGGGATAGCCGATGCCTTATCATTATCACTGTCTCCTCTTGAGAAGAATGAAAATATTCTGAAAACCATCGGCTACTTCTGGTCTGACGCGCTGAACTGCTTCATTTTCGGCCACGGCCCGATGACACCAACCCTGCTGGACGTAGCCATGATCACAGGCCTGGACATTGCGTCTCCAAGCCCTTCTGCTTTCAAACTGCCGAAAGTCCCTTTCACCCTTTCTTCTAAAAAAGAGTGTACCAGCTGGGGCGCCTACCTCGATCGTTATATGAAAACCAAAGGCCCCGTGACAGAGCGAGAACACACAGCCTTCCTAAACTTTTGGTTGGAACACTTCATATTCTGCGGCCCATCACTTGCCCCTACCAAGAACTACCTCTCCCTAGCCTATGAACTGGCCAAAGGCACCCATCTCGGCATCGGCAAACTGTTCCTTGGAGAGGTATATCGATCTCTTCAACTGATGTCTGTCAAGCTGTTCTCTCAGAAGACAGTTAAAACTGGCGGCCCCTGGTGGTTTATTCAGCTATGGGCGCAGTTATACTTTCGGGATCAGATCCCAGACTTCCCACCTTTGACCTCCTGCACCTTCCCAGATGTTAACGGGAAGGATATTCGATGCACCAGTTATGGTCAAGCCCTGTATGGTCTCCCAGGCAGCAGGCTGATCCCTAAGGAAGCAGCAGGGTGGTTCAAGATCTTCTTCCAAGGTTTGGACAACCCCCTGTTCTTTCCTTATACTGAAACGGAGGATTTTGAAAATCCAGTCTCCTTCCGATTGGGTAGCTTTGCCGATGACGATAGCACTCGGCATCTGTATTCCATCATGATTCGTCCTTGCTTTCTCCCTGTTGGAATGAGCACCTCAAACCGGATCATCAAACCTGGTTATGAGTGTTATCAACCGGTAGTGGTAGCCCGTCAGCTCGGTCTCGGGCAAGTGCCTCCGCACTTATTCTTACACCACCTGACCGCAAGCAGAGCCGAACTGCCTGACATCCTTACCAGTCATAGGTGCTACACCTTCTTTGATGCTTTGGCCCTTCCAATCCCTCACAACCTCCGTTTCTCCTCCACTACTGATGGCTTCGAGACTTGGTGGTCCATGTGGAAGACCCATGTCTTTAGGAGGGCGCTAGGAACGCAATTGAAACAACTTGACGCCGCGCATGACATCTCCGCTGACCAGGTACTATTCCTTAAAATATTTCCCGTAACCACTTAATGGTGATTTGCCTGTGAACTGACTTCACCTCTTGGCAGCAACAAGACGGCCCAGCTCCCACGCAAGCTGATGGTTCTCCCTTTGTATTCCTTCCTCCGGCCCCAGTGGTCCTCTTCTGTCAGAGTTCGCCACCTCTGAAGAAAGTTATAATGGAAGGCCAGCCGATTTCACCGAAATCGGCTCCCAAGAGCAAAGCATCCTTAGGGCCAGTTGCCCCCCGAGCCTCGACCCGGGCGAGGACGGCGGTGAGGAAGGTGGCTGTCAGGAAAACCCTGACGCGCAGAACTCCTGCCCAAGCGAGTTCGCAGGTAAGTTGTACCATATTTCGATCGATCGCACTTGCCTTCCCAACCTTTGTAAGATGGTCGTACCCCTTCTTTCAGACTTCCACCGAAGAGAACTCCAGTGAGGGAGAACAGTCCAGTCCCAGGGACTCCTACCCACGCGGTACGGACAGATCCACCACACAGAGCCAGACGGACTCGCCAACCCCGGCTTCTAGAAAAAGGTCGACTCCCGAGCCTGCCGCTCTTCAGTCTTCAGTCCAAACGAGGTCGCGCATAAAGCGCCGATGTGTCCAAAGGGCTCGCACGGGCCCACAAACCTCTTCTCCTAGCCAGGAAGTTTCAAAGGTAACCCTCTTGACAGCTCGTGTTCCCTGTTGTCTTGTCACTAACTGGATTGCTTTACCATTCCCCTTGCAGATTAATGAGACTTCTAGCGGGGTCGTTGAAGAGGTGCCGATGCCATCTACTGCCCCTGGTCCCTCCAACTCGCCACGCGTGACGGACCAATCGTCCGACCAGCATACTGCAAAGCCGATTGTTACCACCTCGGCTTCCCTTCCTTTCTTGGGAGAGGTACACTCTCTTTTCTCTCTCGAGCCTACTTTTTCATCTGCCGCATGCCCATACCGTCCTTGTTCTTTTGTCAGGGGTGCGATCCTTCAAGCTTGCTGACATTCGACCCCGATTCCATCGAGCCAGCCGCCCCTAAAATAGGTGGAGAGCCAAATCTTGGTGCAGTCGACGGTCCGCTCCAGCGTCTCAAAGTCCTGCTCTCCTCCCCAGTTGACACTCTGGTTGAGGACCCTGAGACGATCAGGGGCATCCTCGTGGACATCCAGCCTCGTCTCCCAGTGGTGCTGGTAGCTAAACTCTGGCCGACAGTGACTTTGTCAGTTTTCAAGTCAAGGGTGCAGTCGGCTCGTCAAAGGATTACTCTCCGCCGCGCCCAACTCCCGCTGAGAGCCGATATTGCAGAAAAATGCCAACGGCTCAACGAGAAGAAGGCTGCTTTAGATGCAAAGACCGCCCTTCCACTCATAGTGTCAGACTTGAGACCTTACGCAAGGAGCTGGAGGACCTCGAAAGGAGGGCCAGGGAGACCAAACAACTCATCCAAGACGAGGAATCCCTCATTGCTCGCTCCCAAGAGGAAGCACAAGGTCTCACCGCTGATCTGAAGACCGACCTAGCTGAAATCCGTGCCCTAAGCAGCCAGCTGGTGATGGGGAGAGACGAGGATGATGAGGTCGAGATCGCTGAGGTGGATCGAATCCGTGCCGATGCTCTTCTCTTAATGCATTTCTTCGTAGGACCTCTTTGCTTCGTGTGTGAACTGATACTTGTAAACTCGCTTTCTGTTCTTGCCAAAGTCGACTGCCACGCATCGGCTCCGGTTGCATCCGAATTTTTTTTTTTACTCGGCTACCAAAATTTCTCCGCACGTGCCCAACGGCGTGCCAAAATTTCACCGCACGTGCCCAACGGCGTCGCGCCCTCGATTAGGTGCCCCGAGCCGATTCTGCCAGTGATCTGAAATCGGCTCTATGTGTAGCCAAGGTATTGTGGTGCGAAAGTCGGCTTCCTTAGGAACAACACGGGTTCCCTCCAGCGCAATAGACGACGCATCCCATTGTTCATTAGATCGACGTTGAGCCCGGACCGGAAACACGATTTTAGCTGACTCCTAGAATCGGCTCCTACGTTCGTAGGCCCACGAGAGTCTGGTGATGCTATTTCACAGGCCGTTGGGCGCGTCATGTAAGAATTGGTAGTCACTGTGGTCACCACCAATCTTGTAGACGACGTAGGCCGATGAGTTCGGCGCTTCGGGCGCTGCCAACGTGAACGGCAGCGGTGGACGGACTGGAGTAGCAATTCCCCTTGGTGAGTCCCTAGGGCTGGTCCTGACGGAGAGTACTGATGGCTCATGATCTCCTGGATCACGCGCAGAGCGACGCGCTCCAACGTATTCACCAGGCTCTCAGAATGGCGGTGTAGCGAATGAGCCACCATGAAGTTGATCTCCTGACGCAGCGACCTGGTGCGTTCTTCTGACGGGGTGGACAGGTCCACTCCATCAAGCGCTTCAGGTGAGAACCCCTTCCATCTGATGCCATGGGAACGGGTCCTGTGGAAAGAGCCGATTAGGTCGGCTTCGAGGAAGGCTTTGACCTCGTCATACTTCTTCTTGAGCTCGCCAGTGAGCTCCTCGTAGGTGACCGGAGTTTCTTCCGCCATCTCTGATGTGACGGCGATGTGGTTGATGTTGAAGATTGTCCCACCGGGCGTGCCAGAATGTGTTGACGTCAGAAACCCACCGGCGGGCAGTGACTGGTCAACACCGTAGAGCCGGGAACAACTAGGGCTGCGGCTGGCCCCAGTCCCTCAGAGCGACGGCCCGCAAAGCCTCCTGGTCGCGCGCCGATGCAAATTGCAAGGGCGTGCCACCTGACCTATACCTGGTCAGGAAGGTGTGGATGATGCCTCGCTTAGTTTCCTGCAGGGCACACACGTACACGTTAAATACGAGCCTCGATCGGCTCTCAGGTTATCCTGTGAATCGGCTCATGGAGCCGATCCACCCATGATTCGTCCAAGGTGGCCGAATATATGGTGGTCCTGCTTGATCAAGATAAAGCATATGAGATCCACGACGATTTGGGGTTTTCACCGCATAATCGGATCATCCTACTCACGATTGGGCCTCGCGCTCACGCACGGTGATCGTAAGCCAGCCCTAGACAAGGCCTAAAAACCAACACTAGGTTGATCCTCGGAACATCCTGTCTAGGGGCAGCAAACTACACCCTACATGCCGCTGGATCCTCCAACCCTTTGTAAGGCCTAACTATTGCAGATATTAAACTAATCCTTGATGAATCAAGGAGCAATCGTAACGGATCAGATCTACTAAATAATGATCAAGCGGGGTGCCGCCCCTGCACCCATGATGAGGTACAAGGACGGCTAGATGCGCAAGGGTTGCACTACGACAGCATATGATACTAGGAACAATGCTAACCCTAACACATCTATGATAACTACGTCGCTCGCCATCAAAAAGGCTTCAGTACGAGCAACGCATGAACAACGTGGGCAGGCTCGTGCTGCCTAGATCGCGAGATGCGATCTAGGCAGCATGGTGCTTACCGGAGAAACCCTTGAGACGAAGGGGTTGGCGATGCGCCGAGATTGGTTTGTGGTGAACGTTGGTTGTTGTTTATTTCATAAACCCTAGATACATATTTATAGTCCAGCGGACTTTCTAATGTGGGCGTGCACCAAACCGTGCACGAGATAAATTCTAACTTCTACGTAACCTACTACAAAGATACACGGGCTAACTAGCCCAAATTTGGTAAACAAGGCCGATTCACATATCTCTCCACGCATATATCGTCGAGTCCATCTTGATCGCGGCCCACCTCTGACTTGGTCAAATTCTGGTGATAACAGAATCGCATTCAACGGGAACATAGTCCTCCAAATTACCCTCAAGGCTTTGTAGCACTTGTCGAAGAAATGGTGGACTTGTTGGACCCGATCCTGAAATCGTGCGACAGCCGAAGCCTTCGAGTGTTCCCGCCAAAAAATTCTTCGGCTGATGACGCGTTCACGCGCTCGTGAATTCGCTTGTTCTCTTCAGCACGGTTCAGGGCTATGACTAGCAATGAAATTAATAGAGAAATCAGGCGATATGATCACCAGAGAATAGCAAGCACGAGGATCATGAAGACTTATAGTTCAAGCTTTCAGTGGCTTTATGCAGTTCAGTAAGAGCATAGCGCTCTATGTCGGCTGCAATTTGGCCCTTCTTCCTGACAATAGCAGCCAAGGCATAGGTACTGCGCAGATCTTTCTCCATCTGCGCAATCCGATCCTTCATACGCTGGATCCGATCCTCTTCAGAAAGAGCACCCGAAGAATCATCAACAAACGGCGGCACTGGGAAAATCTGCAAAGAACAGCGTTAAAGGGATGACGGATCGCTTCAATTTAGACATCTAAGGTAACTCCCATCGGGAGAAGTGCAAGTGGAAATATCATAGCAAGCGTGTATTAGCAACATTGCTAGTACAAAGTCTATTACAAACATAAGGTTTTCGGCAAATCATCGTTTCACAACAAATCAAAGAAAAGCTTATTACAAAAGTCAAGGGGCTTGAGTTTGGGATCATAGACTTGGGCCAGCCGGTGTTTTCTTCGATGAAACCAGATCAAGGAGCTGGCGTGCGCATTGAACAGCTGACGTTTTGAAGATGCTTAAATCAATAAACTGCCCATCTTGATCTTTCGGCAGCTCCTTAGACATCTTCTCGATATCGGCCTTGAAGCCATGACCCATCATAAGTTGGAAGGCTAGGAGGGCACCATAAGTACGCGAAGTACGTTTGAATACCTCGATAACCTCCTTGGTGTCGACCGCGAAGGCGTCAATTAGCTGCCCCAAAGTCTTGTCTTGACTAATTTTGGGGAAGATCATCGAGTGCATCCGCGCCATGGCACCTTTGCCCTTATCAAGGAGCTCCCGTGTAAGCTGGTGGGCGGCGAGAGTCATCGACACACTGTTTGCCGGAGAGTTGTTTGGAATTTTATCCAATGCGGCAACAGGGATGTCGACGGCCTCTGAAAGGAGACAGAATGGAAAAGATTACTATCAAAGGATTAGATTTACAAAAGTCGCTAAGAAGGTATAAAGAGGAAGTACCAAGCAAAGCCAATGAAGATTGGCGCACGAGATCATATTTTTCGGCTGCCCGAGCTTCGGCAGCCAATCTAGAGGCTTCCTCTTCCTTCAGCTTCTCCTTTATCTTGCCGAGCTCCTCTTTGAGGGAGTCAACTTCTTGGCGAGCTGCAGCGGCTATTTTGACAGCACCATCTAGTTTCGAGGAAGAAGATTTAACTTCCTTCTTCAGCCGAGCCTTGTCTGCTTCAAGGGAGGTGAATTGGGAGGCGAAGGCCTCCAAAGAAGAAATAACACCCCGCAGGTCCTTGAGAAAGAAGGATGTTCATTAAGCAAGGTACGCACTAGGTCAATTCGCGTTATAATCAAAAAGGGACTTACAGAAGGAGGAGTCACGGCGGTGGCGGTCGAAGGAACATCTTTCCCCTTAGAAAGGGAAGAAGCTGTCGATACCTGAGCCACGGGGACCGTCTTAGGAGCCGAAGCTTCAGAAGCCGCAACGTCCGGCGGAGCAGCGCCGATTTGGCTTTCTTAGACGAAGGCTCAACGAAACCTTCGTCCCTGTAAAAAGGGAATGATCGACATAAGTTATGAAAAGAATGCGAGAAATAAGGGGACAAAATATGGCGTCAGGGAAGAAGGTGCTTACATATCGAAGAGGTCGTCTTCTTCGGTGAAGCCGCCGGTTGATCTCTTCACGGGTGAAGCCTGATACGTCTCAAACGTATCTATAATTTCTTATGTTGCATGCTACTTTTATTACAATACTTGAATGTTTTATACATACTTTACAGCATTATTATACATTTTCCGGCACTAACCTATTAACAAGATGCTGAAGTGCCAGTTGTTGTTTTTCGCTGTTTTTGGTTTCAGAAATCCTAGTAAGGAAATATTCTCGGAATTGGACGAAATCAACGCCCAGGGGCCTATTTTTACACGAAGCTTCCAGAAGACCGAAAGGGAGACGAAGTGGGGCCACGAGGCGCCGACACAACAGGGCGGCGCGGCCTGGCCCTTGGCCGCGCGGCCCTGTTGTGTGGGCCCCTCGCGTCGCCCCCTGACCTACCCTTCCGCCTACAAATAGCCTTCGTCGCGAAACCCCCGTACCGAGAGCCACGATACGGAAAACACCGAGACGCCGCCACGAATCCCATCTCGGGGATTCAGGAGATCGCCTCCGGCACCTGGGAGAGGGGAATCATCACCGGAGGGGCTCTACATCATCATGCCCGCCTCCGGATTGATGCGTGAGTAGTTCATCCTTGGACTATGGGTCCATAGCAGTAGCTAGATGGTTGTCTTCTCCGCTTGTGCTATCATTGTTTAGATCTTGTGAGCTGCCTAACATGATCAAGATCATCTATTTGTAATGCTACATGTTGTGTTTGGCGGGATCCGATGAATATAGAATATTATGTTAAGTTGATTATCAATCTATCATATATGTGTTGTTTATGTTCTTGCATGCTCTCCGTTGCTAGTAGAGGCTCTGGCCAAGTTGATACTTGTAACTCCAAGAGGGAGTATTTATGCTCGATAGTGGGTTCATGCCTCCATTGAATCTGGGACAGTGACAGAAAGTTCTAAGGTTGTGGATGTGCTGTTGCTACTAGGGATAAAACATCGATGCTTTGTCTAAGGATATTTGTGTTGATTACATTACGCACCATACTTAATGCAATTATCTGTTGTTTACAACTTAATACCGGAAGGGGTTCGGATGATAACCTGAAGGTGGATTATTTAGGCATAGATGCATGTTGGATAGCGGTCTATGTACTTTGTCGTAATGCCCTGATTAAATCACATAGTAATCATCGTTGATATGTATTGAATCTTTATTTGTCAATTGCCCGCCTGTAATTTGTTCACCCAGCATGTTAGTTATCTTATTGGAGAGACACCTCTAGTGAACTGTGGACCCCGGTCCATTCTTTTACATCTGAATACATTCTACTGTTTTTATTGTTCTTTGCAAACAAACACCATATTCCACTCGATACGTTTAATCCTTTGTTTTCAGCAAGCCGGTGAGATTGACAACCTCACTGTTACGTTGGGGCAAAGTACTTTGATTGTGTTGTGCAGGTTCCACGTTGGCGCCGGTTTCACTGGTGTTGCGCCGCACTACACTCCTCCACCAACAACCTTCACGTGCTTCTTGGCTCCTACTGGTTCGATAACCTTGGTTTCATACTGAGGGAAACTTGCTTCTATACGCATCATACCTTCCACTTGGGGTTCCCAACGGACTTGTGCTTCACGCGTATCAAGCTAAATTTCTAGCGCCGTTGCCGGGGAACTGAAGAAAAGTTGCACCCCAGAGATTTCTAACTCCCACGTCAACTACACGCCATCAAGTAAATTTCGCGTTGCCGGGGAGATCAAGACACGCTGCAAGGGGAGTCTCCACTTCCAATCTCTTTACTTTGTTTTTGTCTTGCTTTATTTTATTTACTACTTTGTTTGCTGCACTTAAACAAAACACACAAAAATTAGTTACTTTACTTATTGTCTTGTTTACTAGCTCTATATGAAAAACACAAAAAAATTAGTTACTTGTCTTTACTTTATTTGCCTAGTTTACTTTACTACTGTTATAATGGGTACTCCTGAAAATACTAAGTTGTGTGATTTCACTAGCACAAATAATAATGATTTTATATGTACTCCTATTGCTCCACCTGCTACTACAGCAGAATTCTATGAAATTAAACCTGCTTTACTGAATCTTGTTATGAGAGAGCAATTTTCTGGTGTTAGTACTGATGATGCTGCCCATCTTAATAATTTTGTTGAACTTTGTGAAATGCAAAAGTATAAGGATATACATGGTGATATTATAAAACTGAAATTGTTTCCTTTCTCCTTAAGAGGAAGAGCTAAAGATTGGTTGCTTTCTTTGCCTAAGAATAGTATTGATTCATGGACTAAATGTAAAGATGCTTTTATTAGTAAATATTATCCTCCTGCTAAGATTATATCTTTGAGAAGTAGCATAATGAATTTTAAACAATTTGATAATGAACATGTTGCTCAAGCATGGGAGAGAATGAAATCTTTGGTAAATAATTGCCCAACCCATGGACTGACTACTTGGATGATCATCCAAACCTTTTATGCAGGATTGAATTTTTCCTCGAGGAACCTATTGGATTCAGCTGCTGGAGGTACTTTTATGTCCATCACCCTGGGCGCCGCGACTAAATTACTTGATGATATGATGATCAATTACTCTGAATGGCACACTGAAAGAACTCCTCAAGGTAAGAAGGTAAATTCTGTTGAAGAAACCTCTTCTTTGGGTGATAAGATTGATGCTATTATGTCTATGCTTGCAAATGGTAGATCTCATATTGATCCTAATAATGTTCCTTTAGCTTCATTGGTTGCTCAAGAAGAAAATGTTGATGTGAATTTCATTAAGAACAATAATTTCAACAACAACTATAGGCCATATCCTTTTAATAATGGTAGTGGTTATGGTAATTCTTATGGTAGATCTGTTTTGCCTAATGAGGAAAAGATATTGGAAATTGAAAGAACTACTAAGAGCTTTATGCAATCGCAATATGAGCAAAATCAATTGTTTACTAAAACTATGAATGAACAATCTGCCTTGTTGAAAAATATAGGAAATCAACTTGAAAATTTGAATGTGAAAATTTCTGGTTTGCAAACTAAACTTACAAATGCTGAAAAGCGAATCTCATATATGTCTGAATCACAATCTTCTTTAATTAATAAAATGGCTGCTAAACCTGAGGATAATGATACAAAATTTTCTGCTACAGCAAATGCCATCCAAGTTAGAATTAATGATAATATTAGATTGTTGGCTGAATTGCATGCTAGGTGGGATAGAGAAGAAAAAGAAAAACTTGCTAAAGAGAATAATGTAGCTAAAGTATGGACTATTACCACCACTAGTAATGTTGATTCTTCACATGTTGCTGCACCTCCTACTATCAATGGTAAAATAATTGGTGTTGGCAATGTTTCTACTCCTAGTACAAAGCGCGCAAAATTGCCTGAAACTGCTGAAACTGCTTTGTGATAAAACTGCTGAAATTTTTCAAAATATTGGTGACAATGATTCCATTGCTGTAGAACATAATGGTTTAGATTTTGATGATTGTCATATTACTGAAGTTATAAAGTTCTTACAAAAACTTGCTAGAAGTCCCAATGCTAGTGCTATAAATTTAGCCTTTACAAAACATATTACAAATGCTCTCATTAAAGCTAGGGAAGAGAAATTAAGACTTGAAGCTTCTATCCCTAGGAAGTTAGAAGATGGTTGGGAGCCCATCATTAAAATGAAATTCAATGACTTTGAATGTAATGCTTTATGTGATCTTGGTGCAAGTATTTCTGTTATGCCTAAAAAGATTTATGATATGCTTGACTTGCCACCATTGAAGAATTGTTATTTGGATGTTAATCTTGCCGATAATGTTAAAAAGAAACCTTTGGGGAGGATTGATAATGTGCGTATTACGGTTAACAATAACCTTGTCCCCGTTGATTTTGTTGTCTTGGATATTGAATGCAATGCATCTTGTCCTATTGTGTTGGGAAGACCTTTTCTTCGAACCGTTGGTGCTGTTATTGATATGAGGGAAGGTAATATTAAATATCAATTTCCTCTCAAGAAAGGTATGGAACACTTCCCTAGAAAGAGAATGAAGTTGCCTTTTGATTCTATTATTAGAACAAGCTATAATGTTGATGCTTCATCTCTTGATGTTACTTGATTTGCACTTTCTGCGCCTAGCTGAAAGGCGTTAAAGAAAAGCACTTCTTAGGAGATAACCCATGTTTTATTTTATTTACTGTATTGTTGAGTCTTGGAAGTTGTTTACTACTGTAGCAACCTCTCCTTATCATGTTTTTGTGCCAAGTAAAGTTTTTATGTTAAAGTTGATGATAAGGTGCATTGCTAAAACACTAAACAGCATTCTTCTTCCCCTTCTCGCACAGACCTGAGAACCCCTCTCCGCCGGAATAGCCGGCCGGAGTAGGTCAAAGATGGGTGCCGGAGTAGGTAGAAGTAGGTATAGTTATAGATCTAGCCTAGTTTTAGATGCTACTGATACGCGTAGATGCACACGTCCGTTGGGAACCCCAAGTGGAAGGTATGATGCGTATAGAAGCAAGTTTCCCTCAGTATGAAACCAAGGTTTAATCGAACCAGTAGGAGCCAAGAAGCACGTTGAAGGTTGATGGTCGCGAAATGTGATGCGGCGCAACAACAGGGATTCCGGCGCCAACGTGGAATCTGCACAACAAAACCAAAGTACTTTGCCCCAACGAAACAGTGAGGTTGTCAATCTCACCGGCTTGCTGTAACAAAGGATTAAACGTATCGAGTGGAAGATGTTTGCAAAGAAAACAGTAAAACAATTGCAGTAGATTGTATGCTATGTAAAGAATAGGACCGGGGTCCACAGTTCACTAGAGGTGTCTCTCCCATAAGATAAAAGCATGTTGGGTGAACAAATTACAGTCGGGCAATTGACAAATAGAGAAAGGCATAACAATGCATATACATGATATGATAAATATAGTGAGATTTAATCCGGGCATTACGACAAAGTACATAGACCGCCATCCAATTGCATCTATGCCTAAAAAGTCCACCTTCAGGTTATCATCCGAACCCCATTCAGTATTAAGTTGCTAAGCAACAGACAATTGCATTAAGTATGGTGCGTAATGTAATCGACAACTACATCCTTAGACATAGAATCAATGTTTTATCCCTAGTGGCAACAACACATCCACAACCTTAGAACTTTCTGTCACTGTCCCAGATTTAATGGAGGCATGAACCCACTATCGAGCATAAATACTCCCTCTTGGAGTTAAGAGTACAAACTTGGCCAGAGCCTCTACTAATAACGGAGAGCATGCAAGATCATAAACAACACATAAACAATAGATTGATAATCACCATAACATAGTACTCTCTATCCATCGGATCCCGACAAACACAACATATAGTATTACAGATAGATGATCTTGATCATGTTAGGCAGCTCACAAGATCCAACAATGAAGCACAACAAGGAGAAGACGACCATCTAGCTACTGCTATGGACCCATGGTCCAGGGGTGAACTACTCACTCATCACTCCGGAGGCGATCATGGCGATGACGAGTCCTCCGGGAGATGAATCCCCTCTCCGGCAGGGTGCCGGAGGCGATCTCCTGAATCCCCCGAGATGGGATTCGCGGCGGCGGCGTCTCTGGAAGGTTTTCCGTATCGTGGCTCTCGGTACTGGGGTTTCGCGACGGAGACTTTAAGTAGGCGGAAGGGTAGGTGGGGGGCCACACGAGGTGCCCAGGGGTAGGGCCGCGCGGCCAGGGCCTGGGCCGCGCCGCCCTGTCCCCTGGCTGCCTCGTGGCCCCACTTCGTTATCTCTTCGGTCTTCTGGAAGCTTCGTGCAAAAATAGGACCCTGGGCGAAAGTTTCGTCCAATTCCGAGAATATTTCCTTACTAGGATTTCTGAAACCAAAAACAGCAGAAAACAGCAACTGGCTCTTCGGCATCTTGTTAATAGGTTAGTTCCAGAAAATGCATAAATACGACATATAATGTGCATAAAACATGTAGGTATCATCAATAAAGTAGCATGGAACATAAGAAATTATCGATACGTTGGAGACGTATCAGCATCCCCAAGCTTAGTTCTGCTCGTCCCGAGCAGGTAAAACGATAACAAAGATAATTTCTGAAGTGACATGCCATCATAATCTTGATCATACTATTTGTAAACATATGTAATGAATGCAGCGATCAAAACAAAAGTAATGACATGAGTAAACAAGTGAATCATATAGCAAAGACTTTTCATGAATAATACTTCAAGACAAGCATCAATAAGTCTTGCATAAGAGTTAACTCATAAAGCAATAAATCAAAGTAAAGGTGTTGAAGCAACACAAAGGAAGATTAAGTTTCAGCGGTTGCTTTCAACTTATAACATGTATATCTCATGGATATTGTCAACATAAAGTAATATAACAAGTGCAATATGCAAGTATGTAGGAATCAATGCACAGTTCACACAAGTGTTTGCTTCTTAAGGTGGAAGGAGATAGGTAAACTGACTCAACAATAAAAGTAAAAGAAAGGTCCTTCAAAGAGGAAAGCATCGATTGCTGTATTTGTGCTAGAGCTTTTATTTTGAAAACATCAAGAGAGCATAAAAGTAAAGTTTTGAGAGGTGTTTGTTGTTGTCAACGAATGGTAATGGGTACTCTAACTACCTTATCAACCAGACTTTCAAGAGCGGCTCCCATGAAGGACGTTATTTCTACCACCGTGGTAGATCATCCCTCTTCTCTTTTGTTTACACATGTATTTTAGTGGGGTGGCACTCCTTCCAACCTTTCTTTCACAAACCATGGCTAACCGATTCCATCGGGTGCCTGCCAACAATCTCATACCATGAAGGAGTGCCTTTTTATTTTATTTTTATTATGATGACACTCCTCCCCACCTTTGCTTTCTCAAGCCATGGCTAACCGATTCCATCGGGTGCCTACCAACTTTTCACATACCATGGAGGAGTGTCTATTTGCAAAATTAAGTTGCTTACTGATGAATCAGAGCAACACATGTGAAGAGAATTATTAATGAAGTTAATTAATTGGGGCTGGGAACCCCTTTGCCAGCTCTTTATGCAAAGTTATTGGATAAGCGGATGAAGCCACTAGTCCATTGTGAAAGTCTGTCCGAAGTAAATGACAAGATCGAAAGATAAAACACCACATACTTCCTCATGAGCTATAAAACATTGACACAAATAAGAGATGATAAATTTTGAATTGTTTAAAGGTAGCACTCAAGCAATTTACTTTGGAATGGCTAAGAAATACCATGTAGTAGGTAGGTATGGTGGACACAAATGGCATAGTAGTTGGCTCAAGGATTTTGGATGCATGAGAAGTATTCCCTCTCGATACAAGGTTTAGGCTAGCAAGGTTATTTGAAGCAAACTCAAGGATGGACAAGTGCAGCAAAACTCACATAAAAGACATATTGTAAACATTATAAGACTCTACACCGTCTTCCTTGTTGTTCAAAACTCAATACTAGATATTATCTAGACCTTAGAGAAACCAAATATGCAAATCAAATTTTAGCAAGCTCTATGTATTTCTTCATTAATGGGTGCAAAGCATATGATGCAAGAGCTTAAACATGAGCACAACAATTGCCAAGTATCACATTATCCAAGACATTTTAGAATTACTACATGTAGCATTTTCCAATTCCAACCATATAACAATTTAACGAAGAAGAAACTTCGCCATGAACATTATGAGTAAAGCCTAAGGACACATGTGTCCATATGCAACAGCGGAGCGTGTCTCTCTCCCACAAAGTGAATGCTAGGATCCATTTTATTCAAACAAAAACAAAAACAAAAACAAACCGACGCTCCAAGTAAAGAACACAAGATGTGATTGAATAAAAATATAGTTTCAGGGGAGGAACCTGATGATGTTGTCGATGAAGAAGGGGATGCCTTGGGCATCCCCAAGCTTAGACGCTTGAGTCTTCTTAAAATATGCAGGGGTGAACCACGGGGGCATCCCCAAGCTTAGAGTTTTCACTCCTCTTGATCATAGTATATCATACTCCTCTCTTGACCCTTGAAAACTTCCTTCACACCAAACTTCAAGCAAACTCATTAGAGGGTTAGTGCACAATTAATAATTCACATGTTCAGAGGTGGCACAATCATTCTTTACACTTCTGGACATTGCATAAAGCTACTGGACATTAATGGATCAAAGAAATGAATCCAACATAGCAAAAGAGGCAATGCGAAATAAAAGGCAGAATCTGTCAAAAACAGAACAGTCCGTAAAGACGAATTTAAAGCTGGCACCAGACTTGCTCAAATGGAAAAACTCAAAACTAATGAAAGTTGCGTACATATCTAAGGATCACGCTCGTAAATTGGCAGATTTTTTCGAATTTTCTACAGAGAACTGTGCCCAGATTCGTGACAGACAGCAATGCTGTTTCTGCGCAGCGATCCCAAATATAACATCAACTTTGACATAGAAACTTTACTTGGCACAAAAACATGATAAGGAGAGGTTGCTACAGTAGTAAAAAACTTCCAAGACTCAACAAAACAAAAAAATTGCTGTAGGTAAAAACATGGGTTGTCTCCCATAAGCGCTTTTCTTTAACGCCTTTCAGCTAGGCGCAGAAAGTGCAAATCAAGTAACATCGAGAGTAGAAGCATCAACATCATAACTTGTTCTAATAATAGAATCAAAAGGCAACTTCATTCTCTTTCTAGGGAAGTGTTCCATACCTTTCTTGAGAGGAAATTGATATTTAATATTACCTTCCCTCATATCAATAACATCACCAACAGTTCGAAGAAAAGGTCTTCCCAACACAATAGGACAAGATGCATTGCATTCGATATCCAAGACAACAAAATCAATGGGGACAAGGTTATTGTTAACCGTAATGCGCACATTATCAATCCTCCCCAAAGGTTTCTTTTTAACATTATCGGCAAGATTAACATCCAAATAACAATTCTTCAATGGTGGCAAGTCAAGCATATCATAAATCTTTTTAGGCATAACAGAAATACTTGCACCAAGATCACATAAAGCATTACATTCAAAGTCATTGAATTTCATTTTAATGATAGGCTCCCAACCATCTTCTAACTTTCTAGGAATAGAAGTTTCAAGTTTTAGTTTCTCTTCTCTAGCTTTTATGAGAGCATTTGTAATATGTTTTGTAAAGGCTAAATTTATAGCACTAGCATTAGGACTTTTAGCAAGTTTTTGTAAGAACTTTATAACTTCAGAGATGTGGCAATCATCAAAATCTAAATCATTATGAGCTACAGCAATGGGATCATTGTTCCCAAGGTTGGAAAAAATTTCAGCAGTTTTATCACAAGCAGTTTCAGCAGTTTTAGCAATTTCAGGCAGTTTTGTTCGCTTTGCACTAGGAGTAGAAACATTGCCAACACCAATTATATTACCATTGATAGTAGGAGGTGCAGCAACATGTGAAGAATTAGCATTACTAGTGGTGGTAATAGTCCAAACTTTAGCTACATTATTCTCTTTAGCTAGTTTTTCATTTTCTTCTCTATCCCACCTAGCACGCAATTCAGCCATTAATCTTATATTCTCATTAATTCTAACTTGGATGGCATTTGTTGTAGTAGTAATCTTATTATCAATATCATTATTAGGCATAACTTTCAATTTTAAAAGATTAACATCAGAGGCAAGTCTATCAACTCTAGAAGCAATAGTATCAATTTTATCAAGCTTTTCCTCAACAGATTTGTTAAAAGCAGTTTGTGTACTAATAAATTCTTTAAGCATGGCTTCAAGACCAGAGGGTACACTCCTATTATTATTGTAAGAATTCCCATAAGAATTACCATAACCATTACCATTAGCAGAAGGATATGGCCTATAGTTATTACCAGAGTTGTTCCTATAAGCATTGTTGTTGAAATTATTGTTTTTAATGAAATTCACATCAACATTTTCTTCTTGAGCAACCAATGAAGCTAAAGGAACATTATTTGGATCAACATTAGATCTACCATTCACAAGCATAGACATAATCACATCAATCTTATCACTCAAGGAAGAGGTTTCTTCAACAGAATTTACCTTCTTACCTTGTGGAGCTCTTTCCGTGTGCCATTCAGAGTAATTTATCATCATATCATCAAGAAGTTTTGTAGCCGCCCCCAAAGTGATGGACATAAAGGTACCTCCAGCAGCTGAATCCAATAAATTCCGCGAAGAAAAATTTAGTCCTGCATAGAAGGTTTGGATGATCATCCAAGTAGTCAGTCCATGGGTTGGGCAATTCTTTACCAAAGTTTTCATTCTCTCCCATGCTTGAGCAACATGTTCAGTATCTAATTGCTTAAAATTCATTATGCTACTTCTCAAAGATATAATTTTAGCGGGAGGATAATATCTACCAATAAAAGCATCCTTACATTTAGTCCATGAATCAATACTATTCTTAGGCAAAGATAGCAACCAATCTTTAGCTCTTCCTCTTAATGAGAAAGGAAACACTTTCAATTTAATAATATCACCATCTACATCCTTATACTTTTGCATTTCACAAAGTTCAACAAAATTATTGAGATGGGCAGCAGCATCATCAGAACTAACACCAGAAAATTGATCTCTCATGACAAGATTCAGTAAAGCAGGTTTAATTTCAAAGAATTCTGCTGTAGTAGCAGGTGGAGCAATAGGTGTGCATAGGAAATCATTATTATTTGCATTTGTGAAGTCACACAACTTAGTATTTTCAGGGGTATTCATTTTAGCAACGGTAAATAAAACAAACTAGATAAAGTAAATGCAAGTAACTAATTTTTTTGTGTTTTCATATAGAGAGCAAGACAGTAAATAAAGTAAAACTAGCAACTAATTTTTTTGTATTTTGATTTAGTGCAGCAAACAAAGTAGTAAATAAAATAAAGCAAGACAAAAACAAAGTAAAGAGATTGAGAAGTGGAGACTCCCCTTGCAGCGTGTCTTGATCTCCCCGGCAACGGCGCCAGAAATTTAGCTTGATACGCGTAGATGCACACGTCCGTTGGGAACCCCAAGTGGAAGGTATGATGCGTATAGAAGCAAGTTTCCCTCAGTATGAAACCAAGGTTTAATCGAACCAGTAGGAGCCAAAAGCACGTTGAAGGTTGATGGTCGCGAAATGTGATGCGGCGCAACAACAGGGATTCCCGCCAACGTGGAATCTGCACAACAAAACCAAAGTACTTTGCCCCAACGAAACAGTGAGGTTGTCAATCTCACCGGCTTGCTGTAACAAAGGATTAAACGTATCGAGTGGAAGATGTTTGCAAAGAAAACAGTAAACACAATTGCAGTAGATTGTATGCTATGTAAAGAATAGGACCGGGGTCCACAGTTCACTAGAGGTGTCTCTCCCATAAGATAAAAGCATGTTGGGTGAACAAATTACAGTCGGGCAATTGACAAATAGAGAAAGGCATAACAATGCATATACATGATATGATAAATATAGTGAGATTTAATCCGGGCATTACGACAAAGTACATAGACCGCCATCCAACTGCATCTATGCCTAAAAAGTCCACCTTGGTATCATCCGAACCCCATTCAGTATTAAGTTGCTAAGCAACAGACAATTGCATTAAGTATGGTGCGTAATGTAATCGACAACTACATCCTTAGACATAGAATCAATGTTTTATCCCTAGTGGCAACAGCACATCCACAACCTTAGAACTTTCTGTCACTGTCCCAGATTTAATGGAGGCATGAACCCACTATCGAGCATAAATACTCCCTCTTGGAGTTAAGAGTACAAACTTGGCCAGAGCCTCTACTAATAACGGAGAGCATGCAAGATCATAAACAACACATAAACAATAGATTGATAATCACCATAACATAGTACTCTCTATCCATCGGATCCCGACAAACACAACATATAGTATTACAGATAGATGATCTTGATCATGTTAGGCAGCTCACAAGATCCAACAATGAAGCACAACAAGGAGAAGACGACCATCTAGCTACTGCTATGGACCCATGGTCCAGGGGTGAACTACTCACTCATCACTCCGGAGGCGATCATGGCGATGAAGAGTCCTCCGGGAGATGAATCCCCTCTCCGGCAGGGTGCCGGAGGCGATCTCCTGAATCCCCCGAGATGGGATTCGCGGCGGCGGAAGGTTTTCCGTATCGTGGCTCTCGGTACTGGGGTTTTCGCGACGGAGACTTTAAGTAGGCGGAAGGTAGGTCGGGGGCCACACGAGGTGCCCAGGGGGTAGGGCCGCGCGGCAAGGCCTGGGCCGCGCCGCCCTGTCCCCTGGCTGCCTCGTGGCCCCACTTCGTTATCTCTTCGGTCTTCTGGAAGCTTCGTGCAAAAATAGGACCCTGGGCGAAAGTTTCGTCCAATTCCGAGAATATTTCCTTACTAGGATTTCTGAAACCAAAAACAGCAGAAAACAGCAACTGGCTCTTCGGCATCTTGTTAATAGGTTAGTTCCAGAAAATGCATAAATACGACATATAATGTGCATAAAACATGTAGGTATCATCAATAAAGTAGCATGGAACATAAGAAATTATCGATACGTTGGAGACGTATCAGCTACCCATGTGGAGAATGGCGCCATGACCATGGGGGTTCGGCCATGATGCGCGTAGATGTACACGTCCGTTGGGAACCCCAAGAGGAAGGTATGATGCGCACAGTGGCAAGTTTTCCCTCAGTATGAAACCAAGGTTTAATCGAACCAGTAGGAGCCAAGAAGCACGTTGAAGGTTGATGGTCGCGAAATGTGATGCGGCGCAACACCAGGGATTCCGGCGCCAACGCGGAACCTGCACAACACAACCCAAGTACTTTGCCCCAACGAAACAGTGAGGTTGTCAATCTCACCGGCTTGCTGTAACAAAGGATTAAACGTATCGAGTGGAAGATGTTTGCAAAGAAAACAGTAAACACAATTGCAGTAGATTGTATGCTATGTAAAGAATAGGACCGGGGTCCACAGTTCACTAGAGGTGTCTCTCCCATAAGATGAAAGCATGTTGGGTGAACAAATTACAGTCGGGCAATTGACAAATAGAGAAAGGCATAACAATGCATATACATGATATGATAAATATAGTGAGATTTAATCAGGGCATTACGACAAAGTACATAGACCGCCATCCAACTGCATCTATGCCTAAAAAGTCCACCTTCAGGTTATCATCCGAACCCCCTCCAGTATTAAGTTGCAAAGCAACAGACAATTGCATTAAGTATGGTGCGTAATGTAATCAACAACTACATCCTTAGACATAGCATCAATGTTTTATCCCTAGTGGCAACAGCACATCCACAACCTTAGAACTTTCTGTCACTGTCCCAGATTCAATGGAGGCATGAACCCACTATCGAGCATAAATACTCCCTCTTGGAGTTAAGAGTAAAAACTTGGCCAGAGCCTCTACTAGTAACGGAGAGCATGCAAGATCATAAACAACACATGAACAATAGATTGATAATCACCATAATCATAGTACTCTCTATCCATCGGATCCCGACAAACACAACATATAGAATTACATATAGATGATCTTGATCATGTTAGGCAGCTCACAAGATCCAACAATGAAGCACAACAAGGAGAAGACGACCATCTAGCTACTGCTATGGACCCATGGTCCAGGGGTGGACTACTCACTCATCACTCCGGAGGCGACCATGGCGGTGTAGAGTCCTCCGGGAGATGAATCCCCTCTCCGGCAGGGTGCCGGAGGCGATCTCCTGAATCCCCCGAGATGGGATTCGCGGCGGCGGCGTCTCGTAAGGTTTTCCGTATCGTGGCTCTCGACTGGGGGTTTCGCGACGGAAGCTTTAAGTAGGCGGAGGGTCAACGCGGGGGCCACACGAGGGGCCCAGAGGCTAGGTCGGCGCGGCCAGGGCTTGGGCCGCGCCGGCCACCCCTGGCCGCCTCGTGGCCCCACTTCGTTAGCTCTTCGGTCTTCTGGAAGCTTCGTGCAAAAATAGGACCCTGGGCGAAAGTTTCGTCCAATTCCGAGAATATTTCTTTACTAGGATTTCTGAAACCAAAAACAGCAGAAAACAGCAACTGGCTCTTCGACATCTTGTTAATAGGTTAGTTCCGAAAATGCATAAATATGACATATAATGTGCATAAAACATGTAGGTATCATCAATAAAGTAGCATGGAACATAAGAAATTATCGATACGTTGGAGACGTATCAGCATCCCCAAGCTTAGTTCTGCTCGTCCCGAGCAGGTAAAACGATAACAAAGATAATTTCTGAAGTGACATGCCATCATAATCTTGATCATACTATTTGTAAACATATGTAATGAATGCAGCGATCAAAACAAAAGTAATGACATGAGTAAACAACTGAATCATAAAGCAAAGACTTTTCATGAATAGTACTTCAAGACAAGCATCAATAAGTCTTGCATAAGAGTTAACTCATAAAGCAATAAATCAAAGTAAAGGTGTTGAAGCAACACATAGGAAGATTAAGTTTCAGCGGTTGCTTTCAACTTGTAACATGTATATCTCATGGATATTGTCAACATAAAGTAATATAACAAGTGCAATATGCAAGTATGTAGGAATCAATGCACAGTTCACACAAGTGTTTGCTTCTTAAGGTGGAAGGAGATAGGTAAACTGACTCAACAATAAAAGTAAAAGAATGGTCCTTCAAAGAGGAAAGCATCGATTGCTGTATTTGTGCTAGAGCTTTTATTTTGAAAACATGAAACAATTTTGTCAACGGTAGTAATAAAGCATATGAGTTATGAAAATTATATCTTACAAGTTGCAAGCCTCATGCATAGTATACTAATAGTGCCCGCACCTCGTCCTACTTAGCTTGGACTACCGGATCTTTGCATGCCATGTTTCAACCAAGTGTCACAAAGGGGTACCTCCATGCCGCCTGTACAAAGGTCTAAGGAGAATGCTCGCATTTCGGATTTCTCGCTTTTGATTATTCTCAACTTAGACATCCATACCGGGACAACATGGACAACAGATAATGGACTCCTCTTAAATGCATAAGCATGTAGCAAAGTTATTATTCTCATATGAGATTGAGGATATATGTCCAAAACTGAAACTTCAACCATGATTCATGGCTTTAGTTAGCGGCCCAATGTTCTTCTCTAACAATTTTGCATGCTCCAACCACTAAAATGATAGATCCTTCAGACAAGACGGACATGCATAGCAACTCACATGATATTCAACAATAGTTGATGGCGTTCCCCAGAAGCATGGTTATCGCACAACAAGCAACTTAATAAAATATAAAGTGCATAAGTACATATTCAATACTACGATAGTTTTTAAGGCTATTTTGTCCCATGAGCTATATATTGCAAAGGTGAATGATGGAATTTTAAAGGTAGCACTCAAGCAATTTACTTTGGAATGGCGGAGAAATACCATGTAGTAGGTAGGTATGGTGGACACAAATGGCATAGTAGTTGGCTCAAGGATTTTGGATGCATGAGAAGTATTCCCTCTCGATACAAGGTTTAGGCTAGCAAGGTTATTTGAAGCAAACTCAAGGATGAACAAGTGCAGCAAAACTCACATAAAAGACATATTGTAAACATTATAAGACTCTACACCGTCTTCCTTGTTGTTCAAAACTCAATACTAGATATTATCTAGACCTTAGAGAAACCAAATATGCAAATCAAATTTTAGCAAGCTCTATGTATTTCTTCATTAATGGGTGCAAAGTATATGATGCAAGAGCTTAAACATGAGCACAACAATTGCCAAGTATCACATTATCCAAGACATTTTAGAATTACTACATGTAGCATTTTCCAATTCCAACCATATAACAATTTAACGAAGAAGAAACTTCGCCATGAACATTATGAGTAAAGCCTAAGGACACATGTGTCCATATGCAACAGCGGAGCGTGTCTCTCTCCCACAAAGTGAATGCTAGGATCCATCTTATTCAAACAAAAACAAAAACAAACCGACGCTCCAAGTAAAGAACACAAGATGTGATTGAATAAAAATATAGTTTCAGGGGAGGAACCTGATGATGTTGTCGATGAAGAAGGGGATGCCTTGGGCATCCCCAAGCTTAGACGCTTGAGTCTTCTTAAAATATGCAGGGGTGAACCACGGGGGCATCCCCAAGCTTAGAGCTTTCACTCCTCTTGATCATAGTATATCATTCTTCTCTCTTGACCCTTGAAAACTTCCTTCACACCAAACTTCAAGCAAACTCATTAGAGGGTTAGTGCATCATTAATAATTCACTCATTCAGAGGTGACACAAACATTATTTTCACTTCTGGACATTGCATAATGCTACTGGACATTAGTGGATCAAAGAAATAAATCCAACATAGCAAAAGAGGCAATGCGAAATAAAAGGCAGAATCTGTCAAAAACAGAACAGTCCGTAAAGACGAATTTAAAGCTGGCACCAGACTTGCTCAAATGGAAAAACTCAAAACTAATGAAAGTTGCGTACATATCTGAGGATCACGCTCGTAAATTGGCAGATTTTTTCGAATTTTCTACAGGGAACTGTGCCCAGATTCGTGACAGACAGCAATGCTGTTTCTGCGCAGCGATCCCAAATATAACATCAACTTTGACATAGAAACTTTACTTGGCACAAAAACATGATAAGGAGAGGTTGCTACAGTAGTAAACAACTTCCAAGACTCAATAAAACAAAAAATTGCTGTAGGTAAAAACATGGGTTGTCTCCCATAAGCGCTTTTCTTTAACGCCTTTCAGCTAGGCGCAGAAAGTGCAAATCAAGTAACATCGAGAGTAGAAGCATCAACATCATAGCTTGTTCTAATAATAGAATCAAAAGGCAACTTCATTCTCTTTCTAGGGAAGTGTTCCATACCTTTCTTGAGAGGAAATTGATATTTAATATTACCTTCCCTCATATCAATAACAGCACCAACAGTTCGAAGAAAAGGTCTTCCCAACACAATAGGACAAGATGCATTGCATTCGATATCCAAGACAACAAAATCAACGGGGACAAGGTTATTGTTAACCGTAATATGCACATTATCAATCCTCCCCAAAGGTTTCTTTTTAACATTATCGGCAAGATTAACATCCAAATAACAATTCTTCAATGGTGGCAAGTCAAGCATATCATAAATCTTTTTAGGCATAACAGAAATACTTGCACCAAGATCACATAAAGCATTACATTCAAAGTCATTGAATTTCATTTTAATGATGGGCTCCCAACCATCTTCTAACTTTCTAGGAATAGAAGTTTCAAGTTTTAGTTTCTCTTCTCTAGCTTTTATGAGAGCATTTGTAATATGTTTTGTAAAGGCTAAATTTATAGCACTAGCATTGGGACTTTTAGCAAGTTTTTGCAAGAACTTTATAACTTCAGAGATGTGGCAATCATCAAAATCTAAATCATTATGAGCTACAGCAATGGGATCATTGTTCCCAAGGTTGGAAAAAATTTCAGCAGTTTTATCACAAGCAGTTTCAGCAGTTTTAGCAATTTCAGGCAGTTTTGTTCGCTTTGCACTAGGAGTAGAAACATTGCCAACACCAATTATTTTACCATTGATAGTAGGAGGTGCAGCAACATGTGGAGAATTAGCATTACTAGTGGTGGTAATAGTCCAAACTTTAGCTACATTATTCTCTTTAGCTAGTTTTTCATTTTCTTCTCTATCCCACCTAGCACGCAGTTCAGCCATTAATCTTATATTCTCATTAATTCTAACTTGGATGGCATTTGCTGTAGTAGTAATCTTATTATCAATATCATTATTAGGCATAACTTTCAATTTTAAAAGATTAACATCAGAGGCAAGTCTATCAACTCTAGAAGCAATAGTATCAATTTTATCAAGCTTTTCCTCAACAGATTTGTTAAAAGCAGTTTGTGTACTAATAAATTCTTTAAGCATAGCTTCAAGACCAGAGGGTACATTCCTATTATTGTTGTAAGAATTCCCATAAGAATTACCATAACCATTACCATTAGCAGAAGGATATGGCCTATAGTTATTACCAGAGTTGTTCCTATAAGCATTGTTGTTGAAATTATTATTTTTAATGAAATTCACATCAACATTTTCTTCTTGAGCAACCAATGAAGCTAAAGGAACATTATTTGGATCTACATTAGATCTACCATTCACAAGCATAGACATAATCACATCAATCTTATCACTCAAGGAAGAGGTTTCTTCAACAGAATTTACCTTCTTACCTTGTGGAGCTCTTTCCGTGTGCCACTCAGAGTAATTTATCATCATATCATCAAGAAGTTTTGTAGCCGCCCCCAATGTGATGGACATAAAGGTACCTCCAGCAGCTGAATCCAATAAATTCCGCGAAGAAAAATTTAGTCCTGCATAGAAGGTTTGGATGATCATCCAAGTAGTCAGTCCATGGGTTGGGCAATTCTTTACCAAAGTTTTCATTCTCTCCCATGCTTGAGCAACATGTTCAGTATCTAATTGTTTAAAATTCATTATGCTACTTCTCAAAGATATAATTTTAGCGGGAGGATAATATCTACCAATAAAAGCATCCTTGCATTTAGTCCATGAATCAATACTATTCTTAGGCAAAGATAGCAACCAATCTTTAGCTCTTCCTCTTAATGAGAAAGGAAACACTTTCAATTTAATAATATCACCATCTACATCCTTATACTTTTGCATTTCACAAAGTTCAACAAAATTATTGAGATGGGCAGCAGCATCATCAGAACTAACACCAGAAAATTGATCTCTCATGACAAGATTTAGTAAAGCAGGTTTAATTTCAAAGAATTCTGCTGTAGTAGCAGGTGGAGCAATAGGTGTGCATAGGAAATCATTATTATTTGCATTTGTGAAGTCACACAACTTAGTATTTTCAGGGGTATTCATTTTAGCAACGGTAAATAAAACAAACTAGATAGAGTAAATGCAAGTAACTAATTTTTTTGTGTTTTTGATATAGAGAGCAAGACAATAAATAAAGTAAAACTAGCAACTAATTTTTTTGTATTTTGATTTAGTGCAGCAAACAAAGTAGTAAATAAAATAAAGCAAGACAAAAACAAAGTAAAGAGATTGAGAAGTGGAGACTCCCCTTGCAGCGTGTCTTGATCTCCCCGGCAACGGCGCCAGAAAAAGTGCTTGATGCGCGTAGATGTACACGTCCGTTGGGAACCCCAAGAGGAAGGTATGATGCGCACAGTGGCAAGTTTCCCTCAGTATGAAACCAAGGTTTAATCGAACCAGTAGGAGCCAAGAAGCACGTTGAAGGTTGATGGTCGCGAAATGTGATGCGGCGCAACACCAGGGATTCCGACGCCAACGCGGAACCTGCACAACACAACCCAAGTACTTTGCCCCAACGAAACAGTGAGGTTGTCAATCTCACCGGCTTGCTGTAACAAAGGATTAAACGTATCGAGTGGAAGATGTTTGCAAAGAAAACAGTAAACACAATTGCAGTAGATTGTATGCTATGTAAAGAATAGGACCGGGGTCCACAGTTCACTAGAGGTGTCTCTCCCATAAGATGAAAGCATGTTGGGTGAACAAATTACAGTCGGGCAATTGACAAATAGAGAAAGGCATAACAATGCATATACATGATATGATAAATATAGTGAGATTTAATCAGGCATTACGACAAAGTACATAGACCGCCATCCAACTGCATCTATGCCTAAAAAGTCCACCTTCAGGTTATCATCCGAACCCCCTCCAGTATTAAGTTGCAAAGCAACAGACAATTGCATTAAGTATGGTGCGTAATGTAATCAACAACTACATCCTTAGACATAGCATCAATGTTTTATCCCTAGTGGCAACAGCACATCCACAACCTTAGAACTTTCTGTCACTGTCCCAGATTCAATGGAGGCATGAACCCACTATCGAGCATAAATACTCCCTCTTGGAGTTAAGAGTAAAAACTTGGCCAGAGCCTCTACTAGTAACGGAGAGCATGCAAGATCATAAACAACACATGAACAATAGATTGATAATCACCATAATCATAGTACTCTCTATCCATCGGATCCCGACAAACACAACATATAGAATTACATATAGATGATCTTGATCATGTTAGGCAGCTCACAAGATCCAACAATGAAGCACAACAAGGAGAAGACGACCATCTAGCTACTGCTATGGACCCATGGTCCAGGGGTGGACTACTCACTCATCACTCCGGAGGCGACCATGGCGGTGTAGAGTCCTCCGGGAGATGAATCCCCTCTCCGGCAGGGTGCCGGAGGCGATCTCCGAATCCCCCGAGATGGGATTCGCGGCGGCGGCGTCTCCGTAAGGTTTTCCGTATCGTGGCTCTCGGTACTGGGGGTTTCGCGACGGAAGCTTTAAGTAGGCGGAGGGTCAACGCGGGGGCCACACGAGGGGCCCAGAGGCTAGGTCGGCGCGGCCAGGGCTTGGGCCGCGCCGCCCTACCCTCCGCCGCCTCGTGGCCCCACTTCGTTAGCTCTTCGGTCTTCGGAAGCTTCGTGCAAAAATAGGACCCTGGGCGAAAGTTTCGTCCAATTCCGAGAATATTTCTTTACTAGGATTTCTGAAACCAAAACAGCAGCAGAAAACAGCAACTGGCTCTTCGGCATCTTGTTAATAGGTTAGTTCCGAAAATGCATAAATATGACATATAATGTGCATAAAACATGTAGGTATCATCAATAAAGTAGCATGGAACATAAGAAATTATCGATACGTTGGAGACGTATCAGGCCATGGTGGAGCTCGGGCTGCTCCCGGTGGCCTGTGGTGGTGTCGGCGCGGTGCGTGGCGCTCCCATGGTGGGAGCCAGAGGCGTACGGCGGCGGCGCTGCAACGACCCTCCAAATAAAGCTCATCTGCTTTCCTCTTGATCCGCCGGATCCGGGCTGGATCTTACTTCTCATGGCCACCGGGGAGGAAGAGGAGGAGATCCTCTCGGAGCCGTACTTCGATCGACGGAGAGCGTCCTGGAGCAAGATCTCTTCTCCGACGAGCGCAACACGCGGTGACCATGATTGTCGCCGTGATCCTTGGTCAACAAGGTGACCCATCCTCAACCTCCGTTTGGAGGCCCTTCGTTCTTTCGCTGGTGCTCGACGCCTTTGGGAGTCCAAGTGGTTTGTCCCCGGCCTCCTGGAGGTTGCCGCAGCGGGATCTTCTCGCCGGAGCAGGGCTTTCGGCATACAGCTCGAGCTCGGCGGTGACGCCTCGAGCTTGCCGGCGTGTGGTGGCAGAGGCACCCGTGCACCGGATTGCTTTTCTCCTTTTCTTTCCAGGGTGCTTTATGTAATTTGTAGGGTCTCTTCTTCAAATAGCTGGTTAGTTAGGGCAAGAGATGATAAGGGACTCTGCTGTAATTTGTACCTGCCATGTGTGGTTCAATGAAAATGCTCCGCTGGGGTCGATGACCCCATCTTGTGTTCAAAAAAAAATGTTAAAGTTGATGATAGATTTGAATCGCTGCGCAGAAACAGCATTGCTGTCTGTCACGAATTCTCGCATAAGTCTCTGTAAAAAAATCGAAAAAATCTGCAAATTTACGAGCGTGATCCTCATATATGTACGCAACTTTCATTAGTTTTGAGTTTTTCCATTTGAGCAAGTTAAGTGCCCCTGCCAGATTCATCTTTACGGACTGTTCTGTTTTTGACAGATTCTGTCTTTTATTTCGCATTGCCGCTTTTGCTATGTTGAATGAGTTTCTTTGTTCCATTAACTTTCAGAAGCTTTGTGCAATGTCCAGAAGTGTTAAAAATGATTGTGTCACCTCTGAATGTGTGAATTTTTGGTTATGCACTAACCCTCTAATGAGTTTGCTTGAAGTTTGTGTGAAGGAAGTTTTCAAGGGTCAAGAGAAGAGGATGATATACTATGATCAAGAAGAGTGAAAGGTCTAAGCTTGGGGATGCCCCGGTGGTTCATCCCTGCATATTTTAAGAAGACTCAAGCATCTAAGCTTGGGGATGCCCAAGACATCCCCTTCTTCATCGACAACATTATCAGGTCACTTCTAGTGAAACTATATTTTTATTCCATCACATCTTATGTTCTTTACTTGGAGCGTCGGTTAGCTTTTATTTTTTGTTTTGTTTGAATAAACACTGGTAGAAAAATGGCCTTCCGTCCAGCCCCATTAGTCGCGAATATGCAAGAACCGCGACCAATGGGACCTTTAGTTGCGCTCGGGTGGCGAACCGCGACCAAAGGCCTGGGCCCAGCGCTCTCGGTGGTCAGCTGGTGGACGGAGGGGCTTTAGTCGCGGTTGGCCAGGCCAACCGCGACTAAATGTCCTCAGGCCTGGCCCAAAGGCCTTTAGTCGCGGTTGGCCTGGCCAACCGCGACTAAAGCCCCTCCCCTATATATACCATCCAGCCCAACACTTAGCCATTTGGTGCCACTTCTCTTCACAAACTTCACAAGGGGGTGTAGGGTTTGCTTTTGGCTCCTCTTATGCACACAAGGTGTTTGATGAAATGTCCCAAGAGCATGAAACAAACATGATATGAAGTGTCGGAGCCACACTTGATCGAGCTTCCTCATTTATTTTTTCCTCCTCGATCGCGGTTAGCAACAACTTGAACCTTTCATATATATGTGTCATTGATAAAATATGCATATGTGTGTAGTTCATTGTTTAATTTCTATTTAGTTTAACAAATGCATGATGGTTAATTATATATTTTATATTATAATAATGCAGATGAATCGGCAATGGATGTACGGTAACCGACTCTCCGGCGAGTTCACTACGGGTTTGAAAGATTTCCTCGTAGTGGCTAATGCGAACAAGCAGGGGGGTTTTGTTATCTGTCCATGTGTTAACTGTAAGAATCAGAAGGGTTACTCTTCCTCAAGAGATGTTCACATGCACCTGCTTCGGCACGGTTTCATGCCAAGCTATAATTGTTGGACCAAGCATGGAGAAAGAGGGGTTATAATGGAAGAAGATGAAGAAGGGGATGATTTCATCGATGAAAGCTATCTTGCTCATTTCGGTGATACTTTCATGGAGGATGCTGAAGGTGAAGGGGAAGGTGAAGAAGAGGCACGTGATGAGCCCGTTGATGATCTTGGTCGGACCATTGCTGATGCACGGAGACGCTGCGAAACTGAAAAGGAGAGGGAGAATTTGGATCGCATGTTAGAGGATCACAGAAAGGCGCTGTACCCCGGATGCGATGATGGTCTGAAAAAGCTGGGCTGCACACTGGATTTGCTGAAATGGAAGGCACAGGCAGGTGTAGCTGACTCGGCATTTGAAAACTTGCTGAAAATGTTGAAGAATATGTTTCCAAAGAATAACGAGTTGCCCGCCAGTACGTACGAAGCAAAGAAGGTTGTCTGCCCTCTAGGTTTAGAGGTTCTGAAGATACATGCATGCATCAACGACTGCATCCTCTACCGCGGTGAATACGAGAATTTGAATGAATGCCCGGTATGCACTGCATTGCGTTATAAGATCAGAGGCGATGACCCTGGTGACGATGTTGAGGGCCAGAAACCCAGGAAGAGGGTTCCCGCCAAGGTGATGTGGTATGCTCCTATAATACCACGGTTGAAACGTCTGTTCAGGAACAAAGAGCATGCCAAGTTGTTGCGATGGCACAAAGAGGACCGTAAGTCGGACGGGGAGTTGAGACACCCCGCAGATGGAACGCAATGGAGAAAGATCGATAGAGAGTTCAAAGATTTTGCAGCTGACGCAAGGAACATAAGATTTGGTCTAAGTACAGATGGCATGAATCCTTTTGGCGAGCAGAGCTCCAGCCATAGCACCTGGCCCGTGACTCTATGCATCTACAACCTTCCTCCTTGGTTGTGCATGAAGCGGAAGTTCATTATGATGCCAGTGCTCATCCAAGGTCCGAAGCAACCCGGCAACGACATCGATGTGTACCTAAGGCCATTAGTTGATGAACTTTTACAGCTGTGGGGCAGACCTGGTGTCCGTGTGTGGGATGAGCACAAAGAAGAGGAATTTGACCTACGAGCGTTGCTTTTCGTAACCATCAACGATTGGCCTGCTCTTAGTAACCTTTCGGGACTGTCAAATAAGGGATACAATGCATGCACGCACTGCTTACATGAGACTGAAAGTGTACATTTGCCAAATTGTAAGAAGAACGTGTACCTTGGGCATCGTCGATTTCTTCCGAAAATTCATCCAGTAAGAAAGAAAGGCAAGCATTACAACGGCAAGGCAGATCACCGGCCGAAGCCTGCGGAACGCACTGGTGCTGAGGTATTTGATATGGTCAAGGATTTGAAAGTCATCTTTGGAAAGGGTCCTGGCGGACAATCAGTTCCGAAGGGAGCTGACGGGCACGCAGCCATGTGGAAGAAGAAATCTATATTCTGGGAGCTAGAATATTGGAAAGTCCTAGAAGTCCGCTCTGCAATCGACGTGATGCACGTTACGAAGAATATTTGCGTGAACCTCCTAAGCTTCTTGGGCGTGTATGGGAAGACAAATGATACAAAGGAAGCACGGCAGGACCAGCAACGTTTGAAAGACCCTGATAACCGGCATCCGGAATGGTTTCAAGGTCGTGCCAGCTACGCTCTGACCAAAGAAGAGAAGGTCATCTTTTTTGAATGCCTGAGCAGTATGAAGGTCCCGTCTGGATTCTCGTCCAATATAAAGGGAATAATAAACATGGCGGAGAAAAAGTTCCAAAACCTGAAGTCTCACGACTGCCACGTGATTATGACGCAATTGCTTCCGATTGCTTTGAGGGGGCTCCTGCCGGAAAATGTTCGAGTAGCCATTGTGAAGCTATGTGCATTCCTCAATGCAATCTCTCAGAAGGTAATCAATCCAGAAGTTCTACCACGGTTACAGAACGATGTGATCCAATGTCTTGTCAGTTTCGAGTTGGTGTTCCCGCCATCCTTCTTCAACATTATGACGCACCTCCTGGTTCACCTAGTCGAAGAGATTTCCATTCTCGGTCCTGTATTTCTACACAATATGTTCCCCTTCGAGAGGTTCATGGGAATATTAAAGAAATATGTTCGTAACCGTGCTAGGCCAGAAGGAAGCATCGCCAAGGGCTATGGAAATGAGGAGGTAATTGAGTTTTGTGTTGACTTTGTTCCTGACCTTAAGCCGATTGGTCTTCCTCGATCGCGGCACGAGGGGAGACTAAGTGGAAAAGGCACGATCGGAAGGAAATCAACGATATGTATGGACGGCCATTCTCTGACTGAAGCACACCACACAGTTCTGACCAATTCCAGCTTGGTGGCTCCGTACTTTGAGAAACACAAGAATATTTTACGCTCGGACAACCCGGGGAAGCCTGAATCCTGGATTAGGAAGGCCCACATGGAGACTTTCGGCAGTTGGTTGAGAAAACATTTAATGAGTGACAATAAGGTTGTAGATCAGCTGTACATGTTGGCCAAGACACCATCTTCGACTATAACGACTTTCCAAGGGTACGAGATAAATGGGAATACATTTTACACGATCGCCCAAGATAAAAAGAGCACCAACCAAAACAGTGGTGTCCGCTTTGATGCAGCAACCGAGAATGGGCAAAAGGTCACATATTATGGTTACATAGAGGAGATATGGGAACTTGACTATGGACCCTCCTTCAAGGTCCCTTTGTTCCGGTGCAAATGGTTCAAGCTAACAGGAGGTGGGGTAAAGGTGGACCAGCAATACGGAATGACAATGGTGGATTTCAACAATCTTGGTTACCTTGACGAACCATTCGTCCTAGCGAAAGATGTCGCTCAGGTTTTCTATGTCAAGGACATGAGTAGCAAACCGAGGAAACGGAAAGATAAGAAAACGATCAGTACATCATGCGATGATCCAAAGCGCCACATTGTTCTTTCAGGGAAAAGAAACATCGTGGGAGTGGAGGACAAGACAGACATGTCAGAAGATTATAATATGTTTGGTGAAATTCCGCCCTTCAAAGTATCGATAATTTCTTATGTTCCATGCTACATTATTGATGATATCTACATGTTTTATGCACATTATATGTCGTATTTACGCATTTTCTGGAACTAACCTATTAACAAGATGCCGAAGAGCCAGTTGCTGTTTTCTGCTGTTTTAGTTTCAAATCCTAGTAACGAAATATTCTCGGAATTGGACGAAATCAACGCCCAGGGTCCTATTTTTGCACGAAGCTTCCAGAAGACCGAAGGAGAGTCGAAGTGGGGCCACGAGGTGGCGACACCACAGGGCGGCGCGGCCACGACCTATGGTGTGGGCCCCTCGTGCCGCCTCCTGACCTGCCCTTCCGCCTACAAATAGCCTCCGTCGCGAAACCCCAGTACCGAGAGCCATGATACGGAAAACCTTCCGAGACGCCGCCGCCGCGAATCCCATCTCGGGGATTCAGGAGATCGCCTCCGGCACCCTGCCGGAGAGGGGATTCATCTCCCGGAGGACTCTTCATCGCCATGATCGCCTCCGGAGTGATGAGTGAGTAGTTCACCCCTGGACTATGGGTCCATAGCAGTAGCTAGATGATCGTCTTCTCCTAATTGTGCTTCATTGTTGGATCTTGTGAGCTGCCTAACATGATCAAGATCATCTATCTGTAATACTATATGTTGTGTTTGTCGGGATCCGATGAATAGAGAATACTATGTTATGGTGATTATCAATCTATTGTTTATGTGTTGTTTATGATCTTGCATGCTCTCCGTTACTAGTAGAGGCTCTGGCCAAGTTTTTACTCTTAACTCCAAGAGGGAGTATTTATGCTCGATAGTGGGTTCATGCCTTCATTGATACCTGGGACAGTGACAGAAAGTTCTAAGGTTGTGATGTGCTGTTGCCACTAGGGATAAAACATTGATTCTATGTCTAAGGATGTAGTTGTCGATTACATTACGCACCATACTTAATGCAATTGTCCGTTGCTTTGCAACTTAATACTGAAAGGGGTTCGGATGATAACCTGAAGGTGGACTTTTTAGGCATAGATGCAGTTGGATGGCGGTCTATGTACTTTGTCGTAATGCCCTGATTAAATCTCACTATATTTATCATATCATGTATATGCATTGTTATGCCCTTTTCTATTTGTCAATTGCCCGACTGTAATTTGTTCACCCAACATGCTTTTATCTTATGGGAGAGACACCTCTAGTGAACTGTGGACCCCGGTCCTATTCTTTACATCGCATACAATCTACTGCAATACTTGTTTTACTGTTTTCTTACAAACAATCATCTTCCACACAATACGGTTAATCCTTTGTTACAGCAAGCCGGTGAGATTGACAACCTCACTGTTTCGTTGGGGCAAAGTACTTTGGTTGTGTTGTGCAGGTTCCACGTTGGCGCCGGAATCCCTGGTGTTGCGCCGCATCACATTTCGCCACCATCAACCTTCAACGTGCTTCTTGGCTCCTCCTGGTTCGATAAACCTTGGTTTCTTTCTGAGGGAAAACTTGCTGCTGTGCGCATCATACCTTCCTCTTGGGGTTCCCAACGAACGTGTGAGTTACACGCCATCAAGCTCTTTTTCTGGCGCCGTTGCCGGGGAGATCAAGACACGCTGCAAGGGGAGTCTCCACTTCTCAATCTCTTTACTTTGTTTTGTCTTGCTTTATTTTATTTACTACTTTGTTTGCTGCACCTAAACAAAACACAAAAAAATTAGTTGCTAGTTTTACTTTATTTACTGTCTTGCTCTCTATATCAAAAACACAAAAAAATTAGTTACTTGCATTTACTTTATCTAGTTTGTTTTATTTACTGTTGCTAAAATGAATACCCCTGAAAATACTAAGTTGTGTGACTTCACAACCACAAATAATAATGATTTCCTATGCACACCTATTGCTCCACCTGCTACTACAACAGAATTCTTTGAAATTAAACCTGCTTTACTAAATCTTGTCATGAGAGATCAATTTTCTGGTGTTAGTTCTGATGATGCTGCTGCCCATCTTAATAATTTTGTTGAACTATGTGAAATGCAAAAATATAAGGATGTAGATGGTGATATTATTAAATTGAAATTGTTTCCTTTCTCATTAAGAGGAAGAGCTAAAGATTGGTTGCTATCTTTGCCTAAGAATAGTATTGATTCATGGACTAAATGTAAGGATGCTTTTATTGGTAGATATTATCCTCCCGCTAAAATTATATCTTTGAGAAGTAGCATAATGAATTTTAAGCAATTAGATACTGAACATGTTGCTCAAGCATGGGAGAGAATGAAATCTTTGGTAAAGAATTGCCCAACCCATGGACTGACTACTTGGATGATCATCCAAACCTTCTATGCAGGACTAAATTTTTCTTCGCGGAATTTATTGGATTCAGCTGCTGGAGGTACCTTTATGTCCATCACTTTGGGGGCGGCTACAAAACTTCTTGATGATATGATGATAAATTACTCTGAATGGCACACGGAAAGAGCTCCACAAGGTAAGAAGGTAAATTCTGTTGAAGAAACCTCTTCCTTGAGTGATAAGATTGATGTGATTATGTCTATGCTTGTGAATGGTAGATCTAATGTTGATCCTAATAATGTTCCTTTAGCTTCATTGGTTGCTCAAGAAGAAAATGTTGATGTGAATTTCATTAAAAATAATAATTTCAACAACAATGCTTATAGGAACAACTCTGGTAATAACTATAGGCCATATCCTTCTGCTAATGGTAATGGTTATGGTAATTCTTATGGGAATTCTTACAATAATAATAGAAGTGTACCCTCTGGTCTTGAAGCCATGCTTAAAGAATTTATTAGTACACAAACTGCTTTTAACAAATCTGTTGAGGAAAAGCTTGATAAAATTGATATTATTGCTTCTAGAGTTGATAGACTTGCCTCTGATGTTGATCTTTTAAAATTGAAAGTTATGCCTAATAATGATATTGATAATAAGATTACTACTACAGCAAATGCCATCCAAGTTAGAATTAATGAGAATATAAGATTAATGGCTGAATTGCGTGCTAGGTGGGATAGAGAAGAAAATGAAAAACTAGCTAAAGAGAATAATGTAGCTAAAGTTTGGACTATTACCACCACTAGTAATGTTAATTCTTCACATGTTGCTGCACCTCCTACTATCAATGGTAAAATAATTGGTGTTGGCAATGTTTCTACTCCTAGTGCAAAGCGTACAAAACTGCCTGAAATTGCTAAAACTGCTGAAACTGCTTGTGATAAAACTGCTGAAATTTTTTCCAACCTTGGGAACAATGATCCCATTGCTGTAGCTCATAATGATTTAGATTTTGATGATTGCCACATCTCTGAAGTTATAAAGTTCTTACAAAAACTTGCTAAAAGTCCTAATGCTAGTGCTATAAATTTAGCCTTTACAAAACATATTACAAATGCTCTCATAAAAGCTAGAGAAGAGAAACTAAAACTTGAAACTTCTATTCCTAGGAAGTTAGAAGATGGTTGGGAGCCCATCATTAAAATGAAATTCAATGACTTTGAATGTAATGCTTTATGTGATCTTGGTGCAAGTATTTCTGTTATGCCTAAAAAGATTTATGATATGCTTGACTTGCCACCATTGAAGAATTGTTATTTGGATGTTAATCTTGCCGATAATGTTAAAAAGAAACCTTTGGGGAGGATTGATAATGTGCGCATTACGGTTAACAATAACCTTGTCCCCGTTGATTTTGTTGTCTTGGATATCGAATGCAATGCATCTTGTCCTATTGTGTTGGGAAGACCTTTTCTTCGAACTGTTGGTGCTGTTATTGATATGAGGGAAGGTAATATTAAATATCAATTTCCTCTCAAGAAAGGTATGGAACACTTCCCTAGAAAGAGAATGAAGTTGCCTTTTGATTCTATTATTAGAACAAGTTATGATGTTGATGCTTCTACTCTTGATGTTACTTGATTTGCACTTTCTGCGCCTAGCTGAAAGGCGTTAAAGAAAAGCGCTTATGGGAGACAACCCATGTTTTTACTACAGTACTTTGTTTTATATTTGAGTCTTGGAAGTTGTTTACTACTGTAGCAACCTCTCCTTATCATGTTTTTGTGCCAAGTAAAGTTTCTATGTTAAAGTTGATGTTATATTTGGGATCGCTGCGCAGAAACAGCATTGCTGTCTGTCACGAATCTGGGCACAAGTCTCTGTAGAAAATTCGAAAAATTCTGCCAATTTACGAGCGTGATCCTCAGATATGTACGCAACTTTCATTAGTGTTGAGTTTTTTCATTTGAGCAAGTCTGGTGCCACTTTAAAATTCGTCTTTACGAACTGTTCTGTTTTTGACAGATTCTGCCTTTTATTTCGCATTGCCTCTTTTGCTATGTTGGATGAATTCCTTTGATCCATTAATGTCCAGTAGCTTTATGCAATGTCCAGAAGTGTAAAGAATGATTGTGTCACCTCTGAACATGTGAATTATTAATTGTGCACTAACCCTCTAATGAGTTTGCTTGAAGTTTGGTGTGAAGGAAGTTTTCAAGGGTCAAGAGAGGAGTATGATATACTATGATCAAGAGGAGTGAAAGCTCTAAGCTTGGGGATGCCCCCGTGGTTCACCCTGCATATTCTAAGAAGACTCAAGCGTCTAAGCTTGGGGATGCCCAAGGCATCCCCTTCTTCATCGACAACATCATCAGGTTCCTCCCCTGAAACTATATTTTTATTCAGTCACATCTTGTGTTCTTTACTTGGAGCGTCGGTTTGTTTTGTTTTTTTTGTTTTTGTTTGAATAAAATGGATCCTAGTATTCACTTTGTGGGAGAGAGACACGCTCCGCTGTTGCATATGGACAAATATGTCCTTAGGCTTTACTCATAATGTTTAAGGCGAAGTTTCTTCTTCGTTAAATTGTTATATGGTTGGAATTGGGAAATGCTACATGTAGTAATTCTAAAATGTCTTGGATAATGTGATACTTTGCAATTGTTGTGCTCATGTTTAAGCTCTTGCATCATATACTTTGCACCCATTAATGAAGAAATACATAGAGCTTGCTAAAATTTGGTTTGCATATTTGGTCTCTCTAAGGTCTAGATAATATCTAGTATTGAGTTTTGAACAACAAGGAAGACGGTGTAGAGTCTTATAATGTTTACAATATGTCTTTTATGTGAGTTTTGCTGCACCGGTTCATCCTTGAGTTTGCTTCAAATAACCTTGCTAGCCTAAACCTTGTATCGAGAGGGAATACTTCTCATGCATCCAAAATCCTTGAGCCAACCACTATGCCATTTGTGTCCACCATACCTACCTACTACATGGTATTTCTCCGCCATTCCAAAGTAAATTGCTTGAGTGCTACCTTTAAAATTCCATCATTCACCTTTGCAATATATAGCTCATGGGACAAAATAGCCTTAAAAACTATCGTAGTATTGAATATGTACTTATGCACTTTATCTCTTATTAAGTTGCTTGTTGTGCGATAACCATGCTTCTGGGGACGCCATCAACTATTCTTTGTTGAATATCATGTGAGTTGCTATGCATGTCCGTCTTGTCTGAAGTAAGAGGGATCTACCACCTTAATGGTTGGAGCATGCATATTGTTAGAGAAGAACATTGGGCCGCTAACTAAAGCCATGAATCATGGTGGAAGTTTCAGTTTGGACATATATCCTCAATCTCATATGAGAATAATAATTGTTGCTACATGCTTATGCATTAAAGAGGAGTCCATTATCTGTTGTCCATGTTGTCCCGGTATGGATGTCTAAGTTGAGAATAATCAAAAGCGAGAAATCCAAAATGCGAGCTTTCTCCTTAGACCTTTGTACAGGCGGCATGGAGGTACCCCTTTGTGACACTTGGTTGAAACATGTGCATTGCGAAGATCCGGTAGTCCAAGCTAAGTAGGACAAGGTGCGGGCACTATTAGTACACTATGCATGAGGCTTGCAACTTGTAAGATATAATTTACATAACTCATATGCTTTATTACTACCGTTGACAAAATTGTTTCATGTTTTCAAAATAAAAGCTCTAGCACAAATATAGCAATCGATGCTTTCCTCTTTGAAGGACCATTCTTTTACTTTTATTGTTGAGTCAGTTTACCTATCTCCCTCCACCTTAAGAAGCAAACACTTGTGTGAACTGTGCATTGATTCCTACATACTTGCATATTGCACTTGTTATATTACTTTATGTTGATAATATCCATGAGATATACATGTTATAAGTTGAAAGCAACCGCTGAAACTTAATCTTCCTTTGTGTTGCTTCAACACCTTTACTTTGATTTATTGCTTTATGAGTTAACTCTTATGCAAGACTTATTTATGCTTGTCTTGAAGTACTATTCATGAAAAGTCTTTGCTTTATGATTCACTTGTTTACTCATGTCATTACCATTGTTTTGATCGCTGCATTCATTACATATGTTTACAAATAGTATGATCAAGATTATGATGGCATGTCACTTCAGAAATTATCTTTGTTATCGTTTTACCTGCTCGGGACGAGCAGAACTAAGCTTGGGGATGCTGATACGTCTCCAACGTATCGATAATTTCTTATGTTCCATGCTACATTATTGATGATATCTACATGTTTTATGCACATTATATGTCGTATTTACGCATTTTGTGGAACTAACCTATTAACAAGATGCCGAAGAGCCATTCTGTTTTCTGCTGTTTTTGGAAATCCTAGTAACGAAATTCTCGGAATTGGACGAAATCAACGCCCAGGGTCCTATTTTTTCACGAAGCTTCCAGAAGACCGAAGGAGAGTCGAAGTGGGGCCACGAGGTGGCGACACCACAGGCGGCGCGCCCAGGGCCCTGGCCGCGCCGACCTATGGTGTGGGCCCTCGTGCCGCCTCTTGACCTGCCCTTCCGCCTACAAATAGCCTCCGTCGCGAAACCCCTAGTACCGAGAGCCACGATACGGAAAACCTTCCAGAGACGCCGCCGCCGCCCATCTCGGGGATTCAGGAGATCGCCTCCGCACCCGCCGAAGAGGGGATTCATCTCCCGAGGACTCTTCATCGCCATGATCGCCTCCGGAGTGATGAGTGAGTAGTTCACCCCTATGGGTCCATAGCAGTAGCTAGATGGTGTCTGATACGTCTCCAACGTATCGATAATTTCTTATGTTCCATGCTACTTTATTGATGATACCTACATGTTTTATGCACATTATATGTCATATTTATGCATTTTCTGGAACTAACCTATTAACAAGATGCCGAAGAGCCAGTTGCTGTTTTCTGCTGTTTTTGGTTTCAGAAATCCTAGTAAAGAAATATTCTCGGAATTGGACGAAACTTTCGCCCAGGGTCCTATTTTTGCACGAAGCTTCCAGAAGACCGAAGAGCTAACGAAGTGGGGCCACGAGGCGGCCAGAGGGCAGGGCGGCGCGGCCCAGGCCTTGGCCGTGCCGACCTAGCCCCTGGGCCCTCGTGTGGCCCCCCGCGTTGACCCTCCGCCTACTTAAAGCTTGTCGCGAAACCCCCGACCGAGAGCCACGATACGGAAAACCTTACAGAGACGCCGCCGCGAATCCCATCTCGGGGATTCGGAGATCGCCTCCGGCACCCTGCCGGAGAGGGGATTCATCTCCCGGAGGACTCTACACCGCCATGGTCGCCTCCGGAGTGATGAGTGAGTAGTCCACCCCTGGACCATGGGTCCATAGCAGTAGCTAGATGGTCGTCTTCTCCTTGTTGTGCTTCATTGTTGGATCTTGTGAGCTGCCTAACATGATCAAGATCATCTATATGTAATTCTATATGTTGTGTTTGTCGGGATCCGATGGATAGAGAGTACTATGATTATGGTGATTATCAATCTATTGTTTATGTGTTGTTTATGATCTTGCATGCTCTCCGTTATTAGTAGAGGCTCTGGCCAAGTTTTTACTCTTAACTCCAAGAGGGAGTATTTATGCTCGATAGTGGGTTCATGCCTCCATTGAATCTGGGACAGTGACAGAAAGTTCTAAGGTTGTGGATGTGCTGTTGCCACTAGGGATAAAACATTGATGCTATGTCTAAGGATGTAGTTGTTGATTACATTACGCACCATACTTAATGCAATTGTCTGTTGCTTTGCAACTTAATACTGGAGGGGGTTCGGATGATAACCTGAAGGTGGACTTTTTAGGCATAGATGCAGTTGGATGGCGGTCTATGTACTTTGTCGTAATGCCCTGATTAAATCTCACTATATTTATCATATCATGTATATGCATTGTTATGCCTTTCTCTATTTGTCAATTGCCCGACTGTAATTTGTTCACCCAACATGCTTTTATCTTATGGGAGAGACACCTCTAGTGAACTGTGGACCCCGGTCCTATTCTTTACATAGCATACAATCTACTGCAATTGTGTTTTACTATTTTCTTTGCAAACATCTTCCACTCGATACGTTTAATCCTTTGTTACAGCAAGCCGGTGAGATTGACAACCTCACTGTTTCGTTGGGGCAAAGTACTTGGTTGTGTTGTGCAGGTTCCGCGTTGGCGCCGGAATCCCGGTGTTGCGCCGCATCACATTTCGCGACCATCAACCTTCAACGTGCTTCTTGGCTCCTACTGGTTCGATTAAACCTTGGTTTCATACTGAGGGAAAACTTGCCACTGTGCGCATCATACCTTCCTCTTGGGGTTCCCAACGGACGTGTACATCTACGCGCATCAAGCACTTTTTCTGGCGCCGTTGCCGGGGAGATCAAGACACGCTGCAAGGGGAGTCTCCACTTCTCAATCTCTTTACTTTGTTTTTGTCTTGCTTTATTTTATTTACTACTTTGTTTGCTGCACTAAATCAAAATACAAAAAAATTAGTTGCTAGTTTTACTTTATTTACTGTCTTGCTCTCTATATCGAAAACACAAAAAAAAAATTAGTTACTTGCATTTACTCTATCTAGTTTGTTTTATTTTACTGCTACTAAAATGAGTAATCCTGAAGTTGAAGTTCGTTCTTTTAAGCAACAAGGTGGAGAAAGTTTTAAAGATGCTTGGTATAGAATTAGTAATGCTCATCATAGGTGCATTAAGAAACACTCCACCACTATCCTTCTTAGGAACTTTTATGTTGGTTTATCTAGTTGGAATAGATATGTTCTTGATACTCTTTCGGGAGGTAATTTCCTAGGTACTCCCGCTTTAGAAGCTAGTTGCATCATTGAGAGTCTAGTTGGAATACCACCTGTTAATGAAGTTAAAATTGAAATCTCTCTTGAAGATGTTATGAAAAAATTGGAAACCATAGAGAAAAATTTTCCAAGTGTTGAAACTAAATTGGGAATGTTATTTGACAAAACTTATGAACTTGATAAATCCTTAGGAGGAATTGATGAAAGAATTAGTGTCCTAGGAACTTGTGTTGTCCATGATAATCAAACCAATAGGATTGATGAACTTGAAAAAGCTATGGGAACCTTGGGTTCAACCTTTTCTTCTCTCAAGTATAATGAGAAAGCTTATGTGGGTAAAGAGCAAAAATTCATGTATGCTTCTAAAGTGCCTAAACAAAAGAATTACTATAGGCCTAAAATTGCTAAAACCCCTAGCACCACCATAGAAAATTTAGATAATGGAGCACCTAAAGTACCCTCTGCAACAAGTTGTGTTTGCATGAAAAATAATAATGTTGATGCTTCATCTCTCGATGTTACTTGATTTGCACTTTCTGCGCCTAGCTGAAAGGCGTTAAAGAAAAGCGCTTATGGGAGACAACCCATGTTTTTACCTACAGCAATTTTTTGTTTTATTGAGTCTTGGAAGTTGTTTACTACTGTAGCAACCTCTCCTTATCATGTTTTTGTGCCAAGTAAAGTTTCTATGTCAAAGTTGATGTTATATTTGGGATCGCTGCGCAGAAACAGCATTGCTGTCTGTCACGAATCTGGGCACAGTTCCCTGTAGAAAATTCGAAAAAATCTGCCAATTTACGAGCGTGATCCTCAGATATGTACGCAACTTTCATTAGTTTTGAGTTTTTCCATTTGAGCAAGTCTGGTGCCAGCTTTAAATTCGTCTTTACGGACTGTTCTGTTTTTGACAGATTCTGCCTTTTATTTCGCATTGCCTCTTTTGCTATGTTGGATTTATTTCTTTGATCCACTAATGTCCAGTAGCATTATGCAATGTCCAGAAGTGAAAATAATGTTTGTGTCACCTCTGAATGAGTGAATTATTAATGATGCACTAACCCTCTAATGAGTTTGCTTGAAGTTTGGTGTGAAGGAAGTTTTCAAGGGTCAAGAGAGGAGAATGATATACTATGATCAAGAGGAGTGAAATCTCTAAGCTTGGGGATGCCCCCGTGGTTCACCCCTGCATATTTTAAGAAGACTCAAGCGTCTAAGCTTGGGGATGCCCAAGGCATCCCCTTCTTCATCGACAACATCATCAGGTTCCTCCCCTGAAACTATATTTTTATTCAGTCACATCTTGTGTTCTTTACTTGGAGCGTCGGTTTGTTTTTGTTTTTGTTTGAAAAAGATGGATCCTAGCATTCACTTTGTGGGAGAGAGACACGCTCCGCTGTTGCATATGGACACATGTGTCCTTAGGCTTTACTCATAATGTTCATGGCGAAGTTTCTTCTTCGTTAAATTGTTATATGGTTGGAATTGGAAAATGCTACATGTAGTAATTCTAAAATGTCTTGGATAATGTGATGCTTGGCAATTGTTGTGCTCATGTTTAAGCTCTTGCATCATATACTTTGCACCCATTAATGAAGAAATACATAGAGCTTGCTAAAATTTGATTTGCATATTTGGTTTCTCTAAGGTCTAGATAATATCTAGTATTGAGTTTTGAACAACAAGGAAGACAGTGTAGAGTCTTATAATGTTTACAATATGTCTTTTATGTGAGTTTTGCTGCACTTGTTCATCCTTGAGTTTGCTTCAAATAACCTTGCTAGCCTAAACCTTGTATCGAGAGGGAATACTTCTCATACATCCAAAATCCTTGAGCCAACTACTATGCCATTTGTGTCCACCATACCTACCTACTACATGGTATTTCTCCGCCATTCCAAAGTAAATTGCTTGAGTGCTACCTTTAAAATTCCATCATTCACCTTTGCAATATATAGCTCATGGGACAAAATAGCCTTAAAAACTATCGTAGTATTGAATATGTACTTATGCACTTTATATTTTATTAAGTTGCTTGTTGTGCGATAACCATGCTTCTGGGGAACGCCATCAACTATTGTTGAATATCATGTGAGTTGCTATGCATGTCCGTCTTGTCTGAAGGATCTATCATTTTAGTGGTTGGAGCATGCAAAATTGTTAGAGAAGAACATTGGGCCACTAACTAAAGCCATGAATCATGGTTGAAGTTTCAGTTTTGGACATATATCCTCAATCTCATATGAGAATAATAACTTTGCTACATGCTTATGCATTTAAGAGGAGTCCATTATCTGTTGTCCATGTTGTCCCGGTATGGATGTCTAAGTTGAGAATAATCAAAAGCGAGAAATCCAAAATGCGAGCTTTCTCCTTAGACCTTTGTACAGGCGGCATGGAGGTACCCCTTTGTGACACTTGGTTGAAACATGGCATGCAAAGATCCGGTAGTCCAAGCTAAGTAGGACGAGGTGCGGACACTATTAGTATACTATGCATGAGGCTTGCAACTTGTAAGATATAATTTACATAACTCATATGCTTTATTACTACCGTTGACAAAATTGTTTCATGTTTTCAAAATAAAAGCTCTAGCACAAATACAGCAATCGATGCTTTCCTCTTTGAAGGACCATTCTTTTACTTTTATTGTTGAGTCAGTTTACCTATCTCCTTCCACCTTAAGAAGCAAACACTTGTGTGAACTGCATTGATTCCTACATACTTGCATATTGCACTTGTTATATTACTTTACGTTGACAATATCCATGAGATATACATGTTACAAGTTGAAAGCAACCGCTGAAACTTAATCTTCCTATGTGTTGCTTCAATACCTTTACTTTGATTTATTGCTTTATGAGTTAACTCTTATGCAAGACTTATTGATGCTTGTCTTGAAGTACTATTCATGAAAAGTCTTTGTCATATGATTCAGTTGTTTACTCATGTCATTACTTTTGTTTTGATCGCTGCATTCATTACATATGTTTACAAATAGTATGATCAAGATTATGATGGCATGTCACTTCAGAAATTATCTTTGTTATCGTTTTACCTGCTCGGGACGAGCAGAACTAAGCTTGGGGATGCTGATACGTCTCCAACGTATCGATAATTTCTTATGTTCCATGCTACTTTATTGATGATACCTACATGTTTTATGCACATTATATGTCATATTTATGCATTTTCTGGAACTAACCTATTAACAAGATGCCGAAGAGCCAGTTGCTGTTTTCTGCTGTTTTTGGTTTCAGAAATCCTAGTAAAGAAATATTCTCGGAATTGGACGAAACTTTCGCCCAGGGTCCTATTTTTGCACGAAGCTTCCAGAAGACCGAAGAGCTAACGAAGTGGGGCCACGAGGCGGCCAGAGGGCAGGGTGGCGCGGCCCAGGCCTTGGCCGCGCCGACCTAGCCCTGGGCCCCTCGTGTGGCCCCCCGCGTTGACCCTCCGCCTACTTAAAGCTTCCGTCGCGAAACCCCCATCGAGCCATACGGAAAACCTTACGAGACGCCGCCGTCCCATCTCTGGGATTCTGGAGATCGCCTCCGGCACCTGCCGGAGGGGATTCATCTCCCGGAGGACTCTACACCGCCATGGTCGCCTCCGGAGTGATGAGTGAGTAGTCCACCCCTGGACCATGGGTCCATAGCAGTAGCTAGATGGTCGTCTTCTCCTTGTTGTGCTTCATTGTTGGATCTTGTGAGCTGCCTAACATGATCAAGATCATCTATATGTAATTCTATATGTTGTGTTTGTCGGGATCCGATGGATAGAGAGTACTATGATTATGGTGATTATCAATCTATTGTTTATGTGTTGTTTATGATCTTGCATGCTCTCCGTTATTAGTAGAGGCTCTGGCCAAGTTTTTACTCTTAACTCCAAGAGGGAGTATTTATGCTCGATAGTGGGTTCATGCCTCCATTGAATCTGGGACAGTGACAGAAAGTTCTAAGGTTGTGGATGTGCTGTTGCCACTAGGGATAAAACATTGATGCTATGTCTAAGGATGTAGTTGTTGATTACATTACGCACCATACTTAATGCAATTGTCTGTTGCTTTGCAACTTAATACTGGAGGGGGTTCGGATGATAACCTGAAGGTGGACTTTTTAGGCATAGATGCAGTTGGATGGCGGTCTATGTACTTTGTCGTAATGCCCTGATTAAATCTCACTATATTTATCATATCATGTATATGCATTGTTATGCCTTTCTCTATTTGTCAATTGCCCGACTGTAATTTGTTCACCCAACATGCTTTTATCTTATGGGAGAGACACCTCTAGTGAACTGTGGACCCCGGTCCTATTCTTTACATAGCATACAATCTACTGCAATTGTGTTTTACTATTTTCTTTGCAAACATCTTCCACTCGATACGTTTAATCCTTTGTTACAGCAAGCCGGTGAGATTGACAACCTCACTGTTTCGTTGGGGCAAAGTACTTGGGTGTGTTGTGCAGGTTCCGCGTTGGCGCCGGAATCCCTGGTGTTGCGCCGCATCACATTTCGCGACCATCAACCTTCAACGTGCTTCTTGGCTCCTACTGGTTCGATTAAACCTTGGTTTCATACTGAGGAAAACTTGCCACTGTGCGCATCATACCTTCCTCTTGGGGTTCCCAACGGACGTGTACATCTACGCGCATCATCGTCTTCTCCTAATTGTGCTTCATCTTTGGATCTTGTGAGCTGCCTAACATGATCAAGATCATCTATTTGTAATACTATATGTTGTGTTTGTCGGGATCCGATGAATAGAGAATACTATGTTATGGTGATTATCAATCTATTGTTTATGTGTTGTTTATGATCTTGCATGCTCTCCGTTACTAGTAGAGGCTCTGGCCAAGTTTTTACTCTTAACTCCAAGAGGAAGTATTTATGCTCGATAGTGGGTTCATGCCTTCATTGATACCTGGGACAGTGACAGAAAGTTCTAAGGTTGTGATGTGCTGTTGCCACTAGGGATAAAACATTGATTCTATGTCTAAGGATGTAGTTGTCGATTACATTACGCACCATACTTAATGCAATTGTCTGTTGCTTTGCAACTTAATACTGAAAGGGGTTCGGATGATAACCTGAAGGTGGACTTTTTAGGCATAGATGCAGTTGGATGGCGGTCTATGTACTTTGTCGTAATGCCCTGATTAAATCTCACTATATTTATCATATAATGTATATGCATTGTTATGCCCTTTTCTATTTGTCAATTGCCCGACTGTAATTTGTTCACCCAACATGCTTTTATTTTATGGGAGAGACACCTCTAGTGAACTGTGGACCCCGGTCCTATTCTTTACATCGCATACAATCTACTGCAATACTTGTTTTACTGTTTTCTTGCAAACAATCATCTTCCACACAATACGGTTAATCCTTTGTTACAGCAAGCCGGTGAGATTGACAACCTCGCTGTTTTTTTGGGGCAAAGTACTTTGGTTGTGTTGTGCAGGTTCCACGTTGGCGCCGGAATCCCTGGTGTTGCGCCGCATCACATTTCGCCACCATCAACCTTCAACGTGCTTCTTGGCTCCTCCTGGTTCGATAAACCTTGGTTTCTTTCTGAGGGAAAACTTGCTGCTGTGCGCATCATACCTTCCTCTTGGGGTTCCCAACGAACGTGTGAGTTACACGCCATCAAAATTCCGCCCTTCAAAGTGAACACCGACCCAAGCATTAAGTTAAATGATGAGGATGCTCCATGGATACGGCACAATCGTAAGCAAGCAGGGACATATGTTCTATGATGATAATCCGTGTTTTCCGAGCTAAGTAGGACAAGGTGCGAGCACTATTAGTACTCTATGCATGAGACATGCAACTTGTAGGAAGTATTATGCATAGCACATATGAATTATTACTACCGTTGACAAAATTGTTTCTATGTTTTCAAAACAAAAGCTCTAGCACAAAAATAGTAATCAATGCTTCCCTCTGCGAAGGGCCAATCTTTTACTTTATGTTGAGTCAGTTTACCCACTTCTTTCTATCTTAGAAGCAAACACTTGTGTTAACTGTGTGCATTGATTCTTACATGTTTACTTATTGCACTTGTTATATTACTCTATGTTGACAAATATCCATGAGATATACATGTTACAAGTTGAAAGCAATTGCTGAAACTTAATCATCCTTTGTGTTGCTTCAATTCATTCTACTTTGAATTTATTGCTTATGAGTTAGCTCTTATGCAAGTCTTATTGATACTTGTTTGAAAGTACTATTCATGAAAAGTTTTGCTATATGATTCATTTGTTTAGTCATTATCTTTGTTAGCAATCTTTTGTTCAGATCACTCCATTCATCTCATATGCTTTACAATAATGTTGATCAAGATTATGTTGGTAGCATGTCACTTCAGAAATTATTTGTGTTATCGTTTACCTACTCGAGGACGAGTAGGAACTAAGCTTGGGGATGCTTGATACGTCTCAAACGTATCTATAATTTCTTATGTTCCATGCTACTTTTATTACAATACTTGAATGTTTTATACATACTTTACAGCATTATTATACATTTTCCGCACTAACCTATTAACAAGATGCCGAAGTGCCAGTTGCTGTTTTCTGTTGTTTTTGGTTTCAGAAATCCTAGTAAGGAAATATTCTCGGATTGGACGAAATCAACGCCCAGGGGCCTATTTTTACACGAAGCTTCCAAGACCGAAAGGGAGACGAAGTGGGGCCACGAGGCGCCGACACAACAGGCGGCGCGGCCGCCCTTGGCCGTGCGGCCTGTTGTGTGGGCCCTCGCGTCGCCCTGACCTACCCTTCCGCCTACAAATAGCCTTCGTCGCGAACCCCCTGTACCGAGATCCACGATACAGAAAACATTACTGAGACGCCGCCGCGAATCCCATCTTGGGGGATTCAGGAGATCGCCTCCGGCACCCTGCCGGAGAGGGGAATCATCACCGGAGGGGCTCTACATCATCATGCCCGCCTCCGGATTGATGCGTGAGTAGTTCATCCTTGGACTATGGGTCCATAGCAGTAGCTAGATGGTTGTCTTCTCCGCTTGTGCTATCATTGTTTAGATCTTGTGAGCTGCCTAACATGATCAAGATCATCTATTTGTAATGCTACATGTTGTGTTTGGCGGGATCCGATGAATATAGAATATTATGTTAAGTTGATTATCAATCTATCATATATGTGTTGTTTATGTTCTTGCATGCTCTCCGTTGCTAGTAGAGGCTCTGGCCAAGTTGATACTTGTAACTCCAAGAGGGAGTATTTATGCTCGATAGTGGGTTCATGCCTCCATTGAATCTGGGACAGTGACAGAAAGTTCTAAGGTTGTGGATGTGTTGTTGCTACTAGGGATAAAACATCGATGCTTTGTCTAAGGATATTTGTGTTGATTACATTACACACCATACTTAATGCAATTATCTGTTGTTTACAACTTAATACCGGAAGGGGTTCGGATGATAACCTGAAGGTGGATTATTTAGGCATAGATGCATGCTGGATAGCGGTCTATGTACTTTGTCGTAATGCCCTGATTAAATCACATAGTAATCATCGTTGATATGTATTGAATCTTTATTTGTCAATTGCCCGCCTGTAATTTGTTCACCCAGCATGTTAGTTATCTTATTGGAGAGACACCTCTAGTGAACTGTGGACCCCGGTCCATTCTTTTACATCTGAATACATTCTACTGTTTTTATTGTTCTTTGCAAACAAACACCATCTTCCACTCGATACGTTTAATCCTTTGTTTTCAGCAAGCCGGTGAGATTGACAACCTCACTGTTACGTTGGGGCAAAGTACTTTGATTGTATTGTGCAGGTTCCACGTTGGCGCCGGGGTGTTGCGCCGCACTACACTCCTCCACCAACAACCTTCACGTGCTTCTTGGCTCCTACTGGTTCGATAACCTTGGTTTCATATTGAGGGAAACTTGCTTCTATACGCATCATACCTTCCACTTGGGGTTCCCAACGGACGTGTGCTTCGCGCGTATCAAAGCCCTAGTTTCCTCCGCAGCTGCATTAACAAAGGCATCACGATCAGCGTCATCATCACGCACTGATCCCTCTGTGTCGCAAGCATCATCGGCTGGGGGAGGAAGATCGGTGTGAGCAGTTCCAGAATCTATCGGATCATCGTGTTTGCTCTCTGGGCCTGTGTGCTCGACAGTGTGAAAATCGACGGGTACTGAGGAACCTCTTCCCTCGGAAGTATCATTTGGCAATCGTGCATGTTTTTGGAGACTATGGGGATCTGTCAAAGAGAAAAAACAAATAAGAATAATGGTAATTATGTCGACTAAGTGGAAATAGCATAATGAGAATATGAAAAGGGAAGTTACGTCTGGCGGTGGATGATCGGCATCAAGAGGAGTGTAAGAAGATATCAATGGGATCGAGTCTTCTTGACTAAAGAAAGTAAGGCGACGGACTTCATCAAGTAGCTCCTTTTCCGACAGTTCGACAACATTAATCCTGGTCTCATCCTTCGAACCTGAAGACAACCACATTGGACGAACTCTAGCCATGACTGGTTGGACTCGACGTTTCAGGAACACCGCTGCCACCTCTGTGCCAACCATAGTTTGGCCATCGGCCTCTTTGATTCGAAGAAATTTGGCAAATAATTCGTCGGCTGCTGCCCTTTCGTCGGGAGAGAGAATGTTCTTCCAGGAATCCTTAGGCTTGGCTTCGAGGACATCGGCAAAGCAAGGAAGCTGGGACTCGGTTGACAAGGAATCCTTGACATAAAACCATTTCAGTCTCCATCCTTGCACGGATTCTCTCATTGGGAAATTGAAGTAATTAACCTCCGAACGAGCCACAAACCCCACTCCTCCGATGACAAAAGATCCATTACTACTGCTGTACCTCTTTACATAAAAGATCTTTTTCCACAATCCAAAATGAGGCTCAATGCCCAAAAACGCTTCGCAGAGTAATGAACACAGCGACGTGAAGGATTGAGTTAGGAGTGAGTTGCCACAGTTGGATTTCATAAGTCCGCAGGAGATGGAGAAGGAATTCATGAGCAGGAAGCGAGAAACCCCGATATAGGAACGACAGGAACATCACGAATCCAGCAGGGGATTGGGCCGAGAAAGCGCACCTGGAAAAATTACATTCCCCTCGTGAGGAGATTAACCCTAGGCTTCGGGATCTCTTCTCATCGCGCTTGGTGATGGATGACGCTATCCAATCCCCAGGTTTGGCTACCGAGCTGCGGCTGGCGCCGGAGCTGGGGGAGGAGCGTCTGAGCGCTCCTTCGGAAGATTCGAGGAGGATTTGGCGGCGGCGCCACCACTGTAGAACTGGCGGCGGCGGTAAGACTCTTCTTCTTCACCATAGCGAGATCTGAGGAAGATTGAAAAGTGGTGGCGGCGCATCGTGATGGGAGGAAGAAGAAGAAGGGAGAGAAGATGCTACGGAAAATATGGGAGAAGAATAGAGATTTTCCTCCTTTGGAGATTTTAAGAAAGGGAGAACTTGAGGGCTGTGTGACGTGTCGTTGCTACCATTCATCAAGTGGATCTTTTCCATTAAAGATTACGGAAATCAAGGAGGTGCCTTGGTAACTGTGCGAGAAGGGCGGATGTTGCTTAAAAGCGGGGCTAGATAGAGAAAGAATAGGCCCAGGTCGCATCTTGTCACCAAAATCAAGATATCGAAAAGCGTCATCAATGACGTCATGAGGAATGCCCAAAGCATTCGGAGGAATAAAAAGGTGTCGGATGGTGAACTTGAGTCTACGCACAGGTTGCAAAGCATCTGTACTTAGACTCGGGGGCTACTCCCATCGGGAGCGCTGACGCGCACCCGATAGAAAGAAGATTCGAAGAAAAAAAGCCTTGAAGGAAGAGATAATTGCTTGATTCGAGTCTACACCCGGTTGCGAGTGATACGTCTCAAACGTATCTATAATTTCTTATGTTCCATGCTACTTTTATTACAATACTTGAGTGTTTTACACATACTTTACAGCGTTATTTTACATTTTCCGGCACTAACCTATTAACAAGATGCCGAAGTGCTGTTTTCTGCTGTTTTTGGTTTCAGAAATCCTAGTAAGGAAATATTCTCGGAATTGGACGAAATCAACGCCCAGGGTCCTATTTTTGCACAAAGCTTCCAGAAGTCCGAAGAGGAGACGAAGTGGGGCCACGAGGTGGCCACACACCAGGGCGGCGCGGCCCAGGCCCTGGCCGCGTGGCCCTGTAGTGTGGGCCCCTCGTGACGCCCTTTGAACTACCCTTCCGCCTACTTAAAGCCTCCATCGCCGCCGCCGCGAATCCCATCTCGGGGGATTCAGGAGATCGCCTCCGGCACCCTGCCGGAGAGGGGAATCATCACCGGAGGGGCTCTACATCATCATGCCCGCCTCCGGATTGATGCGTGAGTAGTTCATACTTGGACTATGGGTCCATAGCAGTAGCTAGATGGTTGTCTTCTCCGCATGTGCTTTCATTGTTATAGATCTTGTGAGCTGCCTAACATGATCAAGATCATCTATTCGTAATGCTACATGTTGTGTTTGGTGAGATCTGATGACCCACAAGTATAGGGGATCGCAACAGTCTTCGAGGGAAGTATTACCCAATTTATTGATTCGACACAAGGGGAGACAAAGAATACTTGTAAGCCTTAACAGCGGAGTTGTCAATTCAGCTGCACCTGGAAACAGACTTGCTCGCAAGAGTTTATCAGTAGTAACAGTTTTATGGCAGTGGAAATAGTGAAATAACAGCAGCGGTGAAATAAAGACAGCAGTAGTGATTATAGTAAACAGCAGGATTAAAATACTGTAGGCACAGGGACGGATTTAACGGGCGTTGCATGGATGAGAGAAACTCATGTAACAATCAAAGCATGGGCATTTGCAAATAATAATAAAACGGTATCCAAGTACTAATCAATCAATAGGCATGTGTTCCATATTTAGTCGTACGTGCTCGCAATGAGAAACTTGCACAACATCTTCTGTCCTACCAGCCGGTGGCAGCCGGGCCTCTAGGGAAACTACTGGATATTAAGGTACTCCTTTTAATAGAGTACCGGAGCAAAGCATTAACACTCCGTGAACACATGTGATCCTCACATCACTACCATCCCCTCCGGTTGTCCCGATTCTTGTCACTTCGGGGCCATTGGTTCCGGACAGCGACATGTGTATACAACTTATAGGTAAGATCATAAACAACGAATATCTTCATGAATCAATAACATGTTCAGATCTGAGATCATGGCACTCGGGCCCTAGTGACAAGCATTAAGCATAACAAGTTGCAACAATATCATAAAAGTGACATCTACGGATACTAGGCACTATGCCCTAACAATCTTATGACTATTACATGACCAATCTCATCCAATCCCTACCATCCCCTTCAGCCTACAGCGGGGGAATTACTCACACATGGATGGGGGAAACATTGCTGGTTGATGGAGAGGCGTTGGCGGTGATGGCGGTGAAGATCTCCTCCAATTCCCCGTCCCGGCGGAGTGCCAGAACGGAGACTTCTGGCTCCCGCGATGGAGTTTCGCGATGTGGCGGCTCTCTGGAGGGTTTCTGGCGACTTCGACTTCTCCCCGTGCGTTTTTAGGTCGAACCCGATAAGTAGTCCAAAGGGGGGCGTCGGAGGCCAGCCGAGGGGGCTGATGACCCACAAGTATAGGGGGTGTATCGTAGTACTTTCGATAAATAAGAGTGTCGAACCCAACGAGGAGCAGAAGGTGTTGACAAGCAGTTTCGATGAATGATTCACTGTAAATGCTCACAGACAAGTATTCAGGGGGTTTTGATATTGCAGATAAATAAAGTACAAGTAAATAAAATGCGAGAGAAATAATTGCAGCGAGTGGCCCAATCCTTTTTAGCACAAAGGACAAGCCGGTTTGTTTACTTATAATGACCAAACGTTCCTGAGGACACATGGGAATTTTAGTCTAGTGCTTTCGCTACATACAGCTGATTAATCTTCATTGTTTTGATAAGTGTTGTGTGGGTGAACCTATGCTAATGCACCGCCCTTCCTAGGACTAATACATACTTGTGATTATACCCCTTGCAAGCATCCGCAACTACAAGAAAGTAATTAAGATAAATCTAACCACAGCCTTAAACTCTGAGATCCTGCGATCCCTCCTGCATCGATATACTAACGGGGGCTTAGGTTTCTGTCACTCCGGCAACCCCGCAATTAGCAACCGAATACAAGATGCACTCCCCTAGGCCCATAAATGGTGAAGTGTCGTGTAGTCGACGTTCACACGACACCACTAGAAGAATGACACCACAACTTAAATATCATAACATTGAATATTACTCAACCATAATTCACTACTAGCATTTAGACTTCACCCATGTCCTCAAGAACTAAACGAACTACTCACGAGACATCATATGGAATACAATCAGAGGTGATATGATGATGAATAACAATCTGAACATAAACCTTGGTTCAATGGTTTCACTCAATAGCATCTACAACAAGTATAGAATAACACCGGGAGAGTTTCCCCTATCAAACAATCAAGATTTAACCCGAATTGCTACAGCGATGACGAGGTGCAGCGGTGGTGATGGCGGTGTAGATGGTGGAGATGATGATGATGATGATGGAGATGATGTCCCGCTCGATGACGATGGCGATGGCGTCGATTTCCCCCTCCGGGAGGGAATTTCCCCGGCGGATTCCTGCCCGCCGGAGAGCTCTTTTCTCTCTGGTGTTCTCCGCCCCGCAGAGGCGGCTGTAACCCTTCGTGAGGTCCTCTCTGTGGCTTAGGTTTTCGGGACGAAGGAGTACGCGAAGAAAAGGAGGCGAAAGGGGTCATGGGCCCCCCAGAGCATAGGGTGGCGCGGCCAGGCCATGGGCCGCGCCGCCCTATGGTCTGGGCCCACAGTGGCCCCTCTCTTCTTCCCCTTCTGGCTCCCTCCGTCATCTGGAAAAATAGGAATTTTCGTGAAATTCCCTTCCACAGTTGATCTTCCGAAATATTGCGTTCTGACGGTGCTTTTTCCAGCAGAATCCTGGCTCCGGTGCTTGATCCTCCAATGATGATGAAACATGCAAAATAGATGAAATAACATAAGTATTGTGTCCCAATATGAAATATATCAATGAATAACAGCAAATTATGATACAAAATAGTGATGCAAATTGGACGTATCAACTCCCCCAAGCTTAGACCTCGCTTGTCCCCAAGCGAAACTGAGCTCGATAAACGAGACCACATGTTTATGGAGTGAAGAGTCGATAAATAAAATACGGACAAGAAGCATCATATTCATTTACACAAGACATTCTAGTAAACAACTTCCTCATATAACTCATCTCGAAATAAGTAAAGAGAAATCACAAGTAAAGGTGCATAAGAAATCATAGTTGGTGATGGCAAACTTTGTTCTTGGTCAGAGAACTACTAACGGATTGTACTTCTAAGCAAAGCTTTCATATTAGAATTTATAGCTGAGCCTTCATATTTAAGCATAACAATCTCCTCATAATTATTGATAACTTCAAAGTCATATTCATTCAGATAAAATTGGTACTAAACAAGAAAGTATAAAAGACATGATTAACTGGATCACAGCATAAATGATTGGTTCACAACAACTCAATTGCTTGCTTGAGATAGAGGGAAATAGGTTTACTGACTCAACATAAAAGTAAAAGAAGGCCCTTCGCAGAGGGAAGCAGGGATAAAATCATGTGCTAGAGCTTTTCAAGTTTTGAAATCATATAAAGAGCATAAAAGTAAGATTTTGAGCGGTGTTTGTTGTTGTCAACGAATGGTAGCGGGCACTCTAACCCCCTTGCCAAACGAACCTTCAAAGAGCGGCTCCCATGAGGGACGGCATCTCTACCAGCAAGGTAGATCATCCCCCTTCTCTTTTGTTTACACATGTGTTTTAGTTTTATTTAGGATGACACTCCCCCCAACCTTGGCTTTCTCAATCCATGGCTAACCGAATCCTCGGGTGCCTTCCAACATTCACATACCATGGAGGAGTGTCTATTGCAAAATTAAGTTGCTTACTGATAAGTCAGAGCAAAACATGTGAAGAGAATTATTAATGAAAGTTATTAATTGGGGCTGGGAACCCCGTTGCCAGCTCTTATTGCAAAATTATTGGATAAGCGGATGTGCCGCTAGTCCATTGGTGAAAGTCCGCCCAACAAGATTGAAAGATAAAACACCACATACTTCCTCATGAGCTATAAAACATTGACACAAATAAGGAGTAGTATAGTTTGAATAATTTAAAGGTAGCACATGAAGTATTTACTTGGAATGGCAGAAAATACCATGTAGTAGGTAGGTATGGTGGACACAAATGGCATAGGTTTGGTCTAAGGTTATGGATGTATGAGAAGCATTCCCTCTCGATACAGGTCTTTGGCTAGCAAGGTTTGATAGCAAGCATAAAGGTTGAGGGAAACAAACAAATATACATATGATAGAAACAATCATGCATCTTTCTCATAAGCACAAGCAACTTTAACTTCAGAATACTAAGCATAGAGATAATAGTAATATATCTAAGTGTATTTCTATCTTCTATTAAACATCAAGATGTTGTTGCTATTGACCAATGCTAAGTTTGCCAAAACCAAATAGATTTACTTGATGCTCCCAAAGTGATATCAATACTCATGTCAAGAGTAATCATATAATGGAGATTGCAAACTAAAATAAGGTGTGCAAAAAGTAAATGATAAGACTTCTCATTAATATTCCATAACGATAACTCACACCAACGGATACATAGATAACTAACTAAGAGAGATACTTCCACATTGCATACTATTCCATATGATAACTTCCCTACTCATGATATAACACTACTTGATAGTAAAAGATAAAGGTGGTGGTGATGTGATACCGCGGCACTCCCCCAAGCTTGGAACAAACCAAGGGGATGCCAATACCGATGATGAATTACTCCTTCGGCGATGATGGTGAATCTTTGTCGTCATCAGACTTCCATGGAAGAGGCCCTCCATCAACAAAAGACATCTTGGTTTCCGGAAACCTGAAACTAGCAGCATGACTTATGCGCTTAAACCTGTTTTCATACTCACAGTTTTGATTATGAACATCATAGAGTTGAGCTTGGAGTTTGTTGGTGGTGTCGTGAAGTGAGAAGATATCGTCCCACAACTTTGCAGTCTCCTTCTTGTGTCCATCAATGAGTTCAGACACAATCTTGTGAAAGATATCCACTTCACGCTCAGCCATCTTCTTGTAGTTGAAAACCTCTTGTTCCAGCTTCTCCATCCTGTCTTCCAAGCTCCCTTCTCCCTTAGGACCCTGGACATCTTTGATCTGCAACTCTCCATCCACGAGCTGCAACTCTTTGGGGTGCATCTTCAGCTCGTTCATGTACGGGTTGACGACGTCCTCAAAGAAGCTGTCCTTCTGAGTTCCCGACGAAGACATGATGGATCTAGATCCGAAGCAGATCCTGGCAGAAAACAGCTCGAAACAAAACACGACGAGAAAACGATATTACGGACCTCCAGGGGTCCGGGGAATTATATAGCAAATATTTTTACGACAAAAGGAAGGTTCCAGGTCGAAAACGAGTCGGAAAGGGGCAACGAGGCGGCCAGACCATAGGTCGGCGCGGCCAGGGTGGGGCCCGCGCCGGCCTATGGTGGCACGCCCTCGCGCGTCTTTTCCACTCCGTTTCGATTCCGTAATTTTTCATATTTTCCAAAAACAGCAGAAATAATGTTCGGAAAGGTAAACGCGGACTTTTTATTACCTATACTGTTACCTATTCAAAGTCCAGTTCTGGCGGACTGTCAATTTGTCCTTTGATGAAAGCCTCCGGTGTTTCCACTTGAATAATATCAACATCCACATTATAAGAATCCCCCGAGATATAATGCTTGAGTCTTTGTCCATTCACCACTTGTGTGGCATTGCCTTGGAGAGAGCTAATTTTAATTGCTCCTGAACGATACACCTCCTCAACAACATATGGTCCTTCCCACTTCGAGAGTAATTTCCCTGCAAAGAATCTGAGACGAGACCGATACAATAGAACTTGATCTCCAACATTAAATTCTCTTTTGATGATCCTTCTATCATGCCATTTCTTAACTTTTTCTTTAAAGAGTTTAGCATTTTCATAAGCTTCACTTCTCCATTCATCTAGAGAACTTAATTGCAACAACCTCTTATTACCGGCTAATTTAGGATCTTTATTTAATTCTCTAACAGCCCAATAAGCTTTGTGCTCTAGTTCTAGAGGTAAATGACAAGCTTTTCCATAAACCATTTTATAAGGTGACATTCCCATAGGATTTTTATAAGCAGTTCTATAAGCCCATAATGCTTCTTTCAATTTGCTAGGCCAATTCTTTCTAGATTTATTAACGGTCTTACCTAAGATAGCTTTAATCTCTCTATTTGATAATTCTACTTGACCACTAGTTTGAGGGTGATAAGCAGAAGCAATTCTATGATTAATACCATACTTAGCAAGAGTTTTTCTAAAACCTCCATGAATGAAATGAGAACCTCCATCAGTCATAATATATCTAGGTACTCCAAATCTAGGAAATATAATATCTACAAGCATTTTTATAGAGGTCTCACCATCAGCACTTTTTGTAGGTATAGCTTCTACCCATTTAGTAACATAATCAACAGCAACAAGTATATGAGTGTTACCGTCTGAAGAAGGGAAAGGACCCATGAAGTCGAATCCCCAACAATCGAATGGTTCAATAACAAGAGTATAATTCATAGGCATTTCATTGCGTCTAGAGATATTACCAACTCTTTGACATTCATCACAAGATAAAATAAATTTCCTTGCATCTTTGAAGAGTGTTGGCCAATAAAAACCTGATTGTAGAACCTTCTGCGCGGTTCTATCTCCAGCGTGATGTCCTCCATAAACACTTCCATGACATTTATTCAATATCTCCTGTTGTTCATATTCAGGAACACATCTTCGCATAATACCATCTACTCCTTCTTTATATAAGTGTGGGTCATCCCAAAAATAATGCCTCAAGTCATAAAAGAATTTCCTCCGTTGCTGAGCTGAAAAGGTTGGAGGCAAATACTTCGAAACAATAAAGTTAGCATAATCTGCATACCAAGGGCTCTCTCGCGAGCTCACCTTTATTACAGCCAATTGTTCATTTGGAAAACTATCATTAACAGGAACAGGATCATAAGCAATATTTTCCAATCTAGACAAATTATCAGCAACAGGATTATCAGCACCTTTCCTATCTATAATATGTAAATCAAATTCTTGCAACAGAAGTACCCATCTAATAAGCCTTGGCTTAGCATCTTTCTTTGTCATAAGGTATCTAATTGCAGCATGATCAGTATGAATTGTAACTTTCGAATCAACAATATAGGGTCTAAACTTATCACAAGCAAAGACTACAGCTAACAATTCCTTTTCAGTTGTAGCATAATTTCTTTGAGCAGCATCAAGAGTCTTACTAGCATAATGAATAACATTTAATTTTTTATCTACCCGCTGTCCAAGAACAGCGCCTACAGCAAAATCACTAGCATCACACATAATTTCAAAAGGCAAATTCCAATCAGGAGGTTCAACTACAGGAGCAGTTGTTAAGGCTTTCTTTAGAGTTTCAAAAGCTTCCTTACAATCATCATCAAAAACAAAAGGTACATCTTTTTGAAGAAGATTAGTAAGAGGCTTTGAAATTTTAGAGAAATCTTTAATAAATCTCCTATAAAACCCAGCATGACCAAGAACACTACGAATACCTTTAACATCCCTCGGATAGGGCATCTTCTCAATTGCTTCAACTTTAGCTCTATCAACTTCAATACCTCTCTCAGAAATTTTATGTCCCAATACAATTCCTTCATTAACCATAAAGTGGCATTTCTCCCAATTAAGAACAAGGTTAGTTTCTTCACATCTCTGCAAAACTTTATCGAGGTTTCGCAAGCAATTATCAAAAGAATTCCCATAGACAGAAAAATCATCCATGAACACCTCTACAATACTTTCACAAAAACCATGAAAAATAGCAGACATGCATCTTTGAAAAGTAGCAGGAGCATTACATAAACCAAAAGGCATACGCCTATAAGCATAAGTTCCATAAGGACAAGTAAAAGTGGTTTTCTCTTGATCTTTAGCTTTAACAGCAATTTGTGAAAACCCAGAATAACCATCAAGGAAGCAAAAATGAGTATTTTTAGATAACCTCTCTAGCATTTGATCAATAAAGGGTAAAGGGTAATGATCTTTCTTAGTAACTTTATTAACTTTTCGAAAATCAATGCACATTCTATAACCTACAACTATTCTTTGAGGAATAAGCTCATCATTATCATTAGGCACAACAGTCATTCCTCCTTTCTTAGGAACGCAATGCACAGGACTAACCCATCTACTATCAGCAATAGGATATATAATACCAGCTTCAAGGAGTTTTAATACCTCGTTTCTTACCACTTCCTTCATCTTCGGAATTAGACGACGTTGATGTTCAACAACGGGCTTTGCATCTTCTTCCATATTAATAGCATGTTGGCAAATAGAAGGAGAAATCCCTTTCAAATCATCAAGAGTATAGCCAATAGCTCCTCGGTGTTTCTTCAATATTTCCAATAACCTTTCTTCCTCAATCTCTGAAAGCTTAGAACTAATAATAACAGGATATATTTTCTTATCATCAATATGAGCATATTTAAGATTATCAGGTAAAGGCTTTAAATCAAAAACAGGATCTTCCTTTGGTGGCGGTGTTGTACCCAAATCTTCCACCGGTAAATCATGCTTGAGAATAGGTTGGCGAAGAAAAATTTCCTCAAGCTCATCTCTTTCTTTCCTAAAAGCTTCACTTTCACTATTCTCCAAATGTTGCTGCAAAGGATTATTAGGAACAAGAACAATAGATGCACACTGCTCCATTTTAAAATCATTACTAGGCAAGTCAGCTTTATAAGGAGTTTTGGTAAATTTAGAAAAGTTAAATTCATAAGGTTCACCAGCAAATCTAGTCAAAATTTTCTCTTTCTTACAATCTATAATAGCTCCACAAGTATTTAGAAAAGGTCTACCAAAAATGATAGGACAATGATCACTAGCAGCAGAACCAAGTACCAAAAAGTCAGCAGGATATTTAATCTTACCACATAGAACTTCCACATCTCGAACAATACCAATTGGAGAAATAGTCTCTCTATTAGCCAGATGAATAACCACATCAATATCTTCAAGTTCACAAGAACCAATTTCGTGCATAATCTCCGTGTAAAGCTCATAAGGAATAGCACTAACACTTGCACCAATATCACATAAACCATAATAGCAATGATCACCAATTCTAACAGATAGCATAGGAACACTAACTTGTTTGGATTTATTAGGATGTGAAACAATATTAGAAGCATCTTCACAGAAAATAATATGACCATCCTCCACATTTTCAGTCACAAGATCTTTAACTATTGCAACAGCAGGTTCAATTTTAATTTGTTCTTCAGGTTCTTTAGGTTTCTTTTCACTTTTATTAACCGCACTAGATATGACAGAGTACTCCTTCATTTTAGCAGGGAAAGGAGTTTTTTCAATATAAGCTTCAGGAATAACATTATCAACAGTTTCAACCACTACACATTTGTTTACAGATGAATCAATTTTATCTTTATACGGTTCATGATACTTATCAAAATTCTTCTTAGGCAGTTCATAATGAGAGGCAAAAGCTTTATAAAGATTTGCAACAACTTGGGAATCAAGACCATATGTAGCACTCATATTACGGAATTTATCAGTATTCATAAAAGCTTCAATGCATTTATAATCATAAGTTATACCTGATTCTCTATCTTTGTCGTTCTCCCATCCTTCAGTATTTTCTTGGATCCGATCAAGAAGGTCCCTTTTAAACTCTTCATTCTTGCGTGTAAATGATCCAGAACAAGAAGTATCCAGCAAGGTCTTGTCTTGAAAAGAAAGTCTTGCATAGAAATTATCAATAATAACATTACCAGGAAGCTCATGAATGGGGCATTTGAGCATTAAAGACTTCAATCTCCCCCAAGCTTGGGCAATACTTTCTCCATCATGAGGCCAGAAATTATATATGCGGTTCCGATCTTTGTGAATTTCACTTGGAGGATAAAATTTGGAATAAAATAAAGGCACAATGTCCTCCCAATCAATAGAATCACCATTCTTCAGCAATTTATACCAGTGCGCCGCTTTACCAGACAGCGATATAGTGAATAGTTTCTTTCTAACTTCATTCATAGAAATACCTGCACATTTGAATAACCCGCATAATTCATGCAAAAACAATAAATGATCACCAGGATGGACAGTTCCATCCCCTTCATAGCGGTTATCCATAACACGTTCAATAATTTTCATAGGTATTTTATATGGTACTACTTCCTCACCTGGCGCTTCATCCACTACCGTTGCAGTAGTAGTAGATTTCCCAAATAGAAATTGAAGAGAAGATCTCTCCATAATGATTTATAGCAGCAGGCAGAAATAAAATCAGCACAAACAGTAAAGGTTTTCCTTACCAATTCCACTTACCAATAGCGCTTCACTCCCCGGCAACGGCGCCAGAAAATAGTCTTGATGACCCACAAGTATAGGGGGTGTATCGTAGTACTTTCGATAAATAAGAGTGTCGAACCCAACGAGGAGCAGAAGGTGTTGACAAGCAGTTTCGATGAAGGTTTCACTGTAAATGCTCACAGACAAGTATTCAGGGGGTTTTGATATTGCAGATAAATAAAGTACAAGTAAATAAAATGCGAGAGAAATAATTGCAGCGAGTGGCCCAATCCTTTTTAGCACAAAGGACAAGCCGGTTTGTTTACTTATAATGACCAAACGTTCCTGAGGACACATGGGAATTTTAGTCTAGTGCTTTCGCTACATACAGCTGATTAATCTTCATTGTTTTGATAAGTGTTGTGTGGGTGAACCTATGCTAATGCACCGTCCTTCCTAGGACTAATACATACTTGTGATTATACCCCTTGCAAGCATCCGCAACTACAAGAAAGTAATTAAGATAAATCTAACCACAGCCTTAAACTCTGAGATCATGCGATCCCTCCTGCATCGATATACTAACGGGGGCTTAGGTTTCTGTCACTCCGGCAACCCCGCAATTAGCAACCGAATACAAGATGCACTCCCCTAGGCCCATAAATGGTGAAGTGTCGTGTAGTCGACGTTCACACGACACCACTAGAAGAATGACACCACAACTTAAATATCATAACATTGAATATTACTCAACCATAATTCACTACTAGCATTTAGACTTCACCCATGTCCTCAAGAACTAAACGAACTACTCACGAGACATCATATGGAATACAATCAGAGGTGATATGATGATGAATAACAATCTGAACATAAACCTTGGTTCAATGGTTTCACTCAATAGCATCTACAACAAGTATAGAATAACACCGGGAGAGTTTCCCCTATCAAACAATCAAGATTTAACCCGAATTGCTACAGCGATGACGAGGTGCAGCGGTGGTGATGGCGGTGTAGATGGTGGAGATGATGATGATGATGATGGAGATGATGTCCCGCTCGATGACGATGGCGATGGCGTCGATTTCCCCCTCCGGGAGGGAATTTCCCCGCGGATTCCTGCCCGCCGGAGAGCTCTTTTCTCTCTGGTGTTCTCCGCCCGCAGAGGCGGCTGTAACCCTTCGTGAGGTCCTCTCTTAGGTTTTCGGGACGAAGGAGTACGCGAAGAAAAGGAGGCGAAAGGGGTCGTGGGCCCCCCAGAGCATAGGGTGGCGCGGCCAGGCCATGGGCCGCGCCGCCCTATGGTCTGGGCCCACAGTGGCCCCTCTCTTCTTCCCCTTCTGGCTCCCTCCGTCATCTGGAAAAATAGGAATTTTCGTGAAATTCCCTTCCACAGTTGATCTTCCGAAATATTGCGTTCTGACGGTGCTTTTTCCAGCAGAATCCTGGCTCCGGTGCTTGATCCTCCAATGATGATGAAACATGCAAAATAGATGAAATAACATAAGTATTGTGTCCCAATATGAAATATATCAATGAATAACAGCAAATTATGATACAAAATAGTGATGCAAATTGGACGTATCCCACACCATAGGCCGCGCGGGCCCCCCTGGGCCGCGCCATGGTGTGGGGCCCTCGGGCCTCCACCTCCTTTGCCCTTCTGGCTCCGTCAATATTTTGGTAAAATAGGGCCATCTGAAGAAATTCCGAGGATTTTCCCGAAAGTTGGATTTCTGCACAAAAACGAGACACCAGAGCAGTTCTGCTGAAAACAGCGTTAGTCCGTGTTAGTTGTATCCAAAATACACAAATTAGAGGCAAAACAATAGCAAAAGTGTTCGGGAAAGTAGATACGTTTTGGACGTATCAACTCCCCCAAGCTTAGCTTATTGCTTGTCCTCAAGCAATTCAGTTAACAACTGAGCGATAAAAGAACTTTCACGAACATATTTGCTCATATGATGTATATATTCTCATGCTATGGCTAATACTTAAGCAGTTCATAATGAGATACATGCAAATAAGATCATCCAACAGCTATGTCAATCATGGAGAGGTACCAACAATTAATAATAAGCACCATGAATCATGTATATAAGCAGGATTGCAATGTTCATAAGAGAATATGATAAAGTGGTATCTCGCTTGCCCGTATTTGATTGGCAAAACATAAATGCCGAGGCACCTCTTGAGTTCATAGAAAGACTAGAAGTAGTGATTGTCAAAGATAAAAGCATCAAAGTTATACCACAATCAATCATATTTTGAGACAAGCATATTACACTAAGAATGACAGTTGTGCTCTCAAGATAGTGCTCAAAGAAAGAATGGAGACACAACATAAAAGTAAAAGATTGACCCTTCGCAGAGGGAAGCAGGGATTAACATGCGCTAGAGCTTTTCATTTGTAAAGCAGGAGTAAAATTATTTTGAGAGGTGTTTGTTGTTGTCAACGAATGGTAATGGGTACACTAACTACCTCATCAACCGGACTCACAAGAGCGGCTCCCATTTATTTATTTTTGGTTGGCACTCCTTCCAACCTTTCTTTCACAAACCATGGCTAACCGAATCCTCGGGTGCCTGCCATCAATCACATACCATGAAGGAGTGCCTTTTTATTTAAGTTTTATTATGATGATGACACTCCTCCCAACCTTTGCTTACACAAGCCATGGCTAACCGAATCCTTCGGGTGCCGTCCAACAATCACAAACCATGGAGGAGTGTCTATTTAAGTTAATTAATTTGGGACTGGGAATCCCATTGCCAGCTCTTTTTGCAAAATTATTGGATAAGCGGATGTGCCACTAGTCCATATGAGAGTCCGTCAAAAGTAAATGACAAGGTTGAAAGCTAAACACCACATACTTCCTCATGAGCTATGAAACATTAACACAAATTGAGAAGCATTTTGAAAGTTTTAAAGGTAACGCATGAGAATTTACTTGGAATGGTTTGAAATGCCATGCATAGGTATTTATGGTGGACACTTATGGAACAACTTGGTTTTCAGGTGTTTGGAAGCACGAGCGGCGTCACCGCTCAGTACAAGTGAAGGCTAGCAAAAGACTAGGGAGCGACAAATCAAGAGAGCAGTAACTGTCATAATCATGCTTGCGGCAAAATAAATTAACGGAGGCATAAAAGTGATACAAGAACTCTGAAGCAATATAAATCATCGAGGCTTAATTGACTTTTTGTTCAGTCATATGCATGCGTGAGCATGTGCCAAGTCGATATAAATGAATTATTCAGAGGAGGATACCACAATGCCATACTTACTTATGAATAAAACAATGCAAGCAAACATCCATGACATGCTACTCATATTAATAAATTGGAACTAAACATGAGAGATCATGAGCTACTAGACTTTCTCAAATAACATATACCTCACATGAACCAACTAAGCATGCTCATATGGATGAGTATATGTACAAAAATGAAAGCAAATAGAGTTCATACCAGCCTCTCACCACAATCAGATTGTCGTAGATCGTCATTATTGCCTTTTCACTTGTGTAGCTTGGATAATATGAAATGAAAACCACGCTCCAGCCACCGAAGACCATTGAACTCATGATGAACTTTACAAACCAAAGAAGAACAGCAAATATTTTTGGTGTTTTCGAATTAGAAACAAGAACGAAAGAAAACAAGCAAACAAAGCAAAATCTTTTTGGGTTTTCTTATAGCAAACTAACGATAGCAAATAAAGCAAACTAAGAGCAAGGAACCAAATAAATAAATGGTGAAGAGAAACAACAGAAATATTTTTGGTCTTTTTGTGTTTTAGGAAAGAAACAAAGCGAAAACAAAAGAATGCAAACTAACAGAAACACAGAAAAGCAGGATGACAGAAATCTGCCAAATCCTGACAGCAGTACAGAAATCGAATTTAACAAAAATCTTCCATTGCTCAGACCAAAAAGTGTTCAACTAATGAAAGTTAGATAACAACCTGGGGAACATGCTCAAAAATTGGCAACTCAAAATAACGTTCTGGCTGTGCGTACGAATTTTTTTGGTAACAGCACAGAATCTGTTTTTGGACAGCACTTCCCCAAATATCATCTCCCTCTCATTAGAAAACCACTCTAGAGACTAAACAAGTATGTACAAGTATCCAGCAACCATAATATGCAAAGAATGAGTGATGCCGGTATACCTCCCCCAAGCTTAGGCTTTTGGCCTAAGTGGAGTTCATTCCCACGGTCCCCATGAAGTGGTGTCTTCGTAGTATGACGAAGAACGACCCGGTTCCATGTATGTGCTGGAGGAAACGTCGGGGTACGTGACGGTGTAGTCGTAGGAGGGCTCGACGTTCTCGGAGTCATGTTGCTGGTGGAATTCTTGTATCTTCATATGTTCCTCCACCACCTCCTTTGTTAGCGACCATGATTGCCTGTCAATATTAAACAAACCCTGCTGGGGAAGAGGGATTTCTTTCTCATTCCCATCAGCAAACAACATTTTATAGACCATATTATCTATAGTGGAGTCAGTAGTAACAAAACGATGGCTCTTCATAGCAGCAATATCTAGCTTCCTAGGGGTTAATGGTACATCATTAGAATCAAGAGGAATATCTAGATGTGTTAGAATGCGCAGTGCAATAGTTCCTCCAAAAATAGGCCCCCTGCTAGACAGGCGGCGAGCAATAAGAGAACCAAGATGATAAGGTGTCTCTCCAGTAAGTGCAACATTCAAGAAAGCAAGATGGTAGCTAGAGATGTTACTAGTATTTTCTCTACCCAAAATGCTAGTACCAATGTAATATGCGAAATACTTAATAGCGGGGAGTTGAATGTTTCTTATCTTCCCTCGCTGGATGGTGCGGCAATCATCCCCGGTGATCCCTCGGTAGAGCTCCAACAAGTCCCGGGGGTTGTCATCAATCCTCCTTGCTGTACCTACAGGGGCAATACCCAATGCACAACAAAATTCCTCCAATTTCATGGTAACAGGAATATCATAAATCTTGAATGCGACTGTCGGCTCATATTCCGTGTTGTGGAACTTGAAGCTCTCAACGAAAACTTTGGTGAGCCTGTAATATTGTCCCCTCTCGTCTCCCACGTAGGTGGCTAGGCCTGCCCTGTTGACGAGGGTGAAGAAGTCATCCAATATCCCTGCATTGGTCAGAAACTCATAACAAGGGAAGGATGAAGCATTAGGAGCCCCATGGTCCTCCTCGGGCGCGAAGCTAGGCGCGATGACATCCTCATTGTAGGATCGCCTAATTTGAGTAGACGCCCTTGAGGGCCTACCGGTGCTGGTTGTTGCTTTCTTGAACAACTCTCCAAACTTGAATTTCTTCATCTTCCCCTTCTGAAATTTTCAACAATCATTATAAAATTTGATTTCAAGGTGTGTAATTGAAGGGAACTACTATAGGAACTTGCTAGAGTACTACACATGCATCAAAACTAGTTTCTACCACTTAGAACAAGCATGCAAGCTCACTAAACATGTTATCTACAGCAGCAAAATATTCAAGATATACTCAACCAAATGAAATTCTAATTGGACAATCAAAGGAGTCACATACCAAGGAGTAAATGTGCCAAATTTCAGACAGAAATCTGGGCTGAGCAAGGAGATCGAAAAATCGCGAGTTCTTGAGCAGAAACACGAGTGAGAGAAACTTGGTACGAGCTTTTTCGGGAGAGAGAAGGTGCTGGGAGGAAGAGATGATGAAGTGGGGCAAGGGGTGGCCCACACCACATGGTGGCGCGGCCCCCTTGCTGGCCGCGCCGGCCTATGGTGTGGCACCCCCTGGTGCCCCACAGGTCATCCTCTGGTGCTCCCAGGTGCCTCGTCGAAAAATAGGACCAACGGTGTAATTTTTGTAATTTTTAGAGAACTTTGAAAAATGCACATTTCTGGGTATTAAATTAATGATTACTGCGCAGGAAAATGATTTCTAAAATCTTAAATGACTAAAGCATATTGCAAAATAAAAGTGCTACAGCAAGTAAAATAGGTGAAGGGAGAAAGAAAGAAAGAAGTGTTGTTTAGCTCTTTTATGCAATAAAATATACTTGTTAACAAGGTTGATCAAGTCTTGCTACCAAATAAATTTTATATGACATAAGAAGAAATAAACCTCAAATCAATCATGTTACCTTATATTGAATTGATATGGATCCAATCACAAGAGTTTGATATTCTTCTTTAGGCTCATATATAGGACAATCAATGGATCCCACTTTGATAGTTTTCACATTAAAAATTGTATTGACTCCACATACTTTATCAATCCTCTTGGGAAAATAGACAGTGTGTTCCTTATCATCAACATTGAAAGTAACCATGCCTTTATTGCAATCAATAACAGCCCCTGCAGTATTAAGAAAGGGTCTTCCAAGAATAATGGACATATTATCATCTTCAGGCATTTCCAACACAACGAAATCAGTTAATATCAAGCAATGCTGAGTAACTTGAACAGGAACATTTTCACATAAACCAACAGGAATAGCAGTAGATTTATCAGCCATTTGCAAAGATATATCAGTTGGTATCAATTTATCTAAATCAAGTCTCTTATAAAGAGAAAAAGGCATCACACTCACACCTGCTCCCAAATCACATAGAGCAGTTCTAACATAATTATTCTTGATGGAACAAGGAATAGTCGGTATACCTGGGTCTCCAAGCTTCTTTGGAATCTTACCATTGAAGGAGTAATTAGCGAGCATAGTGGAAATCTCCTCATTGGGGACTTTCCTTTTGTTAGTAACAATATCTTTCATATACTTTGAATAAGGAGGCAATTTAATAGCATCAGTCAAAGGGATTTGCAGAAATAAAGGTTTCATCCAATCACAAAATTTATTATAATGTTCCTCCTCCTTTGATTTTAGTTTCTTAGCAGGAAAAGGCATTTGCTTTTGAACCCAAGGTTCTCTTTCATTACCATGCTTCTCAGTAATAAAGTCTTCTTTAGTGTACTTTTTATTTTTAGCAGGCTTTTCAGGTTCTTTTTCAATTTCTTCTTTATCAGGAGTATCATTCTTATCATTATCTTCCTCATGTTCATTACCACTTTCAGTTTCAGCATCAGAAATAGAAATACTATTAGGATCATTAACAGGTTCAGAGGATTCTACAACATTCTTATGTTTCTTTTTCTTTTTCTTAGATGGAGCACTAGTTTTAATTAGTTGAGAATCTTGTTCAACTCTTTTGGGATGCCCTTCAGGATATAGAGGATCCTGGGTAGAAGCACCACCTCTAGTTGTTACCTCACAAGCATGTTTTTCTTTAGAATTATTTCCCAACAAGTCATTTTGCACTTTAGTAAGTTGATCAATTTGAGTTTGAACCATTTGAAAATGTTTAACAAGTATCTTAACATCATTGGAGGTTCTCTCCACAATACCATGCAATTCACTAATAGCTCGAGAATTTTCCATTAAATGATTCTCTACTCTCATATTAAAGTTTTCTTGCTTAACAATATAATTATCAAATTCATCTAAGCATTGAGCAGGAGATTTTGAATACGGAATATCTTCTCTAGTAAAGTGTTGAAGCGAGTGTACCTCAATCATGGATGAAGGGGGAATTGTCTCACATATATCTTCTATAGGAGGTAAATTCTTCACATCTTCAGGTTTAATACCCTTCTCCTTAAGAGACTTCTTGGCTTCCCTCATATCTTCATCATTCAATTTAATCATACCCCTCTTCTTCACTATCGGTGTCGGGGTTGGTTCAGGTGTAGACCAATCATCATGATTCCGGCCTATTTTAGCCAATAATTCTTCAGCGTCGTCTGGAGTTCTTTTCCTGAAAACACAACCAGCACAACTATCCAGGTATGCCCTAGACTCAATAGTTAGTCCACTATAAAATATATCAAGTAAATCATGCTTTTCTAAATCATGGTCAGGCTGAGCTCTAATAAGAGAACAAAATCTAGCCCAAGCCTCAGGCAATTTCTCTCCATCTTCCTGGTCAAAATTATAAATTCTCTGCAAAGCAGCATGTTGAGCACTAGCAGGAAAGTATTTACGGAAGAAAACATCAAGCAATTCTTTTGGACTTTTAATAGAACCAGGAGGCAAATTATTATACCAAGTTTTAGCATCATCCTTTAATGAGAAAGGAAAAATTTTAGCGACAAAATAAGTACGCATCTTAATATCATCAGAAAACAAGCCACTAAGAGTAGATAACTCAGTCATGTGTTCAACAGCACTTTCTTTTTCAGTACCACAAAAGGGTGTTTTCTCAACAATAGCTATATGAGATAGATCAAGAGAAAAATCATAATCTTTATCCCTAATGTTTATAGGAGATGTGGCAAATTTAGGATCAGGAGATAGTTTATATCTAACAGCATGTTCTGCAAGCAACTTTTTAATTTTTCTTGCATCAGTAGTAGCATTGCATTTTTCAATAAAATCATCATCAAGCTCTACATAATCTTCATCAAGATCATCACTAGAATATTCAACAGACTCAGGTGAATTAACAGGTGTAGCAACATTTTCATTAGGAGTTTCAGTATTTTCAATTTGTCTAGACTTAGCAATTGTAGCATCTAGAAAAGATCCCAATGAACCACTATCATCAAGCACAGCAGAAACATTATCAATATTATGAGAATTTTCAGATTCAGCAGAAGTACCAGCACGTGAAGCATGTGGCGGTGAAACAAGTTTATCAATCACAGATGGTGAATCAAGAGCAGCAGAGGTACTCAGAGTTGTACCTTTTCTTGTAGTGGATGGTAATATGGCGATCTTAGTATCGCGAGGTTTACCCATAATGGAGAATTTGCAGCGAACAATATCAATCCAAGTGAACTTCCAAATAAAGCTATGCTCCCCGGCAACGGCGCCAGAAAATAGTCTTGATGACCCACAAGTATAGGGGATCGCAACAGTCTTCGAGGGAAGTATTACCCAATTTATTGATTCGACACAAGGGGAGACAAAGAATACTTGTAAGCCTTAACAGCGGAGTTGTCAATTCAGCTGCACCTGGAAACAGACTTGCTCGCAAGAGTTTATCAGTAGTAACAGTTTTATGGCAGTGGAAATAGTGAAATAACAGCAGCGGTGAAATAAAGACAGCAGTAGTGATTATAGTAAAAAGCAGGATTAAAATACTGTAGGCACAGGGACGGATTTAACGGGCGTTGCATGGATGAGAGAAACTCATGTAACAATCAAAGCATGGGCATTTGCAAATAATAATAAAACGGTATCCAAGTACTAATCAATCAATAGGCATGTGTTCCATATTTAGTCGTACGTGCTCGCAATGAGAAACTTGCACAACATCTTCTGTCCTACCAGCCGGTGGCAGCCGGGCCTCTAGGGAAACTACTGGATATTAAGGTACTCCTTTTAATAGAGTACCGGAGCAAAGCATTAACACTCCGTGAACACATGTGATCCTCACATCACTACCATCCCCTCCGGTTGTCCCGATTCTTGTCACTTCGGGGCCATTGGTTCCGGACAGCGACATGTGTATACAACTTATAGGTAAGATCATAAACAACGAATATCTTCATGAATCAATAACATGTTCAGATCTGAGATCATGGCACTCGGGCCCTAGTGACAAGCATTAAGCATAACAAGTTGCAACAATATCATAAAAGTGACATCTACGGATACTAGGCACTATGCCCTAACAATCTTATGACTATTACATGACCAATCTCATCCAATCCCTACCATCCCCTTCAGCCTACAGCGGGGGAATTACTCACACATGGATGGGGGAAACATTGCTGGTTGATGGAGAGGCGTTGGCGGTGATGGCGGTGAAGATCTCCTCCAATTCCCCGTCCCGGCGGAGTGCCAATGGAGACTTGGCTCCCGCGACGGAGTTTCGCGATGTGGCGGCTCTCTGGAGGGTTTCGGCGACTTCGACCTCTCCCCGTGCGTTTTTAGGTCGAACCCGATAAGTAGTCCAAAGGGGGGCGTCGGAGGCCAGCCGAGGGGGCCACACCATAGGGCCGCGGGCGGCCGCGCCGCCATATGGTGTGGGGCTCTGACATAGGCACCCCAAATGGGCCTGCCATAGATGGTACCCGGGATTTACTGAAGGCCCACTATCCGAAGAATAAGAAGATTCGGGAGCCTAAGATATATTAAGGAAAGCTAGAGTTGTAATAGAAAGGATATTTTGTAATCTGGCGGGACGAGTTAGAAACCGTCCCGGACTCTGTAACTTGTACAATACGAAACCCTCGGCTCCACCTCCTATATAAGGGGGAGTCGAGGGACAAAGAAAGGATCGAATTTACTGTCAACATAACCCTAGTTTTCATAATCGCCGAGTACTTTTCGCCTAAACCTTCGAGATCTACTTGCCCTCTACTTCTAGCAAAACCCTAGTCTACAATCTGTAGGCATTGACAAGTTAATCCCTTGTCAATTGGCGCCGTCTGTGGGAATTAGAGGCTGCAAGGATCTGATCTCGATGGCACGTTCAAGATCTTCGACTTCATCGACAGCAAGCAACGCGATGGATCGAGGTAACAAGGAAAAAACTGATCTATTCAATTTTATTCCTCACCCGCCCTCCCGTATGGATGCATGTGCCTATCTGGAGGAGCCCATCGTCATGACGTTCGGAGAATTCCGATTTGGCGTCAACAAGGAAGGATCCTATCGTCTCGAAGTTCCGATCTCGTCGGAATTTTCAGCGGTCGACTCCAACTTTTCGTCGACTGACGAGGAGTTTTCGTCGACATACTTCGTCGACAACAAGGCAAGCGGAAAGCTCGCCAAGATCTTCAGCAACACATCCTTCGAGTCATCTGCGGACTCCTTTATAAGCAGCGACTCCGACAGCGTCGACAGCTTCAACTTCATCGACAAGTCTGCTGCCATCGGAAAGGTCTTCACCACTCTATATGATGGTGTCACCAGTCCCGACAAAAATCAATGCACAAAATATCATCAGATCTATGTGGTAGAAGGGGCAGGCACATCAGACCCGCCAACATCAGAGGCTTTCGACGAATTGGGAAATCCATACGTCGATCCCGCTGATCTCAGACATGGTCTAGGCACCAAATATCCTGGATCCACAACTCGCGCAAGAGTACAACTCCCGCAAAGCGCGTGGGATAGGGCCGCGAAAGCCATGGATGGTTCAGAACCCATGACCAACACCGCTACTGCACAGGAACTTCAAGCATATCAATATAGACTTGCTCGAGTAAGCAGAGAGTTGGAAAAACAGACAGCATCCTTGAATAGGAGAAAAGAAGCAGCTTCTGCATCAAGCAGACGCCGGGCAGATTTAAGTCGCCTTTCAGGAAATACAGGAGATAGTCACAGAGAAGCTCGGAGGAGAGCAATGTCTCGACTGCAAAACATACCTGAAGCAGAAAGAGGAAACATAATCCAAAATCTCGACATGTCCTTTATGTCGATCGATGAAAGAGGAAATATCATCCCGAAAACGCCAGAGGCAGGTTACATGGCAACACAAGCATACATCTTGGCATCCAGACCACCTGCTGGAGACCCGAGAGAACCATTGTTCAATATGGCGATGGCCGGAGTAGGAGTTATGGGAACAGCGTTTGCAACAACGCCTCCCGAAGAAAATCCCAGACAAAATAGTCCACGACACACCGCAGCAGTTCAAGACCCACCACGAGCAAGTGGAGCAAGAGACACAGCAGTCCAAGTAAGAGTGGACAGAGCGCGACAAGAAAGGAGGGACCGTCAGTACTCGCCAGAGCTTGCCGACGAAGATATGTGTGGGCTCCCATGCTTTACGAGAAGAGTGCGAAAAACTCGAGTCCCAAAAGGGTTCAAGTTACCCGAGAATTTCAAGAAGTTCGACGGCCTGCAAGATCCCGAGGATTGGCTCGTGGATTATCTCGAGATGGTGAAACTGGTAGGAGGAACCAGAGCAACAGCTATGCAAAGTATCCAAGTTCACCTGAGTGGTGCCGCAAGATCTTGGATAAAGAAACTCCCCTTGAACTCCATCGACAGCTGGGAAACCTTTGAGGACATCTTCGTGAAGAACTTCCGATCCACCTGCAAAAAACCCGCGTCGTTGGAAGAATTACGAGCGTGTCGACAAAAACATGACGAGTCGATGAGAAAATATATACAGCGGTGGAACATTATCAAAAACTCGGCAGAAGATATATCTGACGAGAGAGCAATAGATGCGTTCGTGGCAGGAATCCGACGAGCAGACTTCGTCGAGGACTTGGGAAGAACTAATCCCAGGACAATCTCAGCGTTGATGGAAATCGCTAACAAGTGGGCAGATGGAGAAGACGCAATATACAACAAACGACACAGGTCGCCAGAAGAGGATCGTAGTCGAAATTACCAAAATAGAAGGCGATTTTCTCGCCAGTTCTACAACAACGATGCTCCTGGCCATATATCGGCTGGTTTTCGGGGAAACCCTGGAGGAAATAGTCGAGATGATTATCAAAGGAGCAACGAGCAACAAGGCGACAATAGAGGTGATTTTCGCGGCAACAGACAAAATAGTGGACCAAGGATTCAAAGACCTTACGTGTCTCCCGAGGAGATGATGAACGGTCCGTGTCAAATGCACTTTTACCTCGACAACAATGGAAAGAGACAGTCAGGACATCTCCAGAAAGACTGCCGCAATTTTCAGGCAATGTTGCGAGCCGCAGGAATCGCAAATGCCCAAGCAAATAACAGAAATCCTCGGGAGCCAAGGAGCGAGATTCACCTTCCACCTCCTCCCGCAATAACCGAAGAAAATCGACACCAGCTCAGAATAGCGGCAGCACCACAACCACCCCCATATGTCGATCCCAATTCCAATGGCGCAGTTTTAATGATTCAGAAAGCTAGGCCGTCCAACAGGGCGCAGAAGGTCATATCTCGACAAGTGTTTATGGCAGAAAAGATGCCTCCACCAACAGTCGAGTATCTAAATTGGTCAGGGCAAGACATAGGCTTCACAATTGCGGATCATCCGCAGCAAGTTCCTCGACCAGGACAATCAGCACTTATTCTACCCGCAGTAATTGCTGGGTTCGACGTGTCGCGAGTTTTCATAGATGGTGGCAGCAGTCTAAACCTCATGTATGCAGACACATTGAGGAAGATGAACATATCCCTGGCAAACTTGAAACCAACTGACACACGTTTTCATGGGATCACACCAGAGAAGCCAAGTTACCCATTGGGTAAGATCAACCTCGACGTTCAGTTTGGAACCCGAGAAAACTACAGGATAGAGAACCTGGAGTTCGAAGTTGTGGATTTCCCGTCGCAATATCACGCTTTGTTGGGACGACCAGCTTACGCCAGGTTCATGGCAGTGCCGCATTATACATATCTGTTGTGGAGGTTGCCTGGGCCTAAGGGACCTATCACAATCAAAGGAAGCTTTGCACTGGCCGATAAATGCGACAAAGATTTCCATCGACTGTCAGAAACTTTCGGGATGCAAGCAGAATATGCGGCACCTAGGCTCACTGATTATGATGTGCTGCCAGAGGTAGGAAGATCTAAGGAGCCAACTTTCAATATAAATAAAGATTCAAAAGAGGTACAGATCCACCCAACAGATCCAAAGAAAACGACGTCCATTGCTACAAACATGGATGTCGCATAGGAAAGCGCGCTCGTCGAGTTCCTCCGTGAGCACTGGAAAATCTTCGCATGGTGTCCAGCCGACATGCCAGGAGTACCCAGGGAACTTGCCGAGCACCACCTCAATTTGGATCCTCTTGCACGACCAGTAAAGCAACCTTTGCGGCGTTTTTCAGAGCCTAGCCGCAAAGCTATGTTATCAGAAATAGATCGACTCAAAGATGCCGGGTTCATCAGAGAAATATCTACAGAAGCCACATGGGTAGCTAACCCAGTGATGGTGCCGAAGAAACACACAATAGTCCTTCGCATGTGCGTCGACTTTACGTGTCTCAATAAACATTGTCCCAAGGATCACTTTCCCCTCCCAAGGATCGATCAAATCATCGACTCCACGGCAGGATGTGAACGTCTTTCCTTCCTGGACGCATATTCTGGTTATAACCAGATCAGATTAAAAGAAGAAGATGAAGCCAAAACAGCGTTCATCACACCTTATGGCGTGTTTTGTTACAAAACAATGCCCTTTGGTCTGAAAAACGCGGGAGCAACATATCAGCGGATGATGCAGAAGTGCCTAGCAACACAGATCGGGAAAAATGTACAAGTCTACATCGACGATGTCGTAATAACATCAAAGAAAGGGTCAACGCTGATTGAAGATTTGAAGGAAACCTTCGACAACCTCGACAAGTTCTGCCTCAAGCTGAACCCGACAAAGTGCTCTTTTGGAGTACCCGCAGGAGAACTTCTCGGGTTCTTAGTATCAGCAAGGGGGATTGAAGCTAATCCCGAAAAAATACAGGCCATCGTCACTATGAGAAAGCCAACAAAGTTGAAGGAAATACAACAGTTAACGGGGCGAGTCGCAGCTTTAAGCAGATTCGTCGCCAGGCTAGGAGAAAAGGCACTGCCGTTTTATGCGTTGATCAAACAAGGAGAAAAATTTCAATGGAACGAGGAAGCAGACAGAGCTTTCGAGAATCTCAAGCGAGCAATTTCGACACCGCCAATATTGGTGGCGCCAAAAGAGAAAGAACCTCTCCTCTTGTACATTGCAGCTACACCTCAGGTGGTCAGCACGGCCTTAGTGGTGGAAAGGGAAGAAGAAGGTAAGCTTCATGGAGTTCAAAGGCCAGTATATTTCATCAGCGAAGTACTGTCGCCGTCAAAACAGCGGTACCCGCAATATCAAAAGCTAGCATATGGAGTATTCACGACAGCAAGAAAATTGCGGCATTATTTTTCGGCTCACCCGATAATAGTGGTCAATGAAGCTCCCTTATCAAATATATTGAACAATCCAGAGGCTACGGGTCGTGTCTCCCTTTGGGGAATAGAACTTTCCCCTCGGGACATCACGTATGAAAAAAGAAAAGCAATAAAGTCGCAGGTCTTACCAGATTTCATTGCAGAGTGGATGGAGCTACAAAACACAGGACCCCCAGATTTATCGAGGACTTGGACTATGAACTTCGACGGGTCCAAGAGATTGGAAGGTGCCGGAGCAGGCGTGATATTAGTTTCACCTGAAGGCGACAAGTTGAAGTATGTTCTGCGGATGACGTTCCCAAACGCATCTAACAATGAAGCAGAATATGAAGCTCTCATACATGGGATGAAGATGGCAAAAGCTTGCGGTGCAACCCGACTGAAAATTTTTGGCGACTCACAGTTGGTAGCACAGCAAGTCATGAACCAATGCGATGCAGTCAACGAAAGTATGATAGCATACAAGGAGGTGTACAATGAGCTAGAGAAGCTATTCGATGGATGTGAAGTAAACCACATCAGCAGGATGAGCAACGATGAAGCCGACGTTCTCGCAAACATCGGGTCACAATGCCTCGCAATCCCTCCAGGTGTGTTCTGGGAAGAGATCAGCGAGAGATCAACAAAGCCGGCAAAAACAAAAAAGGAGAAGAAAGAGAAAACATCGACTGACACCAAGGGCACAGCAGAAGAAGAAGAAGAAGAGCAAGAACTAGTCATGATGGTACAAGTTCCATGGATGCAGGCCTACATATCATACATCCTAAGGAAAGTCATACCCGACGATCCAGTCGAAGCAAGGCGAATAATTAGGCGATCAAAAGCTTTCACTGTGGTAAAAGGGGAACTGTACAAACGCAGTATTTCGGGTGTGCTACAACGGTGTGTTACACCCGAAGAAGGAAGGATCATCCTAAAGGACGTGCATGAAGGAATATGTGGGCACCACGCGAGTAGCAGAGCTATCGCGGCTAAGGTTTTCAGAGCAGGATTTTATTGGCTAACAGCAATCGAGGATGCGAAGGAAATAGTGCGAACTTGCGATGCGTGCCAAAGATTTGCGGCAAGACCTCACTCTCCTGCCGCAGAACTTATGCCAATTCCACTGTCTTGGCCTTTCGCTCAATGGGGTCTCGACATGGTAGGTAAATTACACAAAGCTTCGCCAGGAGGTTATGAGTATATGCTTGTTGCTGTCGACAAGTTTACAAAATGGATCGAAGCAAAGCCGATAAATTCACCGGACGGCGCGTCAGCGATTAAGTTCGTGAAAAGCATTGTCTTCAGATTTGGAGTTCCTCACAGTATTGTGACAGACAACGGCAGCAATTTCACGTCCAAGGAGTTCAAAGCATACTGCGCAGAAGTGGGCATTAAATTAAGTTTTGCGTCTGTTGCACACCCTCAGACCAATGGACAAGTCGAGAAGGCCAATGGCATCATCTGCAATGGCATCAAGAAACGCCTGCTAGGACCATTGGAAAAAGCCCGGCATACTTGGCCGGAGGAGTTACAAAGTGTGTTGTGGAGTATCCGAACAACACCAAATACGGCGACACAGGAAACACCGTTCTTTCTGGTTCATGGCGCCGAAGCAGTCCTGCCGATAGAAATAGAGCACGATTCTCCGAGAGTCACAGAATATGACGAAGAAACATCGAGAAAAGCTTTGGAGGATGATGTCGATGCACTCGATGAAGCTCGAGACGAAGTCCTGTCAAGAGTCGCCAAATATCAGCAGGACCTGAAAAACTATCACAGTCGACGATTGCGGCCAAGGTCTTTTCAAGTTGGTGACCTAGTTCTGCGGCTCAACCAAAAAAGTCACGAAAAACTCGAATCACCATGGCTTGGACCCTACATCGTCACAGAAGTAATCGAAGGAGGAGCATACAGAATCAAAGACAAGAAGACAGGGATTGACGAGCCAAATCCCTGGAATGTGGCACAGCTCAGGCGTTTCTACGCCTAGGTGTCGAAAATATAGTCCTTTGTAAAGCTTCAATGTACTGAAACGCCCACGAGTTTTCAGACGCACTCTTTTCCTTTTTCGGGGCACCGAGTGGGGCCGGGAAAGGTTTTTAATGAGGCGGGCTCGTGGTGCTGCAATATAATAAAGATAGTGGAATTATATATCTTTTTCTCGACAAGATCAGGGGTCTTCCCCTACATGATACAATATATATAAACACAGTATCGACAAATGCAAAAAGAAGCACCCGGCCGTGGTAAAAATACCTCGCCAAAATAAAAAGAGATATCGACAAAATAGTGATCAAACAAAAGCTCGGGGGCTTACACCCGTACAAAATAGTACACAATGTATATTATCTTGCTTTGGGACAACCTCGCATTATAATACACAAGTTATTGCAATCAAAACGCCCGGGGGCTTGGCGATAAAAATAAAATACAATGACTTTACAATATAGCTCGTCTATACAGGATACAAAGTTCGGAATAAATGTCAAGGATTTCCCAATATATTATCTATGGTTAAGCGCTCGTTATTTACAGCGCGAGTACTATGCTCAGCATAGCTACCCTTCACGAAGAATTCGGAATCCATCCGAAGAAGTTCATCCATCATATCTTCAGCAACAGGAGTAACTATGTCATCATATTTGCCGAAGTTCCTCTTCCTCTTCGACATCTTCTCCAGGCACTTTGGGACAATTTGCCCTACATCTAACTTCGGGTAGCAAATCTTTATCATAATCATCGCAAACCTTGCACCAGCAGCTAGTTGGGCTCGTACAAAGCCGTGGATGCGAGGAGCATCTCGAAATTTGTCCATCAATGCAGGAAGGGTTTCTGGCATCTTATTGCGAGGAAACATGGTACCATACACCAGAGACAAAGTTCTTGTACAGAAGTCAAGATATTCGCGAACCTGAAGTGCACGATCTTGAAATCTCACGATTTGGCGGGTCCGCTCAGGTGTACCCCAAAAAGTCGATCCGTGCTCATGTGCAAGCCGAAGGAGAACATTGGAACGAGCCTCGACACGTTCATCTTCAGTTATAGGATCCAAAAAAGCACCTATGGTTTCATAAAACAATTCAGTGGGCAATGAGGAGGCAAGCAGCAAAGGAAAACGAAGAAGCGAGATAAGGACAATGAAACTTACCCGCCATATCCAAACTAGCATCTGTTAGCAGCTGCAGCATAGAATTTTCTCGAGATGCAGCCGCGTCAGCTTCAGCAACAGCAGAGTCCTTTTCAGCAATGGCAGTTTGTGCTTGTTGGAGTGCAATTTCCTTGGCTTCAGATGACTTACGAGCCTTCTCCATTAGCACAAGTGATTGCTTCTTCACGAACTGAAGTTGGTGTCGAAGTTCGTCCAATTCTTGCGACAAGGAATCCTCGGCAGACGAAGCATCAGCAGGAGTTCTCCTTGGGGGAGAAGGCAAGATATTGGAAGAACCAGGAGCTGGCGTATAATTGTCAAAAATTAACTGGAAAAAGAAATATTTCGACATCAATCACTGAGCAAAAGATAGATTTTCATTCATCTCCATAATATATACATGTCTATTACAAAAGAAGGACCTTCTAGAGGGATACTGAAATAGTTCTCGCCAATAACACTATGGCGACAAAGCCAAAAGAAAGAGGAATGCTAAAAAAGAAAAAGCAGAGGCATTCAACTAGACCTCCGGCTTTGATGAGCTAGGAGTCGAAGATGGCTTGATCCCGATATAAGCCAGGATTTTCCTCGTGTTGGGCTTAGCTGCCTTGATCAAAGACCTCCACCTTGACTGTTCTATCTGATCAGTGTCGCCAACTTTCGACCAGTCGATAGATTGTTGGCTATCAGCAACCAAGGCGACAGTATTTTCCACGGCAATCTTCATATTCTCATGGCGCACCCTTAACCCAAGATCTTCAGATGGATTGAAACACTTGGCGAGGTCAAGGAAAGTTGCGGGTTCCTCTTTCTTTGGGAAGAAGTAAGGAAAAAGCCGCGACAACCCCGCTTTAGCTTGATCAATGCCTCCGCGTGCCTCTGATCCATGAACTTCAAGGAGTGAAAGGGCGTCAAGAAGAGAATCATTGGCGGGTTCATCAAGTTGAAATTCTTGAGCTGTTCTAGCTGTCAAGAAAGAAAAAATTGAGCAATAAACGAGTGCAGAGAAGAAAATACAAGAGAATAATGAGTGGTACTTACCTACGAAGCGGCGACTCTGCGTCGTTAAACGCTTACGGATCGCCTCCTCGCGAGCAGATTGGGCGGCTATGTGATCGCTCAGGGAAGTTTCAGCGGTGTGAAGCCTCTTTCTAAGGTCTTCGACACCAGCAGCGTCAGCCTTGGCTTTATCAGCCTCTGCTCGTGCATCAATAGCATCTGACTCAGCCTTTTTGCGAGCCTTTTCACTTTGCTCTAATTGCTGAGCAAGTGTATTGGCACGATCATTGGCTTCCGCCAGTTTTTCTACAATGGAAGATAAATATAGTTACAAATCTCGACAACAAAGAAGGAACAAAAGAACAGAGGCAAAAAGAAGGAGCAGATCATTACCTTCAGCTTTATTCGCATATTCACGGTACCCAACAAATTGGGCACCGATGCGAAGAAGATCCTTGATCACAGGCTGTTAACCAAAAAGAGAAAACAAAGAGAAAATGGGGGTATGAGAAAAATATGGTGATGCACAGAAGCAAACAGAGAAAACATAGACACTGACAAAAAAGTAAAGAACTTACATCTTCCATGAGAAGGTTCGAAGAGCTACTCAATTGGAGAGTAGGCTCCGAGACAATCTCCGTCCTTGCCCTTTTCGGTGAAGGGGCTCGGGGGCTCGAAGGAGGAGTAGAAGCGCCGATGTTTTGTTGAGGAGGCGAGGATTCCTCTCCTTCAACTCGTGGCTCTGAAATAACTAGGGTATGTGACATACTCGTTCGAGCAGCCACATCCAAAGCTGGCGTTTCCTCGTCATCATCACTATTGCAAAAGGGTGGCAGTGTAAAAAGCAAGGCAAGCAAAAATTCTTCGAATAGGAAAATAAAAGAGGGAACTTACGAACTGATGATACTCGCAAGATATGGGTCGTAAGCTGCCTTTTGCGGTAAAGGAGCAGCTTCTTCGGGTTTAGAAGTCCCGGAATCTTCGACATCACCCCTCTTCCTTTTGTTCTTTGGAGAATCAGCAGGAGGAGGAGATTGGGCCGATGTAGTGTCTTCAGAAGCAGCATCTTTTTCAGCAGATCCCGCAGATTTTCGAGAATCTGCGGGTTCATTCACAAAAGAGGAGGCCTCTTGGTTATCATTAGAGATAACGGTCCTTTCTTCGACTTCCCCACCTTCAGGAAGAGGAGGAAGTGAAACAAGATTTGGATGATTCTGTCCAAAAAGAGGGAAGGATATCAGAACGGAGCAAACAATGCAAAAAAGCAAAGGCAGTAAAAAAATTGCGCGACAATGATTACCTTAGGAAGCGCATGGGTGGCGCTGTATGGTTTTACGCGACAAGAAGAAGGGATGGCATCTTTTTTGCTGAGGGACGTGATTTTTCGGACAAGCCTCTCCAGGTCCTTGACTTCCAAATCCACCGACAGCCGGTCCACGTCTTCGTTGCCAGTATATTTCCAGAGAGGGAATTTGCGAGCTTGAAGAGGCTGAACTCTACTCTTAAGGAAATACACTATAATCTGGATACCTGACAATTCTTTGCCGCGAGTATTTTGCAACTCATGGATGCGAGCCATCAGGGATTCAGTCGAAGTTCTTTCTTCCTCGGTTCTGCATCCCAGGAACGGCGACGAAGAATTTTCTCGGCACCGTCAAAAGGAGGAATATTATCCTCGAGGCAGCCATCGTTTTCTTCGCGAATGTATAGCCACCTCTTGCGCCAACCTTGAACGGAGTCAGGGAGTTTGACGTCGAAGTAATCAGCAGTGGAGCGAATAGAAATAACAACGCCGCCTATATTATAGGCGACATTGGGAGAGCCATTGCGGCGACAGAAGAAAATGCGCTTCCAAAGCGCCCAATTGGGTGAGACGCCAAGGAAGGCTTCACAAAGTGTGATGAAAATAGAAATGTGGAGGATTGAGTTTGGCGTGAGGTGGTGAAGCTGGAGACCGTAGACATAGAGTAATCCACGGAGGAAAGGATGGATGGGGGTGGATAAACCACGGATGAGATGATCGACAAAACTTACCCGGTACCCCATTGGAGGGGCTGGGTAGCTTTCTTCACTGGGGAAGCAAACCGCTTTGGGCTTCGCGGTGATTCCCAGTTTCTTCAGGAGGTTCAGGTCTTGGTTTGTGATCTTGGACCTCTCCCACTCCGCAGTTCCTAGATCTGCGGCGGCCATGGAAGAATCAGGAGTGCTGTGCCTGGTTAAGCGACGCGGTGGCATCAACAACGGCAATGGCGAGCAGCAGCGAAGAGAAGAGCTTTGGCAGCAGTGGAGCGCAAGGGAAGATTTTGCAGAGGAGAGCAGAGAACGGCGCGAGCGGAAGTGCTCGAGGAAGAAGAAGGAGATCTTATATAGAGGTGCGGTGAAGCGACGGAACCGTTGGATGAAGAAAGAATGCAGGAGATGATTACCACGTGGCAACGAGGGCAAATTAGTATTTCAACATTGACGAGGTTACAGAACGTGCGCCAGGAAAAGCGGAGGACGTGTGTCCCCCACTTGCACGACGTGTCAACGTGGTAAGAAAAATGGACCCACGAAGCAGAAAAATTTCGGCTATTCATAGAAGTGAAGAGATTTTGACAAGGGCAAATTTGTCGACAAGAAAAATAATAAAAAAGAAGAGAATGGCGACAGGACAAATCATTTTGAATATTTCTGGAGCCTTTGATCAAACACAAGTTTTTGCCCAAATGCTCGGGGGCTACTTTGGAAAAATAGAAAATTTCGAATATGACAATATAGAAATGGCGAGAGCCTATGACCAAATCCAAGAATTTGTTCATAGCCTCGGGGGCTACTCCCATCGGGAGCGCTGGTCGCGCACCCGATAAATATAAAAATATCGAGAAGGATTATAAATATAGCGGCAAAGGATGCTAATCTGTGGAGCCTACACCCAAGCACAAGTTCTTGGCTGTAGCCTCGGGGGCTACTCCCATCGGGAACGCTGTTCGCGTGCCCGATGAATTCGATCAGAAATAGAGAAAAAGAAGTGAGTATATTTCGAGTTACACAAATAACTCTACATACACTCCCATCGGGAAGACAAAATAAAGTCATCACATATGACTCAATAAAATGTGCTATTCCAAAGGCGAAAAGTACTCGACAATATATTCTCAGAACGCCAAAGTTGCGATCAATTTCTGAATGCCGCAAATTTGCGAAGGTAAGACCCCAGATCCGTTCTGCTGGGCGTGGCATCGCCAAAGACTGCGCTCTGCTACTTTTATCCGTATCAACAGATACGAAGAAAAATCCTAACGGACGCGTTAGGTACCCGATAAATTTGACTGGGACTCGACAGAATGGTAAGACCTTAAGCGGCACCTGTCGAAGTTTACACCAGTATCCCGAGATCATGTCCGGGGACGTGATCTTGAAGTAGGTTTTTGCGGATTGCCACTAGAGCAGTTAACTAGTACCTGATCCGTCAGATGAACTAGCCCCAACTACCATTATCCCTGTACAATATAGAATTTTATAAAAGCTCTTGAACAAAAATAAACGGGAGAGATTTTCCCTGACTCTACGATTCAAGCAAAATCTCGGGGGCTACTGACATAGGCACCCCAAATGGGCCTGCCATAGATGGTACCCGGGATTTACTGAAGGCCCACTATCCGAAGAATAAGAAGATTCGGGAGCCTAAGATATATTAAGGAAAGCTAGAGTTGTAATAGAAAGGATATTTTGTAATCTGGCGGGACGAGTTAGAAACCGTCCCGGACTCTGTAACTTGTACAATACGAAACCCTCGGCTCCACCTCCTATATAAGGGGGAGTCGAGGGACAAAGAAAGGATCGAATTTACTGTCAACAGAACCCTAGTTTTCATAATCGCCGAGTACTTTTCGCCTAAACCTTCGAGATCTACTTGCCCTCTACTTCTAGCAAAACCCTAGTCTACAATCTGTAGGCATTGACAAGTTAATCCCTTGTCACTCGGGCCTCCACCTCCTTTGCCCTTCTGGCTCCGTCAATATTTTGGTAAAATAGGGCCATCTGAAGAAATTCCGAGGATTTTCCCGAAAGTTGGATTTCTGCACAAAAACGAGACACCAGAGCAGTTCTGCTGAAAACAGCGTTAGTCCGTGTTAGTTGTATCCAAAATACACAAATTAGAGGCAAAACAATAGCAAAAGTGTTCGGGAAAGTAGATACGTTTTGGACGTATCAAGATCCGATGAATAGAGAATACTATGTTAAGTTGATTATCAATCTATCATATATGTGTTGTTTATGTTCTTGCATGCTCTCCGTTGCTAGTAGAGGCTCTGGCCAAGTTGATACTTGTAACTCCAAGAGGGAGTAATTATGCTCGATAGTGGGTTCATGCCTCCATTGAATCTGGGATCGTGATAGTAGGTTCTAAGGTTGTGGATGTGATGTTGCTACTAGGGATAAAACATTGATGCTTTGTCTAAGGATATTTGTGTTGATTACATTACGCACCATACTTAATGCAATTATCTGTTGTTCGCAACTTAATACTGGAAGGGGTTCGGATGATAACCTGAAGGTGGATTATTTAGGCATAGATGCATGCTGGATAGCGGTCTATGTACTTTGTCGTAATGCCCTGATTAAATCACATAGTAATCATCGTTGATATGTATTGAATCTTTATTTGTCAATTGCTCACCTGTAATTTGTTCACCTAGCATGCTAGTTATCTTATTGGAGAGACACCACTAGTGAACTGTGGACCCCGGTCCATTCTTTACATCTGAATACATTCTACTGCTTTTACTGTTCTTTGCAAACAAACACCATCTTCCACTCGATACGCTTAATCCTTTGTTTTCAGCAAGCCGGTGAGATTGACAACCTCACTGTTACGTTGGGGCAAAGTACTTTGATTGTGTTGTGCAGGTTCCACGTTGGCGCCGGTTTCACTGGTGTTGCGTCGCACTACATTCCTCCACCAACAACCTTCACGTGCTTCTTGGCTCCTACTGGTTCGATAACCTTGGTTTCTTTCTGAGGAAAACTTGCTGCTGTGCGCATCATACCTTCCTCTTGGGGTTCCCAACGGACGTGTACATCTACGCGCATCAAGCATCTCTTTTTTGGCGCCGTTGCCGGGGAGATCAAGACACGCTGCAAGGGGAGTCTCCACTTCCAATCTCTTTACTTTGTTTTTGTCTTGCTTTATTTTATTTACTACTTTGTTTGCTGCACTTAAACAAAACACAAAAAAATTAGTTGCTAGCTTTACTTTATTTACTGTCTTGTTCTCTATATCAAAACACAAAAAAATTAGTTACTTGTCTTTACTTTATTTACCTAGTTTACTTTACTACTGTTATAATGGGTACTCCTGAAAATACTAAGTTGTGTGACTTCACTAGCACAAATAATAATGATTTTATATGTACTCCTATTGCTCCACCTGCTACTACAGCAGAATTCTATGAAATTAAACCTGCTTTACTGAATCTTGTTATGAGAGAGCAATTTTCTGGTGTTAGTACTGATGATGCTGCTGCCCATCTTAATAATTTTGTTGAACTTTGTGAAATGCAAAAGTATAAGGATATACATGGTGATATTATAAAACTGAAATTGTTTCCTTTCTCATTAAGAGGAAGAGCTAAAGATTGGTTGCTATCTTTGCCTAAGAATAGTATTGATTCATGGACTAAGTGCAAAGATGCTTTTATTAGTAAATATTATCCTCCTGCTAAGATTATATCTTTGAGAAGTAGCATAATGAATTTTAAACAATTTGATAATGAACATGTTGCTCAAGCATGGGAGAGAATGAAATCTTTGGTAAAGAATTGCCCAACCCATGGACTGACTACTTGGATGATCATCCAAACCTTTTATGCAGGATTGAATTTTTCCTCAAGGAACCTATTGGATTCAGCTGCTGGAGGTACTTTTATGTCCATCACCCTGGGCGCCGCAACTAAACTACTTGATGATATGATGATCAATTACTCTGAATGGCACACTGAAAGAACTCCTCAAGGTAAGAAGGTAAATTCTGTTGAAGAAACCTCTTCTTTGGGTGATAAGATTGATGCTATTATGTCTATGCTTGCAAATGGTAGATCTCATATTGATCCTAATAATGTTCCTTTAGCTTCATTGGTTGCTCAAGAAGAAAATGTTGATGTGAATTTCATTAAGAACAATAATTTCAACAACAATGCTTATAGGAATAATTATGGTAACAACAACTATAGGCCATATCCTTCTAATAATGGTAATGGTTATGGTAATTCTTATGGTAATTCTTACAACAATAATAAGAGTGTACCCTCTGGTCTTGAAGTGATGCTTAAAGAATTTATTAGTACACAAACTGCTTTCAATAAAACTGTTGAAGAAAAGCTTAGTAAAATTGATATTCTTGCTTCTAAGGTTGATAGTCTTGCTCTTGATGTTGATCTTTTAAAATTGAAAGTTATGCCTGAGAAAGTTGAAGATGCTAGGTTTGCTAAAACAAATGCCATCCAAGTTAGAATTAATGATAATATTAGATTGTTGGCTGAATTGCATGCTAGGTGGGATAGAGAAGAAAAAGAAAAACTTGCTAAAGAAAATAATGTAGCTAAAGTATGGACTATTACCACCACTAGTAATGTTGATTCTTCACATGTTGCTGCACCTCCTACTATTAATGGTAAAATAATTGGTGTTGGCAATGTTTCTACTCCTAGTGCAAAGCGCACAAAATTGCCTGAAACTGCTGAAACTGCTGTTTGTGATAAAACTGCTGAAATTTTTCAAAATATTGGTGACAATGATTCCATTGCTGTAGAACATAATGGTTTAGACTTTGATGATTGTCATATTACTGAAGTTATAAAGTTCTTACAAAAACTTGCTAGAAGTCCCAATGCTAGTGCTATAAATTTAGCCTTTACAAAACACATTACAAATGCTCTCATTAAAGCTAGGGAAGAGAAATTAAAACTTGAAGCTTCTATTCCTAGGAAGTTAGAAGATGGTTGGGAGCCCATCATTAAAATGAAATTCAATGACTTTGAATGTAATGCTTTATGTGATCTTGGTGCAAGTATTTCTGTTATGCCTAAAAAGATTTATGATATGCTTGACTTGCCACCATTGAAGAATTGTTATTTGGATGTTAATCTTGCTGATAATGTTAAAAAGAAACCTTTGGGGAGGATTGATAATGTGCGCATTACGGTTAACAATAACCTTGTCCCTGTTGATTTTGTTGTCTTGGATATCGAATGCAATGCATCTTGTCCTATTGTGTTGGGAAGACCTTTTCTTCGAACCGTTGGTGCTGTTATTGATATGAGGGAAGGTAATATTAAATATCAATTTCCTCTCAAGAAAGGTATGGAACACTTCCCTAGAAAGAGAATGAAGTTGCCTTTTGATTCTATTATTAGAACAAGTTATGATGTTGATGCTTCTACTCTTGATGTTACTTGATTTGCACTTTCTGCGCCTAGCTGAAAGGCGTTAAAGAAAAGCACTTCTTGGGAGATAACCCATGTGTTTATTTTACTACAGCAATTTTTGTTTTGTTGAGTCTTGGAAGTTGTTTACTACTGTAGCAACCTCTCCTTATCATGTTTTTGTGCCAAGTAAAGTTTTTATGTTAAAGTTGATGTTATATTTGGGATCGCTGCGCAGAAACAGCATTGCTGTCTGTCACGAATTCTGGCATAAGTCTCTGTAAAAAATTCTAAAAAATCTGCAAATTTACGAGCGTGATCCTCAGATATGTACGCAACTTTCATTAGTTTTGAGTTTTTACATTTGAGCAAGTTAAGTGCCCAGTCCAGATGCATCTTTACGGACTGTTCTGTTTTGACAGATTCTGTCTTTTATTTTGCATTGCCGCTTTTGCTATGTTGAATGAGTTTCTTTATTCCATTAACTTTCAGAAGCTTTGTGCAATGTCCAGAAGTGTTAAGAATGATTGTGTCACCTCTGAATATGTGAATTTGTGGTTATGCACTAACCCTCTCATGAGTTTGCTTGAAGTTTGTGTGAAGGAAGTTTTCAAGGGTCAAGAGAAGAGGATGATATACTATGATCAAGAAGAGTGAAAGGTCTAAGCTTGGGGATGCCCCGGTGGTTCATCCCTGCATATTTTAAGAAGACTCAAGCATCTAAGCTTGGGATGCCCAAGGCATCCCCTTCTTCATCGACAACATTATCAGGTCACTTCTAGTGAAACTATATTTTTATTCCGTCACATCCTTATATTCTTTACTTGGAGCGTCGGTTTGTTTTTATTTTGTTTTGAATAAAGTTGGATCTCGCCATTCTTATATTGGAGATATTACGCTCCGCTTTTTCATATGGAACACTTGTGTTCTTAATTGTGCTTTAATGTTCATGGCGAAAGCTTATTGCTTCGTTAGATTGCTATTTGGTTGGAATTGGAAAATGCTGCATATGGTTTGGTAAATTTGGCAATTGTTTGAGCTCTCATAGATCATGTTTAAGCTCTTGCATCATGTAGTTTAATCTATTAATGAAGAACTATTGTAGAGCTTGTTTAATTTGGTTTGCATGATTGATCTCTCTAAGTCTAGATATTTTCGGGTAAAGTGTTTGAACAACAAGGAAGACAGTGTAGAGCCTTATAATGCTTGCAATATGTTCTTGTGTGAGTTTTGCTGTACCTGTTCATACTTGTGTTTGCTTCAAACAACCTTGCTAGCCCAAACCTTGTACTGAGAGGAAATGCTTCTCGTGCATCCAAACACCTTGAGCCAAACTCCATGCCATTTGTGTCCACCATATCTACCTATTATGTGGTATTTTTCTGCCATTCCAAAGTAAATTACTTGAGTGCTACCTTTAAATTTCATTCCTCTACCTTTACAATATATAGCTCATGGGACAAATAGCTTAAAAACTATTGTGGTGATGAATATGTAGTTATGTGTTTTAATTCTTATAAGTTGCTTGTTGAGCGGTAACCATGTTTTCTGGGGACGCCATCAACTTTATCTTTGTTGGATATTGATACGTCCAAAACGTATCTACTTTCCCGAACACTTTTGCTATTGTTTTGCCTCTAATTTGTGTATTTTGGATACAACTAACACGGACTAACGCTGTTTTCAGCAGAACTGCTCTGGTGTCTCGTTTTTGTGCAGAAATCCAACTTTCGGGAAAATCCTCGGAATTTATGCAGAACCCTATTTTACCAGAATATTGACGGAGCCAGAAGGGCAAGAGAGGTGGAGGCCCGAGGGCCCCACACCATAAGGCGGCGCGGCCTAGGGGGGCCCGCGCGGCCCTATGGTGTGGCCCCCTCGGCCGGCCTCCGACGCCCCCCTTCGGACTACTTATCGGGTTCGACCTAAAAACGCACGGAGAGACGTCGAAGTCGCCAGAAACCCTCCAGAGAGCCGCCACATCGCGAAACTCCGTCGCGGGAGCCAGAAGTCTCGTTACTCCGCCGGGACGGGGAATTGGAGGAGATCTTCACCGCCATCACCGCCAACGCCTCTCCATCGACCAGCCATGTTTCCCCCATCCATGTGTGAGTAATTCCCCCGCTGTAGGCTGAAGGGGATGGTAGGGATTGGATGAGATTGGTCATGTAATAGTCATAAGATTGTTAGGGCATAGTGCCTAGTATCCGTAGATGTCACTTTTATGATATTGTTGCAACTTGTTATGCTTAATGCTTGTCACTAGGGCCCGAGTGCCATGATCTCAGATCTGAACATGTTATTTATTCATGAAGATATTCGTTGTTTATGATCTTACCTGCAAGTTGTATACACATGTCGCTGTCCGGAACCAATGGCCCCGAAGTGACAGAAATCGGGACAACCGGAGGGGATGGTAGTGATGTGAGGATCACATGTGTTCACGGAGTGTTAATGCTTTGCTCCGGTACTCTATTAAAAGGAGTACCTTAATATCCAGTAGTTTCCCTAGAGGCCCGGCTGCCACCGGCTGGTAGGACAAAAGATGTTGTGCAAGTTTCTCATTGCGAGCACGTACGACTAAATATGGAACACATGCCTATTGATTGATTAGTACTTGGATACCGTTTTATTATTATCTGCAAATGCCCCTGCTTTGATTGTTACATGAGTTTCTCTCATCCATGCAACGCCCGTTAAATCCGTCCCTGTGCCTACAGTATTTTAATCCTGCTGTTTACTATAATCACTACTGCTGTCTTTATTTCACCGCTGCTGTTATTTCACTATTCCTACTGCCATAAAACTGTTGCTACTGATAAACTCTTGCGAGCAAGTCTGTTTCTGTTACCCTCCAAAACCCACCGACGGGCAATGGCTGAGCAACACGAAGAGCCGGGAAGCTCCCAGGGCCGCTTAGTGGATCCCTGGCACCTCGCGTCGTCCCGCAAATCTTCTGGCCAACGTCCTGGCGGTTGCTAGGGCGTGCCACCTGACCTAGACCCGATCAGGAAGGTGTTAGTGCTTCGATTGTTCCTGCATGGTAGACACGTAAACATTAAATACGAGCCCTATCGGCTCTCAGGTTTCCCTGTGGATCGCCCCATGTTTCACGTTGGATTTACAATGGCATGGGGATCCTGCTTGATCAGGACAAAGCTAAAACGATCCACGACAGTTTAGGGTTTTCACCGCATAACCGGAACGTCCTACGTGTGATCGGGCCTAGCAGCTACGAGAGATGATGCAAACCACCCCTACGAGAGGCCTAAAAACCAACATAACGTCGATTCCCGGAACATCCCTCGCAGGGACGGTGAACAACATCTAGCGCACTACCGGATCCTCCGACCCCAGCGTAAGGCCTAACTATGCAGATATTAAACTAATCCTTGCGGAGCAAGGAGCAACTATAACGGATCGGATCTACTAAGTAACGAACAAGCAAGATGCTGCCCTTACGTCTGGATAGACGTAAGGGCAGCTAGGTGTCGAGGGACGGCATTGCCACGCAGATATGCACGTGAAAGCATCAATGCAAGCCCCTAAACACCTAAGGATAAATAGTACTGCTCGCCATCAACAAGGCTTCAGCACGAGCAGTACAAGGTTGACGAATAAACGTACTGCCTAGATCGCTAGATGCGATCTAGGCAGCATGGTGCTTACCCGGGAGAAACCCTCGAAGAAAGGGGTGGCGATGCGCCTGATTTGTGTTGGTTGAACGATGATTGTCCTCCTTTTCCGATAACCCTAGATACATATTTATAGTCCAAGGGACTTTCTAATTGAGGCGTGCACCTAACCGTGCACGGGCCAGACTCTATCTCTTTAATCTAAATTACAATACGATCTACTATATTACAGATACATGGGCAACTTAGCCCAAACTCTCAGCGCAAGGCCGCTTCAAAGATGCTCCACGTGTACGTCCTTCAAGCCCATCTTCACTTACGGCCCATCTCCTGATTTGGCCAAAATCGGGTGGTAACACATGCCCCCTGGTTTTGGTAATGATAATATCAAAACCATCTGTTTTTCCTTCGAGGGGTCGTGTCGTGGCAGAATCGTTGCAGTTTTCTTCATGATGACGTCTTGCCTCCTCGCCTTCTCTGCACGATTTGACGGTTCTGGCACCACGTCCTCGGGAACTGCTTAGGCATTAAACCATATATTCCCCCTTTTATTCGGCCACATCGAACAGTTCTCCTCTTCCTCCCTCTGCATCAGCACTTCCAAAAACCCTCCTCCGCCGCCATGTCTTCCTCTTCTTCTTCCTCCACTTCATCGGGTCTTTCCTACGTGTCCTCTCCCATCCGGGAGTCAACACCAGAGTGGGGTACGCAGGCGGCGTACGATATCCTTGCCCCAACAGCGTGGGACAAGGAGGACCATGACTTCTCCGTCTGGTCCGAGGATGACAAGTCCTCAACTGACGGGGAGAGTGACCTCCGCTTCCTCGCCAATGAGGAAGCGGTGGAGGCAAGCGACGACGACCGCTTTTCCTGGGACGGGGCCACCTCTTCCGAGGAGGTGAAGGAGGAGGAGGAGGACGACAGCTCCTCCGACGAGCCGCCGGCCAAACGCCATTGCCCCTGGCCCGGGCACCTCAGCGACTTCGACAGCGAGGACGACGATGCTGACGAGGAGGATGAGGACAACGAGGGTCCTGCCGGTGGCCGCTACAGCAGCGACGACGAGCCGGTCGGGAGCAGCGCCGACGACGGTGATGGTGACGACGGCGACGATGAGGGCAGCAATGGCCCTTAAATAGGAGCTTAGCTTAGGGCCAGCAGTAGTAGATAGGGCCCTGCACTCCCAACTCTTCCTTTTGAGAGCAATCAGCTCTTTATGTAAGAAATCTTATTTGTCAATGAAGAGTTTCCCCAACTTGATTTTGCCGATTTCTTGCCCAGTGATTTAGCCGATTCTCCCTTATATGGATTTTGCCGATTGTTGGCCTGATCAACGCTTAGTAAGCCGATGTTAACGCATCGGTTCCACATAATTCATCCTTCCATTCCTCAACTGACGACTTTGAGACCTATTAATCTTTAAGAATTCATCATTTGTTGAAGAAAGTTGCGGCAGAGGATCAGCCGATGATTTCCCAATCGGCTCTTAAACAGAACATCCACCAGGCCAGCTGCCCCCCGAGCGTCAGTCAATGCGAGACTATCGGTGAGGATGCACAGATCGAACAAAGGGTTGTGCAGGTAATTTGAGGCAGTCACTATGCAGAACCAGCCAAACTTGCCCCCATTAATTACCTTCCTTCCGCTGAAAGCCGATGTTGTAGATGAATCACCAACAGCTTAACTGATGCTTCTGACAGTACTGCCGAATTCGCATCTTGAACATGCAGCTGGTAAATCTTGTGTACTTGTACTAGAGTCGATGTCCAAGCATCGGCTATGCTGAAATTTTTTGTACTTTATCAGCCGATTAATCTCTGAATCGGCTCGCCTGGGTACATTTTCGCGGTCTGTACGCCTTGTACCTTCTCCGTATGTGCCCCCCGAGCTCCTTCAGTTCAACGATGCAGCTTCTGGTGAGAATATTGAGATCGTCACCTTGGTCAAACCCGGAAGGCGCGATCCCAAACTTGCCCAGCCGATAGATATTCAAGCTTCCACGAGGAAAGGGCAGTTTCGGGCGCCCAAATTGACGCTCCTGCTAGCACCGTTACACTTGAAGGTCTGCAAACAGTTGAAGGTCCTCGCAGAGTAGGGCCTCGCCATGTAACAGTTTGTACCCCTTGAGTCGATGGCCGTGCATCGGCTTTGAATTCTTAAGTCGATGTCTACGCATCGGCTGTGCTCAAAAATTTCTGTATTTTCGATTTTTTGCGGCCGATTTGTTTACGTATCGGCCCCCATACTTGAGCTGCTCTGCTGGACATTTGACATCCGTTCCCAGCTCCGTATCCTCGTATCTCATCCATCTATGTGCCCCCCGAGCCGATTCTGTCAAGTAATTGATGGCATCGGCTCTTCAGGCATCTGTTGGATCAATGCTGAACACAGACAAGGTATGTTGAGGATAATTTTGGCCGATTGCGGGAATCGGCCTCCCTTTCCATTGCAATGTTTGACGATGGTTTGCAACTTCTCGGATTTCCACTATAGCTACGTGGCATGCTGGAGATAAGATCCTTTGCTTTTCATTTTTTGAGGGCCGATCTCAGGGATCGGCCTTGCCACGTATGTCCAATGTCTTGGACCTGCTACTCCGTTAGGCCGGTGGATAAAACCAGCCTTACCCCATTTTTCGAGGCTTCGATGCGCTCACAACCCTCTAAACTGATTCCAGAGAGCGGCTCTTGGTCATCTGCTTCCCACACGCTCATGGCAGCTAATGATATCTCGATTGAGTCATCCGCCTGAACGACTTCCACTTCATCTCCATCCCACTGTATGATGCATTGGTGCATTGTAGACGGGATGCAACAGTTAGCATGAATCCAGTCCCTTCCCAATAGGACGGCGTAATTGCTTTTGCTGTCAACGATGAAGAACGCAGTAGGTATGGTCTTCCGGCCTACAGTAAGCTCTACATTCAGAACACCTTTCGCTTCTGACGCCTGGCCGTTGAAGTCGCTTAATGTGATGTTGGTCTTGATCAGATCGTCGCTGGAATGCCCCAAACGACGTAGCATGGAATACGGCATTATGTTGACTGCCGCTCCGGTGTCAACCAACATCTTGCTGACAGGCTGCCCGTTGATGTAACCCCTCAAGTATAGGGCTTTCAGATGCCTGTAGCTTCTATCTCGTGGCTTTTCAAAGATAACCGGTCGTGGACCGCAGTCGAATTGAGCCACTGAAACTTCCTCGTCGCTTGGAGCGCGAAACTCCGACGGGAGTATGAATACCATGTTTGTATCAGCCGATGTCTCTGCATCGGCATCAGCCGATGCCTGTGCATCGGCTTTCGCCTGTTTTGGGCGCCATACTTTCTTTGGCGGGCGCGCCTTCGTCTCCAATGTTTGGAATTTCACGGCCAGATCGGGCCGTGCTCTTCTCAACGTGTACAGGTACTGTGCCTCGGCTTCTTCCAGGTTTCGCAGCCGTTGCACCCTACGCTTCTGAGAATGGCTGAGTCCATCAGGGCACCACCTTGGTCGGTGATACCTATCTTCTTCTCCATCTGACTCCTCAAAGTCTTCTTCTTGAGATGACTCAGCTCGCTTGTTGATAGGTGGGAGAGGTCCTAGACGCTCGAACACTGAAACTTCGTTTGTCCTTCTCCTTCGCTGCGTGCATTCTGGGCAGTTCTCGATTGTTGGCAATCGGCTCATTCCTGAGTCCCAGCAATGTTTGAAGAAGGGACAGTTCCAGTGCTTATCCACGTTGTCTTGCTCCCTTGACCTCCCTCTGGCGTGACGCCCGTACCCGTCGTTGTTCCTGTCTGTTCGACGATACCCCCTGTTTGCATCAGACCGACGATATCCTCCATCGTCGTCGTCGTAGCGGCGACGTCGGTCGTACTGCTGCTCATATTTGTTGAGGAGATGCACGGATAATGGGCGTTGATACCGTATGCTTCTCACCTCCTCCTCGGTTAGGTACCGTCTATCGTCGTCTTGGGGCCGGTCGCGTGGAACGGCCTCCTCTTTATCTTTGCCACGAGAGTGGCTGCTCTCTGCTTTGTCCGCGCTATGGCAGTTCACCAGCCTAGCCATATTGACACTAAAGGAGAACCCTGGCTCCCTTATAGAGTGGCTGAGATCTACTGTATTGACGCCATGCGACAGACACGTGTTTCCTTTGAGCTTGATGTTGCGAGAACGGGTTGTCTCAGAGGAGCCGATGAGCTCGGCTTCACAGATGGCCTTCAGCTCATCGTATTTCTTCTTGTGCTCCGCAGGGAGATCCTTGTATGTGATCTGTTCCTCTGCCATCTCGGATGTCGGTGTTGACGTGGATGTTGCAGAAGATGTCCCACCGGGCGTGCCAGAATGTGTTACCCTCCAAAACCCACCGACGGGCAATGGCTGAGCAACACGAAGAGCCGGGAAGCTCCCAGGGCCGCTTAGTGGATCCCTGGCACCTCGCGTCGTCCCGCAAATCTTCTGGCCAACGTCCTGGCGGTTGCTAGGGCGTGCCACCTGACCTAGACCCGATCAGGAAGGTGTTAGTGCTTCGATTGTTCCTGCATGGTAGACACGTAAACATTAAATACGAGCCCTATCGGCTCTCAGGTTTCCCTGTGGATCGGCTCAAGGAGCCGATCGCCCCATGTTTCACGTTGGATTTACAATGGCATGGGGATCCTGCTTGATCAGGACAAAGCTAAAACGATCCACGACAGTTTAGGGTTTTCACCGCATAACCGGAACGTCCTACGTGTGATCGGGCCTAGCAGCTACGAGAGATGATGCAAACCACCCCTACGAGAGGCCTAAAAACCAACATAACGTCGATTCCCGGAACATCCCTCGCAGGGACGGTGAACAACATCTAGCGCACTACCGGATCCTCCGACCCCAGCGTAAGGCCTAACTATGCAGATATTAAACTAATCCTTGCGGAGCAAGGAGCAACTATAACGGATCGGATCTACTAAGTAACGAACAAGCAAGATGCTGCCCTTACGTCTGGATAGACGTAAGGGCAGCTAGGTGTCGAGGGACGGCATTGCCACGCAGATATGCACGTGAAAGCACCAATGCAAGCCCCTAAACACCTAAGGATAAATAGTACTGCTCGCCATCAACAAGGCTTCAGCACGAGCAGTACAAGGTTGACGAATAAACGTGTGCTTACCCGGGAGAAACCCTCGAAGAAAGGGGTGGCGATGCGCCTGATTTGTGTTGGTTGAACGATGATTGTCCTCCTTTTCCGATAACCCTAGATACATATTTATAGTCCAAGGGACTTTCTAATTGAGGCGTGCACCTAACCGTGCACGGGCCAGACTCTATCTCTTTAATCTAAATTACAATACGATCTACTAAATTACAGATACATGGGCAACTTAGCCCAAACTCTCAGCGCAAGGCCGCTTCAAAGATGCTCCACGTGTACGTCCTTCAAGCCCATCTTCACTTACGGCCCATCTCCTGATTTGGCCAAAATCGGGTGGTAACACATGCCCCTGAATTGACAACTCCGATGTTAAGGCAACAAGTATTCTTTGTCTCCCTTGTGTCGAATCAATAAATTGGGTAATACTTCCCTCGAAGACTGTTGCGATCCCCTATACTTGTGGGTCATCAGGACTATTTTCTGGCGCCGTTGCCGGGGAGCATAGCTTTATTTGGAAGTTCACTTGGATTGATAAAGTATGTGGAGTTAATACAATTTTTAATGTGAAAACTATCAAAGTGGGATCCATTGATTGTCCTATATATGAGCCTAAAGAAGAATATCAAACTCTTGTGATTGGATCCATATCAATTCAATATAAGGTAACATGATTGATTTGAGGTTTATTTCTTCTTATGTCATATAAAATTTATTTGGTAGCAAGACTTGATCAACCTTGTTAACAAGTATATTTTAATGCATAAGAGAGCTAAACAACATTTCTTTCTTTCTTTCTCCCTCCACTTATTTTACTTGCTGTAGCACTTTTGTTTTGCAATATGCTTTAGTTGTTTAAGATTTTAGAAATCATTTTCCTGCGCAGTAATCATTAATTTAATACCCAGAAATGTGCATTTTTCGAAGTTCTCTAAAAATTACAAAAATTACACCGTTGGTCCTATTTTTCGACGAGGCACCTGGGAGCACCAGAGGATGACCTGTGGGGCACCAGAGGGTGCCACACCACAGGCCGGCGCGGCCAAGGAGGTGGGCGCGCCACCCTGTGGTGTGGGCCCCTCCTTGCCCCACTACATCATCTCTTCCTCCCAGCATCTTCTCTCTCCCGAAAAAACTCGCACCAAGTTCCTCTCACTCGTGTTTCTGCTCAAGAACTCGCGATTTTTCGATCTCCTTGCTCAGCCCAGATTTCTGTTTGAAATTTGGCACATTTACTCCTTGGTATGTGACTCCTTTGATTGTCCAATTAGAATTTTGTTTGGTTGAGTATATCTTGAATATTTTGCTGCTGTAGATAACATGTTTAGTGAGCTTGCATGCTTGTTCTAAGTGGAAGAAATTAGTTTTGATGCATGTTTAGTACTCTAGCAAGTTCCTATAGTAGTTCCCTTCAATTATATACCTTGAAATCAAATTTTATAATGATTGTTGAAAATTTCAGAAAAGGAAGATGAAGAAATTCAAATTTGGAGAATTGTTCAAGAAAGGAACAACCAGCACCGGTAGGCCCTCGAGGGCGTCCACTCAGATTAGGCGATCCTACAATGAGGATATCATCGCGCCTAGCTTCGCGCCCGAGGAGGACAATGGGGCTCCTAATGCTTCATCCTTCCCATGTTATGATTTTCTGACAAATGCAGGGATATTGGATGACTTCTTCACCCTTGTCAACAGGGCGGGCTTAGCCACCTACGTGGGAGATGAAAGGGAGCAATACTACATGCTCACCAAAATTTTCGTTGAGAGCTTCAAGTTCCACAACACGCAATATGAGCCGACAGTTGCATTCAAGATCTATGATATTCCTGTTACTATGGAATTGGAAGAATTTTGTCGTGCATTGGATATTGCCCCTGTAGGTACAGCAAGGAGGATTGATGACAACCCCCGAGACCTGTTGGAGCTCTACCGAGGGATCACCGAGGATGATTGCCGCACCATCCAGCGAGGGAAGATAAGAAACATTCAACTCCCCGCTATTAAATATTTTGCATATTACATTGCTACTAGCATTTTGGGTAGAGAAAATACTAGCAATATCTCTAGCTACCATCTTGCTTTCTTGAACGCTGCACTTACTGGAGAGACATCTTATCATCTTGGTTCTCTTATTGCTCGCCGCCTGTCTAGCAGGGGGCCTATTTTTGGAGGAACTATTGCACTGCGCATTTTAACACATCTAAAGATTCCTCTTGATTCTAATGATGTGCCATTAACCCCTAGGAGACTAGATATTGCTGCTATGAAGAGCCATCATTTTGTTACTACTGACTCCACTATAGATAATATGGTCTATAGAATGTTGTTTGCTGATGGGAATGAGAAGGAAATCCCTCTTCCCCAGCCAGGTTTGTTCAATATTGACAGGCAATCATGGTCGCTCACTAAGGAGGCGGTGGAGGAACATATGAAGATACAAGAATTCCACCAGCAACATGACTCCGAGAACGCCGAGCCCTCCTACGACTACACCGTCACATACCCCGACGTTTCCTCCAGCACATACCTGGAACCGGGTCGTTCTTCGTCATACTACGGAGACACCACTTCATGGGGACCGTGGGAATGAACTCCACTTAGGCCAAAAGCCTAAGCTTGGGGGGAGGTATACCGGCATCACTCATTCTTTGCATATTATGGTTTCTGGATACTTGTACATACTTGTTTAGTCTCTTAGAGTGGTTTTCTAATGAGAGGGAGATGATATTTGGGGAAGTGCTGTCCAAAAACAGATTCTGGGCTGTTACCAAAAAAATTCGTACGCACAGCCAGAACGTTATTTTGAGTTGCCAATTTTTGAGCATGTGCCCCAGGTTGTTATCTAACTTTCATTAGTTGAACACTTTTTGAGCTGAGCAACGGAAGATTTTTGTTAATTTCGATTTCTGTACTGCTGTCAGGATTTGGCAGATTTCTGTCAACCTGCTTTTCTGTGTTTCTGTTAGTTTGCATTCTTTTGTTTTCTTTGTTTCTTTCCTAAAACACAAAAAGACCAAAAATATTTCTGTTGTTTCTCTTCACCATTTGTTTATTTGGTTCTTTGCTCTTAGTTTACTTTATTTGCTATCGTTGGTTTGTTATGAGAAAACCCAAAAAGATTTTGCTTTGTTTGCTTGTTTTCTTTCGTTCTTGTTTCTAATTCGAAAACACCAAAAATATTTGTTGTTCTTCTTTGGTTTGTAAAGTTCATCATGAGTTCAATGGTCTTCGGTGGCTGGAGCGTGGTTTTCATTTCATATTATCCAAGCTACACAAGTGAAAGGCAATAATGACGATCTACGACAATTGGATTGTGGTGAGAGGCTGGTATGAACTCTATTTGTTTTCATTTTTGTACATATACTCATCCATGTGAGCATGCTTAGTTGGTTCATGTGAGGTATATGTTATTTGAGAAAGTCTAGTAGTTCATGATCTCTCATGTTTAGCTCCAATTTATTAATATGAGTAGCATGTCATGGATGTTTGCTTGCATTGTTTTATTCATAAGTAAGTATGGCATTGTGGTATCCTCCTCTGAATAATTCATTTATATCGACTTGGCACATGCTCACGCATGCATATGACTGAACAAAAAGTCAATTAAGCCTCGATGATTTATATTGCTTCAGAGTTCTTGTATCACTTTTATGCCTCCGTTAATTTATTTTGCCGCAAGCATGATTATGACAGTTACTGCTCTCTTGATTTGTCGCTCCCTAGTCTTTTGCTAGCCTTCACTTGTACTGAGCGGGAACGCCGCTCGTGCTTCCAAACACCTGAAAACCAAGTTGTTCCAAAGTGTCCACCATAAATACCTATGCATGGCATTTCAAACCATTCCAAGTAAATTCTCATGCGCTACCTTTAAAACTTTCAAAATGCTTCTCAATTTGTGTTAATGTTTCATAGCTCATGAGGAAGTATGTGGTGTTTAGCTTTCAACCTTGTCATTTACTTTTGACGGACTCTCATATGGACTAGTGGCACATCCGCTTATCCAATAATTTTGCAAAAAGAGCTGGCAATGGGATTCCCAGTCCCGAATTAATTAACTTAAATAGACACTCCTCCATGGTTTGTGATTGTTGGACGGCACCCGAAGGATTCGGTTAGCCATGGCTTGTGTAAGCAAAGGTTGGGGGGAGTGTCATCATCATAATAAAACTTAAATAAAAAGGCACTCCTTCATGGTATGTGATTGTTGGCAGGCACCCGAGGATTCGGTTAGCCATGGTTTGTGAAAGAAAGGTTGGAAGGAGTGCCACTCAAAAATAAATAAAATGGGAGCCGCTCTTGTGAGTCCGGTTGATGAGGTAGTTAGTGTACCCATTACCATTCGTTGACAACAACAAACACCTCTCAAAATAATTTTACTCCTGCTTTACAAATAAAAAGCTCTAGCGCATGTTAATCCCTGCTTCCCTCTGCGAAGGGTCAATCTTTTACTTTTATGTTGTGTCTCCATTCTTTCTTTGAGCACTATCTTGAGAGCACGACTGTCATTCTTAGTATAATATGCTTGTCTCAAAATATAATTGATTGTGGTATAACTTTGATGCTTTTATCTTTGACAATCACTACTTCTAGTCCTTCTATGAACTCAAGAGGTGCCTCGGCATTTATGTTTTGCCGATCAAATACAGGCAAGCGAGATACCACTTTATCATATTCTCTTATGAACATTGCAATCCTGCTTATATACATGATTCATGATGCTTATTATTAATTGTTGGTACCTCTCCATGATTGACATAGCTGTTGGATGATCTTATTTGCATGTATCTCATTATGAACTGCTTAAGTATTAGCCATAGCATGAGAATATATACATCATATGAGCAAATGTGTTCGTGAAAGTTCTTTTATCGCTCAGTTGTTAACTGAATTGCTTGAGGACAAGCAATAAGCTAAGCTTGGGGGAGTTGATACGTCCAAAACGTATCTACTTTCCCGAACACTTTTGCTATTGTTTTGCCTCTAATTTGTGTATTTTGGATACAACTAACACGGACTAACGCTGTTTTCAGCAGAACTGCTCTGGTGTCTCGTTTTTGTGCAGAAATCCAACTTTCGGGAAAATCCTCGGAATTTATGCAGAAGACCCTATTTTACCGAATATTGACGGAGCCAGAAGGGCAAGAGAGGTGGAGGCCCGAGGGCCCCACACCATAAGGCGGCGCGGCCTAGGGGGGCCCGCGCGGCCCTATGGTGTGGCCCCCTCGGCCGGCATCCGACGCCCCCCTTCGGACTACTTATCGGGTTCGACCTAAAAACGCACGGAGAGAAGTCGAAGTCGCCAGAAACCCTCCAGAGAGCCGCCACATCGCGAAACTCCGTCGCGGGAGCCAGAAGTCTCCGTTCTGGCACTCCGCCGGGAATTGGAGGAGATCTTCACCGCCATCACCGCCAACGCCTCTCCATCGACCAGCCATGTTTCCCCCATCCATGTGTGAGTAATTCCCCCGCTGTAGGCTGAAGGGGATGGTAGGGATTGGATGAGATTGGTCATGTAATAGTCATAAGATTGTTAGGGCATAGTGCCTAGTATCCGTAGATGTCACTTTTATGATATTGTTGCAACTTGTTATGCTTAATGCTTGTCACTAGGGCCCGAGTGCCATGATCTCAGATCTGAACATGTTATTTATTCATGAAGATATTCGTTGTTTATGATCTTACCTGCAAGTTGTATACACATGTCGCTGTCCGGAACCAATGGCCCCGAAGTGACAGAAATCGGGACAACCGGAGGGGATGGTAGTGATGTGAGGATCACATGTGTTCACGGAGTGTTAATGCTTTGCTCCGGTACTCTATTAAAAGGAGTACCTTAATATCCAGTAGTTTCCCTAGAGGCCCGGCTGCCACCGGCTGGTAGGACAAAAGATGTTGTGCAAGTTTCTCATTGCGAGCACGTACGACTAAATATGGAACACATGCCTATTGATTGATTAGTACTTGGATACCGTTTTATTATTATCTGCAAATGCCCCTGCTTTGATTGTTACATGAGTTTCTCTCATCCATGCAACGCCCGTTAAATCCGTCCCTGTGCCTACAGTATTTTAATCCTGCTGTTTACTATAATCACTACTGCTGTCTTTATTTCACCGCTGCTGTTATTTCACTATTCCTACTGCTATAAAACTGTTGCTACTGATAAACTCTTGCGAGCAAGTCTGTTTCCAGGTGCAGCTGAATTGACAACTCCGCTGTTAAGGCTTACAAGTATTCTTTGTCTCCCCTTGTGTCGAATCAATAAATTGGGTAATACTTCCCTCGAAGACTGTTGCGATCCCCTATACTTGTGGGTCATCAGATATCATGTGAGATACTATGCATGTTCGTCTTGTCTGAAGTAGTGGATTTCATGATCAAATGGTTTGAGTATGCATATGTTAGAGAAGAACATTGGGCCGCTAACTAAAGCCATGTATCATGGTGGAAGTTTCAGTTTGGACATACAACCTCAATCTCTTATGAGAATATTAACTATTGTTGAATGCTTAAGCATTAAAAGAGGAGTCCATTATCTGTTGTCTATGTTGTCCCGGTATGGATGTCTAAGTTGAGAATAATCAAAAGCAAGAAATCCAATGCGTGCTTTCTCCTTAGACACTTGTACAGGCGGCATAGAGGTACCCCTTTGTGACACTTGGTTGAAGCATATGTTATGCGATGAGAATCCGTGTTTTCCGAGATAGTAGGACAAGGTGCGAGCACTATTGGTACTCTATGCATGAGGCATGCAACTTGTAGGAAGTATTATGCATAGCACATATGAATTATTACTACCGTTGACAAAATTGTTTCTATGTTTTCAAAACAAAAGCTCTAGCACAAAAATAGTAATCAATGCTTCCCTCTGCGAAGGGCCAATCTTTTACTTTATTGTTGAGTCAGTTTACCCATTTCTTTCTATCTTAGAAGCAAACACTTGTGTTAACTGTGTGCATTGATTCTTACATGTTTACTTATTGCACCTGTTATATTACTCTATGTTGACAAATATCCATGAGATATACATGTTACAAGTTGAAAGCAATTGCTGAAACTTAATCATCCTTTGTGTTGCTTCAATGCATTCTACTATGAATTTATTGCTTATGAGTTAGCTCTTATGCAAGTCTTATTGATACTTGTCTTGAAAGTACTATTCATGAAAAGTTTTGCTATATGATTCATTTGCTTAGTCATTATCTTTGTTAGCAATCTTTTGTTCAGATCACTCCATTCATCTCATATGCTTTACAATAATGTTGATCAAGATTATGTTGGTAGCATGTCACTTCAGAAATTATTTGTGTTATCGTTTACCTACTCGAGGACGAGTAGGAACTAAGCTTGGGGATGCTTGATACGTCTCAAACGTATCTATAATTTCTTATGTTCCATGCTACTTTTATTACAATACTTGAGTGTTTTACACATACTTTACAGCGTTATTTTACATTTTCCGGCACTAACCTATTAACAAGATGCCGAAGTGCCAGTTCCTGTTTTCTGCTGTTTTTGGTTTCAGAAATCCTAGTAAGGAAATATTCTCGGAATTGGACGAAATCAACGCCCAGGGTCCTATTTTTGCACGAAGCTTCTAGAAGTCCGAAGAGGAGACGAAGTGGGGCCATGAGGTGGCCACACACCAGGCGGCGCGGCCCAGGCCCTGGCCGCGCGGCCCTGTAGTGTGGGCCCCTCGTGACGCCCTTTGACCTACCCTTCCGCCTACTTAAAGCCTCCGTCGCGAAACCCCCTGTACCGAGAGCCACGATACGGAAAACATTACTGAGAGGCCGCCGAATCCTATCTCGGGGATTCAGGAGATCGCCTCTGGCACCCCGCCGAGAGGGGAATCATCACCGGAGGGGCTCTACATCATCATGCCCGCCTCCGGATTGATGCGTGAGTAGTTCATCCTTGGACTATGGGTCCATAGCAGTAGCTAGATGGTTGTCTTCTCCGCATGTGCTTTCATTGTTATAGATCTTGTGAGCTGCCTAACATGATCAAGATCATCTATTTGTAATGCTACATGTTGTGTTTGGTGAGATCCGATGAATAGAGAATACTATGTTAAGTTGATTATCAATCTATCATATATGTGTTGTTTATGTTCTTGCATGCTCTCCGTTGCTAGTAGAGGCTCTGGCCAAGTTGATACTTGTAACTCCAAGAGGGAGTAATTATGCTCGATAGTGGGTTCATGCCTCCATTGAATCTGGGATCGTGACAGTAGGTTCTAAGGTTGTGGATGTGATGTTGCTACTAGGGATAAAACATTGATGCTTTGTCTAAGGATATTTGTGTTGATTACATTACGCACCATACTTAATGCAATTATCTGTTGTTCGCAACTTAATACTGGAAGGGGTTCGGATGATAACCTGAAGGTGGATTATTTAGGCATAGATGCATGCTGGATAGCGGTCTATGTACTTTGTCGTAATGCCCTGATTAAATCACATAGTAATCATCGTTGATATGTATTGAATCTTTATTTGTCAATTGCTCACCTGTAATTTGTTCAACCAGCATGCTAGTTATCTTATTGGAGAGACACCACTAGTGAACTGTGGACCCCGGTCCATTCTTTACATCTGAATACATTCTACTGCTTTTACTGTTCTTTGCAAACAAACACCATCTTCCACTCGATACGCTTAATCCTTTGTTTTCAGCAAGCCGGTGAGATTGACAACCTCACTGTTACGTTGGGGCAAAGTACTTTGATTGTGTTGTGCAGGTTCCACGTTGGCGCCGGTTTCACTGGTGTTGCGCCGCACTACATTCCTCCACCAACAACCTTCACGTGCTTCTTGGCTCCTACTGGTTCGATAACCATGGTTTCTTTCTGAGGGAAAACTTGCTGCTGTGCGCATCATACCTTCCTCTTGGGGTTCCCAACGGACGTGTACATCTACGCGCATCAGCGAGCACCCGTGCCCAGACTCGGGGGCTACTCCCATCGGGAGCGCTGGACGCGCTCCCGACAGAACTTTTTTGCACTCTAGGATCATGCCCGGGGACTTGATTCTATGTAGGGTAACGTTGTTTTGCCATCGGCAGTTAACCAACAAAAGTTAGTGTTATCACCAGTATTTGACCAAGCCAGAGGTGGGCCGCGATCAAGACGAATTTGAAGATATATGCGTGGAGAGATATGTAAATCGGCCTTGTGTGTCAAGTTTGGGCTAGTTAGCCCGTGTATCTTTACTTAGTAGGTTACGTAGAGTTTGTCTCGTGCACGGTTTAGTGCACGCCCGCATTAGAAAGTCCCCTGGACTATAAATATGTACCTAGGGTTTATGGAATAAACAACAACCAACGTTCAACACAAACCAATCTCGGCGCATCGCCAACTCCTTCGTCTCGAGGGTTCCTCCGGTAAGCATCATGCTGCCTAGATCGCATCTCGCGATCTAGGCAGCACAAGCCTGCCTAGTTGTTCATGCGTTGCTCGTACTGAAGCCTTTTTGATGGCGAGCAACGTAGTTATCGTAGACGCGTTAGGGTTAGCATCGTTCTTAGCATCATATGCTCGCGTAGTGCAACCCTTGCGCGTCTAGCCGTCCTTGTGCCTCATCATGGGTGCAGGGGCGGCACCCCGCTTGATCTTTATTTAGTAGATCTGATCCGTTATGGTCGCTCCTTGATTCATCAAGGATTAGTTTAATATCTGCAATAGTTAGGCCTTACAAAGGGTTGGAGGATCCAGCGGCATGCAGGGTGTAGTTTGCTGCCCCTAGACAGGATGTTCCGAGGATCAACCTAGTGTTGGTTTTTAGGCCTTGTCTAGGGCTGGCTTACGTTTACCGTGCGTGAGCGCGAGGCCCAATCGTGAGTAGGATGATCCGATTATGCGGTGAAAACCCTAGATCGTCGTGGATCTCATATGCTTTATCTTGATCAAGCAGGACCACCATATATTCGGCCACCTTGGACGAATCATGGGTGAATCGGCTCCGTGAGCCGATTCACAGGATAACCTGAGAGCCGATCGAGGCTCGTATTTAACGTGTACGTGTGTGCCCTGCAGGAAACTAAGTGAGGCATCATCCACACCTTCCTGACCAGGTATAGGTCAGGTGGCACGCCCGACCCAGCATCGGCGCGCGACCAGGAGGCTTTGCGGGCCGTCGCTCCGAGGGACTGGGGCCAGCCGCAGCCCTAGTCATTCCCGGCTCTACCGTGTTGGCCGTCGCTGCCCGCCGGTGGGTTTCTGACGCCAACACATTCTGGCACGCCCGGTGGGACGCATCTTCAACGACAACCATCTCGCCATCCACATCAGAGATGGCGAAAGACACCATACCGTCTTCATCAGAAGTGGCAGAAGAAACTCCGGTCACGTACGGGGATCTCACTGGCGAGCTCAAGAAGAAGTACGACGAGATCAAGTCTGCCCTCGAAGCCGACCTAATCGGCTCTTTCCACAGGACCCGCTCCCATGGCATCAGATGGAAGGGGTTCACACCTGAAGGCGCGCTTGATGGAGTGGACCTGTCCACCCCGTCCGAAGAACGCACCAGGTCGCTGCGTCAGGAGATCAACTTCATGGTGGCTCATTCGCTGCACCGCCATTCTGAGAGCCTGGTGAATACGTTGGAGCGCGTCGCGCTGCGCGTGATCCAGGAGATCATGAGCCATCGTACTCTCCGTCAGGACCAGCCCTAGGGACTCACCAAGGGGAAGCGCTGCTCCATTCCCGTCCCCCGCTGCCATTCGCGTTGGCAGCGCCCGAAGCGCCGAACTCATCGGCTTTTGTCGTCTACAAGATTGGTGGTGACCCCAGTGACTACCAGTTCCTACAGGACGCGCCCAAGGAGATCCCGCACGGATACGCATGTGCATACGTGCCAGACTGCAGCACCTGGGCACCCTCGAACCAGGTTGCTATAGCAGGGACTTCTGGGGCAACAGGAGGAGCGTCGGAGGCAGACCCCGAGAAGCAAACGTGGCTAGCTAAATACGCCACCCCGACGAAACTCCCGAGCCCAGCTCCTGCAGTTGGCTCAGAACCAGAGAAACAGGCATGGCTGGTTAAGTACGCCACTCCGACGAATCTTCAGGGTTCGGCACCTGCAGCCATCACCGCGGATCAAATTTGTACGATCCTGAAAGATCAGTTCGGCATGATGCCGAAGAGAAAGGCGATCGGCTATACCAAGCCGTACCCCAATGAGTACGAATTGATCCCGCTACCACCCAAATATCGGCTCCCGGACTTCACAAAGTTCAGCGGATCAGATGGCTCCAGCTCCATCGAGCATGTGAGCCGATATTTGGCACAGCTGGGCATGATCTCAGCGTCAGACGAGCTGCGCGTGAGGTACTTCTCGCAGTCCCTCACAGGATCGGCTTTCGGATGGTACACGTCGCTGCCACCGAACTCAATCCAGACCTGGAAGCAGCTGGAAGAACGGTTCCACGAGCAATATCACTCAGAGGCTTCCGAGGCTGGCATTGCCGATCTAGCCCAAGTACGACAGAAGCGCGGAGAAACGGTGTCCGAATACATTCAGCGCTTCAGGACCGTTAGGAACCGATGCTATTCGGTTCATGTAAGCGAAAAGGAAGCAGTCGAATTGGCGGTGGTGGGTCTATCATCATCGATCAAGGAAGTGGCCTCCCAGGCGGACTATCCTTCATTAGCACACATGGTGCAGAAGTTGTCAGCATATGAGCAACGCCACCCGGATATCTACCAAGATAAATTCAAGCGCGTGGTTACCATGGTTGACGCAGGCGAAGATGAAGGTCCTACGGGAGAGCGAGAGGTCGCAGTAGCTGAGTGGACTCGAGCTGCAGGCCCAGTAACCTGCAAATGGGTAAAGCCACCAGGGCCTCCAAGAGGGTTCGACTTCGACGTGACGAAAACCGAGCAGATTTTCGACCTCTTACTCGCGGAGAAGCACATAAAGGTACCCGAAGGCCACAAGTTTCCTACGGTGCAAGAGCTGAACGGAAAGCCATACTGCAAGTGGCATAACACGTTCACCCACACCACCAACGACTGCAGGGTGTGGCGTCAGCAGATCCAAGTGGCGATAGAAAATGGGCGATTAATTTTTAACCAGTACGCCATGAAGGTCGACACACACCCCTTCCCCGCCGTCAACATGGTGGAGTTTACCCACCTTGGAGGGTGCCAGCCTGATTTCTCAGCCAACATCAGTATGGTAGAGCTTGGACACCGCTCTGAGAAGGACGGGGATGAGGACAGCTGCTCTCAGAGCAAGGACACTGAGGGGGCCGCTCCATGCGATCGGCTCCGTCAAGATGGCAAGCGCTACGTCACAGAGGGGGAAGTGAAGAACATAAGATACCAACGACCCCTCTCTGATCACCTCCTCAACAAGTATGTTAGTCGATATGACCAACGCCGGCGATACGATAACAATGATGAAAGAGGTCGTCTGACCAGAAACGACGAAAGGCATCGCCGGCATAATCATGATGAGGAGCGACAGGAGCGCCACGGCAGGGAGCAGGACGACACGGACAGGCATTGGGACTGCCCCTTCTTCAGACACTGCTGGGATTCAGGAATGAGCCGATTACCAACAATCGGCAACTGCCCAGAATGCAACCGGAAAAAGAAGGAGACAGCCAACGTGTCTGTGTTCGAGCGCCTAGGGCCTCTCCCCCCGCAAAACAGACGTGCTGAGACCCCTCCGTTGGAAGATCTCGAGGATTCAGAAGACGAAGGGGAATGCGAAGAAGACAGGTGCCACCGTCCAAGGTGGTGCCCTGACGGTCTCAGCCATTCACAAAAACGCAGGGTTCAGCGATTGCGCGGTCTGGAGGAAGCCGAAAGGATGTACTTGCATACGCTGAGGAAGGCACGACCTGATCTGGCTGCAAAAGTCCAGAGGACCCTGGATGAGGAGGGACTGCCGCAAAGAAAAGAGTGGCGCCCCAAGCAAAAGAGAGCCGATGATGACACATCGGCTGGCACAAACATGGTGTTCATTCGTCCGGCGGAGTGTAGTGCTCCACGATTACACAGTGCACCCGACATGGATAACAGCAAGCACACCAACGTGCTAAAGTCAGAGATTGGGCTGGTTTTATCCGCCGACATGGACGAGTAGCAAGACTACGTCAATAAGCAACATGGCGAGGCCGATCCTTGCGATCGGCCCTCCGAAACTGATGAAGGGATATTACAAAACCTTCACCGAACAAGCAACATGGAGGCCGATTCCGGCAATCGGCCCAAATTATCCTCACCATCCATTCTGCCTGGGATCAACGTTTGACCCAACAGGGACTACCTGAAGAGCCGATACCATCAATTCTCTTGACAGAATCGGCTCGGGGGGCACCTAGATGGATAAAACACTAAGTATGGAGGCCGATACACAAATCGGCCTGAAATTTTTAAATTTTTCATAGCCGATGCATGGCCATCGACTTTAGAATTGAGAAGCAGCCGATGCATGGCCATCGACTCAAGAAATACAATTGTCAACCAGAAGGTCAGCCCTAGTGAATTATGAAGAGAAGCCACAATGGAAGAACTCCTCAAAGAGAGAGGTTTAACAGCTCAGATCTTCTCTTCAAGAACAGTGCTAAGGGCAGCTTGGGTGTCCAGATCAGGTTAAAGGTGGGTCGCATCAGATCCACCAAAGGAAGGGAGCCGATCTGACTCGCAAGGGCAAAGAGGCGCACTGAGGAAACTTGGGGGGCAGCCCACCTTGAAGGTTCTCTGCAAACCGATTTACGTGCAAATCGGCTGACTCTGCGTGATCAAGCCCAGGCTAATTCGGCTAAGTTTTGCTTTGGCCAAGACTCGGGGGGCAGCAGGCCTGGTGGATGTTCTGCCTTGCTCTATTTTCTTCGAGCCGATTGAGTTATCATCGGCTGATCCTTCCTTGCAACTTTCTTCATAAATGATGGGCATTGAAGAAGGGAAGGACGAGTTTCAAAGGACCGATGCGGTGCTATCGGCTCATTACGCATTGGCAAAGGGGACGAATCGGTAAGGACAGTAGAAGAGAGAATCGGCTTAATTAAGCTCAGAAGAAATCGGCAAAATCAAATTGGGGAAAAGAAAAAGTTCTTCATTGATAGACAAGATTTCTTACATAAAGAGCTGATTGCTCTCAAAAGACTACTGCTGGTCCTATTCTATGGGCCGTCGCTGCCCTCATCGTCGCCTTCGTCGCTGCCGTCGGCGCTGCTCCCGGCGGGTTCGTCGTCGCTCCAATGGCCGCCAACTGGGCCCTCGTCGTCTCCCTCCTCCTCTCCCTGCTCCCCTTCCTCTCCGGAAGAGGTGAAGTCGCAGGAGAAGTTGTCATCGTCGCTCTCCTCCACCGGTTCCCCAACGGCGAGGAAGCGGAGGTCACTCTCCCCGTCGGTCAAGGATTTGTCATCCTCGGACCATACGAAGGAGTCATGGTCCTTTTGTCCCACTTCGTTGGGGCGAGGATATCGTACGCCGCCTGCGTACCCCACGAGGGCGTCTCCTCTCGGATAGGAGAGGACACGTGGGAGAGATCCGATGAGGAAGAAGAAGAGGAGGACGAGGACATGGTGGCAGAGGAGGGTTTTTTGGAGGCTAGTGCGAAGGGGATGAGGGAGACGACTGTTTGCTGCGGTTAAATAAAAGGGAGCATAGTAAAAATTCAATGCCACAGCAGTTCCCGAGGAGGTGGTGCCAGAACAGTCTAATCGCGCAGAGAAGTTGAGAAGGCAAGTTATCATGATGAAGGACTCTGCGACGTTTCTGCTCTGCCACGACATGACCCGACGAAAAGAGAGCATAATGATTTTGGAAATGTCATTTCCAAAACCAGGGGGGCATGTGTTATCACCAGTATTTGACCAAGCCAGAGGTGGGCCGCGATCAAGACGAATTTGAAGATATATGCGTGGAGAGATATGTAAATCGGCCTTGTGTGTCAAGTTTGGGCTAGTTAGCCCGTGTATCTTTACTTAGTAGGTTACGTAGAGTTTGTCTCGTGCACGGTTTAGTGCACGCCCGCATTAGAAAGTCCCCTGGACTATAAATATGTACCTAGGGTTTATGGAATAAACAACAACCAACGTTCAACACAAACCAATCTCGGCGCATCGCCAACTCCTTCGTCTCGAGGGTTCCTCCGGTAAGCATCATGCTGCCTAGATCGCATCTCGCGATCTAGGCAGCACAAGCCTGCCTAGTTGTTCATGCGTTGCTCGTACTGAAGCCTTTTTGATGGCGAGCAACGTAGTTATCGTAGACGCGTTAGGGTTAGCATCGTTCTTAGCATCATATGCTCGCGTAGTGCAACCCTTGCGCGTCTAGCCGTCCTTGTGCCTCATCATGGGTGCAGGGGCGGCACCCCGCTTGATCTTTATTTAGTAGATCTGATCCGTTATGGTCGCTCCTTGATTCATCAAGGATTAGTTTAATATCTGCAATAGTTAGGCCTTACAAAGGGTTGGAGGATCCAGCGGCATGCAGGGTGTAGTTTGCTGCCCCTAGACAGGATGTTCCGAGGATCAACCTAGTGTTGGTTTTTAGGCCTTGTCTAGGGCTGGCTTACGTTTACCGTGCGTGAGCGCGAGGCCCAATCGTGAGTAGGATGATCCGATTATGCGGTGAAAACCCTAGATCGTCGTGGATCTCATATGCTTTATCTTGATCAAGCAGGACCACCATATATTCGGCCACCTTGGACGAATCATGGGCTCCCTGAGCCGATTCACAGGACAACCTGAGAGCCGATCGAGGCTCGTATTTAACGTGTACGTGTGTGCCCTGCAGGAAACTAAGCGAGGCATCATCCACACCTTCCTGACCAGGTATAGGTCAGGTGGCACGCCCTTGCGACCCGGATCGCGCGCGACAGGCTTTGCGGGCGCGCTCCAGGATCTGCCCGCCGCACTTAGTCATTCTTCTAGGGTAACGTTGTTGCCATCGGCAGTTAACCAACAACAGTTAGGCACGTTACTCATTATCCCTTGCATGAGGAAATGTATCGGATGACTTATGAAGACTTGCAGAAAAACTTCGACAAGGCAAAATATTCGAGTGGTACAACTTGAGTCTACGCACGGATTGCAAGCATCCGTACCTAAACTCGGGGGCTACTCCCATCGGGAGCGCTGGCGCGCACCCGACAGAAGAAGATGACAAGAACAATCAAGAAGAAGAACATTAGGTAAAGCCATGCTTTAGTCTCTACCCGAACTATCTTCGGCTAGACACTCGGGGGCTACTGACGTGGGCACTACCCTTCGGGTAACCGACGTTGCCCTATCCTATATTTCCTAGTTGGAGGCCCATGAAGGCACTTGGAGGCAAGGCGGCCCATCCGGGTGGTGCACCAGAAGATTCCTTGACAAGCAAGACAAAGAAGCAGCCGAACAAGGAAGGATTAGACCTAAAATTATTGTAAACCTAGTCGTACTCGGTTGGACCTCTTGAGACATGGCCTCCTATATAAAGGCCAGGAGAGGGGCTGCCGAGGACGACAATCAATCTTAGCAATCTTAGCCACCAGAAGCTTAGAGCTAGATCATCATAGCGCTTAAGCCATCTCGACGAGATCTCAGCCGGACTATTCGGCACCCCATTGTAACCTATTATCATCATAATCAAGAACAGACAGGCAGGACGTAAGGGTTTTACCTCATCGAGGGCCCCGAACCTGGGTAAATCGCTCTCCCCGCTTGTCCGTGAACCGATGTCTCGTGTCAGCTTGCAGGATTCCATCAACCCTAAGCCCCTATCGGAGGGCATTGCCGAGGAGCACCCTCGACAATCCCCATCCTCACACTACTCCAGCCCTAGCACGCTTAACATTTTCGTTCCTTCGGTTGAGCTTTAATGAAAGAAACAAAACGATAATACTACCATATCAATCCTATTAACCCTTAGATCATGATATCACAACTAATGGTTAACTAATAATAATCATTATGGAGATGCAATTATTGATTTTCTTTTACAAAAAATATAAATTTCTGAATTCATGGAAAAAATTAAAATCTCCCTGCTTTCATATTTTTATTTGGAATTTTGAGAATCTAAAAAGATGCCAATCGGGTAAACCCGAGTGAATTCGAATGTACTTTTTTAGATGATCATTTTGATAGTTTATACATTTTTTCCGACTTCGTATGCAAAAGATAATGCCATTTTATCGAGAAATAAACTTTTTTTTGGAAAAAAATCAAAAATCAAATTTGTTAATTTTCCCTAATAGTAGGTTGCGTAACATACATGAACCTCAAACGATTTTATTTTTTAATTTTTTTATCATCTTACATCATTCAATTAAAACTGAAAAAGACGATTCACAGGGGTGCATGGAGGGAAAAAAGTTCAAAGTTACACCAAGGATGGCCGTAGGCTTATAGATTAAAAAAAGAGGAGGCTAGCAGGCTATCACCCGGCCGGCGTGTACTAATACATGACAACTACTGGATCCTTAGTACATATTTTGGTGTGTTTGTTTTCCTACCTTTCTGCTACTGGCACTTTTTTTTGAGAGATCCACCGCCTTTATTAAGTTACAAACATCGGGATACACACGCCATTAGGTGGCGATAACAACCAAACTTGGCGGCCTAGATCATCTGAAACTACAGACTTAGCTAAAAAATGAGGTTCCTTATTCGAGCTTCTCCTCTCGTGACAGAACGAGAGCTCATCAAAATCCCGCTTTGCATCACTGAGCTCCATAGTAATGAGAGCATAGACACCCCGCGAGCCTTCTTCGATGCTCGCAATCACATTGCTGCAATCGCTCGCAACTCGCACCCGCCGAGCGTTAATATCTCGAGCAAGAGCGATCGCCTCCCGACAGGCCAGAGCTTCTACCATCTCCGCCGCGGCCTACCCGCTCAACACCACCACAGAAGCACCCACAAACTTCCCAGTGTCATCTCTCGCCACTGCCGCTACCGAGCCTCGCCTCGTGTTCTTGCCCATAGCTGCATCGACATTGATCTTGATCACACCGCTAGGAGGAGGAATCCATGCCGGTGACTGTTGTGGGATATTCACCACCGCTCCCTGCTCCTTTCTAGAATCAGCAATGCTCAATTCTGCAAACAAAAAAATGAACAGATAAAGGACCCTGGAAGACATTCTCATGTATCGCCTTCCTCCTCGCATGCCAAATTGCCCACAAGGTCACAAAAACCCTTGTCTGCTCAGAGTGCTTTAGAGTAGATATCAGACTGGCTATCCACTCTCTTGCATCTCCTTCAGTCGAACACTGAATATGTTCAGTTAGCTCTTCATCAACTAAAGCCCATACTGACCTGGCTAAATTACAATCAACCAGAGCATGTCTCCATGAATCTCGTGCCCCACAAAACTAATAGTGATCATCATCCGCCATGTGTCTGCGGTGGCGCACCTCATTCGTGGGTAAAGATTGCTTTGATAGTCTCCAGAGGAACATTTTCACCTTTGAAGGGACCCTAGTTTTCCACAAAGACGTCCACTGCTTTTCAATGACCTCCGTGTTTGATGCCGACGGCCTCTTCTCCAGCTAGGCCTCCCTCTTCTCTCTAGTCTTCACTAGCATCTTGTATGCTGATCGAACGGAGAACACCCCCTTCTGATCATAGTGCCACGCCCAGAAGTCATCAAATCTCCTCCCGCTAAGAGGTATGGACAAGATCAGCTCCACGTCCATTGGCAGGAAGCATGCCCGAAGCCGATCTTCCTTCCATGAAGCTGTACATGCATCGATGAACTCCGAAACTCGCTGTGGCGGTTCAGCTTCCATGCATGGGATCATAGGGCAGAGCATTCCATCCCGCGGCAACCAATGATCTACCCACGGGTCGGTGGACTCCCCATGTCCGATGCGTTTGATCAGGCCTTGCTTCAAGACCTGAGCTCCTTCATGAATCGCCCTCCATACCTGGGAAGGAGACGAACCCACCTCGGCATGCAAAACAGTTGAGTCCAGGTAGTAGCGAGCTTTGAGCACCCTAGCGCTCAATGAATCTGGATTCTGAAGCAAACGCCATCCTTGCTTCGCTAGAAGGGCGAGGTTAAAGAGTTCGATATCTCTGAACCCCAAACCACCCATATTCTTCGGTTGGCACATGTCCCTCCAAGATACCCAACTCGGTTTTCTCTCCCCCTCACGTCTTCCCCACCAAAACTTTCTGATCATCGTGTTGATGTGGAGGCACAGGCCCCGTGGCAATTTGAAGCATGCCATCGAGAAAATAGGGACTGCTTGAGCGATGGATTTAATGAGAACATCCTTGCCCCCCGCCGAGAGAAGTTTTTGTAGCCACCCCTGAATCCTCTTCCAAATACTTTCTTTGATGTACTTGAAAGCCCCACTCCTGGATCGTCCAACATCTGATGGCATTCCCAGGTATTTCTCGCTTAGAGTCTCACTATGGACATCAAGAGCGTCCTTAATCCCCTCCTTTACTGAGCCCGGGCATCCCTTGCTGAAAAAAATGGATGACTTATTCCGGTTAATCCACTGACCTGAGGCCAGACACTACCGATCCAATAACGCTTGGACCTTCCCCGCACTCTCTGTGTCCGCCTTGAAAAGCAGCAGGCTGTCATCTGCAAAAAGGAGGTGACTGGCCGCCGGAGCCGATGGAGCCACCATTAATCCATGGAGCTCTGATGATAAACTGTGGTGTTTTAGAAGGCACGAGAGGCCCTCTGCTGCTAGCAAGAACAGATACGGGGAGATAGGATCCCCTGTCGCACCCCTCTCGAAGGAGTAAACTGACGCAACTTACCTTCATTAAACAAAACCTGGAAGGATACTGTAGTGACTAGTCTCATGACCATATGCAACCATAATCTATGGAATCCCAACTTGATCAAGACCGCCTCCAGGTATCGCTACTCGAGCCTATCATAACCTTTCTCATGTCTAGCTTCAGTGCACAGTAGCGATTCTTCTTGGCCTTGTTCCGCTTCATAAAATTGAGACACTCATAAGAAGTGATGATATTATCAGTAATTAACTCTCCCCGGGACAAAGGCTGATTGCTCCTCCGCTATTATCTCCGGTAGACATTGCTTCAATCTGTTTGCAACGACTTTTGAGGCGATCTTATAAATCACATTGCAAAGACTGATTGGTCTAAACTGACCCAGCTCCTCTGGGCTAGCTACCTTTGGAATGAGAACAACAAACGTCTGGTTGATCTCTCGCATATCATCCTCCCCTTTCAGCACTCTAAGCACTGCTCGGGTCACCTCCTCTCCACACAGATCCCAATGGGTTTGGAAAAAATGCGCTGGGAAGCCTTCAGGCCCCGGTGCCTTTGTGGGAAACATCTGGAAGAGTGTTGTCTTCACCTCATCTCCCGATACTTTTTTCAGGAGCATGTTGTTCATTTCAGCTGTTACCTTTGTGGGAATGACATTGATCACCTCATTCATATTCTCCACTCCCTCCGACGTGTATAGGTTTTCATAAAACGCTATTGTCATATCAGCCATCTCCTGATCAGCCTATGTATAGTTCCCATCCGGACGTTTAAGCCGACATATCCGATTCTTCTTCTTTCGCTTGCTCGCCCTTAGATGGAAGAACCTCGTATTTCTATCTCCCTCAGCAAGCCACTGAACCCGTGACCGTTGCCGCCACATTACTTCCTCACGGTGAAACAATTATACTAACCGTTGAGTAACCTTGACCTCCTCATATGACGGCTGTATCCTCATCGGATCGGCGCGAAGCACATCCAGCCGATTGTTGAGTTGTTTTATCTCCCTTTGGACATTTCCAAAGGTATTCGTGCTCCACACATCAAGCAAACTCGATACTCTGGCAAGTTTTTGCTATAGCTCGCCCATCGTTGTTGCCTGACCTTGTGCAGCCCAAGTGTCCCCAATGAAAGGCTTGAACTATTCGTGGGACTCCCACATAAGCTCATATCTGAAAATCTTATCATCAGTAATTCTCCGTTGTCTAGTGCTCTCCTGCCACCGTAACAATAGTGGACTATGGTCCGATGATGCCCCATTGAGATGTCTCACTGTTGCAAGCGGGAATCTGCTGCTCCATTCGGCCGTTGCAAGAGCCCTATCTAGCCGACAACGACACACAGAACCCCCTGCAACACGTTTCTCAAAGGTCCACTCATGCCCTTCAAAACCCAGGTCCGCAAGCTCACACACATCAACTATCTCGCGGAAGACTGCAATCTGGGCCAAACTCCTCTCAGCTACGCCGAAGTGCTCATTTTGATGAAGCACCACGTTAAAATCCCCTATGCACATCCATGGCAAGTCTGTAGAAGACTTAATGAACTTCAGTACATCCCATGTCTTAAATCTCTGCGAGGTCTGGGCCTCGCCAGTAATTCTCCGTTGTCTAGTGCTCGCAATGAGAAACTTGTATAACATCTTTTGTCCTACCAGCCGGTGGCAGCCGGGCCTCTAGGGAATCTACTGGAAATTAAGGTACTCCTTTTAATAGAGCACCGGAGCAAAGCATTAACACTCCATGAAAACATGCGATCCTCATACCTACGCCTTCCCTTCCAGTTATCCCAGTTGCTGTCACTCTGGGGCCTTGGGTTCCGGACATAGACATGTGCAAACAACTTGTAGATACAATCTAAGCAATAATTATAGAGCTTAAATCTAAGATCATGCCACTCGGGCCCTAGTGACAAGCATTAAACACAACAAAATTGCAGCAACAATAACTTCACAAACTTATATAGATAGACTGATCATAATGTAACAATTCATCGGATCCCAACAAACACAACACCGATTACATCAGATGGATCTCAATCATGTAAGGCAGCTCATGAGATCATTGTATTGAAGTACATGGGGGAGAGAATACCAACTAGCTACAGCTAGAACCCGTAGTCCATGGGGGAACTACTCACGGAGCATGATGGAGGCGGTGGCGTTGATGGAGATGGCTTCCGGGGCACTTCCCCGTCCGGCGGCGTGCCGGAACAGAGATTCTGTCCCCCGAAACGGAGTTTCGCGATGGCGGCGGCGCCCCTGGAGTCTTTCTGGAGTTTCGTCCATTGCTATCGCGTTTTTAGTCGAAAGGGCTTATATAGGCGAAGAGGCGGCGCAGGAGGGCGCCTGGGGGTCCCACCCCATAGGGCGACGCGCCCCCCTTCCAGGCCGCGCCGGCCTATGGTCTGGGGGCCCCAGGCCTCCCCTTTGACTCCCCTTCGGTGTCCTGGTCCGTCTCGGTGAATTATGATGTTTTATCTTCGTTTCGTCGAATTCCGAGAATATTGCCCGAACAGCCTTTCTGGAATCAAAAACAGCAGAAAATAGGAACTGGCACTTCGGCATCTTGTTAATAGGTTAGTTCTAGAAAACGCATAAAAACATTATAAAGTGTGAGCAAAACATGTAGGTATTGTCATAAAACAAGCATGGAACATCAGAAATTATAGATACGTTGGAGACGTATCAAGCATCCCCAAGCTTAGTTCCTACTCGCCCTCGAGTAGGTAAACGATAAAAAGAATAATTTCTGTAGTGACATGCTACTTACATAATCTTGATCATACTATTGTAAAGCATATGAGATGAACGAAGTGACTCAAGGCAACGATCTATATTTGCTAACAAATAGATAACATATAGCAAAACTTTTCATGAATAGTACTTTCAAGACAAGCATCAAAAGTCTTGCATAAGAGTTAACCCATAAAGCAATAGATTCAAAGTAAAGGCATCGAAGCAACACAAAGGAAGATATAAGTTTCAGCAGTTGCTTTCAACTTTCAACATGCGTATCTCATGGATAATTGTCAACACAAAGTAATATAGTAAGTGCAATAAGTAAGCATGTAAGAATCAATGCACAGTTGACACAAGTGTTTGCTTCCAAGATAGAAAGAAGTAGGTAGACTGACTCAACATAAAGTAAAAGAAAGGCCCTTCGCAGAGGGAAGCAGGGATTAAATCATGTGCTAGAGCTTTTCAAGTTTTGAAATCATATAGAGAGCATAAAAGTAAAGTTTTGAGAGGTGTTTGTTGTTGTCAACGAATGGTAGTGGGCACTCTAACTACCTTATCAACCAGACTTTCAAGAGCGGCTCCCATGAAGGACGTTATCTCTACCAGCAAGGTAGATCATCCCTCTTCTCTTTTGTTTACACATGTATTTTAGTTTTATTTATTAGATGACACTCCTCCCAACCTTTTGCTTACACAAGCCATGGCTAACCGAATCCTCAGGTGCTTCCAACATTCACATACCATGGAGGAGTGTCTATTTGCAAAATTAAGTTGCTTACTTATAGATCAGGGCAAAACACGTGAAGAGAATTATTAATGCAAGTTAATTAATTAGGGCTGGGAACCCCATTGCCAGCTCTTTTTTCAAAATTATTGTTTAAGCGGATGAGCCACTAGTCCATTGGTGAAAGTCCAAGTAAATGACAAGATCGAAAGATAAACACCACATACTTCCTCATGAGCTATAAAACATTGACACAAATAAGAGATAATAGCTTTTGAATTGTTTAAAGGTAGCACATGAAGTATTTACTTGGAATGGCAGGAAATACCACATAGTAGGTAGATACGGTGGACACAAATGGCATAGGTTTTGGCTCAAGGTTTTGGTGCACAAGAAGCATTCCCTCTCAGTACAAGGCTTTGGCTAGCAAGGTTGTTTGAAGCAAACACAAGTATGAACCGGTACAGCAAAACTTACATGAGAACATATTGCAAGCATTATAAGACTCTACACTGTCTTCCTTGTTGCTCAAACACTTTTACCAGAAAATATCTAGACCTTAAAGAGACCAATCATGCAAACCAAATTTCAACAAGCTCTACGGTAGTTCTCCACTAATAGGTTTAAACTACATGGTGCATGAGCTTAAACATGATCTACTTGAGAGCTCAAAACAATTGTCAAGTATCAAATTATTCAAGACAATATGAAGCATTTTCTGTTTCCAACCAAATATCAATAAGTGCAACGGTTTTCAACTCCGCCATGAACATTAAAAATAAAACGAAGAACACCAGTGTTCATATGAAAAAGCGGAGCGTGTCTCTCTCCCACACAAGGATTGCTAGGATCCGAATTTATTCAAACATAAACAAAAATAAAAGCACACAGACGCTCCAAGCAAAGCACATATGATGTGACTGAATAAAAATATAGTTTCACTAGAAGTGACCTGATAAGTTGTTGATGAAGAAGGGGATGCCTTGGGCATCCCCAAGCTTAGACGCTTGAGTCTTCTTGAAATATGCAGGGATGAACCACGGGGCATCCCCAAGCTTAGAATTTTCACTCTTCTTGATCATATATCATCCTCCTCTCTTGACCCTTGAAAACTTCTGCCACACCAAACTTCTCATAAACTTCATTAGAGGGGTTAGTACTCAAAAAACTTTAATCCACTTTGGTCATGTAGTGACACATTGCAAGAACTCAATAAAACATTAGCTACAGCTCTCCACGTCTAGAAAGCCTCACTTAAAGTCCACAAGAGACAATGCAAAAAACAGAGACAGAATCTGCCAAAACAGAACAGCCAGTAAAGATGAATTTTTAAGATGTACTTCCGTTGCTCAAATCAGAAAACTTAAAACTAATGAAAGTTTCGTACATATCTGTGGATCACGCACGTAAATTGGCAGATTTTTCTGAGTTTCCTACAGAGAGACCTACTCAAATTCGTGACAGATAGAAATCTGTTTTTGCGGAGAAATCCAAATCTAGCATCAACCTTCTATTAGAGACTTTACTTGGCACAACAATGCAATAAAATAAAGATAAGGAGAGGTTGCTACAGTAGTAACAACTTCCAAAACACAACAATGCAGTAGCAAAATAAAGACATGGGTTATCTCCCAAGAAGTGCTTTCTTTATAGCCATTAAGATGGGCTCAGCAATTTTAATGATGCTCACATAAGGATGAGAGTTGAAGCAAAAGAGAGCATCAAAAAGCAAGTTCAAAACATATTTAAGTCTAACCCACTTCCTATCCTTAGGAATCTTGTACACAAATAAATTCATGAAGGACAAGTGACAAGCATAGGAAGATAAAACAAAAGTAACTTCAAAATTTTCAGCATGTAGAGAGGTGTTTTAGTACCGTGAAAATTTCTACAACCATATTTTCCTCTCTCATAATAATTTTCAGTTTCCTCATGAACAAACTCAACAATATAACTATCACATACAGCATGCTTTTCAGGATCTACAAACACATAATTTTTATCAAACTCAAAAATAGTGGAATAAAAACTTTCAAACCCACTTTTATCAATAATATAACAAGATGATTGATCAATCTCAAAAGATATGGGACTCATAGATAAAGTCAAGAACTCTCCAATCCCATTTTCATTAGTAGTACAATTAATATTATCAAGTAACATAGGACCATCATCTAGAGATTTATCATAAACATTTGCCAAGCAAAACTCTTTAGTACCATGCATTTCGACATCAAGCACAAACAAAGCATTATCATAAGATTTATCAAAGTAGCATGGATTATCATAAATGACAGTAGCATAATTATTCTCACAAGTTTTACTCATAGGGAATATTTCAAGAGAATCCACAGAACATAACATTCATCCTCTTTCGGTAAGCATGGAGGACAATCAAATAGTGTAAGAGATAAAGAGTTACTCTCATTAGAAGGTTGGCATGGGTAGCTAATCCATTCTTCCTCCTTTTGTTCATCACTCTCCTCTTCTTTTTCATCCAATGAGCTTTCAGGTTCATCAATTTCCTCCTCTTTTTTATCCAATGAGCTTTCAGGTTCATCAATTTCTTCTTCCACTGGTTCCTGCAAATTGTGAGTGCATTCTTGTGCATTAATGAGTCTCTCTTTATAATCAATGATATAAGGATTATCATTGTAGCTTTCTATGCAAAAATTAAGGATAGAAGAGACATAATCTTTAAGGTCCTTACAAGCAACACAGGTTTCATAATTTTTAGACATGAAGGATTCTATTTCAGAAGCTCCCATAAATAATACAAATTGTTCTACTTCTTCGAACCCAAGATGAATATAGTTATTCCAGTTATAGTTCATAATTAAAACTTCCTTACTAAAGCCACATTGAAATTTAAGATGTTTAGTATCCTGTTTAGAGCAACAGTTTATATCATGGCGTTTAAGCAAGATTTTAGCAATTGTATTCAATTTTTCTATCACAGCACTCATAACTTTACCCGTTCTTGATTCTCTATAATTATTATATAATTCTATAAGCTCCAAATAGGTTGTGGGTTCTCCCATAACAACAGTTTTTAATTTTTCGGTTTTTCAAAATTTTATGGATTTTTGGGTATATGAGGAAAATAAAACAAGACAAAAAGAAACTAAGCAAAAGTAAACTAGGCAAAATAATACTAGACAGAAATAAACTAAGAACAAATAAACTAGACAGAAATAAACTAGCAGAAAAAATAAAATAAAAGCAGAGAGAGAGGTAGAGTGTACTCCCAGGTGAACTTATGAGTAGAGCTATGCCTCCCCGGCAACGGCGCCAGAAAATAGTCTTGATGACCCACAAGTATAGGGGATCGCAACAGTCTTCGAGGGAAGTAAAACCCAAATTTATTGATTCGACACAAGGGAGGTAAAGAATACTCATAAGTCTTAACAACAGAGTTGTCAATTCAGTTGCACTGGAAAAGCACTAGTAACAGGGTGATGTGAAAGTAGCAATAATATGGGAGCAATAGTAACCGTAACAAAGCAGCAGTAATACGAGGAGATGGCACCGAAAATATTTGATACTACTTCCAATGACATATAGAACGAGTATATGATGATAAGAGATGGACCGGGGTTCCCAGCTATCTACACTAGTGGTAACTCTCCAATAACAAGTGTTGGGTGAACAAATTACAGTTGGACAATTGATAGGATTGAAATAGCATTAAGACAGAACATCAAGTCTATTAATCATGTAGGCATGTTTTCCATATATAGTCATACGTGCTCGCAATGAGAAACTTGTATAACATCTTTTGTCCTACCAGCCGGTGGCAGCCGGGCCTCTAGGGAATCTACTGGAAATTAAGGTACTCCTTTTAATAGAGCACCGGAGCAAAGCATTAACACTCCGTGAAAACATGCGATCTCATACCTACGCCTTCCCCTCCAGTTATCCCAGTTGCTGTCACTCTGTGGCCTCGGGTTCCGGACATAGACATGTGCAAACAACTTGTAGATACAATCTAAGCAATAATTATAGAGCTTAAATCTAAGATCATGCCACTCGGGCCCTAGTGACAAGCATTAAACACAACAAGATTGCAGCAACAATAACTTCACAAACTTATATAGATAGACTGATCATAATGTAACAATTCATCGGATCCCAACAAACACAACACCGATTACATCAGATGGATCTCAATCATGTAAGGCAGCTCATGAGATCATTGTATTGAAGTACATGGGGAGAGAATACCAACTAGCTACAGCTAGAACCCGTAGTCCATGGGGGAACTACTCACGGAGCATGATGGAGGCGGTGGCGTTGATGGACATGGCTTCCGGGGGCACTTCCCCGTCCCGGCGGCGTGCCGGAACAGAGATTCTGTCCCCCGAAACGGAGTTTCGCTATGGCGGCGGCGCCCCTGGAGTCTTCTGGAGTTTCGTCCATTGATATCGTGTTTTTAGGTCGAACGGGCTTATATAGGCGAAGAGGCGGCGCAGGAGGGCGCCTGGGGGTCCCACCCCATAGGGCAGCGCGCCCCCTTCCAGGCTGCGCCGGCCTATGGTCTGGGGGCCCCAGGCCTCCTCTCCGACTCCCCTTCGGTGTCCTGGTCCGTCTCGGTGAATTATGATGTTTGGTCTTCGTTTCGTCGAATTTCGAGAATATTGCCCGAACAGCCTTTCTGGAATCAAAAACAGCAGAAAACAGGAACTGGCACTTCAGCATCTTGTTAATAGGTTAGTTCCAGAAAACGCATAAAAACATTATAAAGTGTGAGCAAAACATGTAGGTATTGTCATAAAACAAGCATGGAACATCGGAAATTATAGATACGTTGGAGACGTATCACTGGGCACTTGTTGGAGTCTCCCTCGACGCTATTAGAGCATCTCCAGTCACGTCCCCCAAACCGTCCCCAAACCGCGCCGGATCGAGCGTTTGGGGGACGTGTTTTGTTCATGCCGCGTTTGGGGGACGTCGCTCCCCAGCCGCGTCCCCCAAACGCCTTCCCCAAACATTTAAAATACTTTTTTTGGCATTTTTATTTCAATTTCCACAAACTAATACATAATTGGGTACGTGGTTTCCACAAACTAATACATAGTTGGAACCGTGGTGAACACAAATATAAAATATTGCAAATAAACTAAACCTAACTAGGCCGTGCATCAGAGGTTTCCAGTGTTCGCTGCTAAGAAAGAACACTCGAGGGCACACCCAGTCACCTAAAGTGGAAAATCCAGCGGGAGGATGGTGCCCTTGTTGGTTCTACCGATGAGGCGAACAGGCAGAAACCTCCGTGCACGTATTCGCTGCAAAGAAACAACAGTCAGCCATCCTCCTCGCAGGTGTTGTCGCCGTGGTAGTCCCTGTCGCCGTGGTAGTCCCGGCGGCAGCGCCTCTAGTCGAAGACCTTGACGCTCATGTCCCTGTTGCCGAAGTAGGAGAACAGGAGGATGAAGCCGGCTTCGAGGCTGTGGTGGCGCGCGAACTTCTCCCAGCCGATGTTGAGGTACATCTTGCCGCGCGCGTCGTAGATCGCGTCGACGATCCACCGGTAGTAGCCGCACGAAGTCTCCCGCAGATGCATCTTGCGCGGGCGTACGCCGCCGACATACTCGGCGAAGGAGTCCGGCAGCCTCTGGATGCCGCGCGGGTCGCCCTTGAGGACGAGGACGAACTCGAACATCACGTCCGGCTCCACGTTCATCTCCGACGATGAAGACGACGGCGTGGGAGGCGACGGCGATCGTTCAGCTATGCCGCGGCCACGACCACGACCACGGCCGCGGCCGCGAGGTCGGCCTCCGCCTCTACCAGACATAGCGTCGAGTCTTGTTAAGAGATGGTGGCGGCTAGGGTTTGGGAGAGAGGCGCTAGGGTTTGTGTGTGAGGGACGATGAGAGGCGCCCTTTTTATAGGCGGAGGGAGGGATGAGCGGTGGCGCTCATTAACGCCGCACGCAGAGCTAGGCGCGACGCGCGTCGCTGCGCCCTCTGCGGGAACTGCACCGTCGCTGCGCGCCAATAACTTCCGTCGCGAGGTAGACGACGCTTAGGTTTAAATTAATTGTGCCGCTAACGGGTCGGCCCTGTCACTCCCCGACTCGCTTTTCGGTGTGTCCGACGTCCCCGGAACGTCCCCTGTGGGACGGGGACGGGGACGGGCTCGGGGCGCCGGACACCACGCGTCTGAAACGCATTTTCTGTCCGACGTGCCCCAAATCCCTTTGGGGGACGCTTTGGAGGACGCGACTGGAGATGCTCTTATAGGCCACGTTGCCCCAAGCGGTATCCGATCCGGACTCAAACCGTAAGCGCAACCGGCACCAGGAAAGAAAAAAAAAGGAATTCGCGCGCGAACGGACGCGCCTGGCGCCACGCCTGAGACGCGACCACCACACGCTGGTCGGACCTTGCGAAAGAGCATTTCTTTCTTTCCTTCCCCACCGCGTGTACGGGCTTCAGCGTACTGCTGCGATTGAAGCTCACATGGAGCTCGCGGTGAGAGCGGCGGCAGCTTCCTGCTCCTCCTACCCGTTGTTCCAGCGCGCCCGCGTCCCCCGCCGCAGCCCAGGCCTGCCACAGCTGCCGGCTCGCCGGGTGGCCGTCGCCGCGGCCATCGCCGTCGACCCGGTACGTATCCCTCTAGCTGCTTCCAGAACCGGTTGCGAATTTGTGATTGCTTGAAAACGGGGGAACCAGTTCTTGCACACCAGCTGTTTGGTGTTATGCTGAGGTGCGAGAGACTGGCAGGAACCAAGATTAGTATATTCAGTACAGTAATCAGTCGACTCAAGGTCGAGCTAGTCGAAGTTTAGCAGAGGTTGGTTTTCAGTTCTGGGAGATGATGTAAAGAGTGAACCTCTCATGGTGGATTAGTGAAAATGTTAGCTGCTGATCGATGTCTGAATCTCTGTTCCCATTACATGTATAGGATGCCTGAAAACTGCGAGCCAGCTTGTAGTAACACTCAGCAGCTAAACTCGCTAGCTTGGCGCTCATGGTGAGCTGCCGATGTCTGAATTTATATTGCCTTACATAAAATGTACGGATGCCTGATATCTGCAATACCCACACGCGAGAACTAATCTCCATGACAAGGTGCTCGTCTATGCTCGGGACAGGAATCAGCTTGTTTAATATCATAGTTACTTTACTGGAAGGGTTTTGTTAAGTGTAAATGAATGTTTTGAGTGCTACTAATTGATGTTATCCTGAGGTGGAACTCTATTCCTTTTGTGTAAAACTGATGCTCGTTACGTAAAAAAGATTCAGGATATCAAACCCGAGCAGAATGACGTTTCGAAGACTGAGGTGTTCGCGTGCCCTGTTTGCTATGAACCACTGATAAGGAAAGGGCCGCCAGGCATGAACTTGTATGTCTAACTCCACGACCTTCATCTCTCATGCATATGTAGATTGGAACTTATGTTGCTTCTGATTCATGCATGTCTCAGGTCCGCAATTTATAGGTCTGGATTCAAGTGTTTGAAATGCAACAAGTCATACACCAGCAAAGACATCTTCTTGGATCTCACTGTCACTTCAGGAGCAAAAGAATACAGCGAGCTAAAGCCAGCTAGAACTGAGCTGTTTAGGAGCCCGCTCGTCTCGTTTCTTTACGAGAGAGGATGGCGTCAGAACTTCAACCGGAGTGGCTTCCCTGGTCGCGATGAAGAGGTACATTTCTAGGCCGCCTCATTCATTCTTCAATTCTGTAGCGTTAAGTGAGTTCTTACTTACCTGCTCTGGAAAATCATACATGTGTCGCTGGTAACTATTTAAGCTTCATGTTTTTGTGTTGCAACCAAAAATTATCACCATTTTTCTTGTCGAGAATTCATATTTATATGTATATCAGTTTTGAGCTTTTGTTGCCTTTATCAGTTCCAAATGGCTCAAGATTATTTCCAATCAGTTGCTGGTGGTATACTCGTTGATGTCAGTTGTGGCAGTGGCTTGTTTGCAAGGAAGTTCGCAACCTCTGGAGCATACTCATCAGTGATTGCTCTGGACTTTTCAGAGAATATGCTCCGCCAATGCTATGATTACATCAAGCAAGACGATACCCCGCTAAACACGTGAGGTTTCGTTCTTGTTTCTTTTAAGATTTTCCTGAATGACTTGAAAATTGTCTTGCGTGTTGCAACATCCACTAAATTTTTTGTGGCAGCTAGTGGTTTGATTTAGTCAAATACCAGAAAAAACTATGATCTATGTGTTCAACATGTACTTGAACACCATTTGATTGTCTACTCTACTATTCAATCTTGTACAACTTCAGAACGTTGCTCTTTTCTGAGTACAGTACAGTAATCATGTATATTGAAGAGAAGTATTCTCTGATGCTTCGAGCACATACTTAACTTTTTTTTGTTCTTTTCGTTCTGCAGGAACCTTGCGCTTGTAAGGGCTGATATTTCAAGGCTCCCCTTTGCTTCATGTTCAATTGATGCCATTCATGCTGGAGCCGCTATCCACTGTTGGCCATCCCCTTCAAACGCGGTATAGTACATGGCTAGTCTGCAGTTTTTATTCAAGTGACTGTAACATGGTTCATAACTTTATATAGCAAAACTTATGTCTGTGGGTTTTTTATTTTATTCCACAAGTCCACTGAACAATGAGCCAATCTGTAATGTTTAAACCACTGTGGGCATTAAATGAAAATAGTGCGCTTTATTTCTTTGAATTTTTCAACGTTCAATGTTTTTGGGGAGCCAACAGCAATAGTTTAGTGCTTAGCAGTATGCTTGGCCAGCTTTGAGCAGATTGCGTTGAATGTCTCAGTTTGAATAAACTTGAAACTGGGGCATCACATAGTAACCTATTCATCTGAAAAGTAGTTTAGCTTTTCAGATTCTTTTAATTATATTGTTTAACAATGATAACATAGTTTCTACATGTTTCTTGTACTGGTTACATTTTTTTAAAACCTTTATATTTGTCTTTCATCTGAACATGTCATTTCTATTAAAATTGGCACCGTATAATGGACCGAGGTTCTGAAGCATTACAGATATCAAATTACTATGGTTTGGCCAAGTTGACAAACTAATCCTTTACATTAGATCCTGCTAATCAGCACTCGGTCCATTATTCTTTATGTCATATGAACTCATTCATCATCATAACAATTTTAACATCTCCTGCCCCTCTTTAAAATTCAGGTAGCTGAAATCAGCCGAGTGCTGAGGCCCGGCGGCATCTTCGTGGGGACGACCTTCTTATCCTCCCCCACGAACAGCGGTCCGTTCTCTGCCGGCGCATTGAGACCACTAAGACAGGTAAAAAGACAAGTCGTGGATCTTCTAGTGCTACTTGATATATTTTCTACCTAGCTAACTAAGGTCACCTAGCCTGATGTACCTTCCTGGCTTTGTGCTATGGCTAGCCTGATGCGGCTTTTCTGCTTTGTGCTGCAGATTGTTGGACCGGTGAACAGCAGCTACAATTTCTTCACGGAAGGAGAGCTGGAAGACCTGTGCAAATCATGTGGTCTGGTTAATTACAGCAGCAAGGTGCAGAGGTCGTTCATCATGTTCTCCGGGCAGAAACCATAGCCTAAGAATAGCATTCGAACTTACTCAGTGTAGCCACAGTATATAAAAATGTATATATTTTCTTTTGCAAAATAGTATATAAATGTATATATATTGATGTTATCTGTTAAAATTCAGTTGGCCGAAGTGCAACTTCTATATACACCAATCAGAGAACTAAACCAAGTGATGATCACTCTCGTTATGGACTGAATTCCAATCGGTCTCCAATTTATATACGCATACCAGATTGCCAGCCCTCGACGACAGCAAGTCGCTGCACCATGGAACACATACTGTCTTGGAAAATGCAGAGGATGTAGGGAAAGAAGCAGTACCAACTTAATATAAATATAAAAATATAAACCATAGCCCATTCTACATACGTGTAGGTCCTCCGTTCCAAATTAAAACAACCAATCGGTAATTCATCTCATTGTCGTTAAAGATTTCATATCATAATCTGTTAACTTTTCGCATTGTCCCCTTCTTAGCATACCATTCTTCATTGTCAATATCCATTACAGTTACTAGACGATCTTGTCCAATTATGAACCTATTAGATACAACATCATTAGCAACTTCAGTACTAGTATATATTAGTGATAATAATAACAACAATAATAAAAATAATAATATGTACATGTGTTTCACACAGTGTAGAGAGTATGGACAGGTAGTATGAAGTTCACAAGAGTATTTTAGTAGTCTCGCCAACAGGCTGGCCCACGGCGTTATGTCGTTCATCCGGTGCCCCCCGCCAGCCCCCCTGGATTGGGTTCGGCCTAGGGCCACCGGATAATAAGTTGGGCCGCGTCAGCGCCAGAACAAAAAATGAGGGCGGCGGCTGGAAGTATTTTTTCACGCCGACATCCCCCATTTTCACGTTTCTAGGTCTATTGGGGGGGAGTGGAGATGCTCTTACATGTACCACATCTTGCGCTAAGCGACCATTGGTATAGCCACAATGATTGAAAGCACCCGTCATCTACAGTTTGTACATTTTTAGAGCAATTTGTAGTAAATGTGCCTTTTCATTAATGAAAAGAGATGGAAAACCCACAAACAATTATTGTGATTGTAACCCTTAAAAAAATGATTCAAATCAACAACATGATTGAGAGCACCAAGCCAAAGTTCACCCATGCCGTGGAGAATGTTAGTTGCTTCCCACCAACATTGCTTATAATAGAACTACATAGATTACTATATACATGTTCATGGCCACGTGTAGCTCATCAAGGACTCCACAACTACAAATTTTAAGTGATACCTTAGCACAACCACAGACAGTAACTGGACAAACACCATAAAGATCGAAGGTAATACGGGTAGCATTTTTAAATTATCAAAAAAACTAAAGACTAGAGAGAACAGACCGAACAAACCAAACAGACCGAACACCCAGACTTACATGTACCACATCTTACGCTTCCTCCCATTGGTATAGCCACAATGATTGAAAGCTCCCGTCATCAACAGTAGTTATGATTGTACACTTTTTATCACATGCAGCAGATCTTGGGCTTCCTCCCATTGATATAGCCACAATGATTGAAAGCACCCGTCATCTATAGTAATTATGATTGTGCATTTTTTTAGAGCAATTGGTGGAGATGTGCCTTCTCATTAATTAATAGATGGAAAACCACAAATAGTTGCAGATAATTGTGACTGTACACGCAAAAAAAAAAAATGATTGAAAGCACCATGCCAAATCTCACCCACTCCGTGTACAGTTTAGTTGGTGCCCACCACATTGTTAGTTTTAGACTTGTGGTCCAATAGAACTATCGAGATCGAATACTAATTGTGGTATATATATGTTCACGGCTGCGTACGGCTAAATCTCAAGTAATATACCCTTTGCATGCACGGAGGGTGCGACTGGATGGACACCAACCAGTCCGCCGAAGCGAAATGGTCGCACGGGAAGACCATCCCGGTGAAAAACGTTCAAGCTCTGGCCTCCGATGCGGCGGAGCTGACAGATGAGGCCATCAAGCGGTACATCAGGCCGGCGAGGACCAGCGACGTCGTTGCTCATAGCGGCCAGAGCATTCCCATAATCGACCTTGCTAGGCTTCTTGATTCCCAGACCTACCTGCTGGAGGCTGCCAAGCTCAAGTCTGCATGTGAGGAGTGGGGCTTCTTCCAGGTACGATTCCGTCTGTTCAAAGTAAATTCCAGGCCTAACCCAACTCACATGCTTCTTCCTTCGTATTTCATGCGATGTATCAAGATTATGTATCGGTGCACTCGGTTTTATGTACTTACACGGCAAAGCCGAGACACAATATTACTACTCGGTGATGGATCTAACCCAACAACTCGGACACAAGGACATGCACGTAACTAATGTTATGATTAAATTCCAAGAGATGGTGGTTATGGACATATTTGATTCTAATTTAAGATTCTTTTTTGGGTGTGGAAAGACACCTGGAATTTTTTTTTTTTGCTGATTGGGACAAACATGACAGATCACTGTAAAATTTAGGGAGGATAAAAGCTGGCAAATGTTTTGCTAAATGGGTTAATACGGATGAAAATTTATTAAATAGGGGTAATCAATGTAAAAATGTTAAATAAGGAGGTAAATAGTACTAGAATTCACGCTTTTTCTCCAAGGACCCAATAAATATAACATACTGCAACCTACAGGTGCAAAACCATGGAATTCCTGACACTGTTCTTGAGAACATGAGGAACAACATGGAGCACTTCTTCGGACTTCCCTTGGACGAGAAGAACAAATTTGGGCAGCTGCCTGGAGACCTCCAAGGGTACGGCCAAGCATTCGTGGAGTCCGAGCATCAAACCTTGGACTGGTGTGACAGACTATACCTGGTGACCCAGCCACCACAGGAACGCGACATGCGACCATGGCCAACAACTCCTGCTTCCTTCAGGTAATCACATCACACTAGTCAAGAGTTGAGACAAACATTGTCTTGGACTTGAAACAACAGGAATAATGTTGTCTCTGTCTCTCTCTGATATGGAATTGTTTCAATGCAACAGGGAGTCCATTGAATCGTACTCCTCTGAGCTGATGAGGGTGACTGGTTCCCTCATGGGAATTATCGCCAGAAACCTAGGCGTTGAGCTCGACCGAGATACATACGCGAATCAGGCATTGAGGATGACATACTACCCTGCATGCCCCGTGGCTCACGACAAGGTCTTGGGGATTTCACCGCATTCCGACATTTCTATTCTGACGCTGGTGTGGGAGCTGAATCTGGTGGAAGGGCTCCAGATCAAGAGACAAGATGCATGGGTTCCAGTAAAGCCCCACCCAAAGGCATTGGTGGTGAATGTTGGTGATTTTCTTGAGGTATATGTTTCTTTCTCATTAAGATCGTAAAAACTAAAGGAAGACGTATCTTCGATCTAATGAGCACTCTTATTTGTAGATATTGACAAATGGGAAGTACCAGAGCATCGAGCACAGGGTCGCCGTTAATCCTCACAAAGAGAGGATGTCCATTTCTGCGTTCCACCTCCCAAAGTACGATATGAGCGTGGGTCCGATTTCTGAAATTCTAGCTGGAGGAGAGCTCAAGAAATACAAGACCCTCAGAGTGGACGAGGTTGCTAAAGTTGTTTTCTCGAGCAAACTGGACGGCAAGAAAACCAAGGAGTACGCTATGTTTAGCGTGTGACTCTACAGGAGCAGAAATTCCTACTACATCGATCGGTACTATAAATAAAATAGCTATGCTCCAAACATTTGCGACCCCGACGTTGGCCTTACGATCGATGTACTCCATACGACCGTTCCTTAATAAAGTAAATAATGAGAGTGTGTACATCTAGTATATGTAAAATATGTGTGGCAGAAAAATATTGACATGGACAAAAAAAAATAGTTGGATGCAACTTGCCGAATAGTATACTCAAGTACACAGGCATGGTAGTACATAGAGATACTAAGAAATACCCTATAATTAAGAAATGGCATTCACAACACAGCTTTCACAAAACTTGCCCTTCACAAGGGTGATAGAGAGGAAGGCGATGGTCTCTTTAATAATGCTCATCCCATCAAAAATTTGGAAATGGCGCAACACAAAAGTTCTCCGCAACACATTCATTACCGCGAACATGATCATCGCTAGAATCAAAGATGAAACCAAAGCTTGGAGCCTCGCCGGAGCTACATTTTTGAGCTATGTAATTCGGGGTGAAAGAGCATTTTCAGTTTTCTTGGGTTTTGTGTGTTTGTTAACAACACACGAACAAATTTTACCTTGTGTGCTCAAGTGTGTAGGATTAAATTTTAGCACTATAGAAATCCGGCTTTATCCTAGAATACAAATCAGTTTGCATTGAGATTTTACACCATTACTGCATACTACGATGGTGTCGCCTATTTAACATGGACGTAGACCACGAGACAAAGTGCATCACTTAAACCTAAACCTCTATGTTTTGCATAGCGAAGGGTTTTGGACCAGCAAAAAAATTCTCAAAGCGAGGATATGACCGTGTGCCTTTGCCATGTCCAGTTTGTGCCCACATAAACAAGGTCATATGCCTTTGACATGGCTAAGTTTTTGGCCAACTGGTCTTCTTTTTTGGCTCAAGGGGGGGGGAGGGGGCGCTGCCTCGGTCTACCGTGAATATGAAAGCTTAGGCTGCACCACGGGCAGCTGCTCATACTCATCAGCTCATGCGACAACCTGCTAAGATCAAAGTCATGGTTGTTCATTTTGGAGATCTGGATCCACTTTTTTTTTTTATCTATGAGAGTGGGCCTGTTGTTCACCAAGGATCCGAAAACCCTTCTGGGGTTGCAGATGTATTTGATCGAGGGCGACCTCCAGCATTTCGATCTCGCTTATGGCCGATGCTCACAATGCTTATTTTTGCCTAAAGTCGACCAGATAGCTCTTAAGACCAACCTATTTTCACACCCTCAAAGAAATTTGAGTTGGAATTTCGTTTAATTTTTCAGCCGGTATAAATCAATCGAAGAAAAGAAAAACCTTTTTTTGAGAGCAAGAAAAGAAAAACCTTGTGTGTCAGTGTCACCATCGCCTGGGACGCCGTAGGGTTTGGAGGCGATGGCGGTAAACTTGGCTGTAACCGTGTCGGTCCAAAGGAAATCCGACTGGCACACGAACACGAGTACGCACAGCATATTATCTCCCTCGCCAGCATAGCCCTTCTCGTGACAGATCCGTTCTCTTTTCTCCAATCAGATCAGAACCATCCCGCCGCCGATCGATCGATCTATGGCGGCAACGACGGAGCAGCAGCCGCCGCGCGGTACCAAGCGCCCGCTCGGGGACGGCGACATCTACAAGGCCTCCGGAGCACGACGTTACGGCGTTGGTTCCGCCTACCACGACGAAGAACGCGCCGGCGGCGGCGGCTCCTCCCGCGACGACACCGGGTTCCTCGACGAGAACGGCACGTTCATCGAGCGAGCGGCGAGGGGCGCCACCAAGGAGGACGCCTGGCTGGGCCCCGCCGACACCGCTCCCGCCGGCCCCGCCGCCACGAAGCGCGCCAGGAAGGCCCTGAGGAAGCAGGAGGAGGACGAGCGGCTCGTGGACGACCTCGTCGCCTCCCGCGCCGTGTTCGACATCAGGAAGCGGATGGTCGGGATCCTGGAGCCCGGCGAGACGGTCCCGCGCGCCCTCCGGCGGCTCAAGGGCCTCGGCGGCGGCAGCGCGCGCGCCGCCGCCGGGACTGCTGGCAGCAGGATGGACGAGGAGACGCGGCGCGCGTTCGACGAGCTGACGGACGCGGCGGCGGAGCTGTTCGACCGCGGCGACCTCGACGCATACTCCCACGACCGCGAGGCGTTCGAGAAGGCGGCGTGGGTCTACGAGTACCGCCGCCGCGCCCGCGCCTCTGCTTCCGCTTCCGCTGCCGCGCAGGAGGCCGAAGAAGGATACCAAGCCGAGCCTACCGCCACCACTCGTGACCACGTCGACGCCGGAGCGGAAACAGCCACAGACGTTGGCGCCGGTGGACAGGCGGTCGATCCCGATCAGCCGGATACGCCGGGCGACGCTTCGGGTACGGCGGCGGCGGAGGCTGGCGAGGGAGCCGGCGTCGGGGGCTGGGACTACGTGTACGATCCGGCGTCGGGGTACTACTACAGCAGCAGCACGGGGTACTTCTACGACGCCGCGTCCGGGTGCTACTGCTCTGCTTCTACGGGCAGTACATGGTTCTACTACCACCACGACGAGGGGCAATGCTCCCGCACCGGCAAAGAGATGGAGTAGGCGTGTGAGTGCTGGAAATTTTTGGATTTTGGCTGACCATGTATGTATTCTGCCATTTTGGTAGCAGGGAGAGGTTATGAACGTCGTTAGGGCGATTTATCGTAATCTTTCTTATTCAGCGTAGCAACCAGTAGTTACAGTCTGATCCACTGTTCACATTTTTCATGCTTATTTCATCGCTGCTGTGATAGCTTCAGAATGCATAGCGGTATGTTCAAACCTGATTTCTCAAGCTCCAGAACCAGCAACCTCGTCTAGGATTTGCGAATCAAAAAACCCCAACCACTCGTACGACTCTGATCAGGAAAAAGAGGCTCCGTCAGTAAAAGATTTGGCCTTCGTCATTTGGCCTACCGATGAAATCATAGCAATCAAATGATTTGGCCTGAACGATAGGAATCAAACAATACGGGGTTCATCATTCTACAATACTTTGCAAATCATAGGAAGCAAATAAATCCAGTGGTCATTATTCCACATTATTACAAACCACATTTAAAAAAATCAGTGTTCATCATTGTATGCAGCCATTGTGCATTCGTGCAAAGATTATAGTGTGAAGACAGCACCACTTCACTCTCATGCCCGTCAGAATCCACAAACCAAAGCACACAAAACCCAAAGAAGAGGCATAAGTAGCCCCGGAAACAGTACACAGTAAAGGCCTGAATATTTGCAAAGCCTCCATGTGTCCTTCATATCCCCGTCGTCATCACAAGGAAACCCGCCTAACAGTTAGCAAACGAATTAGAAACATATACTGTAGCAGAAAGCATATGGCCTTTTATTTACTTTATTAAAGATCCTCGGCTAATAGCTACAATAACATTTACTGCACACAATGGAAAAAAGAAGACATCAAAGCAGTTCAAATATGTACCTTCCACGGTGTGTACAATCTTTGATGCAATCTGGACCAGTAGTGGATACACAATCGCTCGAACTCGGGCTTGCAATGGCAGACTATAAACATATCAAGAGACTTGGGCAGTGTTCCAAGCAACCGCATATTCATGCAATCAAAGATCCCGAGTTCCTTGAGTGATGTGAGGTGCTCCATGTCTGGTAAGGCGTCCCAGCTGCATTTCCGAAGATGTAGCAAATGAAGATGAGTGAAAGCCCTTAGCACAACAAGAGCAAGGTCCGGTTCTCTCCAACTTTCGAGTTTAAGTTCTTTTAGGTTCTTTGGGCCGCCGTTATGCTCACTCATCATCCATTTCGGTAACTTCACCCCGTGGTACCCGTCTATTGATAGTTTTTCAAGATACTTGGATGGACAAAGACCCTCAAGTACCTCTGCTTGAACTTCTGGACTGCAGCTCTCACTCACCCACACAAGATCCAACTTTGTGAGTTTTTCCTTGCCAGCAAGATTAGCATCAAGAGCCTCCTCCTTGCTCTGAATATCGTCAAGACCGAAGATCCCCAGCTCTTGAAGCTTGTTTAGGTGTTTCAGCTGATGTAACTCATACCCTTGTTCCTTACGTAGGAAGAATGGTACTAACATTTGAAGCCATGCCAGCCCGCCAACGTTTGGAAAACGCATAATTGCTTGGGGGATTGCACATCGCAAATTGATGAGGTTCATCATATCTTCATTAGTTTCTCTAAAAAACATATCTTCACTATTATTAGAAAACACCAGTTCTGTGTAATCACCAAAGTCTACCACCTGCATGTGATAAAGTTCGGTAAAATTGCCCGGCACAGTTAGCTTCATACGTTGATTCATGCGAAAAGCAAAATAACGCAGATGAGTCAGTCGACCAATGGAATCTTTCAATACGAACACATACTCGTTAAGATCATTTCCATTAAAACCTAATTTCAGTACCCGCAGTTTCTGCAGCCCCATCAGCATATCGAACATACGCTCAAAGGCTTGCCACTCAGTTGAATTAAGCTGTATACTGGGATGGATGATGAGAGTGCGCAAGTTTTTCAATCCAGATATCTTCTCAGTAAGCATCTTGCTATTATAAGTCCCAACAAAAATATAGCGAACATCTTGAGGAACTTCCCCTGTGAAGTCTTTCTCGATCCTGAAGCTATCTTTTCCAGCAACCTCCTCTGCTAAATCACACATCAGATCATGAATTGTGAAGTAATAAACATCACGTAAATCTCCATCTATCAAAGATGATACTTCTTTCCCTCCTAATTCCAGAAACGAGGCCGACAACAATTCATCAAAATAAACCTTAGCAACATCTTCCATTTCCTGTTCAGGCCCACTCGTATTTATAAACCCTTCTGCCACCCACAGTTTAACTAATTCATCACGCTTCAAATGATGTCCTCTGGGAAAAATACTGCAATATGCGAAGCATCGTTTGACCTGCTCATCGAGATACTGGTAGCTCCACCGCAGAGCTCCCATTGTATCACTCAAAAGATCCCGATCTTTCTCACTCCTCCAAAACTCAACAGTCTGCCTCTCACGGAGCCGTGATCCCACTGTTCTGGCTGCTAGAGGTGATCTCTTCAGCTTTTTTGCAATGTCCTCTGCAATCATTTCAAGTATTCTTCGATCATTGTCGCCTACCCTTGCATCTCGAAGTGCATAATGCTTGAACATTTCAAGGAACACTTCATCATCCAGTTCAGATATTGGAATACATCTCTCTTTCTCAGCACCCAGAGTTACCAATGCAGCTTCAGTTCGACTAGTCACCAATATTCTGCTTCCAGCCTTTCCAACATGCAACGGTGAAACTAACTTCTGTAGTTCTTCACGGCCTTCCGAGTTACTAATGTTGTACCAGACATCATCCAGTACTAACAAAACCCGTTTTTCACGCAGTTTCTCCTCTAGACTTTCCTTTAGGACGTTAAGACTATGGAATTTCGGGCATTCTTTCACTTTTTTTTTTCGAGGGGATGGCATTCTTTCTCTGCAGCCCCTTTGGTAGCCTCCTCAAACATATCCATGAAAATGGAATACAGATCAAAGTTCTGAGAAACATGAATCCACATGATAATATCAAAATGGCCTTCCATTTCCTCTTGCTTGTGCCTTTTCTCATGATCATAAACAAATCGTGCGAGTGTTGATTTCCCAGACCCGGCGATGCCATGAATGCCAATTATAGAATAACCTGTACCACATGCAGTATTTGCTTGACAATGGTCTTCCTTCTCATGAAGTATTGCTATGATCTTGTCACGATCTTGATCTCGACCAATTACTTGTAGAGGACCTACAGTAATGCCTGCACTACGTGAACTGGTAGCAACAACTCGTCTCCCCTTATCATTACTTACGCCTGGCAAGTTCAGTTGTTCCAAAACTTTACATGCATCGCTTACAGCACTTTCTATCTTATTTAGGCTCTTCGCCAACTGCGATTTTGACATGCCACTCTCCTGCCAAAACAAAACAAAAGCACAGGTAAGTCGAGGTTACCAAGAACTTCTCCTTTTAAAGAATATATACAATTCATTTTCTTCTAATGACTATATACGATTATTGCATATCCCAGTCCAAAGTAAGCATTCTCTCTCTCTCTCTCTCTCTCTCTCTCTCTCTCTCTCTCTCTCATGTTAATATCTAGAGAAAAGCAAGGACCGTGTGAAGATGATAATGGCTGGAAGCTCTGTATTTCCCTAGTTTCTCACATTAACATATAAATCAACATGGAACAAAAAAATATGGGAAGACGTACGACAAAGCGACACACATCCTGTTATATTGTGATCCAAATTCCAAGAAGAGGCTAACTTCTGACGAGCGGAGCGAGGCCCGTCGCCGGTAGGCTTGGGCCGAGCGAAGCGAGTCTGAAGTTAGCCCACACCGAGGCCCAGCAGGTGCACCTGGGGGGTGCGGGGTAAGCCGCCGCTAGGTACGGATCGTTGCCACCGTCTATATATTTTCCCTGTAAGCCGCCGCTAGGGTTTCATCGCATCATTGTACACCCACGGCGTTTGTAAACACCACCGAAATAGTGAAGTTTTGCTGGCTGGCGCCCGTGGTTTTTCCCTTGTGTGTTGCAAGGGTTTTCCACGTTAAAATCTCGTGTCCCCTGCAGTGATTTACTTTTCGTTCTTCGTTTATTGTACATCTCGATTTATAACAAGTGGTATCAGAGCCCGTGTTCTTTGGATCTAGGGTTTACGAGATGTCGTCACTGAAGTTCGATCTACCGCAGCTGGACTACACCACGAGATTTGCTTTGTGGCAAGTGAAGATGAGGGCGATTCTCGCCCAATCTTCAGATCTGGATGAAGCGATCGATGCTTTCGGCGAGAAAGCGAAGGATACCTGGACCGATGCGGAGAAGCGGAAAGACCGTAAGGCTTTATCGTTGATTCAACTCCATCTGTCCAATAATATTCTGCAGGAAGTGTTGCAGGAGAAAACCACCGCCGAGTTATGGGTCAAACTAGAGGAGATCTGTTTGTCCAAGGATCTCACGGGCAGATTGCACGTGAAGATGAAGCTGTTCTCGCATAAGTTGCAAGAGGGAGGTTCGGTAATGAATCACATATCTTCCTGGAAAGAGATTGTTTCTGATTTGCAGTCTATAGAAGTTAAGTATGAGGATGAGGATTTAGGTCTTCTTCTTTTATGCTCGCTGCCTAATTCTTTCAGTAATTTTCGTGACACCATATTATTGAGCCGCGACAAACTAACTCTCGCGGAAGTTTATGATGCTCTCCAACAAAAGGAGAAAATGAAATCTATGGTGCAGGCTGAAAGTTCGTCCTCCAAGGCGGAGGCATTAGAGGTCCGTGGCAGGCCTGAGCAGCGAGATAACTACTACCACAACAACAGAGATAAGAGCAAGGGCGACAGAGGTCGCTCAAAGTCCAAAGGACGTGACAAGTTCTGCAGGTATTGTAAGAAATCTAGCCACAATATTGATGATTGTTGGAAGCTGCAGAACAAGGAGAAAAGAAACGGAACTTACCAACCGAAAAATAATGATGGTAATGGTAAGGCTGCCGTTGTCACCGGTAAGGGTGAGGCTGCTGTTGTTGCTGGTAATGATAGTTCTGATGGAGATTGCTTAGCTGTCTTGGCTGCATGTGTTTCACGTGATGATGAATGGATTCTTGATACTGCATGTTCGTTTCATATTTGCTGTAACAAAGATTGGTTCAGTTCTTATGAGTCTGTGCAGAGTGGAGATTTTGTGCGTGTGGGGAATGACAACCAGTGCAGCATTGTTGGCATTGGTTCTGTTCAGATCAAGACCCATGATGGGATGACACGCACGTTGACAGGAGTGAAACACATACCCTCCATGGCGAGGAATTTGATCTCTTTGAGTACCCTTGATTGTGACGGGTACAAGTACAAAGGTGGGAACAAACTTTTGAAGGTATCATCAGGTTCTCTCATTATTATGATTGGTGATATGAATTCTGCGAAATTATATGTCCTTAGAGGTAGCACTTTGCCTGGTATTGCTGCTGCTGTTAGTTCTGATTCTAGTAAGACTAACCTTTGGCATAAGCGTCTTGGACATATGAGTGAGCTTGGCATGGCAGAATTGACAAAGAGAGAGCTAATTGATGGCTGCGATTTTGGTAAACTTGAGTTCTGTGAGCACTGCATCTTTGGTAAGCATAAAAGAGTAAAATTTAATGCTTCCGTTCATACCACCAAAGGCATTTTAGATTATGTACACGCTGATGTTTGGGGTCCGTCCCGTAGAACTTCTAATGGTGGTGCTAATTACATGCTTACTATTATTGATGATTACTCAAGGAAAGTGTGGCCATATTTCCTGAAACATAAATCTGATGTTTTTAATGCTTTTAAGAAGTGGAAAGTTATGGTAGAAACCCAAACTGAAAAGAAGGTTAAGATACTCCGTACTGACAATGGTATGGAATTTTGTTCAAATGAATTTGATGAGTTTTGCAGCAATGATGGGATGGTAAGACATCATACCATTCCGTACACCCCTCAACAGAATGGCGTGGCTGAACGCATGAACAGGACCATTATTTCGAGGGCTCGCTGCATGTTGTCTAATGCAAAGATGCATAGAAGTTTTTGGGCTGAAGCAGCCTCCACCGCATGTTATCTCATCAACAGGTCACCTTCTGTTCCACTTGATAAGAAAACTCCAATTGAGGTATGGTCTGGTTCGCCTGCTGATTATTCAGATTTGAGAGTTTTTGGTTGCACTGCTTACGCTCATGTTGATAATGGAAAGTTGGAGCCAAGGGCTGTTAAGTGCATCTTCCTTGGTTATGGTTCAGGAGTTAAGGCATATAGATTATGGAATCCTGAAACTAAGAAAATTGTGTTGAGCAGGAATGTCGTTTTTAATGAGGCGGTTATGTTTAATGATAGTCCGTCTACTGATATTTCTGATGCTATTGATTCTCCTGATGTTTCTGATGATGAGCAGCACAGAATTGGCGTGCAGGTGGAGCACGCAAAGGAGAATGAAAATGTGGTTCCTGAAACCAACAATGATGATAATGATGTTCCACCTTCACCACCTTTTGTTCAGCAACAAGGACGGTCTATTGCTGCTGACCGCCCTAGGAGAAATATTGCACCTCCTACCCGATTAATTCAAGAGTGTGATATTGTTGATTACGCTTTGAGTTGTGCTGAACAGGTGGAGCATGATATTGAACCAGCTACATATACTGAAGCCATTGCTTCGGTTGATAAAGAGAAGTGGGTAGGTGCGATGCAAGAAGAGATGCAATCGCTTGAGAAGAATGGCACATGGGATGTTGTGCACTTGCCTAAACAAAAGAAGGCTGTCCGCTGCAAGTGGATATTTAAAAGAAAGGAAGGTTTGTCTCCAAATGAGCCTCCACGGTTTAAGGCAAGGTTAGTAGCAAAAGGTTTCAGTCAAATTCCAGGTGTTGATTATAATGATGTATTCTCCCCGGTTGTGAAGCATAGTTCTATTCGTGCTTTCTTTGGTATTGTTGCTATGCATGATCTTGAGCTTGAGCAGTTAGATGTAAAGACTGCTTTTCTGCATGGTGAGTTGGAGGAGGAGATATATATGGACCAACCTGAAGGTTATGTTGTGCCTGGTAAGGAGGATCTTGTTTGCAAGTTAAAGAGGTCCCTTTATGGTCTGAAACAGTCGCCACGACAGTGGTATAAAAGGTTTGATTCATTTATGCTTACACATGGTTTTGAGAGATCTCAGTATGATAGTTGTGTGTATATCAAGTTTGTTAATGGATCACCTATTTATTTGCTGCTATATGTTGATGATATGTTGATTGCTGCCAAGAGCATGAAAGAGATCACTATTTTAAAGAATCAATTAAGTAGTGAGTTTGAGATGAAGGATCTTGGTCCTGCTAAGAAAATACTAGGCATGGAAATTAAAAGGGACAGAAAGTCTAGTTTGTTGTTTCTTAGTCAGGAAAAGTACATTGAGAAAGTTCTTCATCGTTTTAATATGCATGATGCAAAGTCAGTTACTACTCCTATTGCTTCTCATTTCAAGTTGTCAGCTTTGCAATGTCCTAGCTCTGAAGATGATATTGAGTACATGTCTCGAGTTCCCTATTCTAGTGTTGTTGGTTCCTTGATGTATGCCATGGTTTGTTCACGTCCTGATCTGTCATATGCTATGAGTTTGGTCAGTCGATACATGGCTAATCCTGGTAAAGAACATTGGAAAGCTGTTCAGTGGATTTTCAGGTACCTTCGCGGCACATCAAAAGCTTGCTTGAGGTTTGGCAGGATTGGTGAGGGGCTCGCCGGATATGTGGATTCAGATTATGCTGGCGATTTGGATAAGAGAAGGTCCCTCACAGGTTATGTGTTTACTGTTGGTGGATGTGCTGTTAGCTGGAAGGCTACTTTGCAGGATGTTGTTGCACAATCTACTACTGAGGCTGAGTACATGGCTATTGCTGAGGCAGGTAAAGAGGCTGTTTGGCTGAAAGGTTTATATGCTGAGCTTTGTGGAGATAATTCTTGCATTAAGTTGTTCAGTGACAGTCAAAGTGCTATTTATCTTACTAAAGATCAGATGTTCCATGAGAGGACAAAGCACATTGATATTAAGTACCACGCAATCAGAGATGTGGTTGCAAAAGGTAAAGTGAAGGTATGCAAGATTAGTACTCATGATAATCCTGCTGATATGATGACTAAGCCTGTCCCTGTGTCCAAGTTTGAGCTTTGTTCAAGCTTGGTTGGTATAACTGTCTAGCCCAAGTGGCTATTGGCGCCAGCAAGTGTTTTCTTTGTTGATTCAGGTGATTGTTGAAGTTCATGCTACAAGGAATTTGTCTCAAGGTGGAGTTTGTTATATTGTGATCCAAATTCCAAGAAGAGGCTAACTTCTGACGAGCGGAGCGAGGCCCGTCGCCGGTAGGCTTGGGCCGAGCGAAGCGAGTCTGAAGTTAGCCCACACCGAGGCCCAGCAGGTGCACCTGGGGGTGCGGGGGGCGAAGCCCCCGCGGTACGGATCGTTGCCACCGTCTATATATTTTCCCTGTAAGCCGCCGCTAGGGTTTCATCGCATCATTGTACACCCACGGCGTTTGTAAACACCACCGAAATAGTGAAGTTTTGCTGGCTGGCGCCCGTGGTTTTTCCCTTGTGTGTTGCAAGGGTTTTCCACGTTAAAATCTCGTGTCCCCTGCAGTGATTTACTTTTCGTTCTTCGTTTATTGTACATCTCGATTTATAACACATCCAAGTTTGAGAGAAGGGGCAGACCACATAGTTTTGGGTGGAGAACAGCCACCTGACAGACCAATTCTTCTTCCTCTGCAAATCCATCTTGAGACTCTGATACTCGAGGCTATCTAAGACGTCTTCGGCTTCGTAGAGAGCAGATTTAAGCTTGTTTAACAGTGGCTCCAAGTGAACCCTGTAAGTGCTCTCATCAACTACTTCCATCACCCGCTGCAGTTGTAAAACTTGTATATCAAGCATCTTCAGCTTCTCCACTGCGTCGTAGTCTAGGTGGGCGAAACATTTGTTCAGGAGCCTAGAAATGATGGGTGAGAGGAGCCAACCTGCTGTGGTTACACCCCATCCTACAGCAGCAGTGGTAACTGGATCCACCATTGCAAAAGCTTTCAGAGAGGGGAAATGAGGCTTAGCTAGGCTGTAGATCTATATGTCCATAGAACCTGCAAGGTAATGCACCCGGCGACTTTGAATGACAGCTAATTTACATAAATAAGTACCAGTTGAGAGAGAGATGCATTGAACTAATACATTGTTTCCCACTGGGGTTTTGCTTTATATTAAGGTGAAGTGGATCCATATACTACTAAGATAAGCTATAATACACACATATGGATTGGTTTACCAAATTTTGTGAAATGGTTAGTCGGTGTACACGATCCAGCATTCTTTAGACTTCGTGATAATGAGCAATTATCTAATAACCAACATGCATAATATGTGCCAGGATTGTACTAGACATCGACGCGGCACGGTTGACCCTGAAGACAAGGAAGTTTCCAGGCAGGTTCTTTCAGGACGCATCAGTTCTATCGTCTTATCATTGGTCTGAGAAGCTGACCACCCAACACGCTCCAGAACTGTATATCTGTGTAATCCACCCACATATTCCCTGCAGGTCCACTAGTACGAATGAACAAGATGGAGCAAAATTACTCCTGAATAAATCAGTAATGTAAAATTTCTGAGAAAAGTGGGCCATCGATGCTTCTCCTCTGATGAAATTCGAAGGTCTCTCAGTAATGTAGTCATGTAGAGACTTTTTTTTTGCGGGTATGTAGAGACAATTATCCACGAGTTAATCAGTACACGGTGATGAAAATGGATTGTCCGAGTACGAGGACTCGCTGGTTTGCGCTAGACCTGTGCCGGCGGCCCGGCGCCGTCGCCGCCGCCATGGACGGCTCGAGTTTCTGGCGGCGATTCGCCTCAGGCCGCTGGATCGATGCTCCGCCACAGCCGCGTCGGAGCCGTCGTCGGTGGGCTTCCATCGCGGGCTGTAGACTGGAGGAAACGGAATCTTGGGCAGTCATCCTCTTGTTCCATCTGGGCCGGCCCGATTTCAATGAAAAAGAGAGAAAAATCGTCTCCGTCTCTCTGTCCAAGTCCAGGAGCACACTGCTCCTCAGAAAAATCTCGAGCCGCCGCTCCTCCCCTTCCGATCTCAACGAGCGGCTGGCCCCTCCGCCGTCCGACGGTCGGTTCTTCCTCCCACGCGGGGCAATCCAGGAAAACCCCCCAAGTTAGTGCACACTTTTATCATAGCCCCCCTTGTGTCACTGACATGTGGGTCCGGACCCCACATGTCAGCGATACAAAGGGGGGTTATGATAGAAGGCGCGCCAACTGGGGGGTTATCATCAATTTTCCCGAGCGCAGGCCCAGAAACCCCTATTCCTCCCACCACTTTTCCCACTTCACGCCAATGGCGACCAGCAAGAAGATGGCGTCTCCTCTCACTGAGATCCCCGACCACCTCCTCGTGGAGATTTTCCTCCGGCTGCCCGCCCCAGAAGACCTCGCTCGCACCTCCGCCGCGTGCGTCTCCTTCCGCCGACTCGTCACCGACCGATCCTTCCTCCGCAGCTTCCGCTGCCTCCACGCCCAGCCACTCCTCGGCTTCCTCGACCACGACAGCTTCAACCCAGCTCTCCCGCCCAATGTAACATCCCAAGTTTTAACAATAATAAAATCAAGGAGAGATCAAGTACTCAAAATTTGCAACAAACAAAAACTTTTTATATGCATAGTGTGTCACATACAAGTGCATGCATAGGAGTGATTATCTTTGGTGCATTTGCCATGATGAGTGTTGATATGATTATCATTTGCTAATAAACCCTAACATATGATCATAATAAACCACTTTGAGTAAATAAAAGAAAAATGCTAAGTGTGAGCCAAACCCTCACATACACATAGGGCAAAAATGCAAACCATCACCAAAGGCCACCATGGCTTGATCTTTGGTTTCTAAAATGATTATATAACTCAAACAAACCTAAAGGCATCAAAGAAACCAAAATTGAATCAAATTTAAACTCAAAACCATCTCACATATGATGATGGTCAATTGTGCACTTTATAACATGATCCCCTCTTTACCCCTCTGGTTAAATCCTTTCTTACACTAAACTTGATGAACCAAAGCCATGTCATCCAAGACTATGTCAAGGTGATGAACTTTCATGTTGACCACCATGGCTAGAGTTGACTAGGTTGACCAGAATAAGGGTGACAAGTGAGGACTTTATATTAATGTGAAGATCATACCCAATTTGGATTTTTGCAAACAATCTTCATTTTGAACACCAACACCACCATTCTACTGCAAATAATATATGAATCAAACCCTACAAAATTCATTCAAAAATTCCAAGTTTGAGTTCTTGCGGGCATTGTGTCGAACACCTTGCCAGCAACAATCTGCCAACCTCATGCATTGTAAAATCCAGTGGATTCTTGCATCAACCATCAAGCTTAGCTCAGCCATTGTACTCCCCTTGACCCTCCACACATTGCCAAACACTCTGGACAAGCTTTGGTACCAGTTGGCATCATCAAGTGTACCAGAACATGTCATGCCGTGGCATGACATGGGTGTGATCATGCCATTCCTTCCCTGGGTCAACTTGAGCATGCACCACCGTGTCCATCACGTGCCACTCACTCCCCTGAGCCTCCTCGACACTTTGCTCGACCAAGCCGTGCACCAGACGCGCCAGTAACACGACGCCCAGACGCGCCCAGGCATGCACACGCACGCCAGAGCGTGCATGGCGTGCGCCCCAGACGCGCCCGGCCACGTCGACGCCCGAGCCGCTCCGTGGACGCCAGCATTGGATCCCTGCGTCCCCAGCTCCATGACGACGCCAGCAACCACCAGGACACCCCCACGGGCCCGCGGGAACGCTGTAGCCGACGAGCTCGTCGACGACGTCCGCCACGGCCTGTGAGCCTCCGTCACGCGCATGTCCTCTCCCCTGCCTCGTTTTCACCGCAATCAAGCGCGGCGTCACCGCCATGACGTCGCCAAGCGATTGGCGTCAGCACCAGTCCCTGAGCTGCCCTGTAGCCGCGTCGCCATGGTTGCCCCTTCACAGCACGCCGCGGCCACCACCGGCCGCTATAAATAGCGCCCCTCAGCTCTCCCTCCCTTCACACAAAACCTTCCCCTCTCTGCCCTGAACACTCCCCTCCACCCAATTTCACCTCTTCTCGCCGGAGTAGCCCCAATTGCGAGCTCGACGCCGCCGCCAGTACACGGAGCCCGCCGGAGGAGGAGGCCACCCCTGGAGACGAGACTGCTTCCAGGCGCTTCCTCATCCACCACAACGTCGCCGCGCACCACTCCGCCACTCGCCGGAGCTCCGACGTGCTCTCCGACCCCCTACCTGCGCCGCCCGTAAGCTCCCCTCTCGCCGGAGACGACGACGTCTGTCGTTCGTCCGATCCGCATCTGATCCAACGGCCCCTATTCCTCGTACCGTTTCGCGTTTTAAAACCCAATGACAGGTGGACCCCACCTTGTCAGTTGGCCCGTGGCGTTGGATGCGTTACTGGGCCGGCCCACTTCTCTCTTTCCCTGCTTAGCCCGTTAGCGTTTCCCGCCAGCCCATTTAATTCAAACATTAAATTTCGAATTTTGTTAATTACTCTCAGATGCTGTTTTCAAATTTAAATAGAATAAAATCTACCCAACCAAATTTGACAAATTTTATATATTTGGAAACCTTGTGAAAATATCTACAAAACTACACTGGTCCCAAACCTAGATTATTTGTCGAATTAATCTGAGAAAATAAACAAGGCAGGGCCTTTTTCCACTTCAATTAATTATTAAAAATTGAATAAAAATGCTTTTAAGATGAAACCAACTCTCAAAAATCACATTTCAACATAGCTATCAGAATATGTAAAAATATTGTATCAGTGTTTGCATGATCATGTCCTTGTCTAAAAATTGGCCCTATGGCTATTTAAGTACTTTGTAAATGAGCATATTTCTTATTAATGTGTATGAGAGCATCTCTCTTATTTAAATCTTGTCTACACTAAGTTACTATGAGAAAGACACCATGGTCATGTTAAATTTATATTCAATTAGTTGATGATATTAAATCATTAACCATGAGTTATTAAAAAGCATGAGGTGATGAACCTCATTTAAATCTTTTCCCAAATAATAATTATGAAGAGGTTGACCTTGGTCAACCTAGGTCATATGATATTAATTGAGGAAATTAAATCTTAATAAGACTAAATGAGAGGAAATTATTTTCTCTCAAGAAATAAAAAGAAACCTACATTAATATTTATAATGAGAGGAAATTATTTTTCTTAAGAATAATAATTAAATCAACTCACATAATAAGCATGTGTTATGATAGCTTAGTAAGAGTGATTCATATGTGTGCTTAGCTTAGTATTTGAGTTGTGTGGTGATTGTGTGTATCATACTCGTATTTAGACGCTAGTACCGAGGAGTACGCCGAGGAGGAGGAGGTGTACACTCAAGGAGAGGAGGACCATTTTGATCAGTACAACAATCAAGGCAAGCTAATACACTTGCAAAGTGCAAAGCTCTCAAGGGCAAAGCACTTCACCATTTGTTTTATCTTTATTAAGCCTATCCCAGTTTTATTACAAGCTTTACTTTCAAGTTTTACTACTTTACTTTGTCAAAGTACTTTTTGATTCATGATTCACTTAATCTAGAGAAGGACAATATCATCTAAGTTAGTCTATGTCAATCAAGCTAAGATAGCACCCCTCATGATTAGTGGCTAGTGCTAAATGCCTAAAATTGACTACTCTAGATGGGAACATGGTGATATAAGATGATGATGGTGAAATTATGAAAGGAATTTTGAAGGTGAATAAGACCAAGAGAAGATAGTGATTTTTGATTAAAAACTAATGTTGGTTTGGATGCGATACCTTTCCAATATTGAGTACCCCCACAATACCTGATTATGGGTAAGGCTTAACTAGAAGTTTATGTATCTTAGTATGGGTTCCCTCTGAACACACATCATAGGGGTTATGCCGAGGCTGCCTCCGTTGTTGATAAATGAGGTGAAGTAAGGTGAACTGTCCGGCCAAGCCCTGTGCAGTTCCCAGGTTGACAGTTGGTCTTCACTGGGAGGCCAAGCTCATGGGGAGAGGTGCTCATACTAGGGTTAGTAAATGAAAGGTTATGGTTGATGATCCGCGTACTGTGATACGATGATTCGGGGAAATCCCGACGGATGGAATCAAATGTTGTGGCACAAGTGTGCAACCTCTGCAGAGTGTAAACCTATTCGAATAGCCGTGTCCACGGTTACGGACGGTTGGAAAGGCCATCTAGTTTCCAGTATTAGAATTTGGATATGGATGGTGAATGATGAATTATGGTGAATCACAACCGAGTTGTGGGAATGACACTAATGTTCCCACTTGAGTTAGTTAAATTTATGAATGATCTATATGAAATGAGTATAAACTAAAATTGGCTTTATGCAAAATGAAACTAGAGCTTAGTACCCCCTCTTTAAGTTAGTTAGTGATTACTTTGGTATTAGTTTGCGAGTACTTTAAAGTACTCACGGCTGTGTCCCTGGCTATTCAAATGGCCAGAATATGAAGAAGAGCAGCAGTATGAGGAGGACGGTCAGCAGGACGTCTACAACAACTAGGAGTCGCCTGACGTCAAGCGTTGGCCTGTGAAATAGATAGTCTACTCCTATTACGCTTCCGCTACTGTGATGTCCGTTGATCAATAGATCAACTATTTGTGTAATATTGGATCATGTGATCCTCTTTTGTAAGACAATGATGGTTTGTAATGAATGATGACTTATGATATCAGCTGTTATGTCTCGCAACAACAATATTCCTGGGATTGCGATGAATGACATAATAGGCATCCGGACTTAAAAATCCGGGTGTTGACAAGTTGGTATCAGAGCCATTGTTTGACCTTAGGAGACCCTAGTTTAGAATGGACGTTCTGAAAAATCTAGTTTATAAAATCAAGAAAATGAATATCTGTGAAAAACTTACTTATGTTCTCTTCTACAGATCTTTTCGAAAATGATGAGCCATGCCCCTTCTTCTAAATTCATCTAAAAATATTGTCACACTTAGTCACCTCTCTAACTTACTCATCCATTTCACTTTCAGATGGAGCCCTACGTCCAGACGGAGACGTACGATCTGGAGAACGGAGGAAGTCTGGTGTTCGAGCGCGACTTGTACTTGGTGTCCGAGAGGCTCGAACGCCCACCTCCCAAGTTCCATGGAGTCCGGATCCACGACACCCCCACCGGGGAACAGCAGTGGATGATCACCGCTGACTTGAAGGGAAGTTCGGAGCCTCCCATCTCGGAGAGGATCCTTTTCTCCTTCAAGGCATGCAACTGGCCGGACGGGCTTGCTCACGCTCTTCAGGAGGGACTTGCTCGGGTGTGCGGACAGCACATCGCCGCACTCCGGGGAAGCCGCTTCGCCTACTTCGCCAGGCACGACACCATGGGAGAACCCATGGCACCCTCTTCGCACCCGGTGCTCCTGATCCATGTGCAGCATTTGGACCTCATGCTCCATGAGACCCGGAAGGAACTGGAGCTAACGCGTGTTCACAACCACCGTGCCCAGATGACTTTGGCTCACCATGCCGAAGCTATCCGGATGCTCGCCAAGGACCGCAAGTCACTCCGCCTGCAGCGCGCCAAGAAGGACGCCACTATCCGCCGCCTTCGCGAGAAGATCCGCACCTGGAGGTGACTGTCCGGACCCAGCAGGACCAGATCCAGGAGATGGAGGATGAGGGAGATGACATTCAGGGAGGCGATGACTTCCTGAGTGACGACAACGACTTTGAAGATGATGAGTTCACTGATGAGGAGGACTACGCGTTTCTGGAGTCTGAGGAGGATGGGATCATCCCCATCGATGTTGATGAGAACGAGGAGTAGTAGTTTCACTAGCTTCACTTACGTAGGTGTGAGTTATATCCCGCACCATGTATCGTAGTTTGTGGAAGAAGGGTTCTTAAAACCCTTAGTGTGTTAACTTGTAATGTGTAATGTTGTGTGAATAAATAAAATGTGTGTTATGTGCATCATGAAATTATTTCAAGTTTAAAGTTTAAACTTAACCCAAAATAAGCCATAGAAATTCCCCCTCATCTCATGATCTATCTACCTGTTCAGATGGCTCGTCCGCATCGCAATGTGACTCCAGAAGCAATGATGCAATTGCTGCAAACCCTGATGACCGACAGGGAAACCGACAGAGCTGAACGCCAAGCCACTAACCGCACTGCAGCAGATCGCCAATCAGGGCCATGGCAACCATGATCACCCCGGATCTAAACTTAAGAATTTCCAAAACACCAACCCACCTGTCTTCAGTAAGACGGAAGAACCCCTAGATGCAGATGATTGGCTGCAAACCATGGAAAACAATTTGGAGGTAGCCGGAGTAGAGGAAAATGAGAAGGTGTTGTTTGCTACGCACTATCTAGCCGGACCAGCCAGAGCTTGGTGGACAAGCGCCCGCGCATTAAATGCCGGACAGATGATGACTTGGGCTGATTTCAAGCTCAAGTTTAGCAAGTATCATGTGCCACCAGGTTTGATCAAGAAAATGAGGGATGAGTTTAGGGAGCTGAAACAAGGAAGAATGTCGGTGGTAGAATACCGCGACAGGTTCCTCACCCTGTCAAGGTATGCCCCCGATGAAACAGACACCACAGAGAAAAGAAAGGAGAGATTCCTCAACGGTCTGCACGATGAGATGCAGACGGTCTTAGTCAACATCCCCTTCGCCGACCTAGAAGCCCTCGTGGACTCTGCCATCCAGATGGAAGGCAAACTGCACCAGGCAAATGAAAACCGCAAACGCCGCATGATGAATCAAGGTGGGCCCAGCAATACACCCCGTTTTCGCCCCAGCTCAAACAGTGGTTTCAACCCCCGCAACACCAAGCCCCAAAACCAGATGTCGCGCCCCGGTTTCCAGAACCGGAGCGGAGGAAACCCAAGGCCAGGAGGCCCCCACCACAACAATAACTATGTACACCACAACAGCAACTTCAACCGCGCACCGCCGCGAGCCCCCAACCACAACCAGAACAACAACAACACCAACACTGCACCCAGGACAGGAAGCAATGCTATCCCTGTCGCAACCAAGGACAAGTCCACAATCACCTGCTATGAATGTGGAGTTGTGGGACACATCTCCAGGGAGTGCCCCCAAAGGCTGGCCAAGCTCGCAGGCAACCCCTCTGCACCAGCTCAGCAGCAGCGCCGTGTCTCCACCGGCAAGAAGTTCGCCCCCAACAACCCGCACAACCGCGGAGGTCGCCTCTACCACATGAACGCCGAAGAAGCCCAGGAAGCACCAGATGTGGTGCTGGGTATGTTCTCTGTTAACTCAATACCAGCAAGAGTGTTGTTTGATTCAGGAGCATCACATTCATTTGTTACTGAAGATTTTGTGAGCACTAGTAAGATTCAACCCATCAGCCTGAAACATGTCATGATAGTTCAAATACCTGGATCAACCACTAAAGCTAGAAAATTTTGCAAAGAAGTACCCATAAGAATTCAAGAAATAATGTTTTTCGCAAATTTGATTGTTCTGGGAACAAAAGGATTGGAGGTAGTACTGGGTATGGATTGGATGGCGAAACATCATGGATTGATAGACTGCGCCAAGAAGGCCATCACCATGACTAGTAGCACCGGAATAACCATAGAACATGTTTCTGAAAAACTCCCCAGAAATTTCACCTGCAACCAAAGTGAAGCCAAGCCAACTCTGGATCAGATCAGGGTCGTATGTCGATACGCTGATGTGTTTCCGGATGATCTACCCGGTATGCCCCCGGATCGGGATATCGAGTTTATCATCGAGTTAATTCCTGGAACCGGACCTATAGCCCAAAGAGCTTATAGCATGAACCCAGCAGAGTTAGTCGAGCTGAAGAAGCAACTGGATGATATGTTGTTCAAAGGTCTGATTCGACCAAGTGCGTCGCCTTGGAGATCACCAGTGTTGTTTGTGGATAAGAAGGATGGTGCCAACCGGTTATGTACGGATTACCGTAAACTTAATGATGTCACCATCAAAAATAAATACCCCTTGCCAAAGATAGAAGACCTGTTTGACCAGTTGACCGGTGCCACAGTGTTCTCTAAGATTGATCTTAGGACTGGTTACCATCAGCTGAAGATCCGTGCATCGGATATCCCCAAGACTGCCTTTACCACCAGATATGGGTTGTATGAATACAATGTCATGTCATTTGGATTAACCAATGCCCCTGCTTATTTCATGAACCTCATGAATAAAATTTTCATGAACTTCCTGGATAAGTTTGTCGTTGTCTTCATCGACGACATCCTTATCTACTCCAAAACCGAAGAGGAACACGAGCAACATTTGGAGGTTATCCTAGAAACCCTTAGGCAGCACAAGTTGTACGCCAAGTTCAGCAAGTGCGAGTTTTGGTTGAAAGAAGTTGGATTCCTGGGACACATCTTGTCTGCAGGAGGAATTGCTGTAGACCCAGCCAAAATCAAAACCGTTGAAGAATGGAAAACCCCAACCACACAGACCGAGGTCCGTGCATTTCTTGGATTAGCCGGATATTACCGCAGATTTGTTGAAGGATTCTCAAGCATTGCCCGGCCAATGACACAGCTGTTAAAGAAAGACAAGAAGTTTGAATGGACTGATAAATGTGAAGCCAGCTTCCAGCAACTTAAAACCAGACTAACCACAGCCCCCATCCTAATCATGCCGGACATCACCAAGCCCTTTGACGTCTATTGTGACGCATCTAAGATTGGTCTTGGATGTGTGTTGATGCAAGAAGGAAAGGTGATATCTTATCTGTCCCGGCAGTTGAAACAACATGAGCAAAACTACCCAACCCATGACCTCGAACTTGCAGCCGTAGTGTTAGCATTGAAAGTTTGGCGTCATTACCTCATGGGTAATCGATGCGAGATCTATTCAGATCACAAGAGCCTAAAGTATATCTTCACCCAGAAAGAGCTAAATATGAGGCAAAGGAGATGGTTGGAACTGATAAAGGACTATGATATGGAAATCCACTACCACCCCGGCAAGGCCAACGTGGTAGCAGATGCTTTGAGTAGACAGCCGTGTCAGCTGAACTCCATGATCGCAGCAGAACAACCTAGCCTGCATGAAGAGTTTGAACAGTTTAGGTTGGAGCTAGTTAGTGAAGGGTACCTAGCCAGCATAGAGCTGCAACCTACTTTGATTGGTCAAATCAAGGAAGCCCAGAAGGGAAATGCAAGCATTGCCGGAATCAAGAGTCAAATGGCAGCAGGAAAGGCACCGGGATTCACGGAAGATGAAGAAGGAGTACTTTGGTACGACGGTCGCCTATGTGTGCCGTCAGACTCAGAATTGAAGCAAGTCATACTGCAGGAAGCCCATGACACCTTATACTCTATCCACCCCGGAGGTACCAAGATGTACCAAGATTTGAAGGAACAATTTTGGTGGCATGGGATGAAGCGAGAAATCGGGAGCTACATAGCTAAGTGTGATATCTGTCAGAGAGTCAAGGCAGAACATCAACGACCCGCCGGACTGTTGCAACCCTTACAGATTCCGGAATGGAAGTGGGACTCAGTCGGAATGGACTTTATCACGGGACTGCCCAAATCTAGCCGGGGAAATGATTCTATTTGGGTAGTGGTAGACAGATTAACCAAAGTAGCCCATTTTATCCCCGTCAAAACCACTTATCAAGGCCCAAAGTTAGCAGAGCTGTATATCTCCAGAATAGTAGCCCTGCACGGAACCCCCAAGTCAATAGTGTCAGATAGAGGATCGCAGTTCACCTCAAGATTCTGGCAGAAAGTACATGAAGGACTTGGAACCCGGCTGAATTTCAGCACCGCTTATCACCCCCAGACTGACGGACAGACTGAGAGAGTCAACCAGATACTTGAGGACATGTTGAGAGCTTGTGTACTGGAATATGGATCCAAGTGGGAAGACTGTTTGCCTTACGCAGAATTCTCGTACAACAATAGTTATCAAGCCAGCTTACAGATGGCCCCCTTTGAAGCCCTGTATGGAAGGAAGTGTCGTACCCCTCTGAATTGGTCAGAAGTCGGAGAAAGCCAAGTCTTTGGACCGGATGTTCTTCGAGAAGCCGAAGAGAAGGTGCACAAGATTCGCGAGTACCTCAAGACTGCGCAATCAAGACAGAAGAGCTACGCCGACAAGAGACGCCGAGAGATGACATTTGAAATTGGAGATTTTGTTTATCTCAAGGTGTCACCCCTCAAAGGAATGCAGAGATTCCAGGTGAAAGGAAAGCTCGCGCCCCGATATGTCGGACCCTTCAAGGTTCTGAGCCGCCGCGGAGAAGTATCTTATCAACTGGAACTACCGGAAGAAATGGCGGCTGTGCACAATGTGTTCCACATCTCATTGCTCCGGAAGTGCCTTGAAGTACCAGAGAAGACTGAAGTGTTCAAGAATATTGATCACAGATCAGTGGACATCAACTCAGATTTGACGTATCGAGAAGTGCCCATTCGTATCTTGGAAGAAGCATACAGAACCACCCGCACCAGGAGTATTAAGTTCCTGAAGATTCAGTGGAGCAATCACACTGAAGACGAAGCCACCTGGGAGCGAGAGGAAGATATGAAGAAGGAATACCCAGATCTCTTTAGCACCTAGTTTTCTTTAAGATCTCGGGACGAGATCTTTTGTAAGGGGGAAGGGTTTGTAACATCCCAAGTTTTAACAATAATAAAATCAAGGAGAGATCAAGTACTCAAAATTTGCAACAAACAAAAACTTTTTATATGCATAGTGTGTCACATACAAGTGCATGCATAGGAGTGATTATCTTTGGTGCATTTGCCATGATGAGTGTTGATATGATTATCATTTGCTAATAAACCCTAACATATGATCATAATAAACCACTTTGAGTAAATAAAAGAAAAATGCTAAGTGTGAGCCAAACCCTCACATACACATAGGGCAAAAATGCAAACCATCACCAAAGGCCACCATGGCTTGATCTTTGGTTTCTAAAATGATTATATAACTCAAACAAACCTAAAGGCATCAAAGAAACCAAAATTGAATCAAATTTAAACTCAAAACCATCTCACATATGATGATGGTCAATTGTGCACTTTATAACATGATCCCCTCTTTACCCCTCTGGTTAAATCCTTTCTTACACTAAACTTGATGAACCAAAGCCATGTCATCCAAGACTATGTCAAGGTGATGAACTTTCATGTTGACCACCATGGCTAGAGTTGACTAGGTTGACCAGAATAAGGGTGACAAGTGAGGACTTTATATTAATGTGAAGATCATACCCAATTTGGATTTTTGCAAACAATCTTCATTTTGAACACCAACACCACCATTCTACTGCAAATAATATATGAATCAAACCCTACAAAATTCATTCAAAAATTCCAAGTTTGAGTTCTTGCGGGCATTGTGTCGAACACCTTGCCAGCAACAATCTGCCAACCTCATGCATTGTAAAATCCAGTGGATTCTTGCATCAACCATCAAGCTTAGCTCAGCCATTGTACTCCCCTTGACCCTCCACACATTGCCAAACACTCTGGACAAGCTTTGGTACCAGTTGGCATCATCAAGTGTACCAGAACATGTCATGCCGTGGCATGACATGGGTGTGATCATGCCATTCTCTTCCCTGGCCAACTTGAGCATGCACCACCGTGTCCATCACGTGCCACTCACTCCCCTGAGCCTCCTCGACACTTTGCTCGACCAAGCCGTGCACCAGACGCGCCAGTAACACGACGCCCAGACGCGCCCAGGCATGCACACGCACGCCAGAGCGTGCATGGCGTGCGCCCCAGACGCGCCCGGCCACGTCGACGCCCGAGCCGCTCCGTGGACGCCAGCATTGGATCCCTGCGTCCCCAGCTCCATGACGACGCCAGCAACCACCAGGACACCCCCACGGGCCCGCGGGAACGCTGTAGCCGACGAGCTCGTCGACGACGTCCGCCACGGCCTGTGAGCCTCCGTCACGCGCATGTCCTCTCCCCTGCCTCGTTTTCACCGCAATCAAGCGCGGCGTCACCGCCATGACGTCGCCAAGCGATTGGCGTCAGCACCAGTCCCTGAGCTGCCCTGTAGCCGCGTCGCCATGGTTGCCCCTTCACAGCACGCCGCGGCCACCACCGGCCGCTATAAATAGCGCCCCTCAGCTCTCCCTCCCTTCACACAAAACCTTCCCCTCTCTGCCCTGAACACTCCCCTCCACCCAATTTCACCTCTTCTCGCCGGAGTAGCCCCAATTGCGAGCTCGACGCCGCCGCCAGTACACGGAGCCCGCCGGAGGAGGAGGCCACCCCTGGAGACGAGACTGCTTCCAGGCGCTTCCTCATCCACCACAACGTCGCCGCGCACCACTCCGCCACTCGCCGGAGCTCCGACGTGCTCTCCGACCCCCTACCTGCGCCGCCCGTAAGCTCCCCTCTCGCCGGAGACGACGACGTCTGTCGTTCGTCCGATCCGCATCTGATCCAACGGCCCCTATTCCTCGTACCGTTTCGCGTTTTAAAACCCAATGACAGGTGGACCCCACCTTGTCAGTTGGCCCGTGGCGTTGGATGCGTTACTGGGCCGGCCCACTTCTCTCTTTCCCTGCTTAGCCCGTTAGCGTTTCCCGCCAGCCCATTTAATTCAAACATTAAATTTCGAATTTTGTTAATTACTCTCAGATGCTGTTTTCAAATTTAAATAGAATAAAATCTACCCAACCAAATTTGACAAATTTTATATATTTGGAAACCTTGTGAAAATATCTACAAAACTACACTGGTCCCAAACCTAGATTATTTGTCGAATTAATCTGAGAAAATAAACAAGGCAGGGCCTTTTTCCACTTCAATTAATTATTAAAAATTGAATAAAAATGCTTTTAAGATGAAACCAACTCTCAAAAATCACATTTCAACATAGCTATCAGAATATGTAAAAATATTGTATCAGTGTTTGCATGATCATGTCCTTGTCTAAAAATTGGCCCTATGGCTATTTAAGTACTTTGTAAATGAGCATATTTCTTATTAATGTGTATGAGAGCATCTCTCTTATTTAAATCTTGTCTACACTAAGTTACTATGAGAAAGACACCATGGTCATGTTAAATTTATATTCAATTAGTTGATGATATTAAATCATTAACCATGAGTTATTAAAAAGCATGAGGTGATGAACCTCATTTAAATCTTTTCCCAAATAATAATTATGAAGAGGTTGACCTTGGTCAACCTAGGTCATATGATATTAATTGAGGAAATTAAATCTTAATAAGACTAAATGAGAGGAAATTATTTTCTCTCAAGAAATAAAAAGAAACCTACATTAATATTTATAATGAGAGGAAATTATTTTTCTTAAGAATAATAATTAAATCAACTCACATAATAAGCATGTGTTATGATAGCTTAGTAAGAGTGATTCATATGTGTGCTTAGCTTAGTATTTGAGTTGTGTGGTGATTGTGTGTATCATACTCGTATTTAGACGCTAGTACCGAGGAGTACGCCGAGGAGGAGGAGGTGTACACTCAAGGAGAGGAGGACCACTTTGATCAGTACAACAATCAAGGCAAGCTAATACACTTGCAAAGTGCAAAGCTCTCAAGGGCAAAGCACTTCACCATTTGTTTTATCTTTATTAAGCCTATCCCAGTTTTATTACAAGCTTTACTTTCAAGTTTTACTACTTTACTTTGTCAAAGTACTTTTTGATTCATGATTCACTTAATCTAGAGAAGGACAATATCATCTAAGTTAGTCTATGTCAATCAAGCTAAGATAGCACCCCTCATGATTAGTGGCTAGTGCTAAATGCCTAAAATTGACTACTCTAGATGGGAACATGGTGATATAAGATGATGATGGTGAAATTATGAAAGGAATTTTGAAGGTGAATAAGACCAAGAGAAGATAGTGATTTTTGATTAAAAACTAATGTTGGTTTGGATGCGATACCTTTCCAATATTGAGTACCCCCACAATACCTGATTATGGGTAAGGCTTAACTGGAAGTTTATGTATCTTAGTATGGGTTCCCTCTGAACACACATCATAGGGGTTATGCCGAGGCTGCCTCCGTTGTTGATAAATGATGTGAAGTAAGGTGAACTGTCCGGCCAAGCCCTGTGCAGTTCCCAGGTTGACAGTTGGTCTTCACTGGGAGGCCAAGCTCATGGGGAGAGGTGCTCATACTAGGGTTAGTAAATGAAAGGTTATGGTTGATGATCCGCGTACTGTGATACGATGATTCGGGGAAATCCCGACGGATGGAATCAAATGTTGTGGCACAAGTGTGCAACCTCTGCAGAGTGTAAACCTATTCGAATAGCCGTGTCCACGGTTACGGACGGTTGGAAAGGCCATCTAGTTTCCAGTATTAGAATTTGGATATGGATGGTGAATGATGAATTATGGTGAATCACAACCGAGTTGTGGGAATGACACTAATGTTCCCACTTGAGTTAGTTAAATTTATGAATGATCTATATGAAATGAGTATAAACTAAAATTGGCTTTATGCAAAATGAAACTAGAGCTTAGTACCCCCTCTTTAAGTTAGTTAGTGATTACTTTGGTATTAGTTTGCGAGTACTTTAAAGTACTCACGGCTGTGTCCCTGGCTATTCAAATGGCCAGAATATGAAGAAGAGCAGCAGTATGAGGAGGACGGTCAGCAGGACGTCTACAACAACTAGGAGTCGCCTGACGTCAAGCGTTGGCCTGTGAAATAGATAGTCCACTCCTATTACGCTTCCGCTACTGTGATGTCCGTTGATCAATAGATCAACTATTTGTGTAATATTGGATCATGTGATCCTCTTTTGTAAGACAATGATGGTTTGTAATGAATGATGACTTATGATATCAGCTGTTATGTCTCGCAACAACAATATTCCTGGGATTGCGATGAATGACATAATAGGCATCCGGACTTAAAAATCCGGGTGTTGACAAGTTGGTATCAGAGCCATTGTTTGACCTTAGGAGACCCTAGTTTAGAATGGACGTTCTGAAAAATCTAGTTTATAAAATCAAGAAAATGAATATCTGTGAAAAACTTACTTATGTTCTCTTCTACAGATCTTTTCGAAAATGATGAGCCATGCCCCTTCTTCTAAATTCATCTAAAAATATTGTCACACTTAGTCACCTCTCTAACTTACTCATCCATTTCACTTTCAGATGGAGCCCTACGTCCAGACGGAGACGTACGATCTGGAGAACGGAGGAAGTCTGGTGTTCGAGCGCGACTTGTACTTGGTGTCCGAGAGGCTCGAACGCCCACCTCCCAAGTTCCATGGAGTCCGGATCCACGACACCCCCACCGGGGAACAGCAGTGGATGATCACCGCTGACTTGAAGGGAAGTTCGGAGCCTCCCATCTCGGAGAGGATCCTTTTCTCCTTCAAGGCATGCAACTGGCCGGACGGGCTTGCTCACGCTCTTCAGGAGGGACTTGCTCGGGTGTGCGGACAGCACATCGCCGCACTCCGGGGAAGCCGCTTCGCCTACTTCGCCAGGCACGACACCATGGGAGAACCCATGGCACCCTCTTCGCACCCGGTGCTCATGATCCATGTGCAGCATTTGGACCTCATGCTCCATGAGACCCGGAAGGAACTGGAGCTAACGCGTGTTCACAACCACCGTGCCCAGATGACTTTGGCTCACCATGCCGAAGCTATCCGGATGCTCGCCAAGGACCGCAAGTCACTCCGCCTGCAGCGCGCCAAGAAGGACGCCACTATCCGCCGCCTTCGCGAGAAGATCCGCACTCTGGAGGTGACTGTCCGGACCCAGCAGGACCAGATCCAGGAGATGGAGGATGAGGGAGATGACATTCAGGGAGGCGATGACTTCCTGAGTGACGACAACGACTTTGAAGATGATGAGTTCACTGATGAGGAGGACTACGCGTTTCTGGAGTCGGAGGAGGATGGGATCATCCCCATCGATGTTGATGAGAACGAGGAGTAGTAGTTTCACTAGCTTCACTTACGTAGGTGTGAGTTATATCCCGCACCATGTATCGTAGTTTGTGGAAGAAGGGTTCTTAAAACCCTTAGTGTGTTAACTTGTAATGTGTAATGTTGTGTGAATAAATAAAATGTGTGTTATGTGCATCATGAAATTATTTCAAGTTTAAAGTTTAAACTTAACTCAAAATAAGCCATAGAAATTCCCTCTCATCTCATGATCTATCTACCTGTTCAGATGGCCCCTCCGAATCGCAACTCAAGATGCAATGCTGCAATTACTGCAAACTCTGTTGGCTGACCGAGAAGATGAAAGGGCTGAAAGACAAGCCAACATAGCAGCACTGCAGCAGATCGCCAATCAGGGCCATGGAAACCATGATCATCCTGGATCTAAACTTAAGAATTTCCAAAACACCAACCCACCTGTCTTCAGTAAGACGGAAGAACCCCTAGATGCAGATGATTGGCTGCAAACCATGGAAAACAATTTGGAGGTAGCCGGAGTAGAGGAAAATGAGAAGGTGTTGTTTGCTACGCACTATCTAGCCGGACCAGCCAGAGCTTGGTGGACAAGCGCCCGCGCATTAAATGCCGGACAGATGATGACTTGGGCTGATTTCAAGCTCAAGTTTAGCAAGTATCATGTGCCACCAGGTTTGATCAAGAAAATGAGGGATGAGTTTAGGGAGCTGAAACAAGGAAGAATGTCGGTGGTAGAATACCGCGACAGGTTCCTCACCCTGTCAAGGTATGCCCCCGATGAAACAGACACCACAGAGAAAAGAAAGGAGAGATTCCTCAACGGTCTGCACGATGAGATGCAGACAGTCTTAGTCAACATCCCCTTCGCCGACCTAGAAGCCCTCGTGGACTCTGCCATCCAGATGGAAGGCAAACTGCACCAGGCAAATGAAAACCGCAAACGCCGCATGATGAATCAAGGTGGGCCCAGCAATACACCCCGTTTTCGCCCCAGCTCAAACAGTGGTTTCAACCCCCGCAACACCAAGCCCCAAAACCAGATGTCGCGCCCCGGTTTTCAGAACCGGAGCGGAGGAAACCCAAGGCCAGGAGGCCCCCACCACAACAATAACTATGTACACCACAACAGCAACTTCAACCGCGCACCGCCGCGAGCCCCCAACCACAACCAGAACAACAACAACACCAACACTGCACCCAGGACAGGAAGCAATGCTATCCCTGTCGCAACCAAGGACAAGTCCACAATCACCTGCTATGAATGTGGAGTTGTGGGACACATCTCCAGGGAGTGCCCCCAAAGGCTGGCCAAGCTCGCAGGCAACCCCTCTGCACCAGCTCAGCAGCAGCGCCGTGTCTCCACCGGCAAGAAGTTCGCCCCCAACAACCCGCACAACCGCGGAGGTCGCCTCTACCACATGAACGCCGAAGAAGCCCAGGAAGCACCAGATGTGGTGCTGGGTATGTTCTCTGTTAACTCAATACCAGCAAGAGTGTTGTTTGATTCAGGAGCATCACATTCATTTGTTACTGAAGATTTTGTGAGCACTAGTAAGATTCAACCCATCAGCCTGAAACATGTCATGATAGTTCAAATACCTGGATCAACCACTAAAGCTAGAAAATTTTGCAAAGAAGTACCCATAAGAATTCAAGAAATAATGTTTTTCGCAAATTTGATTGTTCTGGGAACAAAAGGATTGGAGGTAGTACTGGGTATGGATTGGATGGCGAAACATCATGGATTGATAGACTGCGCCAAGAAGGCCATCACCATGACTAGTAGCACCGGAATAACCATAGAACATGTTTCTGAAAAACTACCCAGAAATTTCACCTGCAACCAAAGTGAAGCCAAGCCAACTCTGGATCAGATCAGGGTCGTATGTCGATACGCTGATGTGTTTCCGGATGATCTACCCGGTATGCCCCCGGATCGGGATATCGAGTTTATCATCGAGTTAATTCCTGGAACCGGACCTATAGCCCAAAGAGCTTATAGCATGAACCCAGCAGAGTTAGTCGAGCTGAAGAAGCAACTGGATGATATGTTGTTCAAAGGTCTGATTCGACCAAGTGCGTCGCCTTGGAGATCACCAGTGTTGTTTGTGGATAAGAAGGATGGTGCCAACCGGTTATGTACGGATTACCGTAAACTTAATGATGTCACCATCAAAAATAAATACCCCTTGCCAAAGATAGAAGACCTGTTTGACCAGTTGACCGGTGCCACAGTGTTCTCTAAGATTGATCTTAGGACTGGTTACCATCAGCTGAAGATCCGTGCATCGGATATCCCCAAGACTGCCTTTACCACCAGATATGGGTTGTATGAATACAATGTCATGTCATTTGGATTAACCAATGCCCCTGCTTATTTCATGAACCTCATGAATAAAATTTTCATGAACTTCCTGGATAAGTTTGTCGTTGTCTTCATCGACGACATCCTTATCTACTCCAAAACCGAAGAGGAACACGAGCAACATTTGGAGGTTATCCTAGAAACCCTTAGGCAGCACAAGTTGTACGCCAAGTTCAGCAAGTGCGAGTTTTGGTTGAAAGAAGTTGGATTCCTGGGACACATCTTGTCTGCAGGAGGAATTGCTGTAGACCCAGCCAAAATCAAAACCGTTGAAGAATGGAAAACCCCAACCACACAGACCGAGGTCCGTGCATTTCTTGGATTAGCCGGATATTACCGCAGATTTGTTGAAGGATTCTCAAGCATTGCCCGGCCAATGACACAGCTGTTAAAGAAAGACAAGAAGTTTGAATGGACTGATAAATGTGAAGCCAGCTTCCAGCAACTTAAAACCAGACTAACCACAGCCCCCATCCTAATCATGCCGGACATCACCAAGCCCTTTGACGTCTATTGTGACGCATCTAAGATTGGTCTTGGATGTGTGTTGATGCAAGAAGGAAAGGTGATATCTTATCTGTCCCGGCAGTTGAAACAGCATGAGCAAAACTACCCAACCCATGACCTCGAACTTGCAGCCGTAGTGTTAGCATTGAAAGTTTGGCGTCATTACCTCATGGGTAATCGATGCGAGATCTATTCAGATCACAAGAGCCTAAAGTATATCTTCACCCAGAAAGAGCTAAATATGAGGCAAAGGAGATGGTTGGAACTGATAAAGGACTATGATATGGAAATCCACTACCACCCCGGCAAGGCCAACGTGGTAGCAGATGCTTTGAGTAGACAGCCGTGTCAGCTGAACTCCATGATCGCAGCAGAACAACCTAGCCTGCATGAAGAGTTTGAACAGTTTAGGTTGGAGCTAGTTAGTGAAGGGTACCTAGCCAGCATAGAGCTGCAACCTACTTTGATTGGTCAAATCAAGGAAGCCCAGAAGGGAAATGCAAGCATTGCCGGAATCAAGAGTCAAATGGCAGCAGGAAAGGCACCGGGATTCACGGAAGATGAAGAAGGAGTACTTTGGTACGACGGTCGCCTATGTGTGCCGTCAGACTCAGAATTGAAGCAAGTCATACTGCAGGAAGCCCATGACACCTTATACTCTATCCACCCCGGAGGTACCAAGATGTACCAAGATTTGAAGGAACAATTTTGGTGGCATGGGATGAAGCGAGAAATCGGGAGCTACATAGCTAAGTGTGATATCTGTCAGAGAGTCAAGGCAGAACATCAACGACCCGCCGGACTGTTGCAACCCTTACAGATTCCGGAATGGAAGTGGGACTCAGTCGGAATGGACTTTATCACGGGACTGCCCAAATCTAGCCGGGGAAATGATTCTATTTGGGTAGTGGTAGACAGATTAACCAAAGTAGCCCATTTTATCCCCGTCAAAACCACTTATCAAGGCCCAAAGTTAGCAGAGCTGTATATCTCCAGAATAGTAGCCCTGCACGGAACCCCCAAGTCAATAGTGTCAGATAGAGGATCGCAGTTCACCTCAAGATTCTGGCAGAAAGTACATGAAGGACTTGGAACCCGGCTGAATTTCAGCACCGCTTATCACCCCCAGACTGACGGACAGACTGAGAGAGTCAACCAGATACTTGAGGACATGTTGAGAGCTTGTGTACTGGAATATGGATCCAAGTGGGAAGACTGTTTGCCTTACGCAGAATTCTCGTACAACAATAGTTATCAAGCCAGCTTACAGATGGCCCCCTTTGAAGCCCTGTATGGAAGGAAGTGCCGTACCCCTCTGAATTGGTCAGAAGTCGGAGAAAGCCAAGTCTTTGGACCGGATGTTCTTCGAGAAGCCGAAGAGAAGGTGCACAAGATTCGCGAGTACCTCAAGACTGCGCAATCAAGACAGAAGAGCTACGCCGACAAGAGACGCCGAGAGATGACATTTGAAATTGGAGATTTTGTTTATCTCAAGGTGTCACCCCTCAAAGGAATGCAGAGATTCCAGGTGAAAGGAAAGCTCGCGCCCCGATATGTCGGACCCTTCAAGGTTCTGAGCCGCCGCGGAGAAGTATCTTATCAACTGGAACTACCGGAAGAAATGGCGGCTGTGCACAATGTGTTCCACATCTCATTGCTCCGGAAGTGCCTTGAAGTACCGGAGAAGACTGAAGTGTTCAAGAATATTGATCACAGATCAGTGGACATCAACTCAGATTTGACGTATCGAGAAGTGCCCATTCGTATCTTGGAAGAAGCATACAGAACCACCCGCACCAGGAGTATTAAGTTCCTGAAGATTCAGTGGAGCAATCACACTGAAGACGAAGCCACCTGGGAGCGAGAGGAAGATATGAAGAAGGAATACCCAGATCTCTTTAGCACCTAGTTTTCTTTAAGATCTCGGGACGAGATCTTTTGTAAGGGGGAAGGGTTTGTAACATCCCAAGTTTTAACAATAATAAAATCAAGGAGAGATCAAGTACTCAAAATTTGCAACAAACAAAAACTTTTTATATGCATAGTGTGTCACATACAAGTGCATGCATATGAGTGATTATCTTTGGTGCATTTGCCATGATGAGTGTTGATATGATTATCATTTGCTAATAAACCCTAACATATGATCATAATAAACCACTTTGAGTAAATAAAAGAAAAATGCTAAGTGTGAGCCAAACCCTCACATACACATAGGGCAAAAATGCAAACCATCACCAAAGGCCACCATGGCTTGATCTTTGGTTTCTAAAATGATTATATAACTCAAACAAACCTAAAGGCATCAAAGAAACCAAAATTGAATCAAATTTAAACTCAAAACCATCTCACATATGATGATGGTCAATTGTGCACTTTATAACATGATCCCCTCTTTACCCCTCTGGTTAAATCCTTTCTTACACTAAACTTGATGAACCAAAGCCATGTCATCCAAGACTATGTCAAGGTGATGAACTTTCATGTTGACCACCATGGCTAGAGTTGACTAGGTTGACCAGAATAAGGGTGACAAGTGAGGACTTTATATTAATGTGAAGATCATACCCAATTTGGATTTTTGCAAACAATCTTCATTTTGAACACCAACACCACCATTCTACTGCAAATAATATATGAATCAAACCCTACAAAATTCATTCAAAAATTCCAAGTTTGAGTTCTTGCGGGCATTGTGTCGAACACCTTGCCAGCAACAATCTGCCAACCTCATGCATTGTAAAATCCAGTGGATTCTTGCATCAACCATCAAGCTTAGCTCAGCCATTGTACTCCCCTTGACCCTCCACACATTGCCAAACACTCTGGACAAGCTTTGGTACCAGTTGGCATCATCAAGTGTACCAGAACATGTCATGCCGTGGCATGACATGGGTGTGATCATGCCATTCTCTTCCCTGGGTCAACTTGAGCATGCACCACCGTGTCCATCACGTGCCACTCACTCCCCTGAGCCTCCTCGACACTTTGCTCGACCAAGCCGTGCACCAGACGCGCCAGTAACACGACGCCCAGACGCGCCCAGGCATGCACACGCACGCCAGAGCGTGCATGGCGTGCGCCCCAGACGCGCCCGGCCACGTCGACGCCCGAGCCGCTCCGTGGACGCCAGCATTGGATCCCTGCGTCCCCAGCTCCATGACGACGCCAGCAACCACCAGGACACCCCCACGGGCCCGCGGGAACGCTGTAGCCGACGAGCTCGTCGACGACGTCCGCCACGGCCTGTGAGCCTCCGTCACGCGCATGTCCTCTCCCCTGCCTCGTTTTCACCGCAATCAAGCGCGGCGTCACCGCCATGACGTCGCCAAGCGATTGGCGTCAGCACCAGTCCCTGAGCTGCCCTGTAGCCGCGTCGCCATGGTTGCCCCTTCACAGCACGCCGCGGCCACCACCGGCCGCTATAAATAGCGCCCCTCAGCTCTCCCTCCCTTCACACAAAACCTTCCCCTCTCTGCCCTGAACACTCCCCTCCACCCAATTTCACCTCTTCTCGCCGGAGTAGCCCCAATTGCGAGCTCGACGCCGCCGCCAGTACACGGAGCCCGCCGGAGGAGGAGGCCACCCCTGGAGACGAGACTGCTTCCAGGCGCTTCCTCATCCACCACAACGTCGCCGCGCACCACTCCGCCACTCGCCGGAGCTCCGACGTGCTCTCCGACCCCCTACCTGCGCCGCCCGTAAGCTCCCCTCTCGCCGGAGACGACGACGTCTGTCGTTCGTCCGATCCGCATCTGATCCAACGGCCCCTATTCCTCGTACCGTTTCGCGTTTTAAAACCCAATGACAGGTGGACCCCACCTTGTCAGTTGGCCCGTGGCGTTGGATGCGTTACTGGGCCGGCCCACTTCTCTCTTTCCCTGCTTAGCCCGTTAGCGTTTCCCGCCAGCCCATTTAATTCAAACATTAAATTTCGAATTTTGTTAATTACTCTCAGATGCTGTTTTCAAATTTAAATAGAATAAAATCTACCCAACCAAATTTGACAAATTTTATATATTTGGAAACCTTGTGAAAATATCTACAAAACTACACTGGTCCCAAACCTAGATTATTTGTCGAATTAATCTGAGAAAATAAACAAGGCAGGGCCTTTTTCCACTTCAATTAATTATTAAAAATTGAATAAAAATGCTTTTAAGATGAAACCAACTCTCAAAAATCACATTTCAACATAGCTATCAGAATATGTAAAAATATTGTATCAGTGTTTGCATGATCATGTCCTTGTCTAAAAATTGGCCCTATGGCTATTTAAGTACTTTGTAAATGAGCATATTTCTTATTAATGTGTATGAGAGCATCTCTCTTATTTAAATCTTGTCTACACTAAGTTACTATGAGAAAGACACCATGGTCATGTTAAATTTATATTCAATTAGTTGATGATATTAAATCATTAACCATGAGTTATTAAAAAGCATGAGGTGATGAACCTCATTTAAATCTTTTCCCAAATAATAATTATGAAGAGGTTGACCTTGGTCAACCTAGGTCATATGATATTAATTGAGGAAATTAAATCTTAATAAGACTAAATGAGAGGAAATTATTTTCTCTCAAGAAATAAAAAGAAACCTACATTAATATTTATAATGAGAGGAAATTATTTTTCTTAAGAATAATAATTAAATCAACTCACATAATAAGCATGTGTTATGATAGCTTAGTAAGAGTGATTCATATGTGTGCTTAGCTTAGTATTTGAGTTGTGTGGTGATTGTGTGTATCATACTCGTATTTAGACGCTAGTACCGAGGAGTACGCCGAGGAGGAGGAGGTGTACACTCAAGGAGAGGAGGACCATTTTGATCAGTACAACAATCAAGGCAAGCTAATACACTTGCAAAGTGCAAAGCTCTCAAGGGCAAAGCACTTCACCATTTGTTTTATCTTTATTAAGCCTATCCCAGTTTTATTACAAGCTTTACTTTCAAGTTTTACTACTTTACTTTGTCAAAGTACTTTTTGATTCATGATTCACTTAATCTAGAGAAGGACAATATCATCTAAGTTAGTCTATGTCAATCAAGCTAAGATAGCACCCCTCATGATTAGTGGCTAGTGCTAAATGCCTAAAATTGACTACTCTAGATGGGAACATGGTGATATAAGATGATGATGGTGAAATTATGAAAGGAATTTTGAAGGTGAATAAGACCAAGAGAAGATAGTGATTTTTGATTAAAAACTAATGTTGGTTTGGATGCGATACCTTTCCAATATTGAGTACCCCCACAATACCTGATTATGGGTAAGGCTTAACTGGAAGTTTATGTATCTTAGTATGGGTTCCCTCTGAACACACATCATAGGGGTTATGCCGAGGCTGCCTCCGTTGTTGATAAATGAGGTGAAGTAAGGTGAACTGTCCGGCCAAGCCCTGTGCAGTTCAGGTTGAGCTGGTCTTCACTGGGAGGCCAAGCTCATGGGAGAGGTGCTCATACTAGGGTTAGTAAATGAAAGGTTATGGTTGATGATCCGCGTACTGTGATACGATGATTCGGGGAAATCCCGACGGATGGAATCAAATGTTGTGGCACAAGTGTGCAACCTCTGCAGAGTGTAAACCTATTCGAATAGCCGTGTCCACGGTTACGGACGGTTGGAAAGGCCATCTAGTTTCCAGTATTAGAATTTGGATATGGATGGTGAATGATGAATTATGGTGAATCACAACCGAGTTGTGGGAATGACACTAATGTTCCCACTTGAGTTAGTTAAATTTATGAATGATCTATATGAAATGAGTATAAACTAAAATTGGCTTTATGCAAAATGAAACTAGAGCTTAGTACCCCCTCTTTAAGTTAGTTAGTGATTACTTTGGTATTAGTTTGCGAGTACTTTAAAGTACTCACGGCTGTGTCCCTGGCTATTCAAATGGCAGAATATGAAGAAGAGCAGCAGTATGAGGAGGACGGTCAGCAGGACGTCTACAACAACTAGGAGTCGCCTGACGTCAAGCGTTGGCCTGTGAAATAGATAGTCCACTCCTATTACGCTTCCGCTACTGTGATGTCCGTTGATCAATAGATCAACTATTTGTGTAATATTGGATCATGTGATCCTCTTTTGTAAGACAATGATGGTTTGTAATGAATGATGACTTATGATATCAGCTGTTATGTCTCGCAACAACAATATTCCTGGGATTGCGATGAATGACATAATAGGCATCCGGACTTAAAAATCCGGGTGTTGACACCCAACCCCTCCGCGCCCGCCGCCCGCGCGCTCGCCCTTGCCGCCGACTTCTCCTTCTCCTTCCTCCCCTCCCACTGCCGATGGGCCGTCCGGGACATCCGCGACGGCCTTGTCCTCCTCGTCGACCCCCAAGACGATGAGTGGGCTCCGGTTTTCAGGGACATCGCCGTGTGCGACCCCTTGCACCGGCGGTACGTCCTGCTCCCCCCACTACCTCAAGACCTAGCCGCCTCGGTGGAGCATTTCCTCCTTCCCCTCGGCAAGGAACCAGAGGCGGCATTCAGTGTGATCTGCGTGGCACATTTCCGCACCAGGGTGGCGGCCTTCGTCTTCTCGTCCAACACCGGGCAGTGGCAAGCCGCTGCATCCAAGAATTATAGCGATGGCATCGGTAGCAGCGAGGCGACCACTATGCATATGGCTGCTTCCATCAGGACTCTGAGACGCCATTACGCTAATGGCTGCTTCTACTGGGACACCACCCGATTCGGCAACCTGATCGAGGAGCAGAAAAGGTTGCTCGTGCTCGACACCCAAAGGATGGAGTTCTCCATGGCCGACCTTCCGCCCGGTAACTGGGGAAGGGCAGATCTAGCCATCGTGGGGGCAGGTGAAGGCAGGATTGGGATGTTTGGTTTCCATCGCGGAACTCCATCTGTCCTCAACTACACCGTTGCGCAAACCGAAGGCAAGAGTCCGAGCCAGTGGCAGATTGAGAAGAGAATCTCGCTAGATCCTAGGTACGATTATCGCATCGAAGATGCAACAGAGAGGTACTTGCTCTTGACAAGGACAGAAGCCTCGTCACCAACCGGATATTTCTCAATTGACATCAAGACATTCAAGCTTCAGAGTGTTTGCGTGAAACAACGCATGCGTTTACTGCCCAAGTCTGAGACACGGATATATACCAACTTCCCACCATCACTGCTGTCTTCAAGGGCAATATGAAGTGGTAAAATTATCTTATGCATCCTAGTTATCTCCTTCCCTCCATATAATTATCACATGACTTGCCTAATGCTTGATTTGTTCAAATACTGCAGTCAGTAATTCTTACTTGATTTAGTAATATGTATTTTCTTGTCCTCGTGGGAAAGGTCAGGAACATAATTCCATTTTATTATTTACTTTCCAATTACCGTGTTAAGAGCATGAGGTTAGTAAGAAAAAAGAGATATTGCCTGTCAAGCGGGGCGGGATGCGGGCTTCATATATTTACACTAGAGCTGCATTAAATCTCCTCCAATCCTTTTCTCCATTTGCTCTAGCTTTTTGTTTGCGGGACGTGGAACAGGTGTTTGCAGACGCCGCGTTGCCACCCTAAGTGTGCTGCTGGAATCACAAAAAAAAAAAAGATCACAGCAATTATTTCCGAGTAGCAGTTTGCATGCTCATGGTAAAGTAGAAGGAATACAAGCGTAGATCCAGTTTACTTTGCATTGTTTTAACCTTGAGGTAATTCACTCAAATCAAGGAGAAGTTATTTTATAAACTTTTCTTTCATAGACAACGACATAGAAAAGTTTTTTTAGCCATCTTCACACGTATGATTTTATCTTGCGATGTTGTTTTGAAATAAATCTGCATAACTAGTACGGTCACAAACAAGATTCTGTATGACCCAAAGTTTTATAGGACGGATTCTTTTATCTTCTGTTGCCTCTGTCCGGCAATGTATTCCAACCTGTGTCGCAGATTACAGTGATTGGCCGGCGTTAGTGCTCCGCTTCCAAGCATGTGTTCAACCCTGTTACCGTCGGCAGTGGCTCACGCTGGAGAGGTAGGCAAGTAGGGGAGAGAAGGGCGGCGCAAGCACATCGAAGGGAGAGGGACTCTGGAGGCCACCGGCCGCAAGCAGGGCGAGGGCACGGAGGCGGGGGCGGGGGCGGAGCGACGCAAATGGGCAGCTCGAGTGCGCGAGTGTGGCGGCTAGGGTTTCTGTCGGGCGGTTTTGTTTCACGCAGTGGCAAACTAATGGTCAAGATGGATGCGGGACTTGTTTTGAGATCGTCCGCGAGTGCATGGTTCTACTACGACCACGAGCAGGGGCAATGCTCCGGCACCGGCAAAGAGTTGCAGCCGTGAGTAATAGTCTGATGGAAATAACTATACCTGGCTGACCCCCTGACCGTGTATGTATTTCGCCATTTTAGTAAGCAGAGAGAGATTAAGAAGCTGGAGCTTATGCACGAGAAATTAATACAGTTTTCGGGAATACACTGTTTATCTGGCATTTGTAAGTATTACGTTTAAATTTGCTTTTTCATGTTTTTTCTTCTTCTTTGGATCTTTTTTTTGGTAGCCCCAGTATTCATTCGAAAATGCAACAAAGGACAGTAAACAAACCAGATTCTTTAGTGTTGCAAACGATAGGAATCAAACAATCTGGGGTCATCATGCATTTGACAGTATTACAAATCATAGGAAGCAAATAAACCCAGTGGTCAGTATTCCACATTATTACAAACCATAGTAAAGAAATAAATTCAGTGTTCCATCACTGCATGGAGTACCATGCAGCCATATGGCGTTATGCATTCGTCGGTAGTTTGCAAGAGTATGTAGCCCAAGTAAGAAGCCAGTAAAAACCTGAATATTTTGGAGGACATCTCGAGGACCTTCCTCTGAAGTAATCTCTCCCGGCAACCTCCTCTGCTAAATCACACAGCAGATCATGAATTGTGACGTAATCAACATCACGTGAAATTATCATATGTGATTTTTCTTTCCTTCCTAATTGCAGAAACGAGGCCGACGACAATTCATCAAAATAATCCTTAGCAGCATCTTCCATTTCCTCTTCAGGCTTACTAGTCTTTATAAACCCTTCTCCCAGCCACAACTTAACTAACTCATCACGTTCCAATCGGTGTTGTCTGGGGAAAATACTGCAGTAAGAAAAGCATCGCCTAACCTGCTCATCAAGATACTGGTAGCTCCACCACAGAGCTCCCATCGTATCTTTCGCACTCCTCCAAAACTCAACAGTCTGTGTCTCACGGAGCCGTGAACCCACTGTCCTGGCTGCTAGAGGTGATCTCTTTAGCTTTTTTGCAATATCCTCTCCAATCATTTCAAGAATTCTTCGATCATTGTCACTTACCCTTGCTCCTTGAAGTGCATAATGCATGAACATTTCAAAGAACACTTCATCATCCAGGTCTGATATTGGAATACATCTCTCTTTTACTGCACCCAGAGTTACTAATGCAGCTTCAGTTCGACTAGTCACCAAGATTCTGCTTCCTGCCTTCCCAACATGCAGCGGAGAAATTAACTTCTGTAGTTCTTCACGGTCTTCCGAATTCCTATTGTTGTACCAGACATCATCTAGTACCAACAAAATCCGTTTTCCACGAAGTTCCTTCTCCAGCCATTCCTTTAGGACGTTAAGACTACTAAGTTTCGGGCTTTCTTTATCTGTAGCCCCCTCAAACATTTCACAGAAAATGGAATCCAAAGAGAAATTCTGGGAAACATGAATCCACATGACAATATCGAAATGGTCTTTTAGTTTCTCATGATCATAAACACACCGTGCAAGTGTTGATTTCCCAGATCCGGCGATCCCATGAATGCCAATTACAGAGTAACATGTACCACTAACAGTATTTACTTGACACTGGTGTTCGTTCTCATGAAGCATTGCTATGATCTTGTCACGATCTGGATCTCGGCCAATTACTCTTAGAGGACTTACAGTAATGCCTGCACTACATGAACGTGTAGAAACAGCTCGTCTCCCCTTATCATTACTTGCGCCTGGCAAGTTCAGTTGTTCCAAAACTTTACATGCATCGCTTACAGCACTTTCTATCTTATTTAGGCTCTCCCTAAGCTGCGATTTTGACATGCCACTCTCCTGCAAAAACAAATAACAGGTAAGTTGAGCCTACCAAGTAATCTTCCTGAATATAGGCTTATTGCATATCCCAATGCAAAGTAAGGGCTCTCTCTCTCTATCTCATGTTAATGGGAGATTTTATGGTGCATTCTACTACACATTTAAGTGTGTAGTATATATTAGATCTAACGGTTAAAATTGATTGGGCCCAAGGATAGATTTGTTTTCTATTAAGGTTGAATTGGACATCCGTGTCCTATTAAGGCATTGCATATTCTCAACATGTCATATGCTCGATACTTCACTTATCTCTGTTGTTCATGACACTTGCGGTATGCCTCGACTCCTACGTGTGTTCGCCGTGGGTTCCAAGGCGGATGGGTCCAGCCGTTCCTGCTACTTCAGTTATTATATAATGCCTTCTTGAGTCTTGGCACAATCACGACCACAGCGCTGCCGTAGGCGAGTGAGAGTTCATCGAGAGGCATGATCGTCCTGTCAGGATAGGACGCTGCTAGTGGGAGAGTGGAACAGTCTTGGATGATTCTAGAATAACTTGGCTAATCTACTCTATGCGCTGCCGCCTGCTTGACTTCCCCGCGCTAATGTGAAGTGTATATGCGTTCCCCAGTATATAAAGATCTTATTTTGTAGCTAATTAGATATAACTGTCGAAAATAGGCCGGTGAGAATGCATTCTTCTTGGTACCTACAGTTCCCTAGTTTTTCTCGTTAACATATATCTACATGGAACAAAAAGATGGGAATACTTGCAACAAAGGAGAACACATGAACCTCATCTATTAGGGGGGAGCTTGACATGGCAGACCGAAGATTCTTCGTCAGCAAATCCATCTTGCTCCCGCTCGACTTGGCATCCTGGATATCCGCCATTGCAAGATTTCAGAGAGGGGGGAGAAGGCTAGATAAGGCTGCAGGATATGTGTGTACATTGACCCTGCAGGGTAACGCACCTGGTCGACCTTGAAGACAGCTAAGTAACATAAACAAGTACCAGTTGAGAGAGATTTCTGAACAAGATACATTATTTCTCACTGGTTTGGCTTATAATAAGGGACAACTTGATATCAAGATGTGACTTGATTGGTTTATTCTAATTTTATGAAATGGTAGTTGGTGTACATGGCTCAGTAGTCTTAAGACTTTGCAATAATGCACAGATATCACATTGGCTTGGTTAATTCACAACAAGGTTATCTTTCTTTTTTGAACGGGACAACAAGGTTATCTAATAACCAACATGCTTAATGTATATGATAGAATTGTACTACACGTTGACCATCAAAATGATGAAGTTTCCAGTCAGGTTCCTGTTATATCTTCTAGATCATCTAGGTGTAGATCAGTGCCGGGTAGGAGAGGTACTGAGAGCGTTTACCTTATCCCTGGAGGACGACGAACCCGTCGACGTCGACATGGTGACGGCGGCGGATCGGTGAGGCAGTGGTGTGGCGGCGGAGCTTCCCGTCGGCACTGCACTAACCCTAATCGGTGGGTCGTCTGGTGGGGCGAGTGGCAGCTCAGGGCAACCTCGTACCGAGTGCCACTGGCCCCCACCACTCTATATAGTGCAGGCGACAGGGGCCCACCAACCAGCGAACGGTTGGGCGCCCCCGATCAGGGCGCGGACGAGGTCAAGGGGTCGTGCCAGAGCCGTTGGGCTCTGGTGCGGTGGAGATCAATCCTAACATTCTCCCCCTTGATCTCAACTTTTCTTTTAACTTTATACTTTCACTTTATTCGTTTCATTTTGGATCAGTCCATAGGGCATGTTTCATCGTCACAGCTCTATTGCCGATAGAATCAGACAGCCACAATACACTTCTCTGTTTTGAAACAAATTCTTTTACTTTTGGGCCTCTTATGATCCAGGATAGGTAAGACTTTCCCTTAAACCCATGCCGGCTACGTGCTCCTTGAACACGCTGGGTGGTAAGCCTTTCGTTAGCGGATCCGCAAGCATATCTTTTGTCCTTATATGCTCGAGACTTATAGTTTGATCCTGGACCTTGTGTTTCACAACATAATACTTAACCTCAATTGGTTTCGTAGCTGTACTCGACTTGTTGTTGTGAGCATAAAATACTGCAGGCTCATTGTCGCAGTACATCTTTAGTGGTTTGTCAATACAATCTACCACTTTCAAGTCGGGTATAAATTTCTTTAACCATAATGCCTGCCCCGTGGCTTCATAACATGCTATAAATTCTGCATACATCGTGGATGATGCAACTATCGTCTGTTTGGAGCTTCTCCATGAAATAGCTCCCCCTGCGAGGGTGAATACATATCCAGATGTGGATTTTCTATCATCTTTATCCCCCGCAAAATCTGCATCTGAATACCCTCTTATTTCTAGGGAATCAGATCTTCTGTATGTTAGCATGTAACTCTTTGTGCCTTTCACATAATGCAATGCCTTCTTTACCATTTTCCAGTGTTCAAAACCTGGATTTCTTGATATCTACCGAGTACTCCGGTGATAAAAGCTAAGTCAGGGCGAGTGCATACTTGTGCATACTGTAGGCTTCCAATAGCCGAAACATATGGAACCGCTTTCATTTGATCGAGCTCGTATTGATTTTGGGGACTTTGATGTTTCCCAAAACTGTCGCCCTTGACTATAGGGGCAGGTGTGGCACTGCACTTATGCATATTATACTTACTTAGAATCTTTTCTAAATAAGCCTTTTGCGATAATCCTAATACTCCATTGTTTCTATCTCGGTGAATTTCTATGCCCAAAACATATGACGCTTCACCAAGATCTTTCATATCAAAATTTGAGGACAAGAACTTCTTTGTCTCTTGCAGTAGACTAACATCACTGCTGGCAAGCAGAATATCATCCACATACAAGATTAGGAAAATATATTTCCCATTTTTAAACTTTGCATAAACGCAATTGTCCTCAATATTTTCTTTAAATCCAAATCTCTTAATTGTTTCATTAAACTTTAGATACCACTGTCTGGAGGCTTGCTTTAATCCATAAATGGATTTCTTTAGGCCCATTTCTTCCTTGCCTTCCATGATAAAACCCTTGGGTTGTTTCATGTAGACATTTTCTTCTAAATCCCCGTTTAGAAATGTCGTCTTTACATCCATTTGATGCAACTCTAAATCAAAATGTGCAACTAGTGCCATGATGATTCTGAAGGAATCCTTACATGAGACCGGAGAAAATGTCTCATTGTAATCTATCCCTTCTCTTTGTGTAAATCCTTTTGCCTCTAGAGGTGGCTGTTGTTGCTCCCTTTCATGCTCAACAAATGGTTCATTCGGCTCCTGACGGACAGGTTCCGAATTTTCACTCATCGTTGTCATGGGTGGAGTTACAACAGGCGCTTGCACCACAATCGCAGGGATCGTCGGTACAGGTGCACATGGTAGCGCAAAAAATGGCTCCTGAGTCATCGGATTAGGTGCATGCACCCTCTTCTCCTCAAGATCAATTTTCCGAGCTACCATGCTCCCCCTCATCATTTCGTCCTCTAAGAAGACACCATGTCTCGTTTCCACAAACTTTGTGTATTTCAGAAATGATAACCTTTTGACTTTTCAGGATAGCCAATAAAATGGCAGCTGACTGTTTTGGTATCTAACTTTGCGATGTTTGGATTAAATACTTTGGCCTCAGCAGGGCTCCCCCACACTTTCAGGTGGTTTAGAGAAGGCACTCTCCCTGTCCATAGCTCATACGGTGTTTTGGGCACCAATTTGCTTGGTACTCTGTTTAGAATGTGAATAGCGGTTTTTAACGCCTCAATCCACAATCCCAATGGTAGGGTGGAATAGCTCATCATACTGCGCACCATATCCATAAGGGTACGGTTGCGCCTTTCAGCTACCCCATTCTGCTGAGGTTCGCCCGGCATCGAGTACTGGGCGACTATTCCAGTCTCCTGTAGGAACCTTGCAAAAGGTCCAGGGACTTGGCCATATGGAGTATGTCGACCGTAGTACTCCCCTCCACGATCAGACCTGACTATCTTTATTCTTTTATCATGCTGATTTTCAACTTCAGCTTTGAATGTTTTGAATTTATCCAACGCTTCTGTTCTTTCTTTTATTGGATAAATATAACCATATCGGGAGTAATCATTCATGAATGTTATGAACGAATCATAGCCATCCACACTTTTCACAGGAAATGATCCACATATCTCGATGTGAATTATTTCTAGTGTTGTTGTGCATCGATTTGCACCCTTTTTAATCAACCTTTACAAATTTTCCTTTAATGCAATCGATGCGCTGTTCTATGTCTGAGAATTCTAATGGAGGAAGAATACCATTTTTAACAAGTCTTTCTATTCTCCCCCTCGAAATATGGCCTAAGCGACAATGCCATATTTCGACAATTCATCAGTTCTTTTCTTTTCTTTTGTTCTTTGTCCAACGCGGACAACACTTTTTCACTCACATTACGCACATACAACACCCACATAAGCATTATTACAACATATGGCACACTTGCCATGTCCTTCCTGTCCATGTGTACTTTTCTGTCACCAGTTGCTTCAGCAGCTGGGTCACACATATCTTTGAAGAACCAGTGAACTGGTGATGCGCGTAGATGTACACGTCCGTTGGGAACCCCAGAGGAAGGTATGATGCGCACAGTGGCAAGTTTTCCCTCAGTATGAAACCAAGGTTTAATCGAACCAGTAGGAGCCAAGAAGCACGTTGAAGGTTGATGGTCGCGAAATGTGATGCGGCACCAGGGATTCCGGCGCCAACTAGGAACCTGCACAACACAACCAAAGTACTTTGCCCCAACGAAAGAGGGTTGTCAATCTCACCGCTTGCTGTAACAAAGGATTAAACGTATCGAGTGGAAGATGTTTGCAAAGAAAACAGTAAAACAAGTAGATTGTATGCTATGGAAAGAATAGGACCGGGGTCCACAGTTCACTAGAGGTGTCTCTCCCATAAGATAAAAGCATGTTGGGTGAACAAATTACAGTCGGGCAATTGACAAAATAGAGAAAGGCATAACAATGCATATACATGACATGATAAATATAGTGAGATTTAATTGGGCATTACGACAAAGAACATAGACCGCCATCCAACTGCATCTATGCCTAAAAAGTCCACCTTCAGGTTATCGTCCGAACCCCCTCCAGTATTAAGTTGCAAAGCAACAGACAATTGCATTAAGTATTGTGCGTAATGTAATCAATAACTACATCCTTAGACATAGCATCAATGTTTTATCCCTAGTGGCAACAGCACATCACAACCTTAGAACTTTCTGTCACTGTCCCAGGTATCAATGAAGGCATGAACCCACTATCGAGCATAATTACTCCCTCTTGGAGTTAAGAGTAAAAACTTGGCCAGAGCCTCTACTAATAACGGAGAGCATGCAAGATCATAAACAACACATGAACAATAGATTGATAATCACCATAATCATAGTACTCTCTATCCATCGGATCCCGACAAACACAACATATAGAATTACATATAGATGATCTTGATCATGTTAGGCAGCTCACAAGATCTAACAATGAAGCACAACAAGGAGAAGACGACCATCTAGCTACTGCTATGGACCCATGGTCCGGGGTGAACTACTCACTCATCACTCCGGAGGCGATCATGGCGATGAAGAGTCCTCCGGGAGATGAATCCCTCTCCCGGCGAGCGGGAGGCGATCTCCGAATCCCCGAGATGGGATTCGCGGCGGCGCGTCTCTGTAAGGTTTTCCGTATCGTGGCTCTCACTGGGGGTTTCGCGACGGGGCTTTAAGTAGGCGGAAGGTCAACGCGAGGGGCCACGAGGGCCCGGGGGCAGGTCGGCGCGGCCGGGGCCTGGGCCGCGCCGGCCTCCTCCTGGCCGCCTCGTGGCCCCACTTCGTTAGGTCTTCGGTCTTCTGAAGCTTCGTGCAAAAATAGGACCTGGCGAAAGTTTCGTCCAATTCCGAGAATATTTCTTTACTAGGATTTCTGAAACCAAAAACAGCAGAAAAACAGCAGCTCTTCGGCATCTTGTTAATAGGTTAGTTCCAGAAAATGCATAAATATGACATATAATGTGCATAAAACATGTAGGTATCATCAATAAAGTAGCATGGAACATAAGAAATTATCGATACGTTGGAGACGTATCAGCATCCCCAAGCTTAGTTCTGCTCGTCCCGAGCAGGTAAAACGATAACAAAGATAATTTCTGAAGTGACATGCCATCATAATCTTGATCATACTATTTGTAAACATATGTAATGAATGCAGCGATCAAAGCAAAGGTAATGACATGAGTAAACAACTGAATCATATAGCAAAGACTTTTCATGAATAGTACTTCAAGACAAGCATCAATAAGTCTTGCATAAGAGTTAACTCATAAAGCAATAAATCAAAGTAAAGGTGTTGAAACAACACATAAGAAGATTAAGTTTCAGCGGTTGCTTTCAACTTGTAACATGTATATCTCATGGATATTGTCAACATAAAGTAATATAACAAGTGCAATATGCAAGTATGTAGGAATCAATGCACAGTTCACACAAGTGTTTGCTTCTTAAGGTGGAAGGAGATAGGTAAACTGACTCAACAATAAAAGTAAAAGAATGGTCCTTCAAAGAGGAAAGCATCGATTGCTGTATTTGTGCTAGAGCTTTTATTTTGAAAACATGAAACAATTTTGTCAACGGTAGTAATAAAGCATATGAGTTATGAAAATTATATCTTAAAAGTTGCAAGCCTCACGCATAGTATACTAATAGTGCCCGCACCTCGTCCTACTTAACTTGGACTACGGGTCTTCGCATGCCATGTTTCAACCAAGTGTCACAAAGGGGTACCTCCATGCCGCCTGTACAAAGGTCCAAGGAGAATGCTCGCATTTCGGATTTCTCGCTTTTGATTATTCTCAACTTAGACATCCATACCGGGACAACATGGACAACAGATAATGGACTCCTCTTTAATGCATAAGCATGTAGCAAAGTTATTATTCTCATATGAGATTGAGGATATATGTCCAAAACTGAAACTTCCACCATGATTCATGGCTTTAGTTAGCGGCCCAATGTTCTTCTCTAACAATTTTGCATGCTCCAACCACTAAAATGATAGACCTTCAGACAAGACGGACATGCATAGCAACTCACATGATATTCAACAATAGTTGATGGCGTTCCCCAGAAACATGGTTATCGCACAACAGCAACTTAGTAAAATATAAAGTGCATAAGTACATATTCAATACTACGATAGTTTTTAAGGCTATTTTGTCCCATGAGCTATATATTGCAAAGGTGAATGATGGAATTTTAAAGGTAGCACTCAAGCAATTTACTTTGGAATGGCGGGTAAATACCATGTAGTAGGTAGGTATGGTGGACACAAATGGCATAGTAGTTGGCTCAAGGATTTTGGATGCATGAGAAGTATTCCCTCTCGATACAAGGTTTAGGCTAGCAAGGTTATTTGAAGCAAACTCAAGGATGAACAAGTGCAGCAAAACTCACATAAAAGACATATTGTAAACATTATAAGACTCTACACTGTCTTCCTTGTTGTTCAAAACTCAATACTAGATATTATCTAGACCTTAGAGAAACCAAATATGCAAATCAAATTTTAGCAAGCTCTATGTATTTCTTCATTAATGGGTGCAAAGCATATGATGCAAGAGCTTAAACATGAGCACAACAATTGCCAAGTATCACATTATCCAAGACATTTTTAGAATTACTACATGTAGCATTTTCCAATTCCAACCATATAACAAATTAACGAAGAAGAAACTTCGCCTTGAACATTATGAGTAAAGCCTAAGGACACATGTGTCCATATGCAACAGCGGAGCGTGTCTCTCTCCCACAAAGTGAATGCTAGGATCCATCTTATTCAAACAAAAACAAAAACGAAAACAAACCGACGCTCCAAGTAAAGAACACCAGATGTGACTGAATAAAAATATAGTTTCAGGGGAGGAACCGATGATGTTGTCGATGAAGAAGGATGCCTTGGGCATCCCCAAGCTTAGACGCTTGAGTCTTCTTAGAATATGCAGGGATGAACCACGGGGGCATCCCCAAGCTTAGAGCTTTCACTCCTCTTGATCTTAGTATATCATTCTCCTCTCTTGACCCTTGAAAACTTCCTTCACACCAAACTTCAAGCAAACTCATTAGAGGGTTAGTGCATCATTAATAATTCACTCATTCAGAGGTGACACAATCATTCTTTTCACTTCTGGACATTGCATAATGCTACTGGACATTAATGGATCAAAGAAATAAATCCAACATAGCAAAAGAGGCAATGCGAAATAAAAGGCAGAATCTGTCAAAAACAGAACAGTCCGTAAAGACGAATTTATAAATGGCACCAGACTTGCTCAAATGGAAAAACTCAAAACTAATGAAAGTTGCGTACATATCTGAGGATCACGCTCGTAAATTGGCAGATTTTTTCGAATTTTCTACAGAGAATTATGCCCAGATTCGTGACAGACAGCAATGCTGTTTCTGCGCAGCGATCCCAAATATAACATCAACTTTGACATAGAAACTTTACTTGGCACAAAAACATGATAAGGAGAGGTTGCTACAGTAGTAAACAACTTCCAAGACTCAATAAAACAAAAAAAAATTGCTGTAGGTAAAAACATGGGTTGTCTCCCATAAGCGCTTTTCTTTAACGCCTTTCAGCTAGGCGCAGAAAGTGCAAATCAAGTATTATCGAGAGATGGTGTGTCAACCTTACCTTGGGCTTCATCTTTACCTTTCTTAATGTTTTTCTTTCCTTTTGGTTTAGGAAATATATGATTCCCCCCTGGTATAGAGGTGAATTTCAGAGTGCCTTCTCCCACATCAATGACTGCTCCCAATAATTTCAGCAAGGATCTTCCGAATATGATTTTTCCTGTTTCAATAATAAGATAATCAATGGATACTGTTCTTCCACGAATGGTTGTATGCACACCTGCAGCTATTCCCTTAGGAATTATGATAGAGTTATCAATAAGAGCTATTTCTTCTCCCCCTTTATCGACTCCCCAAAGTTTCAAAGATTTATAAATGTTTTCAGGCATAAGGCAAAATTCATACATAATATCACAATAGGCATGAAGAGTTCGATCACCGATGACAATTTTAACAGAAGGGTCCCATGATGAAGGTTTAGGATTCTCTAAGACTTGTTCAAGACGATTACGAACACAGTGATAATTATCATTTAAGCGAGATGTACTTATCTCGAGATTGTTCAATCTATTATGAATGCTAATAAGGGCTGAATCAAAGTTATTAGCTGAATCATGTGATGCAACCAATTTCTTTATGGCATTAAAAGCTTGATCCCCATTACAATGAAGGAAATCTCCTCCTACTAAAGTGTCCAAAGCATATCTATAGCGAACCATAAGACCAAAATAAAAATTACTAAGGAGCAAGCTTAGAGTCATTTGAGGTTCAGTTTTGCGATAAGAAGTAAAAATTCTAGACCAAGCATCCTTAAAACTCTCCTCATCCCCTTGCTTGAAAGTGAACACTAAGTCTTCAGGTGAAGAAGTAACAGGTTCAGAGCTAGACATGGTAATAAAAGTAACTAAAATTTTTTTTTTGTATTTTAAATATAGAGTGCAGGACAATAAAGCAAACTAGATAAAGTAAATGCGAGTAACTAATTTTTGTGTTTTCGATATAGAGAGCAAGACAGTAAATAAAGTAAAACTAGCAACTAATTTTTTGTATTTTAATTTAGTGCAGCAAACAAAGTAGTAAATAAAATAAAGCAAGACAAAAACAAAGTAAAGAGATTGAGAAGTGGAGACTCCCCTTGCAGCGTGTCTTGATCTCCCCGGCAACGGCGCCGGAAAAAGTGCTTGATGCGCGTAGATGTACACGTCCGTTGGGAACCCCAAGAGGAAGGTATGATGCGCACGGTGGCAAGTTTTCCCTCAGTATGAAACCAAGGTTTAATCGAACCGGAGGAGCCAAGAAGCACGTTGAAGGTTGATGGTCGCGAAATGTGATGCGGCGCAACACCAGGGATTCCGGCGCCAACTAGGAACCTGCACAACACAACCAAAGTACTTTGCCCCAACGAAGTGAGGTTGTCAATCTCACCGGCTTGCTGTAACAAAGGATTAAACGTATCGAGTGGAAGATGTTTGCAAAGAAAACAGTAAAACAAGTAGATTGTATGCTATGGAAAGAATAGGACCGGGGTCCACAGTTCACTAGAGGTGTCTCTCCCATAAGATAAAAGCATGTTGGGTGAACAAATTACAGTCGGGCAATTGACAAAATAGAGAAAGGCATAACAATGCATATACATGACATGATAAATATAGTGAGATTTAATTGGGCATTACGACAAAGAACATAGACCGCCATCCAACCGCATCTATGCCTAAAAAGTCCACCTTCAGGTTATCGTCCGAACCCCCTCCAGGTATTAAGTTGCAAAGCAACAGGACAATTGCATTAAGTATTGTGCGTAATGTAATCAATAACTACATCCTTAGACATAGCATCAATGTTTTATCCCTAGTGGCAACAGCACATCACAACCTTAGAACTTTCTGTCACTGTCCCAGGTATCAATGAAGGCATGAACCCACTATCGAGCATAATTACTCCCTCTTGGAGTTAAGAGTAAAAACTTGGCCAGAGCCTCTACTAATAACGGAGAGCATGCAAGATCATAAACAACACATGAACAATAGATTGATAATCACCATAATCATAGTACTCTCTATCCATCGGATCCCGACAAACACAACATATAGAATTACATATAGATGATCTTGATCATGTTAGGCAGCTCACAAGATCTAACAATGAAGCACAACAAGGAGAAGACGACCATCTAGCTACTGCTATGGACCCATGGTCCAGGGGTGAACTACTCACTCATCACTCCGAGGCGATCATGGCGATGAAGAGTCCTCCGGGAGATGAATCCCCTCTCCGGCAGGGTGCCGGACGATCTCAATCCCCCGAGATGGGATTCGCGGCGGCGTCTCTGTAAGGTTTTCCGTATCGTGGCTCTCGTGCTGGGGGTTTCGCGACGGGGCTTTAAGTAGGCGGAAGGTCAGCGAGGGCCACACGAGGCCCAGGGGAGGTCGGCGCGGCCAGGGCCTGGGCCGCGCCGGCCTCCCTCCTGGCCGCCTCGTGGCCCCACTTCGTTAGGTCTTCGGTCTTACGGAAGCTTCGTGCAAAAATAGGACCCGGGCGAAAGTTTCGTCCAATTCCGAGAATATTTCTTTACTAGGATTTCTGAAACCAAAACAGCAGAAAACAACTGGCTCTTCGGCATCTTGTTAATAGGTTAGTTCCAGAAAATGCATAAATATGACATATAATGTGCATAAAACATGTAGGTATCATCAATAAAGTAGCATGGAACATAAGAAATTATCGATACGTTGGAGACGTATCAACTGGCTCTTTATTCTTTCAAGATACTCCCTTACGGAAGCACACTCTGCAATTGAGCTCACAATAGCGTTCTCAATTGTATTCTTTATAAATGGCACTTAGCCACCTTTTATACTGCCATGCAGCATCATCATCCTTGTCATTTCTGACTGGATCTTTTGGTCTGACCGGCTGTGGGAACCCAGTCCTCCTCAGCACAAATCGACCTTCTTTTCTCCATTCAGTGTAGTTGTCACTTTTGAGGGTTGAACATCCTTGATGCAACTTATCAAGTAGTACCCTCCTTTAAACCACAATGAAATGAGATCATAACAACAATTGCATGCAATAATCCAACGTTGGTCAAAATTAGAACATACAATTGTTTGTGCAACTAAATCTATATCACCGTTGGGCAAAAATAGAGATAAATGCACACCTTATTGCAACAAAGCATGATCATGTCATTAATAACGTTGGTCAAAAAATAACACAACCATAATTGTCACAATAATCACTTTAATCATCTCTTTACAAATATTATTATCACTTTAACTATTTGCATCTTTAACTATTTGCAGCGGAAACTTTAAATTCATTAAACTTTAAAACTTTCAGAAGCATCTCAGTTACTTTTTAATTTCCTAAAACAAATATCTCGTTGGTTCAATTTGCTCAGGAAAAAACTTGACAAAAATGCTTCTTTTACTATTGCAGCGGAAACTTTAACTTTAAACTATTAACTTTTCACTTTTCAGAGGCATTACTGTTACTTTTTATTTCCTAAAACAAATATCTCGTTGGTTCAATTTGTTAGGAAAAAACTAGACAAAAATCGGCTAAAAAATAGCCCAAAATGTCTAAAATATGCCTCTGGAATTATTAAAACAGAAAAAACTGTCGTTACTGTCGCGGCCCACGCGGCTGCACGCTGCCGATGCGGCCTGGCACGGTGCAGACGCGGCCCACGCGGCCTGGACGCGGCGCCTGCTCACGCGGCCTGGCCCGCGTCGCTTCACGCTGCCTGCCTAGCGGCCCGCACGCGGCCTGGCCACGGTGCCCACGCGGCCCGCATGCGGCGCCGACGCGGCCCGCAACGGTGCCCACGCGGCAATCTTTGGCCGTCGGATCGAATCCGACGGCGGCCCTTCAATTTCGGGCGGTATAAAAGGGGGCCCGAACGGCCCACCCCTAACCCTAAAATTTTTCCCTGGCCTCTCTCTGCCTCCGTGGCGGCGGCGCGGTGGCTGCGGCTCCCGCTCGCTACGCCGCCCGCGGCTCGCCGGTGACTGGGGCTCTCCCCCCTCGCCCTTTCTTTCTCTGGCGGCGGGAGACGGAGGCTGCACCTCCCGCCGCGCCGCCAGCGCCGCCGGCGGCCCGCCGAGCTCCTCCCCTCCTCCCATCGTTCTTTCCTCTCTCCGCCTCTCCACCCCAAAAACCGACGCATCCGGCGGATGGCGGAGATAGATGCGCCCCTCGGCCCTTTCGCCGGTTCGTGCGTGTACACACTGGGCAAAGTTCGGGCCGGGCCGGGCCGGGCTTAAAAAGCCCGCGGGTAAAAAGTCGCCCGAGCCCGGCCCGGCCCGACCGTCGGGCTGTATTTTAAGCCCGAACCCGGCCCGAACGATCAAAAAGCCCGGCCCGGCCGAAGCCCGGCCCGACTAGGCTAAATGCACGCACGCCGCCGAGCCGGCCCGGCCCGACGTTCGGGCTCGCTTTCAGGCCGAACCCGGCCGGTGCAAGCCCGACCGGCCGGCCCGGGATTTCGGGCGGGTCGGGCAGGTCGTCCGGCCGGGGCTGCCGGATGTACGTGCGTGCACCCACGGGTGAACGCACCGCCGTCGAGCGGCTCAGTGGCGGTGCCATTCGTCGGTGGCCAGGCTGCCGCAGAAGCGGCACCAGCGGCGACGCAAACGTCTTTTACCCCGTAGGGTTAGCTTTGCCAGCGTGCCCGAGGGCCTCGGCCGGTATCAATTTCCTTTCTTTGGCGGCCGATGGCGGCGCAGCTCTGCGGCAAGGTGCCGGTGACTTTTCTTTTCTCTGCCTTTCCTTCTCACTATTGGGGTTAGGGTTTGGTTGCGGGGATCTTCACAAGATCTATACTGTTCATACTTTTCTACCCGAAAAACACAAGATCTACACACTACAACGGCTCTGATACCCTGATCTACACCTAGACGATCTAGAAGATATAACAGTTCCTACAGGACGGGTCGGTTCTATCATCTTATCATTGGTCTAAGAAGCTGACCACGCAACACGGTTCACTCTTGGTAAGGCTATTATTTGATAAGATTACGATTGGTGAGATGCCTGCCCAATGAACACCGGCTCAGCCTCACTGAACAGTAAATTATTTGATAAGATTACGCTTGGTGAGATGCGTACCCAGTGAGAGCACCGATTCAGCCTCACTGAACACCAAATGAAACCCTCCCCCGCCGCCGCCGGCGAGAGCCGCCGGGCAAAGCCTGGGCGGTGCCGGTGGCGGAGGATCTGCACTTCCCCGCGCGCGAGACGGACCGACGGGGCGGTTCCCGACCTGGCGGCGGTGGAGTCCGGCGGTGCTGCTCGACGCTGCAACTCGGGCCGTGCTCTGGCCGGCCTTCCGGTCGCGGCGGCGGCGCACCGGCGCGCGTCTCTGGACACTCCTGTGCGTCGGGGAAACTCGTCGGGGCGGGTTTTGCCCGCACGGCTGGTGGTCCTTGGCCGGCTGATGACCCACAAGTATAGGGGATGTATCGTAGTACTTTCGATAAATAAGAGTGTCGAACCCAACGAGGAGCAGAAGGTGTTGACAAGCAGTTTCGATGAAGGATTCACTGTAAATGCTCACAGACAAGTTTTCAGGAGATTTTGATATAGCAGATAAATAAAATACAAGTAAGTAAAATGCGAGAGTAATAATTGCAGCGAGTGGCCCAATCCTTTTTAGCACAAAGGACAAGCCGGTTTGTTTACTTATGATGATCAAACGTTCTTGAGGACCCACGAGAATTTAGTCTAGTGCTTTCGCTTCATATAGTTGATTAATCTTCATTGTTTTGATAAGTGTTGTGTGGGTGAACCTATGCTAATGCACCGCCCTTCCTAGGACTAATACATACTTGTGATTAAACCCTTGCAAGCATCCGCAAATACAAGAAAGTAATTAAGATAAATCTAACCACACCTTAAACTCGAGATCCTGCTATCCCTCCTGCATCGATATACAACGGGGTTCAGGTTGCTGTCTCCGGCAACCCCACAATTAGCAAACGAATACAAGATGCATTCCCCTAGACCCATAAAGGTGAAGTATCATGTAGTCGACGTTCACATGACACCACTAGAAGAATAACACCACAACTTAAATATCAAACCATTAAATATTACTCAACATGGTTCACTACTAACATTTAGACTTCACCCATGTCCTCAAGAACTAAACGAACTACTCACAAGACATCATATGGAACATGATCAGAGGTGATATGATGATGGATAACAATCTGAACATAAACCTTGATTCAATGGTTTCACTCAATAGCATCAATAACAAGGAGTAATCGACACCGGGAAAGTTTCCCCTATGAAATACTCAAGATTCAACCCAAGATGTTACAGCGGAGACGAGGTGCAGCGGTGGAGATGACGGTGTCGGTGGTGGAGATGATGATGATCCCAATGAAGTCCAGCTCGATGACGGTGACGATGGCGACGATTTCCCCCTCCGGGAGGGAATTTCCCCGGCGGATTTCCACCGGAGAGCTCTTTTCTCTCTGGTGTTTTTCCGCCTTGAGGAGCCGGCGCTGACTATCCTCGATGCCTCCCTGCACCTTAGGGTTTTCGGGAGATGAAGTACGCGAAAGGGCGATGGACGAGGGGGTCGTGGGCCCCCTCCCCACGTGGCGCGCGCCGGCTTGGTGGCCGCGCCAGCCTGGGGAGGGCCCATGGCGGCCCTCCTCGGCCTCCCCTTTTGGCTGGCTCCGTCATCTGGACAAATAGGAGCTTCCGTATATTTTCCGTCAATTGTTGATCTTTAGAAATATTGTATCCTGACGGTGTTTTTTCCAGCAGAATTCTGACTCCGGTGAGTGATTCTCCAATAATCATGAAACATGCAAAATAGGTGAAATAACATAAGTATCATCTCTAAATATGAAATATATCAATGAATAATAAATTATGATATAAAATAGTGATGCAAAATGGACGTATCAACTCTCCCCAAGCTTAGACCTCGCTTGTCCCCAAGCGAACTGAACTCAGCGAACAAGACCACATGTTTATGGAGTGAAGAGTCGATAAATAAAATACGGACAAGGAGCATCACATTTATTAATTCACACAAGACATTCTAGTAAACAACTTCCTCATATAACTCAACTTGAAATAAGTAAGGAGAAATCACAAATAAAGGTGCACAGGAAATCATAATTGGTGACGGCAAACTTTGTTCTTGGTCAAAGAACTATTAACAGATTGTACTTATCTTTCGAGCAGAGTCTTTATATTAGAGCTTATATGGCAGAACTTACATGCTCAATCATAAAAATCTCTTCATAATCATTGATAACCTTCAAAGTCATATTCATTCAGACAAAATTTGTACTAAACAAGGAAGAATAAAAGACATGATTAAATAGATCACAATATAAATAGTTGGATCACAACAACTCAATTGCTTGCTTGAGATAGAGGGAAATAGGTTTGACTCAACATAAAAGTAACGAGATGGCCCTTCAGAGGGAAGCAGGGATTAAATCATGTGCTAGAGCTTTTTAAGTTTTGAAATCATAAAGAGAGCATAAAAATAAAGTTTTGAGAGGTGTTTGTTGTTGTCAACGAATGGTAGTGGGCACTCTAACCCCTTGTCAACAGACTTTCAAAGAGCGGCTCCCATGAAGGACGTTATCTCTACCAGCAAGGTAGATCGTCCCTCTTCTCTTTTGTTTACACATGTACTTTAGTTTTATTTATGGATGACACTCCTCCCAACCTTTGCTTTCACAAGCCATGGCTAACCGAATCCCGGGTGCCTTCCAACATTTCACATACCATGGAGGAGTGTCTATTGCAAAATTAAGTTGCTTACTGATAAATCAGGGCAAAACATGTGAAGAGAATTATTAATGAAAGTTATTAATTGGGGCTGGGAACCCGTTGCCAACTCTTTTTGTAAAATTATTGGATAAGCGGATGTATATGCCACTAGTCCATTGGTGAAAGTCTGCCCAACAAGATTGAAAGATAAAACACCACATACTTCCTCATGAGCTAAAAAACATTGACACAAATAAGAGATAATAACTTTTGAATTGTTTAAAGGTAGCACATGAAATATTTACTTGGAGCGGCGCAAAATACCACATAATAGGTAGTTATGGTGGACACAATTGGCATGTGTTTGGTTTAAGGTTTTGGATGCACGAGAAGCATTCCCTCTCAGTACAGGTCTTTGGCTAGCAAGGTTGGTTAGCAAGCATAAGAGTTGAGGGAAACAAACAAATATACATGTGATAGAAACAATCATGCATCTTCCTTGTAAGCACAAACAATTTTAACTTCAGAATACTAAGCTCATTAGCTAACAAGAAAGAAAGATAATGAAATAATATATCTACATGTACTTCCCTCTTTACTACTTAAGCCTCAAAGTATTGTTGATGTTGACCAATGCTAAGTTTGCCAAAACCAAATATATTTACTTGATGCTCCCAAAGTGATATCAATACTAACAACAAGATCAATCATATAACAGAAATTGCAAACTAAAATAAGGTGTGCAAAAAGTAAATGATAAAACTTCTCATTAATATTCCATAACGATAACTCACACCAAGGGATACATAGATAAGCAACTAAAAGAGAGATACTTCCACACTGCAAACCATCTTATATGATAACTTCCCTACTCATGATATGACACTACTTGATAGTAAAAAGGTAAAAGATAGTGATGATGTGATACCGCGGCACTCCCCCCAAGCTTGGAACAAGCCAAGCCAAGGGGGTGCCAATACCAATGATGAATTACTCCTTCGGTGGTGATGGTGGAAAATTCTTGATAAGCTTCTTAACAAGCTCCTTTAGCTCATCAATCTCGTAGGTGAGGTTGCGGATCAGCTCCGAGTTGTGCTCGACGCGGTTAATGAGTATGTCAGACGGCGAGTCCCAACTCTTAGAGTTGTTTCCCCACTCCTCAGCTTCAGGTTTCATCCTTCCTGCATTGTTAGAACGATCCATATCCCAGCTACTAGGCAATTTTGCCTTAGGAATCCTTTCAATTTGACTCTTATGAATTAGAGTGTGGAAGGGGTTATTGATGCCTGGAGAAGATGTCCTTGGAGCTAGGAAGCGACGTGGAACTTTCCCTCCGGTGCTTATCCGTGCGCTTCTCTTGAGGTTGAACGGATTCGCCACCACCCCGATGCTTGCGACGGTGGCGCGCGGGTATACACGCGGGTCTTCCTCCACTTCTCCTTCATCTTTGCTCTCGACTTCTTCCTTCAAATCGGGGTCTTGAATATCTTCCTCCAAAGGCCCCTTGTCCTTGTTGTTGGAGACCATGGTGCTTCTAGATCAAAAAATGATCTTGGCAGAAAACAGCTCGAAACAAAACACGACGAGAAGACGATATACGGACCTCGGAGGGTCCGGGGGATTATATAGCAAGAATTTTCACGACAAAAGGAAAGTACCAGGTCGAACACGAGTGGGAGAGGGACTCCGAGGAGCCGTCCCCATATGGCGGCGCGGCCAGGGTGGGGCCCGCGCCACCACGTGGGGACGCGCCCTCGTGCGCCTCCTCCACTCCGATTCGATCTCGTAATTTTTCATATTTTCTAAAAATAGCAAAAATATTGTTCGGAAAGTTAAACGCGGACTTTTTACTACCAAAACTGTTACCTATTCGAAGTCGAACTCTGCAGAACTATCAATTTGATCTTTGATGAAAGTTTCCGGAGTCACCACTCGAATAACATCAACATCTTCATTATAAGAATCTCCAGAAATATAATGTTTGAGTCTTTGTCCATTCACCACTTGTGTGGCATCATCTTTCAGCGAAGCAATTTTTATTGCCCCTGAACGATACACCTCCACAATGACATATGGTCCTTCCCATTTTGAAAGTAATTTTCCTGCAAAAAATCTGAGACGAGACCGATACAATAGGACTTTATCTCCAACATTAAATTCTTTTTTAATAATTCTTCTATCATGCCATTTCTTAAATTTCTCCTTAAAAAGTTTAGCATTTTCATAAGATTCACTTCTCCACTCATCTAAAGAACTCAACCTTTTCTTACCGGCAAGTTTAGAATCTTTATTAAGTTGTCTTACAGCCCAATAAGCTTTGTGCTCTAGTTCTAAAGGTAAAGGACAAGCTTTTCCATAAACCATTTTATAAGGAGACATACCCATAGGATTTTTATAAGCAGTTCTATAAGCCCACAACGCTTCCTTTAACTTACTAGCCCAATTTTCCTAGATTTATTAACAGTCTTTTGCAAGATAGATTTAATTTCTCTATTTGATAATTCTACTTGCCCACTAGTTTGAGGATGATAAACTGAAGCAATTCTATGATTAATACCATATTTGGCAAGAGTTTTTCTAAAACCACCATGAATAAAATGAGAACCTCCATCAGTCATAAGATATCTAGGTATAGTACTCCAAACCTAGGAAAAATAACATCTAAAAGCATTTTTAAAGAAGTCTCACCATCAGCACTTTTTGTGGGTATGGCTTCCACCCATTTAGTAACATAATCAACAGCAACAAGTATATGAGTGTTACCTTCTGAAGAAGGGAAAGGACCCATGAAGTCAAATCCCCAACAATCAAATGGTTCAATAACAAGAGTATAATTCATAGGCATTTCATTGCGTCTAGAGATATTACCAACTCTTTGACATTCATCACAAGATAAAATAAAATTTCTTGCATCTTTAAAGAGAGTTGGCCAATAAAAACCTGATTGTAGAACCTTTTGTGCGGTTCTATCTCCGCGTGATGTCCTCCATAAACACTACCATGACACTTACTCAATATCTCTTGTTGTTCATATTCGGGACACATCTTCGCATAATACCATCCACTCCTTCTTTATATAAGTGTGGGTCATTCCAAAAATAATGCCTCAAATCATAAAAGAATTTCCTCCTTTGCTGAGCTGAAAAGGTTGGAGGCAAATACTTGGAAACAATAAAGTTAGCATAATCAGCATACCAAGGACTATCTCGCGAGCTCACCTTTATTGCAGCCAATTGTTCATTTGGAAAACTATCATTAACAGGAACAGGATCATAAGCAATATTTTCCAATCTAGACAAATTATCAGCAACAAGATTATCAGCACCTTTCCTATCTACAATATGTAAATCAAATTCTTGCAAAAGAAGCACCCATCTAATAAGCCTTGGCTTAGCATCTTTCTTTTCCATAAGGTACCTAATTGCAGCATGATCAGTATGAACTGTGACTTTTGAGTCAACAATATAAGGTCTAAACTTGTCACAAGCAAAAACTACAGCTAATTAATAACTCTTTTTCAGTTGTAGCATAATTTCTTTGAGCAGCATCAAGAGGCTTACTAGCATAATGAATAACATTCAATTTTTTATCTACTTGCTGTCCAAGAACAGCACCTACAGCAAAATCACTAGTATCACACATAATTTCAAAAGGTAAATTCCAATCAGGAGGTTCAACTACAGGAGCAGTTGTTAAGGCTTTCTTTAGAGTTTCAAAAGCTTCCTTATAATCATCATCAAAAACAAAAGGTACATCTTTTCGAAGAAGATTAGTAAGAGGCTTTGAAATTTTAGAGAAATCTTTAATAAATCTCCTATAAAAACCAGCATGACCAAGAATACTATGAATACCTTTAACATCCCTAGGATAGGGCATCTTCTCAATTGCTTCAACTTTAGCTCTATCAACTTCAATACCTCTCTCGGAAATTTTATGTCCCAATTCAATTCCTTCATTAACCATAAAGTGGCATTTCTCCCAATTAAGAACAAGGTTAGTTTCTTCACATCTCTGCAAAACTTTATCAAGGTTTCGCAATCAATTATCAAAAGAATTCCCATAGACAGAAAAATCATCCATGAATACCTCTACAATCTTTTCACAAAAGCCATGAAAAATAGCGGACATGCATCTTTGAAAAGTAGCAGGAGCATTACATAAACCAAAAGGCATACGCGTATAAGCATAAGTTCCATAGGGACAAGTGAAAGTGGTTTTCTCTTGATCTTTAGCTCTAACAGCAATTTGTGAAAACCCAGAATAACCATCAAGAAAGAAATGAGTATTTTTAGATAACCTTTCTAGCATTTGATCAATAAATGGTAAAGGGTAATGATCTTTCTTAGTAACTTTATTAACCTTTCGAAAATCAATGCACATTCTATACCCTACAACTACTCTTTGAGGGATGAGCTCATCATTATCATTAGGTACAACAGTTATTCCTCCTTTCTTAGGAACACAATGCACAGGACTAACCCATCTACTATCAGCAATAGGATATATAATACCAGCTTCAAGAAGTTTCAATACCTCATTCCTTACCACATCCTTCATCTTAGGAATTAGACGACGCTGATGTTCAACAACAGGCTTTGCATCATCTTCCATGTTGATGGCATGTTGGCAAATAGAGGGAGAAATCCCCTTCAAGTCATCAAGAGTGTAGCCAATAGCTCCTCGGTGTTTCTTCAACATTTCCAATAATCTTTCTTCCTCAAAATCTGAAAGCTTAGCACTAATAATAACAGGATATGTTTTCTTATCATCAATATAAGCATACTTAAGATTATCAGGTAATGGTTTCAAATCAAAAACAGGATCTTCCTTTGGTGGTGGTGTTGTACCTAGATCTTCGACCGGTAAGTCATGCTTAAGAATGGGTTGACGAAGGAAAATTTCATCAAGCTCATTCCTTTCTTCTCTAAAGACTTCACTCTCATGATCCTCCAAATGTTGCTGCAAAGGATTAGTAGGAGCAAGAGCAATAGATGCAAGCTGTTCAACTCTAAAGTCATCATTAGTCAATTCAGCTTCATAAGGAACTTTGGAAAATTTAGAGAAATTAAACTCATAAGATTCACCAAAAAATTTAGTCACAATTTTCTCTTTCTTGCAATCTATAATAGCTCCGCAAGTATTTATAAAAGGTCTACCAAAAATGATAGGACAAGTCTTACTAGCAGCAGAACCAAGTACCAAAAAGTCAGCAGGATATTTAACCTTACCACATAGAACTTCCACATCTCGAACAATACCAATAGGAGAGATAGTTTCTCTATTAGCTAGCCGAATAACCACATCAATATCTTCAAGTTCACAAGAACCAATTTCATGCATGATTTCCACGTAAAGCTCATAAGGAATGGCACTAGAACTGGCACCAATATCACATAAACCATAATAACAATGATCACCAATTTTAACAGAGAGCATAGGAACGCTGGCTTTCCTAGACTTACTAGGATGTGAAACAATATTAGAAGCATCTTCACAGAAAATGATGTGACCATCTTCCACATTTTTAGTCACAAGGTCTTTAACTATTGCAACAGCAGGTTCAACATTTATTTGCTCCTCAGGTTCTATAGGTTTCTTTGCACTTTTGTTAACTACACTAGTTATAACAGAATACACCTTCATTTTAGCAGGAAAGGGAATTTTTTCGATATAAGCTTCAGGAAGAATGTGATCAACAGTTTTAACTTCAATACATTTACCTATAGGTGAATCAGTTTTATCTTTGTAAGGTTCATGATACTTATTAAAATTCTTCCTAGGCAATTCAAAATGAGAGGCAAAAGCTTTATAAAAATTTGCAACAACTTGAGAGTCAAGACCATAAGTAGCACTCATATTTCGAAATTTATCAGTATCCATAAAAGTTTCAATGCATTCATAATCATAATTTATACCTGACTCTCTACCTTTGTCGTTCTCCCATCCTTCAGTATTCTCTTGAATCCGATCAAGAAGGTCCCATTTAAACTCTTCTTTGTTGCGCGTGAATGATCCAGAACAAGTAGTATCCAGCAAGGTTTTATCTTGAAAAGAAAGACTTGCATAGAAATTATCAATGATGATATTACCAGGAAGCTCATGAATGGGGCATTTGAGCATTAAAGACTTCAATCTCCCCCATGCTTGGGCAATACTCTCTCCATCACGAGGCCAGAAATTATATATGCGGTTTCGGTCTTTGTGAATTTCACTTGGAGGATAGAATTTAGAATAAAATAGAGGCATAATATCCTTCCAATCAAGAGAATGCCCATCCTTCAGCAGTTTATACCAATGCTTTACCAGACAGCGACATAGAGAATAGTTTCTTCCTAACTTCATCCATAGAAATACTTGCGCACTTGAATAACCCGCATAATTCATGTAAAAACAGTAAATGATCTCCAGGATGGACAGTTCCATCCCCTTCATAGCGGTTATTCGCAACACGTTCAATAATTTTCATAGGTATTTTATATGGAATCACTTTCTCACATGGCACCTCATCCACTACCTTTGCAGTAGTAGTAGTAGATTTTCCAAATAGGAATTCAAGAGAAGATCTCTCCATAATGAATTATATCAGCAGGCAGAAATAAAACAGCACGTACAGTAAAAGTTTTCCTTACCAATTCCACTTACCAATAGCGCTTCACTCCCCGGCAACGGCGTCAGAAAATAGTCTTGATGACCCACAAGTATAGAGGGTGTATCGTAGTACTTTCGATAAATAAGAGTGTCGAACCCAACGAGGAGCAGAAGGTGTTGACAAGTAGTTTCGATGAAGGATTCACTGTAAATGCTCACAGACAAGTTTTCGAGAGTTTTGACATAGCACATAAATAAAATACAAGTAAGTAAAATGCGAGAGTAATAATTGCAGCGAGTGGCCCAATCCTTTTTAGCACAAAGGACAAGCCGGTTTGTTTACTTATGATGACCAAATGTTCTTGAGGACACACGGGAATTTAGTCTAGTGCTTTCGCTTCATATAGTTGATTAATCTTCATTGTTTTGATAAGTGTTGTGTGGGTGAACCTGTGCTAATGCACCGCCCTTCCTAGGACTAATACATACTTGTGATTAAACCCCTTGCAAGCATCCGCAAATACAAGAAAGTAATTAAGATAAATCTAACCACAGCCTTAAACTCGAGATCCCTATCCCTCCTGCAATGATATACCAACGGGGGTTCAGGTTGCTGTCACTTCGGCAACCCCACAATTAGCAAACGAATACAAGATGCATTCCCCTAGGCCCATAAAGGTGAAGTATCATGTAGTCGACGTTCACATGACACCACTAGAAGAATAACACCACAACTTAAATATCAAACCATTAAATATTACTCAACATAGTTCACTACTAACATTTAGACTTCACCCATGTCCTCAAGAACTAAACGAACTACTCACAAGACATCATATGGAACATGATCAAAGGTGATATGATGATGGATAACAATCTGAACATAAACCTTGATTCAATGGTTTCACTCAATAGCATCAATAACAAGGAGTAATCGACACCGGGAAAGTTTCCCCTATGAAATACTCAAGATTCAACCCAAGATGTTACAGTGGAGATGAGGTGCAGCGGTGGAGATGACGGTGTCGGTGGTGGAGATGATGATGATGATGATCCCAATGAAGTCCAGCTCGATGACGATGACGATGGCGACGATTTCCCCCTCCGGAGGGAATTTCCGCAGATTTCTGCCCGCCGGAGAGCTCTTTTCTCTCGGTGTTTTTCCGCCTCGGAGGCGGCGCGGACTATCCTCGATGCCTCCCTGCACCTTAGGGTTTTCGGGAGATGAAGTACGCGAAAGGGCGATGGCGGAGGGGGTCGGCCCCCTCCCCACGTGGCGGCGCGCCGGCCTTGGTGGCCGCGCCAGCCTATGGGGAGGGCCCATGGCGGCCCTCCTCGGCCTCCCCTTTTGGCTGGCTCCGTCATCTGGACAAATAGTAGCTTCGATATATTTTTCGTCAATTGTTGTTCTTCAGAAATATTGTATCCTGACAGTGCTTTTTCCAGCAGAATTCTAACTCCGGTGAGTGATTCTCCAATAATCATGAAACATGCAAAATAGGTGAAATAACATAAGTATCATCTCATATGAAATATATCAATGAATAACAGTAAATTATTATATAAAATAGTGATGAAAAATGGACGTATCACCGGCGCAGCTCTCTACTAGCGCGTAGAAGCTTCCTTGTGACGGTACAGCACACGTAAGTTTTCCCTCAGTAAGAAACCAAGGTTTATCGAACCAGTAGGAGATGAAGGCCACGTGAAGGTTGTTGGTGGAGGAGTGTAGTGCGGCGCACGGATTTCGTCAACCTGCACAACACAATCAAAATACTTTGCCCCAACTTAACAGTGAGGTTGTCAATCTCACCGGCTTGCTGAAAACAAAGGATTAAACGTATGGTGTGGAGAATGATGTTTGTTTGCGAAGAACAACAAAGAACAGAGATTGAAGTAGATTGTATTTCAGATGTAAAAGAATGGACCGGGGTCCACAGTTAACTAGTGGTGTCTCTCCAATAAGATAAATAGCATGCTGGGTCAACAAATTACAGGTGGGCAATTGACAAATAAAGATTCATATACATATCATGATCATCACTATGAGATTTAATCAGGGCATTAAGACAAAGAACATAGACCGCCATCCAGCATGCATCTATGCCTAAAAAGTCCACCTTCAGGTTAGCATGCATCCGCACCCCCTCCAGTATTAAGTTGCAAACAACAGACAATTGCATTAAGTATGGTGTGTAATGTAATCAACACAAATATCCTTAGACAAAGCATTGATGTTTTATCCCTAAGCAACAGCACATTCACAACCTTAGAACTTTCTGTCATGTCCCAGATTCAATGGAGGCATGAACCCACTATCGAGCATAAATACTCCCTCTTGGAGTTACAAGTATCAACTTATCGAGCCTCTACTAGCAACGGAGAGCATGCAAGAACATAAACAACACATATATGATAGATCAATAATCAAGTTGACATAGTATTCCATATTCATCGGATCCCACCAAACACAACATGTAGTATTACAAATAGATGATCCTGATCATGATAGGCAGCTCACAAGATCTAAACATGATAGCACAAGAGGAGAAGACAACCATCTAGCTACTGCTATGGACCCATAGTCCAAGGATGAACTACTCATGCATCATCCGGAGGCGGGCATGGTGATGTAGAGCCCTCCGGTGATGATTCCCCTCTCTCCGGCAGGGTGCCGGGCGATCTCCGTCCCGATACGTCTCCAACGTATCGATAATTTCTTATGTTCCATGCTACTTTATTGATGATACCTACATGTTTTATGCACATTATATGTCATATTTATGCATTTTCTGGAACTAACCTATTAACAAGATGCCGAAGAGCAGTTGCTGTTTTCTGCTGTTTTTGGTTTCAGAAATCCTAGTAAAAAATATTCTCGGAATTGGACGAAACTTTCGCCCAGGGTCCTATTTTTGCACGAAGCTTCCAGAAGACCGAAGACCTAACGAAGTGGGGCCACGAGGAGGCCGGGGGTGGCCGGCGGCGGGCCCTGGCCGCGCCGACCTATCCCCCGGGCCCTCGTGTGGCCCCCGCGTTGACCCTCCGCCTACTTAAAGCTTCCGTCGCGAAACCCCCAGTACCGAGAGCCACGATACGGAAAACCTTACAGAGACGCGCCGCCGCGTCCCATCTCGGGGGATTCTGGAGATCGCCTCCGGCACCCTGCGGAGAGGGGATTCATCTCCGGGAGGACTCTACACCGCCATGGTCGCCTCCGGAGTGATGAGTGAGTAGTTCACCCATGGACCATGGGTCCATAGCAGTAGCTAGATGGTCGTCTTCTCCTTGTTGTGCTTCATTGTTGGATCTTGTGAGCTGCCTAACATGATCAAGATCATCTATCTGTAATACTATATGTTGTGTTTGTCGGGATCCGATGGATAGAGAGTACTATGATTATGGTGATTATCAATCTATTGTTCATGTGTTGTTTATGATCTTGCATGCTCTCCGTTATTAGTAGAGGCTCTGGCCAAGTTTTTACTCTTAACTCCAAGAGGGAGTATTTATGCTCGATAGTGGGTTCATGCCTCCATTGAATCTGGGACAGTGACAGAAAGTTCTAAGGTTGTGGATGTGCTGTTGCCACTAGGGATAAAACATTGATGCTATGTCTAAGGATGTAGTTGTTGATTACATTACGCACCATACTTAATGCAATTGTCTGTTGCTTTGCAACTTAATACTGGAGGGGGTTCGGATGATAACCTGAAGGTGGACTTTTTAGGCATAGATGCAGCTGGATGGCGGTCTATGTACTTTGTCGTAATGCCCAATTAAATCTCACTATATTTATCATGTCATGTATATGCATTGTTATGCCTTTCTCTATTTGTCAATTGCCGTAATTTGTTCACCCAACATGCTTTTATCTTATGGGAGAGACACCTCTAGTGAACTGTGGACCCCGGTCCTATTCTTTACATAGCATACAATCTACTGCAATTGTGTTTACTGTTTTCTTTGCAAACATCTTCCACTCGATACGTTTAATCCTTTGTTACAGCAAGCCGGTGAGATTGACAACCTCACTGTTTCGTTGGGACAAAGTACTTGGTTGTGTTGTGCAGGTTCAGCGTTGGCGCCGGAATCCCTGTTGCGGCATCACATTTCGCGACCATCAACCTTCAACGTGCTTCTTGGCTCCTCCTGGTTTGATTAAACCTTGGTTTCTTTCTGAGGGAAAACTTGCTACTGTGCGCATCATACCTTCCTCTTGGGGTTCCCAACGAACGTGTGAGTTACACGCCATCAAGCTCTTTTCTGGCGCCGTTGCCGGGGAGATCAAGACACGCTGCAAGGGGAGTCTCCACTTCTCAATCTCTTTACTTTGTTATTGTCTTATTTTATTTACTACTTTGTTTGCTGCACTAAATCAAAACACAAAAAAATTAGTTGCTAGATTTACTTTATTTACTGTCTTGCTCTCTATATCAAAAACACAAAAAAATTAGTTACTTGTCTTTACTTTATTTGCCTAGTTTACTTTATTGCTACTAAAATGAGTAATCCTGAAGTTGAAGTTCGTTCTTTTAAGCAACAAGGTGGAGAAAGTTTTAAAGATGCTTGGTACAGAATTAGTAATGCTCATCATAGGTGCATTAAGAAACACTCCACCACTATCCTTCTTAGGAACTTTTATGTTGGTTTATCTAGTTGGAATAGATATGTTCTTGATACTCTTTCGGGAGGTAATTTCCTAGGTACTCCCGCTTTAGAAGCTAGTTGCATCATTGAGAGTCTAGTTGGAATACCACCTGTTAATGAAGTTAAAATTGAAATCTCTCTTGAAGATGTTATGAAAAAATTGGAAACCATAGAGAAAAAATTTCCAAGTATTGAAACTAAATTGGGAATGTTATTTGACAAAACTTATGAACTTGATAAATCCTTAGGAGGAATTGATGAAAGAATTAGTGTCCTGGGAACTTGTGTTGTCCATGATAATCAAACCAATAGGATTAATGAACTTGAAAAAGCTATGGGAACCTTGGGTTCAACCTTTTCTTCTCTCAAGTATAATGAGAAAGCTTATGTGGGTAAAGAGCAAAAATTCATGTATGCTTCTAAAGTGCCTAAACAAAAGAATTACTATAGGCCTAAAATTGCTAAAACCCCTAGCACCACCATAGAAAATTTAGATAATGGAGCACCTAAAGTACCCTCTGCAACAAGTTGTGTTTGCATGAGAAATAATGATGTTGATACTTCTACTCGATGTTACTTGATTTGCACTTTCTGCGCCTAGCTGAAAGGCGTTAAAGAAAAGCGCTATGGGAGACAACCCATGTTTTTACCTACAGCAATTTTTTGTTTTATTGAGTCTTGGAAGTTGTTTACTACTGTAGCAACCTCTCCTTATCAAGTTTTTGTGCCAAGTAAAGTTTCTATGTCAAAGTTGATGTTATATTTGGGATCGCTGCGCAGAAACAGCATTGCTGTCTGTCACGAATCTGGGCACAATTCTCTGTAGAAATTCGAAAAAATCTGCCAATTTACGAGCGTGATCCTCAGATATGTACGCAACTTTCATTAGTTTTGAGTTTTTCCATTTGAGCAAGTCTGGTGCCATTTCTAAATTCGTCTTACGGACTGTTCTGTTTTTGACAGATTCTGCCTTTTATTTCGCATTGCCTCTTTTGCTGTATTGGATTTATTTCTTTGATCCATTAATGTCCAGTAGCATTATGCAATGTCCAGAAGTGAAAATAATGATTGTGTCACCTCTGAATGAGTGAATTATTAATTGTGCACTAACCCTCTAATGAGTTTGCTTGAAGTTTGGTGTGAAGGAAGTTTTCAAGGGTCAAGAGAGGAGAATGATATACTATGATCAAGAGGAGTGAAAGCTCTAAGCTTGGGGATGCCCCGTGGTTCACCCCTGCATATTTTAAGAAGACTCAAGCGTCTAAGCTTGGGATGCCCAAGGCATCCCTTCTTCATCGACAACATCATCAGGTTCCTCCCCTGAAACTATATTTTTATTCAATCACATCTTGTGTTCTTTACTTGGAGCGTCGGTTTGTTTTCGTTTTTGTTTTTGTTTGAATAAGATGGATCCTAGCATTCACTTTGTGGAGAGAGACACGCTCCGCTGTTGCATATGGACACATGTGTCCTTAGGCTTTACTCATAATGTTCAAGGCGAAGTTTCTTCTTCGTTAAATTGTTATATGGTTGGAATTGGAAAATGCTACATGTAGTAATTCTAAAATGTCTTGGATAATGTGATACTTTGCAATTGTTGTGCTCATGTTTAAGCTCTTGCATCATATGCTTTGCACCCATTAATGAACAAATACATAGAGCTTGTTAAAATTTGATTTGCATATTTGGTTTCTCTAAGGTCTAGATAATATCTAGTATTGAGTTTTGAACAACAAGGAAGACAAGTAGAGTCTTATAATGTTTACAATATGTCTTTTATGTGAGTTTTGCTGCACTTGTTCATCCTTGAGTTTGCTTCAAATAACCTTGCTAGCCTAAACCTTGTATCGAGAGGGAATACTTCTCATGCATCCAAAATCCTTGAGCCAACTACTATGCCATTTGTGTCCACCATACCTACCTACTACATGGTATTTCTCCGCCATTCCAAAGTAAATTGCTTGAGTGCTACCTTTAAAATTCCATCATTCACCTTTGCAATATATAGCTCATGGGACAAAATAGCCTTAAAAACTATCGTAGTATTGAATATGTACTTATGCACTTTATATTTTATTAAGTTGCTTGTTGTGCGATAACCATGCTTCTGGGGAACGCCATCAACTATTGTTGAATATCATGTGAGTTGCTATGCATGTCCGTCTTGTCTGAAGGATCTATCATTTTAGTGGTTGGAGCATGCAAAATTGTTAGAGAAGAACATTGGGCCGCTAACTAAAGCCATGAACCATGGTGGAAGTTTCAGTTTGGACATATATCCTCAATCTCATATGAGAACAATAATCATTGCTACATGCTTATGCATTTAAGAGGAGTCCATTATCTGTTGTCCATGTTGTCCCGATGGATGTCTAAGTTGAGAATAATCAAAAGCGAGATCCGAAATGCAAGCATTCTCCTTAGACCTTTGTACAGGCATGGAGGTACCCCTTTGTGACACTTGGTTGAAACATGGCATGCAAAGACCCGGTAGTCCAAGTTAAGTAGGACGGGTGCGGGCACTATTAGTATACTATGCGTGAGGCTTGCAACTTGTAAGATATAATTTACATAACTCATATGCTTTATTACTACCGTTGACAAAATTGTTTCATGTTTTCAAAATAAAAGCTCTAGCACAAATACAGCAATCGATGCTTTCCTCTTTGAAAGACCATTCTTTTACTTTTATTGTTGAGTCAGTTTACCTATCTCCTTCCACCTTAGAAGCAAACACTTGTGTGAACCGTGCATTGATTCCTACATACTTGCATATTGCACTTGTTATATTACTTTATGTTGACAATATCCATGAGATATACATGTTATAAGTTGAAAGCAACCGCTGAAACTTAATCTTCTTATGTGTTGCTTCAACACCTTTACTTTGATTTATTGCTTTATGAGTTAACTCTTATGCAAGACTTATTGATGCTTGTCTTGAAGTACTATTCATGAAAAGTCTTTGCTTTATGATTCAGTTGTTTACTCATGTCATTACCTTTACATATGTTTACAAATAGTATGATCAAGATTATGATGGCATGTCACTTCAGAAATTATCTTTGTTATCGTTTATCTGCTCGAGGACGAGTCCAATTAGATTTGCTGATACGTCTCCAACGTATCGATAATTTCTTATGTTCCATGCTACTTTATTGATGATACCTACATGTTTTATGCACATTATATGTCATATTTATGCATTTTCTGGAACTAACCTATTAACAAGATGCCGAAGAGCAGTTGCTGTTTCTGCTGTTTTTGGTTTAAAATCCTAGTAAAGAAATATTCTCGGAATTGGACGAAACTTTCGCCCAGGGTCCTATTTTTGCACGAAGCTTCCGAAGACCGAAGACCTAACAAGTGGGGCCACGAGAGGCAGGGGGTGGCCGGCGCGGCCCAGGTCCTGGCCGCGCCGACCTATCTCCTGGGCCCCTCGTGTGGCCCCCGCGTTGACCCTCCGCCTACAAAGCTTCCGTCGCGAAACACCGAGAGGCACGATACGGAAAACCTTGCTGAGAGGCCCGCCTGTCCCATCTCGGGATTCGAGATCGCCTCGGCACCTGGGAGAGGGGATTCATCTCCGGAGGACTCTACACCGCCATGGTCGCCTCCGGAGTGATGAGTGAGTAGTTCACCCCTGGACCATGGGTCCATAGCAGAGCTAGATGGTCGTCTTCTCCTTGTTGTGCTTCATTGTTGGATCTTGTGAGCTGCCTAACATGATCAAGATCATCTATCTGTAATACTATATGTTGTGTTTGTCGGGATCCAATGGATAGAGAGTACTATGATTATGGTGATTATCAATCTATTGTTCATGTGTTGTTTATGATCTTGCACTCTCCGTTATTAGTAGAGGCTCTGGCAAGTTTTTACTCTTAACTCCAAGAGGGAGTATTTATGCTCGATAGTGGGTTCATGCTCCATTGAATGGGACAGTGACAGAAAGTTCTAAGGTTGTGGATGTGTTGCCACTAGGGATAAAACATTGATGCTATGTCTAAGGATGTAGTTGTTGATTACATTACGCACCATACTTAATGCAATTGTGTTTGCTTTGCAACTTAATACGGAGGGGGTTCGGATGATAACCAAGGTGGACTTTTTAGGCATAGATGCGGTTGGATGGCGGTCTATGTACTTTGTCGTAATGCCCAATTAAATCTCACTATATTTATCATGTCATGTATATGCATTGTTATGCCTTTCTCTATTTGTCAATGTAATTTGTTCACCCAACATGCTTTTATCTTATGGGAGAGACACCTCTAGTGAGTGGACCCCGGTCCTATTCTTTACATAGCATACAATCTACTCCAATTGTGTTTACTGTTTTCTTTGCAAACATCTTCCACTCGATACGTTTAATCCTTTGTTACAGCAAGCCGGTGAGATTGACAACCTCACTGTTTCGTTGGGACAAAGTACTTGGGTTGTGTTGTGCAGGTTCCGCGTTGGCGCCGGAATCCCCGGTGTTGCGCCGCATCACATTTCGCGACCATCAACCTTCAACGTGCTTCTTGGCTCCTCCTGGTTCGATTAAACCTTGGTTTCTTTCTGAGGGAAAACTTGCTACTGTGCGCATCATACCTTCCTCTTGGGGTTCCCAACGAACGTGTGAGTTACACGCCATCATCCCCCGAGATGGGATTGGCGGTGGCGGCGTCTCTGGAACTTTTTCCGTATCGTGGCTATCGGTACTAGGGTTTTCGCGACGGAGAGTTTAAGTAGGCGGAAGGGCAGAGTCGGAGGAAGCACGGGGGCCCCACACCATAGGGGGGCGCGGACCCCTCCTTGGTCGCGCCGCCCTATGGTTAGGGCACCTCGTGGCCTCACTTCGTATCCTCTTCGGTCTTACGGAAGCTCCGTGGAAAATAAGACCGTGGGCTTTGTTTCGTCCAATTGAGAATATTTCCTGTGTGATTTTCGAAACCAGAAAACAGGAACTGGCGCTTCGGCATCTTGTTAATAGGTTAGTGCCGGAAAATGCATCAAAACATCATAAAGTGTGAACAAAACATGTAGGTATTGTCATAATACTAGCATGGAACATAATAAATTATAGATACGTTGGAGACGTATCAAGCATCCCCAAGCTTAGTTCCTACTCGCCTCGAGTAGGTAAACGATAAAAGCAATAATTTCTGAAGTGACATGCTACCATCATAATCTTGATCAACATTATTGTAAAGCATATGAGATGAAAGGAGTGATTCGAAGCAATAGATTGCTAACAAAGAGATAATGAATAAACAACTGAATCATATAGCAAAACTTTTCATGAATAGTACTTTCAAGACAAGTATCAAAAAGACTTGCATAAGAGCTAACTCATAAAGCAATAGATTCAAAGTAAGAGGTTTCAAGCAACACAAAGGATGATTAAGTTTCAGCAATTGCTTTCAACTTATAACATGTATATCTCATGGATAATTGTCAACATAAAGTAATATAACAAGTGCAATAAGTAAACATGTAAGAATCAGTGTACACAGTTGACACAAGTGTTTGCTTCTAGGATAGAAAGAAGTAGGTAGCTAGACTGACTCAACATAAAGTAAAAAGAAGGGCCCTTCGCAGAGGGAAGCATGGATTACTATTTTTGTGCTAGAGCTTTTTATTTTGAAAACATAGAAACAATTTTGTCAACGGTAGTAATAATTCATATGTGTTATGCATAAAACTTCCTACAAGTTGCAAGCCTCATGTATCGAATACCAATAGTGTTCGCACCTTGTCCTAATTAGCTTGGATTTACATGGATTATCATTGCATAACATATGTTTCAACCAAGTGTCACAAAGGGGTACCTCTATGTCGCTGTACAAAGGTCCAAGGAGATAAATCGCATTTGATTTCTCATTTTTGATAGATCTCAACTAAGGACATCCATACCGGGACAACATAGAAAACAGATAATGGACTCCTCTTTAATGCTTAAGCATTGAACAACAGATAATATTCTCATAAGAGATTGAGGATTAATGTCCAAAACTTCCACCATGATACATGGCTTTGGTTGGCGGCCCAGTGTTCTTCTCTAACAATATGCATACTCAAACCATTTAATCATGATAAATCACCCTTACTTCAGACAAGACGAACATGCATAGCAACTCACATGATATTCAACAATGGTGTAAAAAGTTGATGGCGTCCCCAGAAACATGGTTACCGCTCAACAAGCAACTTATAAGAACTAAGATACATGGCTACATATTCATCACCACAATAGTTTTTAAGCTATTTTCCCATGAGTTATATAATGCAAAGACAAAGGAATGAAATTTTAAAGGTAGCACTCAAGTAATTTACTTTGGAATGGCAGAAAAATACCACATATAGGTAGTTATGGTGGACACAAATGGCATGGGTTTTGGCTCAAGGTGTTTGGATGCACGAGAAGCATTTCCTCTCACAAGGCTTTGGCTAGCAAGGTTGTTTGAAGCAAACACAAGTATGAACAAGTACATCAAAACTTACACAAGAACATATTGCAAGCATTATAAGACTCTACACTGTCTTCCTTGTTGTTCAAACACTTTTACCAGAAAATATCTAGACCTTAGAGAGATCAATCATGCAAACCAAATTTCAACAAGCTCTACAGTAGTTCTCCACTAATAGATTTAAACTACATGATGCAAGAGCTTAAACATGATCTATGAGAGCTCAAAACAATCGCCAAGTATCAAATTATTCAATACCATATGAAGCATTTTCTGATTCCAACCAAATAGCAATCAACGTTTCAGCCATGAACATTAAAGCAAGACTAAGAACACAAGTGTTCGGATGAAAAAGCGGAGCGTGTCTATCTCCAATACAAGGATTGTTGGGATCCGAATTTATTCAAACAAAAACAAAAACAAAAGCAAACAGACGCTCCAAGTAAAGAACATAAGATGTGACGGAATAAAAATATAGTTTCACTAAGTGACGATAAGTTGTCGATGAAGAAGGGATGCCTTGGGCATCCCCAAGCTTAGATGCTTGAGTCTTCTTGAAATATGGGATGAACCACGGGGCATCCCCAAGCTTAAATTTTTCACTCTTCTTGATCATATTGTATCATCCTCTTCTCTTGACCCTTGAAAACTTCCTCCACACCAAACTTTAAGCAAACTCATTAGAGGGTTAGTGCATAATCAAAAATTCACATATTCAGAGGTGACATAATCATTCTTAACACTTCTGGACATTGCCCAAGGATACTGAAAGTTAATGGAACAAACAAATCCATTCAACATAGCAAAAGAGGCAATGCAAAATAAAAAGGCAGAATCTGTCAAAACAGAACAGTCCGTAAAGACGAATTTTCTGAGGCACTTAACTTGCTCAGATGGAAAAACTCAAAACTAATGAAAGTTGCGTACATATCTGAGGATCACTCATGTAAATCGGCAGATTTTTTGATTCTTCAGAGAGAAGGACGCTTTCGTGACAGACAAATCTGTTTCTGCATAAATCCAAATCTAGTATCAACCTTCTATTAGAGACTTTACTTGGCACAATAACATGATAAGGAGAGGTTGCTACAGTACTAACAACTTCCAAGACTCAACAAAACAGTAGTAAAAATATCATGGGTTATCTCCCAAGAAGTGCTTTTCTTTAACGCCTTTCAGCTAGGCGCAGAAAGTGCAAATCAAGTAACATCCAGAGAAGAAGCACCAACATCATAATTTGTTCTACAAACAAAATTTGTTGCAGATGGTACCTTAGATGCTCCATTATCTAAATTTCCCATGGTGGTGCTAGGGGTTTTATCATTTTTAGGCCTATAATAATTCTTTGGTTTAGGCACTTTAGAGACATACATGAATTTTTGCTCTTTACCCACATAAGCTTTCTCCTTAAACTTAAGAGAAGAAAAGGTTGAACCCAAGGTCCCCATAGCTTCTGCAAGTTCACTAATCCTATTGGTTTGATTATCATTGATAGCACAAGTTTCTAAGATAGCAATTCTTTCATTAATTCCTCCTAGGGATTTATCAAGTTTATCAGTGTTATCAAGTAATATTCCCAATTTAGTCTCAACACTTGGAAAAAATTTCTCTATGGCTTCCAACTTTTTCATGACATCCTCAAGAGAGATTTCAATTTTAACTTCATTAACATGTGGTGTTCCAACTAGACTCTCAATGATGCAACTAGCTTCTAAAGCAGGAGTACCTAGGAAATTACCTCCCGAAGAGTATCAAGAACATACCTATTCCAACTAGATATACCAACATAAAAGTTCCTAAGAAGGATAATAGTGGAGTGTTTCTTAATGCACCTATGATGAGCATTACTAATTCTATACCAAGCATCTTTAAAACTTTCTCCACCTTGTTGCTTAAAAGAACGAACTTCAACTTCAGGATTACTCATTTTAGCAGTAATAAAAGTAAACTAAGCAAACAGAATAAAATAAAGTAAAAACAAGTTACTATTTTTTTTGTGTTTTTGATATAAATCAAACAAGACAAATGAAATAAAGTAAAGTAAAGCAAGACAATAAACAAAGTAAAGAGATTGAATGTGAGAGACTCCCCGTGTCTTGATCTCGCAGCAGCGCCGAAAAAGTAGTTGCTAGCGCGTAGAAGCTTCCTTGTGACACAACACACGTCCGTTGGGAACCCCAAGAGGAAGGTATGATGAGCACACCAGAAGTTTTCCCTCAAGAAACCAAGGTTTATCGAACCGGTAGAGATGAAGGCCACGTGAAGGTTGTTGGTGGAGAAGTGTAGTGCGGCGCAACACCCGGTGATTCAGCCAACGTGGAACCTGCAACACAATCAAAATACTTTGCCCCAACTTGAGGTTGTCAATCTCACACGCTTGTGAAAACAAAGGATTAAACGATGGTGTGGAGAATGATGTTTGTTTGCGAAGAACAACAAAGATTGCAGAGATTGTATTTGAGATGTAAAGAATGGTCCATTCACTAGTGGTGTCTCTCCAATAAGATAAATGGGTGAACAAATTACAGGTGGCAATTAACAAATAAAGATTCATATACATATCATGATGATCACTATGAGATTTAATCGGGGCATTACGACAAAGAACATAGACATCCATGCATCTATGCTAAAGTCCACCTTCGGGTTAGCATCCGCACTCCAGTATTAAGTTGCAAACAACATTGCATTAAGTATGGTGCGTATGTCAACACAAATATCCTTAGACAAAGCATTGATGTTTTATCCTAGTGGCAACGACATATCCACAACCTTAGAACTTTATGTCACTGTCCGATTCAATGGAGGCATGAACCCACTATCAGCATAAATACTCCCTCTTGGAGTTACAAGTATCAACTTGGCCAGAGCCTCTAGCAACGGAGAGCATGCAAGAACATAAACAACACATATATGATAGATCAATAATCAACTTGACATAGTATTCCATATTCATCGGATCCCACCAAACACAACATGTAGTATTACAAATAGATGATCCCGATCATGATAGGCAGCTCACAAGATCTAAACATGATAGCACAAGAGAAGACAACCATCTAGCTACTATGGACCCATAGTCAAGGATGAACTACTCACGCACCGTCAGGAGGCGGCATGGTGATGTAGAGCCCTCCGGTGATGATTCGCAGGGTGCCGGAGGATCTCAATCCCCGAGATGGGATTGCGGTGGCGGCGGGAACTTTGTGACTCTCGGTACTAGGGTTTCGCGACGGAGAGCTTAGCAGCGGAAGGAAGAGTCGGAGGAGGCACGGGGCCCCACACCATAGGGGGCGCGGCCCCTCCTTGGCCGCGGCGCCCTATGGTTAGGGCACCTCGTGGCCCCAATCCGTATCCTCTCGGGTCTTAAGCTCCGTGGAAAAATAAGACCGTGGGAGTCGTCAATTCTAGAATATTTCGTGTAGATTTTGAAACCAAAACAGCAACAGGCTGGCATCTTGTTAATAGGTTAGTGCGGAAAATGCATCAAAACATCATAAGTGTGAACAAAACATGTAGGTATTGTCATAAAACTAGCATGGAACATAAGAAATTATAGATACGTTGGAGACGTATCACTCTCTCTCGCGCCGCTGCAGTGGCTCGCCTCCGTCGCGCGTCGCCCGTCTTGCGGCTAGGGTTTGGCCAGATCTGGGCCTGGCAGGGCCCGGCCATGATATGTCTCCAACGTATCTATAATTTCTAATGTTCCATGCTAGTTTTATGACAATACCTACATGTTTTGTTCACACTTTATGATGTTTTGATGCACTTATTAACAAGATGCCGAAGCGCCAATTCTGTTTTTGTTTTTTTGTTTTCAAACTCTACAAAGAAATATTCTCGAATTGGACGAAATCAACGCCAGGGTCTTATTTTTCCACGGAGCTCGAGACCGAAGAGCATACGAGGTGGGGCGACGAGGCGCCTGCACACAGGGCGCACAGCCGGTGGGGCCGCGCCGCCCTATGGTGTGGGGCCCTCGTGCCTCCACCGACCCTGCCCTTCCGCCTACTTAAACTCTCCATCGTGAAAACCCTATTACCGAGAGCCACGATACGGAAAAAGTTCCAGAGACACCGCCGCCGCCAATCTCATCTCGGTGGATTCAGGAGATCGCCTCCGGCACCTGGAGAGGGGAATCATCACCGGAGGGCTCTACATCACCATGCCCGCTCCGGACGATGCGTGAGTAGTTCATCCTTGGACTATGGGTCCATAGCATGTGGCTTCTCTCTTGTGCTATCATTTTAGATCTTGTGAGCTGCCTAACATGATCAAGATCATCTATTTGTAATGCTACATGTTGTGTTTGGTGGGATCCGATGAATATGGAATACTATGTCAAGTTGATTATTGATCTATCATATATGTGTTTATTTATCTTGCATGATCTCCGTTGCTAGTAGCTCTGCCAAGTTGATACTTGTAACTCCAAGAGGAGTATTTATGCTCGATATAGTGGGTTCATGCCTCCATTGAATCGGGACAGTGACGAAGTTCTAAGGTTGTGGATGTGTTGTTGCCACTAGGGATAAAACATCAATGCTTTGTCTAAGGATATTTGTGTTGATTACATTACCATACTTAATGCAATTGTCTGTTGTTTGCAACTTAATACTGGAAGGGGTGCGGATGCTAACCCGAAGGTGGACTTTTTAGGCATAGATGCATGTTGGATGGCGGTCTATGTTCTTTGTCGTAATGCCCGATTAAATCTCATAGTGATCATCATGATATATATGAATCTTTTGTCAATTGCCCACCTGTAATTTGTTCACCCAACATTTATCTTATTGGAGAGACACCACTAGTGAACCGTGGACCCCGTCCATTCTTTACATCTGAAATACAATCTCTTACAATCATTGTTCTCTGTTGTTCTTCGCAAAAAACATCATTTTCCACACCATACGTTCAATCCTTTGTTTTCAGCAAGCCGATAGATGACTCCCTACAAGTTGGGGCAAAGTATTGTGTTGTGTTGTGCGTTCCACGCGCCGGAATCACCGGTGTTGCGCCGCACTCCTCCACCAACAACCTTCACGTGACCTTCATCTCCTCTCCGAGATAACCTTGGTTTCTTATCGAGGGAAAACTTGTTGACGCATCACACCTTCTTGGGGTTCCCAACGTGTTTCCACGCGTTATCAAGTTCTTTTTGTGCCGTTGGGAAGATCAAGACACGCCGTAAGGAAGTCTCTCACATCCAATCTCTTTACTTTGTTTATTGTCTTGCTATACTTTATTTTATTTTTCTGTCTTGTTTGCTTTATATCAAAAACATAAAAAAAAATTAGTTGCTTTACTTTACTTTATTTTCTATCTTGCTTTCGCTATATCAAAAACACAAAAAAATAGTTACTTGTTTTTACTTTATTCTGTTTGCTTAGTTTACTTTTACTACTGTTGAGATGAATACTCCTGAAAGTACTAAGTTGTGTGATTTCACTAGCACAAATAATAATGATTTTATAAGAACTCCTATTGCTCCACCTGCTACTACAGCAGAATTCTATGAAATTAAACCTGCTTTACTGAATCTTGTTATGAGAGAGCAATTTTCTAGTATTAGTACTGATGATGCTGCTGCCCATCTTAATAATTTTGTTGAACTTTGTGGAATGCAAAAGTATAAAGATATAGATGGTGATATTATAAAACTGAAATTGTTTCCTTTCTCCTTAAGAGGAAGAGCTAAAGATTGGTTGCTATCCTTGCCTAAGAATAGTATTGATTCATGGACTAAATGTAAAGATGCTTTTATTAGTAAATATTATCCTCCTGCTAAGATTATATCTTTGAGAAGTAGCATTATGAATTTTAAGCAATTAGATAATGAACATGTTGCTCAAGCATGGGAGAGAATGAAATCTTTGGTAAAGAATTGCCCTACCCATGGACTAACTACTTGGATGATCATCCAAACCTTTTATGCAGGATTGAATTTTTCCTCAAGGAACCTATTGGATTCAGCTGCTGGAGGTACTTTTATGTCCATCAATTTGGGCTGCCGCAACAAAGCTTCTTGATGATATGATGATCAATTACTCTGAATGGCACTCTCAAGGTAAGAAGGTAAATTCTGTTGAAGAAACCTCTTCTTTGGGTGATAAGATTGATGTTATTATGTCTATGCTTGTTAATGGTAGATCTCATATTGATCCTAATAATGTTCCTATAGCTTCATTGGTTGCTCAAGAAGAGCATGTTGATGTGAATTTCATTAAGAATAATAATTTCAACAACAATGCTTATAGGAATAATTATGGTAACAACAACTATAGGCCATATCCTTCTAATAATGGTAGTGGTTATGGTAATTCCTATGGTAATTCTTACACCAATAATAAGAGTGTACCCTCTGGTCTTGAAGTCATGCTTAAAAAATTTATTAGTACACAAACTACTTTTAATAAAACTGTTGAGGAAAAGCTTGGTAAAATTGATGTTCTTGCTTCTAAGGTTGATAGTCTTGCTATTGATGTAGATCTTTTAAAACTGAAAGTTATGCCTGATGAAGCTAAAGATGCTAAGTTTGCTAAAACAAATGCCATACAAGTTCGAATTAATGATAATATTAGCATGCGTTTGGTTGATGGACTATTGTGGATGGGATGGGATGGTCTACATTTTGTGGATGGGATGGTTCACATTATGCTGATCCCACATTTTGTTTGGTTGGTAGAATCCGAGGGATGGGATGGGATGTGTTTAGCATATAATCTTTAATGGTATTGATTAACTAAGAAAAAAATAGCAATTAACAAAGCGTTGGGGACATGTGCCGCCGGGAACAGCCCGCCGGTGTCGCGAGGAGGCAAAGCCCTGGCTAGCATGACGCCAGCCTTGGTTGCACCGGCCTCTTGCGCCCGTACCCCACTCCCGTCGGATGCGGCCATGACGACCAAGGAATCCGGGGAGAGAGCTCGCTGCTCTCGACCTACTCGAGCCGCCGGTCGGGATCGAGGCGAGCGCGGGTGGGAAGCTTGAGGAGGGGAGCGCAGACGATGGGGGCGGCGGTCGGCAGGAAGATGTGGTGGCACCGGTGACAGGGAAGATGCAGCGGCGGAGGGAAGTGGCTGGCAACGGGGATGAGCGATAGGGAAATACGAGCGATAGGGAAGATTAGTCGGTTGTCCACCGATTAGCAAAACGTGGATGAGGAGGTTCAGCCGATTTTACCGGATCAGTTGATCCACCTTTTTGAGGGAATATTCCCTACAAGTGGATGGTACCATCCATCTCAGTTAAAACCAAATATAAGCAAAAGAGGGACCATCCCATCCCATTCCTCTTTGAGTCAGCAACCAAACGCACGCTTAGAATGTTGGCTGAATTGCATGCTAGGTGGGATAGAGAAGAAAAAGAAAAACTTGCTAAAGAGAATAATGTAGCTAAAGTTTGGACTATTACCACCACTAGTAATGTTGATTCTTCACATGTTGCTAAACCTCCTACTATCAATGGTAAAATAATTGGTGTTGGCAATGTTTCTACTCCTAGTACAAAGCGTGCAAAATTGCCTGAAACTGCTTGTGATAATAGTGCTGAAATTTTTCAGAATGTTGTAGATCATAATGGGTTAGATTTTGATGATTGTCATATTACTGAAGTTATAAAGTTCTTACTAAAACTTGCTAAAAGTCCTAATGCTAGTGTTATAAATTTAGCCTTTACAAAACATACTACAAATGCTCTCATTAAAGCTAGGGAAGAGAAATTAAAACTTGAAGCTTCTATTCCTAGGAAGTTGGAAGATGGTTGGGAGCCCATCATTAAGATGAAACTCAATTATTTTGATTGTAATGCTTTATGTGATCTTGGTGCAAGTATTTCTGTTATGCCTAAGAAAGTTTATGATATGCTTCACTTGCCACCATTGAAAATTTGTTATTTGGATGTTAATCTTGCTGATAATTCTATAAAGAAACCTTTGGGGAGGATTGATAATGTTCACATTACGGTTAACAATAACCTTGTCCCCGTTGATTTTGTTGTCTTGGATATTGAATGCAATGCATCTTGTCCTATTGTCTTGGGAAGACCATTTCTTAGAACTGTTAGAGCCATTATTGATATGAAAGAAGAAATATTAAGTATCAATTCCCTCTCAAGAAAGGTATGGAACACTTCCCTAGAAAGAGAATGAAGTTGCCTTTTGATTCTATTATTAGAACAAATTATGTTGATGCTTCTTCTCTTTATGTTACTTGATTTGCACTTTCTGCGCCTAGCTGAAAGGCGTTAAAGAAAAGCACTTCTTGGGAGATAACCCATGGTTTTATTTTTACTACTGTTTTGTTGAGTCTTGGAAGTTGTTACTACTGTAGCAACCTCTCCTTATCATGTTTTTGTGCCAAGTAAAGTCTCTATAGTAAGGTTGATACTAGATTTGGATTTCTGCGCAGAAACATATTTGCTATCTGTCACGAATTCGCGTCCTTCTCTCTGTAGAAGAATCAAAAAATCTGCCAATTTACATGCGTGATCCTTAGATATGTACGCAACTTTCATTAGTTTTGAGTTTTTCCATCTGAGCAAGTTAAGTGCCTCTGAAAAATTCGTCTTTACGGACTGTTGTTTTGACAGATTCTGCCTTTTATTTCGCATTGCCTCTTTTGCTATGTTGAATGGATTTCTTTGTTCCATTAACTTTCAGTAGCTTTGTGCAATGTCCAGAAGTGTTAAGAATGATTATGTCACCTCTGAATATGTGAATTTTTGATTATGCACTAACCCTAATGAGTTTGCTTAAAGTTTGGTGTGGAGGAAGTTTTCAAGGGTCAAGAGAAGAGGTTGATACAATATGATCAAGAAGAGTGAAAAGTCTAAGCTTGGGGATGCCCCCGTGGTTCATCCTGCATATTTCAAGAAGACTCAAGCATCTAAGCTTGGGGATGCCCAAGGCATCCCCTTCTTCATCGACAACTTATCATGTCACTTCTAGTGAAACTATATTTTTATTCCATCACATCTTATGTTCTTTACTTGGAGCGTCTGTTTGTTTTTGTTTTTGTTTTGTTTGAATAAATTTGGATCCCACCATCCTTGTATTGGAGATATACACGCCGCTTTTTCATTTGAACACTTGTGTTCTTAGTTATGCTTTAATGTTCATGGAAGGAAAATGCTTCGTTAATTGCTATTTGGTTGGAAACAGAAAATGCTTCATATGGTCTTAAATAATTTGATACTTGGCAATTGTTTTGAGCTCTCATAGATCATGTTTAAGCTCTTGCATCATGTAGTTTAAATCTATTAGTGGAGAACTACCGTAGAGCTTGTGGAAATTTGGTTTGCATGATTGATCTCTCTAAGGTCTAGATATTTTCTGTTAATGTTTTGAACAACAAGGAAGACAGTGTAGAGTCTTATAATGCTTGCAATATGTTCTTGTGTAAGTTTTGCTATACCTGTTCATACTTGTGTTTGCTTCAAACAACCTTGCTAGCCAAAGCTTGCTGAGAGGAAATGCTTCGTGCATCCAAACCAAAACCCATGCCATTTGTGTCCACCATAATTACCTATATGTGGTATTTCTGCCATTCCAAAGTAAATTACTTGAGTGCTACCTTTAAAATTTCATTCCATTGTCTTTGCAATATATAGCTCATGGGAAAATAGCTTAAAAACTATTGTGGTGATGAATATGTTGCTATGTATCTTAGTTCTTATAAGTTGCTAGTTGAGCGGTAACCATGTTTCTGGGGACGCCATCAACTTTTACACCATTGTTGAATATCATGTGAGTTGCTATGCATGTTCGTCTTGTCTGAAAGTGATTTATCATGATCAAATGGTTTGAGTATGCATATTGTTAGAGAAGAACATTGGGCTGCTAACCAAAGCCATGTATCATGGTGGAAGTTTTCAGTTTGGACACTAATCCTCAATCTCTTATGAGAACATTATCTGTTGTTGAATGCTTATACATTAAAGAGGAGTCCATTATCTGTTTTCTATGTTGTCCCGGTATGGATGTCTTTAGTTGAGATCTATCAAAAACGAGAAATCAAATGCGATTTATCTCCTTGGACCTTTGTACAGCGGCATAGAGGTACCCCTTTGTGACACTTGGTTGAAACATATGTTATGCAATGATAATCCATGTAAATCCAAGCTAATTAGGACAAGGTGCGAACACTATTGGTATTCGATGCATGAGGCTTGCAACTTGTAGGAAGTTTTATGCTTAACAAATATGAATTATTACTATCGTTGACAAAATTGTTTCTATGTTTTCAAAATAAAAGCTGTAGCACAAAAATAGTAATCCATGCTTCCCTCTGCGAAGGGCCTTTCTTTTACTTTATGTTGAGTCAGTCTACCTACTCCTTTCTATCTTAGAAGCAAACACTTGTGTCAACTGTGTGCATTGATTTTTACATGTTTACTTATTGCACTTATTATATTACTTTATGTTGACAATTATCCATGAGATATACATGTTACAAGTTGAAAGCAACTGCTGAAACTTAATCATCCTATGTGTTGCTTCGAAACCTTCTACTTTGAATCTATTGCTTTATGAGTTAGCTTTTATGCAAGTCTTGTTGATACTTGTTGATATGTCTCCAACGTATCTATAATTTCTTATGTTCCATGCTACTTTTATGACAATACTCACATGTTTTATACATACTTTACATCATTATTATGCATTTTCCGGCACTAACCTATTAACAAGATGCCGAAGCGCCAGCTTTTTTTTCTGCTATTTTTGTTTTAGAAATCCTACAAAGGAAATATTCTCGGAATTGGACGAAATCAACGCCTAGGGTCTTATTTTCCACGAAGCTTCCAGGAAGACCGGGGATTACGTGGGCGACAGGCGCCGCCACCATAGGGCCGCGCGGCCGAGGGCTGCACCGCCCTATGGGGTGGGCCTCGCGCCGCCTCCCGACCTACCCTTCCGCCTACTTAAAGCCTTCGTCGCGAATACCCCCGTAGAGAGCACGATACGGAAAACCTTCCAGAGACGCCGCCGCCGCCAATCCCATCTCGGGGATTCAGGAGATCGCCTTCGGCACCCTGCCGGAGAGGGGAATCATCACCGGAGGGCTCTACATCATCATGCCCGCCTCCGGATTGATGCGTGAGTAGTTCATCCTTGGACTATGGGTCCATAGCAGTAGCTAGATGGTTGTTTTATCCTCTTGTGTTATCATGTTTAGATCTTGTGAGCTGCCTAACATGATCAAGATCATCTATTTGTAATGCTACATGTTGTGTTTGGCGGGATCCGATGAATATAGAATATTATGTCAAGTTGATTATCAATCTAGTTTTATGCTAATCGTATCTATAATTTCTTATGTTCCATGCTAGTTTTATGACAATATCTACATGTTTTGTTCACACTTTATGATGTTTTGATGCATTTTCCGCACTAACCTATTAACAAGATGTGAGCGTTCATGTTTCTGTTGTTTTTGGTTTCAGAAATCCTACAAAGGAAATATTCTCGAATTGGACGAAATCAACGCCCAGGGTCTTATTTTTCCACGGAGCTTCCAAGACCGAAGAGCATACGAGGTGGGGCGACGAGGCGCCTAGACCACGGGCCGCACGGCCAGGTGGGGCCGCGCCGCCCTATGGTGTGGGGCCTCGTGCCTCCACCGACCCACCGCCTACTTAAACTCTCCATCGTGAAAACCCTATTCCGAGAGCCACAATACGAAAAGTTCCGAGACGCCACCGCCGCCAATCCCATCTCGGGGATTCAGGAGATCGCCTCGGCACCCTGAGGAGGGAATCATCACCGGAGGGCTCTACATCACCATGCCCGCCTCCGGATGATGCGTGAGTAGTTCATCCTTGGACTATGGGTCCATAGCGTAGCTAGATGGTTGTCTTCTCCTCTTGTGCTATCATGTTTAGATCTTGTGAGCTGCCTAACATGATTAAGATCATCTATTTGTAATGCTACATGTTGTGTTTGGTGGGATCCGATGAATATGGAATACTATGTCAAGTTGATTATTGATCTATCATATATGTGTTGTTTATGTTCTTGCATGCTCTCCGTTGCTAGTAGAGGCTCTGGCCAAGTTGATACTTGTAACTCCAAGTGGGAGTATTTATGCTCGATAGTGGGTTCATGCCTCCATTGAATCTGGGACAGTGAGAAAGTTCTAAGGTTGTGGATGTGTTGTTGCCACTAGGGATAAAACAACAATGCTTTGTCTAAGGATATTTGTGTTGATTACATTACGCACCATACTTAATGCAATTGTCTGTTGTTTGCAACTTAATACTGGAAGGGGTGCGGATGCTAACCCGAAGGTGGAGTTTTTAGGCATAGATGCATGCTGGATGGCGGTCTATGTTCTTTGTCGTAATGCCCTGATTAAATCTCATAGTGATCATCATGATATGTATATGAATCTTTATTTGTCAATTGCCCGTAATTTGTTCACCCAACATGCGATTTATCTTATTGGAGAGACACCACTAGTGAATGGACCCCGGTCCATTCTTTTACATCTGAAATACAATCTACAATCATTGTTCTCTGTTGTTCTTCGCAAACAAACATCATTTTCCACACCAGACGTTTAATCCTTTGTTTTCAGCAAGCCGGTGAGATTGACAACATCACTTTAAGTTGGGGCAAAGTACTGTGATTGTGTTGTGCAGGTTTCCACGTTGGCGCCGGAATAACTGGTGTTGCGCCGCACTCCTCCACCAACAACCTTCACGTGGCCTTCATCTCCTACTGGTTCGATAACCTTGGTTTCTTACTGAGGGAAACTTGCTGCTGTACGCATCACACCTTCCTCTTGGGGTTCCCAACGGACGTGTGCTTCACCTTTCAGGTGTCGTTGCCTTGTTGAAGGCATCCCGATGATGATCCCCTGTTTAGGAATGCTGGATACCGTCCCTCCGCCTCAATTTGTTCCCCTTGGTGGACCCGCTTCGGGCAAACTTCTCTTGTAGTGTCTTGTGGATCACCCTTTGATCTCTCGCTGGTGTCCCAGCCCTCTCACCTTATCGGCATGGCTGCTTATACACAGTCTTGCTTCGGTAGCTGATGTCCCGCCTAGTGCCTTGGGGGGTTTTGCTAGGTCGGCGTCTGGTCGTAGTTTTGGCTGGTGTGCTTATCACAATGCCATGGGAAGATGTTGTGTTGCTGGTCTGGACCTAGCCCGAGCTCGGGGGTGGTGGTTCGGGGTCTGGGTGAAAGCTTTGTAGGACCTCGGTCTCTGCCGAGGACGATGACGCACTCGCGCGCCATGCACCTTCTTGAAGGCGTCGCCGCAAGACCCTCCCTCCTTTGGATCCTCAAGCTCTGCTCGGCTGCTGGCCCGTCGTCGTGTCTCCCACGGGTTGCTGCTTTGGGGCGTAGGAGGTTTGTTGGTGTGGACAAGAACGCGCTTGCTCCGGTGCAACGGAAGACAAGGCTCGCTTAACCAGGCGCTTAGTGGCGTTCTCTTTGTGTTGTCTTTTTTTGTTGGTTTTCGGTTTGCGCTTGGCGCATGTGTGTTGTAACTGTTGGTGTAACTCATGGCCGGTTGATGGCTTCGTTAACCGGGCTCATTTCGAGGCTTCCGTCTAAAAAAATATTATTTTAATTTTTACAATATATATTATTCCAGCTGACTAAGATTTACTGTGTAAACCAAACCTCGCCGTCTCGCCGAGATAAATACAACCGGCTGAATGGGCTCGTTGGACGGTAGCAGGCCCAAAACAGAGCCACCAGCCCAGCCCGGCCCGCTCGGCCCCGCACCCCCACCCGCGCCGCCTCGCATCGCAGCCCTCACTTGCCCCCGTCCCCTTCTCTCTCCCGACCCCTGCCGATCTCGCCCTCCCCTCCTCGCCGACCTTCCTCGCCGCCCCTACTCGCCGCCGCGTTCCTCCCCAGCCCCGGCCGCCGCCCCGGAAGACCCTCTCCCCGCGCCGCCGCCCTCGGTCCTCGATTCTCGCGCCGCTGCCCGTGACCTAGCCGGTGGTGGGGGCCTAGGGTTCGCGCCCGCGCGCGGCTGGCGGAAGCAGCAGCGGAAGCCATGAGCGACGGCGACCGCCGCGACGACGAGGCCGCGACCACCAGCGCCGCAGGTGAGGAGCTCTGCTCGTCGCCCGCCCCCCGCCCAGTCGTCTATCTAGGGCTTGATTGATCACTTCGTTGCTGGTTTAATTCGCCCTGTCCCGCTTACTCCGCCCCCCTTCCAGATGACGACGACGACGAGGAGTACGAGGAGCCCGGCGGAGGGAACCACTTCCTCGGCTTCATGTTCGGCAATGTCGACGACGCTGGCGACTTGGACGCCGACTACCTCGACGAGGTAGGTTACTGCGTTCACTGTCTATGCTTTCTTAGCAATCTCCTCTCTTCGTTTTTGTTCTCGTGTTGTGTTTTTTCTACATATTCCATCCGGCTGCAATCTAGCAGACGATACGCAGCTAGGCCTTCCTTTAGCACTTCAGCGTGCAGTACTGTCATGTGTCTCCTAAACGATGCAAACAGATTGATGGAAAACTTCGTCCAGTGGGATATGGCTGTTCTTGTCGTAATCCGAACGCACAAGTTTTATCCTGTCACCACCATGCAGTTCATTTATTCAACACCGTGGTTTCTGTGAATAGTTTCCTCTCCCTGAGGCCTTGTTCGGTTAATACGCTTCACAAGTGTGTTGGGTGGTGTCAGAGGAGAGTTTTAGCCTAGATGGGGTTTAGTACACCTCAAACCATGCCAATCACCTCCGGAATTCTTGAAACCGAACAAGGCCTAATGGTGCTGATGGTTTGATACGCTTCAATTTTATTTGGTAGAAGGGCGTCATCATCGTTTGGCATGTTTACCTGTATGATTTTGTAGCTTGTAGTGATCTATTTATTTGTAGTAGCTAACAGTGACTCTTGAGCAATCTTACCTTTTCCGAAAAAACGATACTTGAGCAACCACCAAACGAGTAAAATGGCAGTATCAATGTTCTTATCGTTGAAAGAGTGGGTAGACTCTAGAAGGTCAAACATGCAAGATTTTTTTTTTTACTTTTCCTTACTTAGGTCTTCAGGATTTGACCAGAAACAAGTCAGTTGTGCAGCGTAGGGCCACTCTGTTGTTCAATTTTTGCTGGAACTTTTGAGAACAAAATATGTTTATTTTTCTTGGTAGTGAAATGCAGGTGCTTCATTTCTTATCATATCTTTTTTATTTAGTTGACAGGATGCAAAGGAGCATCTTTTTTCTTTTTTTGCTTCGTTTATTATAACATCCTTTTTCTTGAATTGACAGGATGCGAAGGAACATCTTTTTGCGCTGGCAGACAAGCTTGGTACATCCCTGAAAGACATTGATGTATGGTATCCTACGATGAATGCTACTTTGATTAATATTTTTGTTTTCTTTTCAAACGCATTAATACAGTGTTGTTTGCTTATAGCTAACTAAGTCTTCTCCATCACCTGCTGATCCTTCTGAGCAAGGTAGGTGGCATCTCTATAATTCTGTATAATCTGCATGAACTGGCTTTAATGTGTTCTTCGTTGACTCCAATTTGTATTCTGTTTCCCATCTAATCATACATATATGTATACAGTATACACACAGTAAGTTGATGTCTGATATTTTTTCTGTTCTGTAGATTATGATGAGAAAGCAGAGGATGCTGTTGACTATGAAGATATTGATGAACAATATGATGGACCTGAAGTTGAAGCAGCTACAGAGGAAGACCATTTGCTATCCAAGAAAGATTACTTATCCTCAAACACAATGTTTGCTTCGGTCAGTAGTAAAGTTTCAGTGTTTGAGGACGAGAACTATGACGAGGATGAAGAACCACCCACTGATGTTGAGCTACCTGATGATAACGTTATACCAGGTTTGGCATATCTGTACTCATAGATGTGTATGTGTGGTTATTGAAAAATTTACTAAAAATCTGGATGAGTGTTGCTCATGGCGGTAAAGTTAATCTGAGAAAATGAATAGTGTTGTGTTTTTTATGGAGGGCAGTAAACCAGCAATATTATTGCTTTCATGAATGGTTTTCATTTGTAACTTCTCAAAATATTGTGCTGATGCATCTCACTCCCAGTGATTCGTTTATGAAGAACAGTTCGAAAGCAAAATAAGCCAATCTCATCCGCTGAAGTCAACAACTTATAAAGTTTATGTTTGAATGCTATTCATATGTTTTTCTTCTTTTTCTTGTTTATTATGCTTGAACATTATTTACATGTATTTCATCTTGTTAGTTGACACAAGTCTCCTTTCTCTTTATCTATTTGGATGTCATTTCAGCTGAGCAGCTGGATACGTTACCCTCTAACGAAGACCCTGCCATCGAAATGGTATCTAACTCGTTACCACAATCAGGGGAAAGTATGGACATTGAATATGAAGTTTGTCAGGTACACATTATTTATATTGAACTATTTCCCACATGAATTCTGAATCACATGGCATTATTAGTTGAGTTTTTGTTCATTCAGAATTTGGTTCATTTTTAATTAATAAAAAAAATGTCGGCTTGTCACATAATAATATGGTTGAGTTAGGGTTGAGGAATCTTGGATGACAGTCAAATTTACTTCATAGGTTGGATGACGCTTATTTTGGGTAAATTAGCTAGGAGACACCATAAAACACTTTTAATGGCTAAAAGACACTGGATCCTTGATGCCAAGTGGGACCTGGTTCCAGGTTCAAATGATACAGCAGTTCCATGTAGAGAAGTGCATACTTTCTCATGCTCTGTAGTTAATTGCATCAACATATTTCTACCCATAAATCTGCAGTTGCTTTGTAATGATATCCACCTGTCTGACTGAACTGCTTCTCCTCTAATGTAGCAGGAAGAAGTTGACACCGAAGCAGGTCATCTCCAGTCTAAATCTGGGACTTCCCTCCCTGTTTTATGCATAGAGGATGGGAGTGTGATCTTGAAGTTCTCTGAAATTTTTGGCGCACAGGAGCCTGTAAGAAAAGCCAAGACAGATTGCCATCTACGGCCAGTGAATAAAGGTATACAACTGGCTGATTATAAGAAACAAATCTGAGAAGATTATCATGAACCCCTTGGCAGCATTGCATATATAGCTGGTGTTTTATTGGAGGGATATGAGCCCGAAAGTAATGGTTATATAGAATCTTATTTCGGTGTTTAATCTGAATATATAAATCAATGTAATTAGTACTACCTACTACCAACTATGTCGAGAGTACATGCTTATTACTGATTGTATGATCATTTTGTCTGAGGCCAGGTCCTAATTTAGTAGGGAGAAAATATGTTCTGGTTTGGGTTGGCAGATAAGATTTTGGAAACTCACATTTGTGCATTTTCGGGAAAATCATAGATGTGTGGTATATGAACAATTTAATAGTGAACTAGTTTTAGAAAGTTTGTCACTTCTGACCGGCCATATGCCTTTGTCTGGTATTAATTGCTTCCAGAGCTCCGCATCACAAATGTCTGTGACATTGTTGAAGATGACGAGGAAGTATTTCTGCGGAGTACTATTCAAGATCTCCCATCTTTGAAGCATATCAAGATGAATGAAGATTTTGTCGAGAGTGACAGTGATGAGTTAACTTCTAATGATACTTGTGGGTTTAAAGACTTGTGTCTTTCTGAACAACCGATGAAGGATGCACACAAGGATTTCCCTAGTGCTCAACAAGCTCCAGTTTGTCCTGATTTTTATCCACTTGAGCATGATGACTGGGAAAATGGTATCATTTGGGGCAATTCACCGACAAATGAAAGCCAGGCTTCTTTAAAAAGCTGTGTAATATCTGAAGAGAGTGCTGATACTCAAAGTAAAGACACGGCTAAAGATTATGGTTATGAATCCAGGTGTTCTGATGTACAGAGTAAAAATAATGGTTCTCCAATGATAACAGAGCCAGTAACAACAGAGCCTTTTGGCTGTACAGAAATACCTGCTTCAGCTAGTTACCATTACCCTGAGAACAGTTACCCTCTGTTGAGAAACGAGACTCCTCAGGAGAAGAATGACTTGGACAGCACAGTACCGAATAACATAAATGGAACATTTAAAATTGATACCATGAAATGTTTAAACAATCTCTCAAGACTGAACAAGGAGCTGTTAGAAGGATCTTGGTTGGACAACATAATTTGGGATCCCAGTCAGGATACTCCAAAGCCTAAGCTCATCCTTGATCTTAAAGATGAGCAGATGCTTTTTGAGATTCTAGATGAAAAGAATGGGGATCATCTCCGCTCTCATGCTCGTGCGATGATTGTCACTCGGTCAATGAAGACTTCAACAGTGGGAAATTTTGACCATAACAACCAAGCAGTTACATTGGATAGCCAGTTTGACATTTCCAATGACAAATTTTATTCTAACAGGAAGATGTCACAGCAAGCTAAATCTCATACTAAAAAGCGTTCTTCAATGGGCATAAAGGTGGTACATTCTGTTCCTGCTCAGAAGCTGCAGTTCATGAAGCCGTTGAGCGAGTACGAGCCTCCCTACCCCTTGCCATATTTATTTAAATTCTACATATGGATTTCTCATCTTGTGTTGGATTAGTAAACTTTTATTTGTTGAGTCTTGCAGTCTATGTACAGTTATTTCATTGAGGTGACAAATATTGCACCTAGAGTGTCATTAAAAATAATTAAATCAGTAATCAGAATAACCATTAAAAATACTTTTCAACAGAAAGTGTGACCTATTATCTTGCCCTCATTGGTAATATATCCTCAAGTGAACAACCAGCAGTTCTGTTGTCCTGAGGAAATATTCCTGTAATGATGGATATGTGCACCTTTTGTACTTGTACCTATGCATATATTGTCACCCCTGCTCTGCTGGACTTTTGCTTTCTGTAACTTGGTTGCGTATGCTGCTGTTTTGCAGCAGATTTTCAGATAATATAAGATGCATTATTTTGGAGATCAGTAATTGGGTGTAGTATGAACTTGTGACATCTGTCGGTGCGCTGTAGGGGCAAAACACTTATTTGGAACACGAAACTTTAGATATTAATTTGTATTTCTGGTCAGATGCATTTCCTCTTCTAGTGGAGAATAACGGATTCTATATTTTTATTCTTTACTGCTTCTACTGCTTGCTCTGGATAATGATCATCAGTCTATGTTTCACATGTTTACGCTCTTGGTTCTTAGCTATGTTCAGCAAGTATGCTTCTGGGACTTTGTTGTCATGTGTACCTCACCTAATACCTACTGAACTCTATTATTGTTGTTCTTTGCTGGCTTCGGTCCTAAAAGTTTGATTTCCTTTCATGCAGAAAGGAAATTGTAAACTTCCATAGACCAAAAGCTAAGTGGTTTCCCCGTGAAAATAAAATTGCTGCTGACTTGCAAGGACCTGCTTGTGGTCATGGACCAATGACTGTAATACTGATGACATTGGCTGGAAAAGGAGTGAAGCTTGCCGTCAACACAGAGGAAACTCCACTCTCTGTCAAATCAAAAGCTTCCAAGAAATTAGGTTAGTACTCATCCGTTAATGTTTTGTCTTTTTCATTAGTCTGGAATATCCCTGCTCTATCTTAAGATTATTTATTAATTAGGAGGTCAGAAATAGTTGACGCCTTAACTTTTCTCCATGCAGAATTCAGACCATCTGAAAAGATCAAATTATTTTGTTCTGGAAAAGAACTTGAGGATGAGATTTCCTTGGCTATGCAAAATGTGCGGCCAAACTCTATTCTACATGTTGTTCGCACTGAAGTGCATCTATGGCCAAAAGCACAGAAGTTACCTGGTGAGGACAAGGCTCTACGTCCTCCTGGGGCATTCAGGAAAAAGGTCGACTTGTCCGTTAAGGATGGGCATGTATTTTTGATGGAGTAAGTCCAGTTTACTTACATTTCCCTTCATATAACAAGAGTAATAATCATATGAATAGAACTTTTCAGAAACGTGTCCACATACAAATTCTTATGTGTGTATCCAAATTTAGTGCTACTTTAGCTAAGTAGTGAACATGGTGTTACATTGTGTAAAAGTGCCATTGGTCATTTGAATGGGTTATATGCTGTACTATTTGTTGTTTTTGTCATGTATGTTCTTGTTCACTAATGGACCATGTGTTATTTCCGCTTTCAATGCAGATACTGTGAGGAGAGACCTTTACTACTTGCAAATGCAGGAATGGGTGCTCGACTCTGCACGTACTACCAGAAAACTTCACCCACTGATCAGACAGCTACATCCCTGCGAAGCAACAATGATGGACTGGGTACAGTGCTTGCTATCGAGCCTGCTGATAAATCTCCTTTTCTGGGAGATGTACGTTCTGGGTCTCATCAATCATGTCTTGAAACAAACATGTATAGAGCACCTACATTTCCTCATAAGGTAGCATCGACTGATTATCTTTTAGTTCGTTCGCCTAAAGGGATGCTTTCTCTTCGTCGCATTGACAAGCTATACGCTGTTGGCCAACAAGTAAGCCCTTGTGCTGAAATACTGTATTCTATATCTGCAGAATGTTCTATACTGTCAAACTTTCCTTTTGATTTGCTGGAAGGCATAGTTTTGAACATGTTTACTGGGGTGATTTGTTTATTTACTAGGCTGCAAATATGTAATGCCGGAAAACCTTCCTCATGTATTTTCCCTTTCTTTACTCGTAAAGATCTCCATATTACTTTCTAATGTTCCCTAGCTTCAATAAATCGGCAGAGCGCCTGCCTTTCCCGTAAAAAACGTGAAATGCTGGAAAATCTTCAGCAAAGAGTAGATATATATGTTTCTGCTCTGCATATAGTTAATTAAAAACACATGCTGTGATATCCACAAATAAACATTTTGCTGTTTCTTGCATGGCATCATTCTAGGAGATGATATATTTGCAACGACTCTTGAATCCATAGAGTGATAGATTTGTGCTTTCCTGGCAGGAACCACATATGGAAGTATTTTCACCAGGAACGAAAAATCTGCTGAACTATCTTATGAACCGAGTTCTTGTATATGTATATCGTCAATTCCGTCTTAGGGAGAGGCCTGGTGCTCTATCTCAGATTCGAGCTGATGAATTACCTATTCAGTACCCTCTAACAGAAGCTATTGTGAGAAAACGAATGAAGCATTGTGCAGACTTGAAGGTAGATCTATCACCCATGTTAGCATCACTTCTGTAATTGTGTTTATGCATGTCCTTTTTTGTCTTCCAGTTACAGCTTTGTGTTTTTTTACCATAAATAATAGTCTCCTGCATCATTAAACAGAAAATACCCAATGGACCTTTGTTCTGGACACAGAGACCTGACTTCCGGATTCCATCAGAAGAGGAAGTGAGAAGATTAGTGCTACCAGAGAGTGTGAGTTTCTCTAGAAATTACTTGTGCCAACCAATTTTTTTCCCGATGACAGTGGACAATTATCTAACATAACCGTTAACTTCTATATGAGGATTGCCAGCTTGATCTACTACTCATTCCCTCTGTTTCAATGCCCCAAAGTTTTGTGCTTGCAGAAGTATAAAATCAAGAAAATCTAGATTCGTACTGTATTATTCCTGTCTATAGGTATAGCAGTTAAATCTCTCCCTGTTGTCACTAATGCAAAGGGGTTAGAATGGAATACTGCATTAGCAACAATTCTTGCTTTTGTGAAAAGACAAAATGAAAAGTAAACGTTATATTTCATTGTACTATATAAGATGACTGTCAGTTTCAGCACTCCTGTAAGTATTAGAGTATTAATGTGTTCAGTAAACTGCTTTTTCGAGATAACTTGTCTTACTGCTGGCGCGTTGTTGCGTGTGTTGTGGTGGAAATTCCAGGCCCTTCTATGGACACTGCTAGATATCCTCAATTCTCCTTTTGAGATTCGGGGATAATGAATCAACTGAACGCGCTTCAAAGATTTGTTCCACTTTAGGAAGACCTTGCGTTATGTCACTAGATCTCTATTTTTCATATAACTAACCTATCACCCTTGTAAAAGATTTTTCCATGATGACCATTAACAGTTGCTGCTGTAGTGTCCAAATAAGGTGACGGAGATGCGACCTGGGACATAATTCCAGGCTTTGTTGACGAATTTTGAGAGGGACCTAGAGATTTGATCGGGGGAGATACCAAAAATAAAATCGACCGGGAGGATGAGTTGCGGTGTCTAGAAAAAATCAAACCCTAAACCTGGGCTCTGATGCCATGTTATGACTGCGACTTTTCTCTATTGCATAGCCCAAGGGGCAAATATATAGTACACAAGACTTGGGGTACAAGGAAGGAAATACAGGCTCCTAGACAAAATGCTAATACTCCTTAACAGAAAACATGTCTTTGGTTCTTTCAAGAGAATGCTGGTTGGACATGTTTTCTTTAGATTAACTGCTAGATTAGCAACCAACCTTTCTGGACTGTACTCTTTAGTAAGCAAAGATCTCCACAATTTGTTTCATCAGATCCAGGGGCTGGAATATGTGATGATGTGGTTGAGAAGCAAGCACATTTTGCTCTTAGAGTATCTCAGGTGCAAAAGCTTGTGCTCACAAAGGTGCTTAGAAGCACATCACTGGGCACCCATTTAACTACTTAAGCATCTAACCTTCCAATACAAACTGACAAGGACTCATGCAAGAATCAGCTTTTAACCAAGCACCGACATTTAGCTTTGAGGTAGTATGTCTAACGTGGTAAGAAATCTACCTCTGTGCACCTACCATCTTGGAGCACTGGAGATGCCCTTAGGCAAAATTGGATAGCATGATATGTCCCTGATTACTTCTAAAGTTAGAACTGTTATCCTGACTCTGTCAATAGGGAATCAAGGCCTGTGATCAACTGAACTATCTAAGATGTCACTTTACATCCTTAAAATTGAATCTAATCTGTTGATTCCTTGAACTTCTTATTTTCTCACGACAGCTATTGTCGTTTGTCAGTTAAATGACTGACAGATAATAATGCAAGGGCCTATTGGCAGAATTAAGTTTGTGGACCAACTATGGCTGCCACAGTATCTTTCATTATAGCAATCGACTGATACACCTAATTGGCGCACTTATGCAAGTTCAGGGACCTGCCACACTAAAAACTCATGTTTGTGGAGAGTACAACTGAACCAGTTCAAGGAACTTTGGTTTATCATTATTCGCTACTTGCTGGTGATTACCACAGTACAAGTAAACATGCCTTTAGCAAACACTTTGCAAGACAAAATAATGGAGTTTTTTTGTACCTTAATTCTTTGATACACCAAAAGCTTGAGCTCATATCGGATGGTTGAAAGAACTTGCATGATTAGAAAGTTCACAACAAGTTGATACACTCCTGACAAATAGATGTTGAAGCTCTCGGTGTGCTGCTATTTTTTTATCTTGTGAATGTCAAATTGCCAACCTTTTTTTTTCTGTAGTTTAAACGTTTAATAATGGTAATATTCATTCTGGAAGAAGTGCCATGTCTTGTATTGAGTTCATGGCAGCTGAAATTTTCCCTCCTTCAGGTGTGCTGTCATGAGAGTATGCAAGCTGGTCAGCATCGTCTCCATCGCTTGGGAATTAAAAAGCTTACTCAGCCTGTGGGACTTGCTTCTGCAATGAATCAGCTTCCTGATGAAGCAATTGAGCTCGCTGCGGCAGCACATATTGAGAGGGAATTGCAAATCAGTAGCTGGAACCTTACCAGCAATTTTGTTGCTTGTACTAATCAGGTACTTCACTCAATGTATATTATCCATGTATTCAGTGTGCCAGAACAACTTCTTTCGCCATTTTAGTAATAGGTTTTGGAAGTAAAACCACTAGGCGCTAATGACATAATTGATAGTAATGTGTTCTAGAGAGACTATGTATAAACTTCGTCTATTATTATTTGCTGAATTAACATTGAGTCATAGGGAGAGAATGAACACTACAACCATGTAAGAACACGAAAAGACTCACAAGGTGGAAATTGTATGTGAAGAAGTGGCTGATTCTTGAATGGTACTCCGTTGTATATACTTCGGGGTGCTCTTTTTGGTCCTGTTTGGACTGATGCAACAGTTATGATCAAACACTGCAGATCTGCAGAGAGAGGTGGTTGTGGGATGTATTATGTGTGCGTTGAGACAAACTAAATGTGTCTGCTTCAAGTGTCACATATGGTTATGGAGGGAAGAGAGAACCAGTGAAGCAAGGAGGGGTAGAGAATTGGGGTGACACATAAAGTAGAGAAATTAGTAGAGAGAGTGATGGAGGATTAGTCCTCTCCCAATGAGCTTGAGCGCCACCCTCCACAGAAGTGCCTTCTCAAGCTTTTATCCTGCAAGTACATTTTTTTGGGGGAGGGGGCGGGGTGGGGTGGGTGGAGCGTCGCAGCTTCATGCCGTGTTATGTTTTAAATGCCCTTTTAAATAATAAAGTAAAGTATGTTGTTAATGCTCCTTGTCTACTGCCCTAATCTGATTTTCTTGGGTGTATGCAGGACAGAGAGAATATAGAAAGACTAGAAATTACTGGTGTTGGTGATCCATCTGGCCGTGGTTTAGGATTTAGCTACGTGCGAGTAACTCCAAAAGCACCTGTCGCTAATTCAAGTCATAAGAAAAAGTCTGCTGCAGCCAAAGGTACCACTGTTACGGGAACAGATGCTGATCTCCGCAGGTTGAGCATGGATGCAGCCCGAGAGGTACCATCAAGCCTGATGATTTAGCAGTACTATACTTTCATGTGGGTCAGTAACTGACAACCGACATGCTAGGCCCTGGCCAGCTCAACTTAAGGGATATAATCCCCCTGATACTGTTTTTTTACCTAGGAAATTATCTTTATAAGAAAGTTATCACTTAGCTTGGGCCTTAAGACAACTAGAGATGAGATATTCCTTAGTTACAAGATTTCTTAGATTCGATCATTAAGGCCAGCTCTTTATAAAGAGGCTTCACACGTACATTCTCATGAAGAAGTCTCATGAAGAAGTATTGCAATCTTGACTGGTTTATGCCCTGGGGTTCCAAGCTTGACATGACATAGGATCATAGAACAGGCTTCACTGAGAACACTTATGATATATATGTGCATTGGTAGTCTTTCAGATGCTCATTTTATTGACTAGTTTATTAAGAAAGTTATATGCCATACCTGTAAAAAATGGAATAATTTCCTTCATACATTTATATTTGGCAAAATGCCATTGGCTATAACAAATAAAGAGTGCGACCTACCCATGTGTGATTTAACTGGAAGGAAATTTGCCATATTCATATCTTTTTGGACTTTGTATTTACTAATACTTGCCATTGATATTGCTGTAAACAGTTGCTTCTCAAATTTGGCGTTCCAGACGAGCAAATTGATAAATTAACAAGGTGGCATCGGATTGCTATGGTGAGGAAGCTTTCAAGTGAGCAAGCAGCGTCAGGAATTACTATTGATGAAATCCCAGTTAGTAAGTTTGCACGTGGACAAAGGATGTCTTTTCTGCAGCTTCAACAGCAAACTAAAGAGAAATGTCAGGAAATTTGGGACAGACAAGTTCAGTCACTCTCAGCTATGGACGGTGATGACAATGCCAGTGATACAGAAGCCAACAGTGATCTGGACTCATTTGCTGGGGATCTTGAAAACTTGCTAGATGCTGAAGAATTTGACGATGATGATGTTGGTACTGCAGACCTGAGGAGTGATAAAGCAGATGGAACAAGAGGGCTTAAAATGAGAAGGTGCCCTACTCAAGCACTATCTAACGAAGAAATTCAAGATGATGAAGCAGAAGCTGCTTTAGTAAAAAAATTGCTTGAAGGTGGTTAATTCATAGTTGTTGCTTTCCAAAAACCAACTTTAGTAGTTATGATTAATGTACTTTTGTTTTGCAGAGAGTGGTAATGATACAAAGAGGAAGAAGCAACCTGCGGGAATGGCAAATTATGGCACCTCTATGTATAATCAGGGTGCAAATAAAACGAAGCAGGGTAAATCGTCTGGCTATGGTAGTGCATCAACTCCAAAGGAGAGCACGCCAAGAGGAGCGAAAGAGGTATCAGAAATTCATATCTAAGTTTATGAGCCTAATCTTGGTTGTTGCTGTGGTACATTATCTATCACCATACAAGCAGAAACAAGCTCTAATATAACTTATATTGCTGCATGCAGGTCGAATATTCTTTTACTGAAGGTGCTTTACCCTCAAAACTTAAAACTAAGCCGATGGGCGACTCAAATGATATCATTCTAGTTAAAAAGAAAAATGTTCCAGGAAAGGATGGGTTTAAGGTAAGTCCAGAGCATGATTCTGATGTATGTATTGTTTCTTTGTATTCCGCTGGAGACCATTGATTATTTCATGTGTATTTTCTACTTGGGTTGCTAGAAACTATATTTGAATGCATAAACTTTCATGTGTCTTTCTGAATTACCCACTCCAGGTCCATAATACTTGTCATTTTGGACATCGACAGTCTCCAAATTCTTTATTTTTCACTAATTCACATTGGAATATTTTATGAAATCTAATAAATTCTGTATTGTAGAAATACTTCATGAGACAAATTTAACTCTAGCCCCATTGGATAATAAATTCTAATAAATTATGTATTGTAGAAGTACTTCACATTGGATAATTTCCCGAGGGAAAAACAGCTAATAATGATAAACAATTGGGCAGCCAGTTTCCCCCATTCAACTCTAGCCCAAGTCTAAGAAATGCCCTTAAATCCAAAACCTTTCACTTTACATCCCTCAACTCTCAAAGGCGAACCACGCTCATTCCCTACACTATCTGGTTTCTCAACTCTCAAAGGTGAATCACCCTCATTACCTACACTATCTGGTTTCGGCCGACGTGACACATACGTTGGACATAATACTGATGTTCTGTCCACTATGACAATAACTAGCTGAATTAGAGAGGTGCCAAAATTCATGTTTGTGCTCTTGTGGCAATTCACGCTAATGCTGCTCTGAAGTGTTTCTTTGCTTTGCCAGATACCTGCAAGTTAGGTTTGAATGTTGCTGTGTAGACTAATTGACTTGTCTTGACAAATCTATGGTTCATGGGTTGAACTTGTCAACTTGTTTTAATAGGAGTAGCATTAGTATAATGCTGATCTTATCTTCTGTTCTTGGTTCTTATGTGGCATGCCTTTTTTTATTTTAAGGAGAAGAGGCAGGGAGCGAGGGGTGACAGTCTTGTATGCGGAGCTTGTGGTCAGGTATGCATAGTAGATTGAATTACTCGTGCTCTGGAAATATTGTTTCCTAACTTTGTATGTCACATTGTTATTGCTTAGCTTGGACACATGCGGACCAACAAACTGTGCCCCAAGTATGGGGAGGATCCAGAAACCTCAGAAATGGATGCCATTTCCTTCAGACATAATCCTCTTGATGTCGTGAGTCATGTTCAAACAAAGGCACCAGTCAAGAGGTTTGTAGCCAAGGTTTCACCCGAAGTTCCTGAAACTGAGGGACCAGAAAGCATTGAAAAGATCAAACCAGTAAAATTCAGATGTGGGCCACCTGACAAGTTCTTGGAGAGGAGCATGTCAGTCGCAGGTTCTTCGGTTTCTGATAAACGTACAATGGATGCTACAGATTTGAAATCTACTGGAAAAGTGGGCAAGATTAAAATATTCAATAAGATTAAATCTGAAGATTATCCTCCTGATACTCCTAAGCCATCAGTTGTAATACGTCCTCCTGCTGAAGCAGAGAAGGATGCACCTCGTAAGAAGGTCATTATCAAGCAGCCTAAGGGGCATGTAGACCAACAAAGAGCTATTGAAATTAGGAGTGGCCAGGAGCCCAGAAAGATAAGGAAAATTGCTGAGTTATCAACCTTAGAGAAGGCTAACCGAGAGGAAGATCATTGGTTTGCTGGAGAGCCCAGCCAGATGAATTCCTCTGGTAGGTTGGGTTCGGAGGGTAATAGAAAAAACAAAGTAATGGGAAATGATGAATCCTGGAGAGCTTTTCAAGAGCAGCGAGAGAGACAGGAACAGAGGTTAATTGAAGCTAGGATGTATGAAGCAAGCAGGGAGGAAGAGCTCCAGAAGGCAAAGAAGAAAAACAAGAAAAAGAAAAAACATGAATTTCGAGATGACGACGTTCTGGATCACCGGCCGTATAGAAATGACAGAAAGGTACCTGAAAGGAATCGGGCAGCAAAGAGACGTACTCCAGCTGATATGGCAGAATATGCCCCATCGGCAAAGCGGCGCCGAGGAGGAGAGGTACTTCTTTTCGCTCATGTTTGGTGGAAGTATGCGTTGTTTTATTAATGTTTACCTAAACCGTTTATGCTGATTCCCTTCTCTGATGAGAGTTACTTGTAACCAAAACTTTGATAATGCCAGGTATCCAGCTTTGTCTCCGTTTTATGTTCTGCCTCCTAGAATTATCCCTAGCTTTTTTTCTCAACTAAAGAGTCTCAGTCATTTATGTGATCTCAACAGAATAGTATTGCTTCTGTGAAGAGATGAAGGAACAGGACCGCAGAAAAAATCACTTGGATTATGTATCCCATCTGTTTTATTTTCTGTTCTTAGTATTTCAGTTCCATCATTTTTTTGAATATTTTTTATCATTTAGTTTTTCAACTAGTTTTTTTATGATACCTATTTGTGCTACTGTCTGAAAGAACAGACATAACCAATTGATATTTGTTTATTTGCAAGACTAGGAATCTGAACTGAGTTGGTTGTTTGCATCCTAATGCAGGTTGAGCTCTCCAACATATTGGAAAAGATAGTTGACCACCTGAGGGACCAAACTTCTATATCCCTATTGTTCCTCAAACCAGTGACGAAGAAAATCGCTCCTGATTACTACGACATAATCATGCGCCCGATGGACCTTGGCACGATAAGGGACAAGGCGAGGAAGATGGAGTACAAAAACAGGGACGAGTTCAGGCACGACGTGGCGCAGATCAGAGTGAACGCGCATTTGTACAACGACAAGCGGCACCCCCACATCCCTCCGCTAGCTGAGCAGCTCCTGGATATATGCGACAGCCTTCTCTTGGAGAGCGCAGACTTGCTTGATGATGCGGAGAGCGCGATCGAGGGGTAGGACAATAACAAGATACAGCAGCTTTGCGCCGTATCATCATCCTGACGTAGATTGCTGTACCTGCTGATCTTTAGCGAGCGAGGGGGGAAAGCACACCTGTAAATTCTTTTTTAGGTTGGTCCTCGGCTGTTTCTTCTGCTTGGTGGCTGCTACCGGGCGTCTGTAGTCGGAGTGTACACAAGCAAGCTTTAGGCTAGTCGTCTAGGCAATGGCCCGCTGTAACTATTTGGCCTCTTGCTGTAAAAAGTGTAGCAATATGACAATGTCAATATTCAGATGTTGTAGCTGTACATCCTGTGCGCGGATCATCTTTTTTGAATCATATGGATATAGATGCAGAAAGGTCAAACAACTATTCTTATGGGCTCCTCTGTCGCTAATGTTATTTGTATCAATTCAATTCAAAGGGTAGTCACTGATGTTTGATCTGTTTGAACTGGCATTGGCTAATGTTATTTGTATTAATTCGATTCAAAGGGTAGTCACTTTGAACTGGCATTGGCTGGTGAAGGTTTCTGTGTAATGAGAGATAACTGTACAAATGTCCATAGTCAAAGCGTGTGTGGATTGAGTTATTATCATGTACAAGTTGCTTACCTGCTTGAGTATATAACATTATTTGATGCGTTGAATGATGGGTACATACACTTTGAATGGAGACTTGTGCTTATGCCTTTGGTGATGTAACGCAGAATTAAGCAGACCATCTTCTTTTAAACAAGGGATGTTTTTCCTCACCTGATACCTTTTCTCATACTTGGTCGCATAAGATGCGGTAACCCAATAAAGAGGTGCTTTGCTGTAAAAAAAAAGCAGTAACCTAATATTGCTGAGGATGTTGACGTATTAACAGTCCACAATATCTAGAGATCTTCATTACTTGTTTACCTTGCTGGGGAGAAAATATTCCTTTACCAATCAAAAAGTACATATAAAATACTAGCTTATTTTTTTAGAATCCCGTACAAAATAGCTTTTTCTTCTTCTGCTGCAGTTTAGTGTAGGATGGCCTGTTTTATTCTGCAGTGAAGTGTAGGATGACGGCCACACGTTTTTTTTTTGGAGAGAATATGGCACTTTATTGATCAAATAACATCATTACATAGTTCCTCCCGGATGTAATCCGGGATCACACCTACTGAAATATTACAAACCGAAGGCTCAGCAGATCGAGCCAGTTTATGTGCCACTACATTTAGTTCACGACGAGCGAATTTAAACGTATAGGACTCGAAAAAATCCGACGCTAACGATTTGATGTCAGCTATTACCGTACCAAGAGAAGACCGATCAGGTTGTCTTGAGGCAATACGCTGTATCAGTGAGAGACAATCAGAGGTGAGCACAGCCCTGGAGACACCATGTTCCTTGGAAATGGTTAGCGCCCGCCGAACTGCCAAAGCCTCGGCCATCTCCGGCTGGGGCATGCCGCCCAATCCTTCACTAATAGAGAGTATGAAGGTCCCATTGTGATCCCTTAGCAGTGCACCGCAGCCCATCCGATGTTCTCCCGGGAACAGAGCAGCGTCTACATTGATGCAGATAACTCCCTCCGGCGGAGCAGTCCACCGCGAACGGAGTGACGAGGCTGCCCTGGACGTCTCCTTCAGCTGCCCCATGTGTGTGAGAATCATGTCCACATACGATAACACTTTTGCCGCCACTCTGGATGGAAAAGCCACCGTGCCGTTATTCCGTGTGTCGTTGCGGGCATCCCAAATATGCCAAATGACGTTGGCGAGTACCGTAGCTGGTTTTGGACTCTCGCTTCAAGAAGTCGAAGATCCATTGCTTTGCATTGACCAGCTCCTTTCGGCAGAGGTGAAAACTATAGACTTTCTTAACCTCTGTCCAAACTGCTCATGCAAACGGGCAAAGGAGGAACAGATGCTCCACCCTTTCTTGATGGCTACAGAAAACACACCGATCATCTGCAGGGATATGACGGTGTACCAATTGCTGGCCTGTGGGAAGACAATCGTGGATCATTCTCCACAACACGATCTTCATTTTCCCTGGTGCTTGAATAGACCAGACAGCCTTCCAACACTTTTCCTCTGAAGATCTGTCAGAGCCCGAGCCTCGACCCGCTGAACCTTGTTGTGAGAAGAACTTCTCAGTACGTGCAAGGTTATACGCCGATCTCACGGAGAATTTCCCAAATTTATCATGAGGACACGAGATAAAATCTTTCGCTCCATGGCGGCTGATAGGAACATGCAGAATCGCTTCAGCCAACTCCTCATGAAAGAAAGCACGCACCGTGTCCTCTTCCCACCCCGTGCCGGCCTCATTCATAAGATAGCAGACCTTGGCAGTAGATGGTATCGGAGACAGCGGATTGAAAGTTCCCGCCTGAAAGCCAGGAATCCAATTATCCTTGACAATACAGACTTCTTCTCCCGTCCCAATACCCCATCGCAAGCCACGTTGGAGGAGTGGTCGTCCAAACAGGATGGATCTCCACGTGAACGACGACGATCTTGGTTTAGGAGCTGACAGAAAATCCGTATCATGATAGTAGCGCCCTTTTAGGACCCTTGCACACAGTGAAGAAGGATTTGTTACCAACCGTGTGCACCGTTTGGCAAGCATTGCTTGGTTGAAGAGACCGAAATCCCTAAAACCCAGACCACCCACAGATTTGGGAGACGTAAGCCATTCCCAGGAACGCCAGTGCATTTTCTTGCACCCATCCTCAAAACCCCACCAGTGGTCTGCAATACTACTTCTCATCTTGTCACACGTGGACACAGAAACTTGGAAGCAACTCATAATGTGGTTCAGGATCGCCTGTACCACCGATTTGAGCCATACCTCCTTGCCGGCCCTAGATAGAGGGCGTCCAGAACAGCTACTCGCACGTTTCCAAACCCTGTCGGCGAGGAATTTGAAGGGCGCCGTTGTAGCTCGGACAATCTCCGTTGGCAAACGAAGATAAGTGTCCTGGAAGACCTCATTAGAAACTTCTAATTTATCCTTCACCATCAGCTTGACACTATCTTGACACTTGTTCCCAAAGAATATGGAGGATTTCTGGAGATTCACTTTCTCTCCAGACGCCTCACAATAAGATTTGAGAACACTTTTCAGGGTCTCAACACTGCTAGGATCACTTCGTGCAAAGAAGATACCGTCGTCTGCGAAGAGTAAGTGTGATATAGAGGGGCCTTGTCGACCATTGCTTAGTCCTTGTAGCTCACCAAGACCCTCCTTCTTCTGCATCAGACATGATAAACCTTCAGTACACAAAAGGAACAGATACTGACTGATAGGGTCCCCCTGTCGAATTCCCCTCGAAGGAACTACAGGAGATGTAAGGGCCCCATTCACTTTCACTTCATATTTAGCTGAGGTGACACATCTCATCACCGAAGTAATCCAGCTATCAGCAAAACCAAGTTTAGTCAGACAGTCATGAAGGCATGCCCATTCAATTCTGTCATACGCCTTCATCATGTCAATTTTGAGAGCGAAAAAAGGATGTTTACCCCTCTGACGCCTAACTGTATGGAGAGAACAAAAAACACTCTGGTATTCTGAGATAACATCCGGTAAAAGAAGCTTCAGACGGTTGGCAATAACTTTAGAGGCAATCTTGTACAGGACGTTACACAAACTTATTGGTCGGAATTTTGAAAGGTGCTTAGCATTTGTTACCTTGGGTATCAGAACGATAACCGAGTCGTAGAAACCATCTGGGATCTCATCTCCACCCAAGAAGAAACTCCTGACCGCCTCGCAAACCATATTTTCCACCAGCTCCCAATGCACCTGATAAAACATAGCTGGGAAGCCATCAGGCCCTGGTGCCTTTGTAGGTCCCATCTGAAACAGAGCAGTCTTGATTTCTTCATTGGTATATGCCTTACACAGATCTACATTCATCTGAGCATCAACCTTAGAAGGGATAGCCTCAAGAATCACATCCGTAGATGAAATGAGTTCAGAAGTGAACAATTTCTCACACCAATTGTGTACCATTCCTTTGATCTCGGTTTCGTCAGTGCTAACCGATCCATCCTCGCGGGTCAGGGACTCAATCTTGTTTGTCTTTCGGCGGGCCGTGGCCTTCGAATGGAAAAACGCAGGGTTGCGATCTCCCTCCCTTAGCCACTCCACTCGAGAGCGTTGGCGATCCATGACCTCCTCTCGCTCAAACAACTCGCAAAGCTGGCGCTGCACTCGCTTCTCCTCGGCCATAGACCGATCAGTGCTCGGCGAGTTACGCAGTGATCGCAAGGATCTCTCCCGGCGAGTAATCTCCCGGCGAACGGAGCCGAACGTGGATACGCTCCAGTCCTTCAGAGATCCCGCCATGGTTTTCAAATGTGCACATGCCGTGTGCATCGGGTTCGGCCCAGCAAGGTCTGCGGCCCAGTTTGCACGAATTGTATCCGCATAAGAGTCGGCCCATCGCCACGCCGCCTCATATCTGAAACTTTGCTGCAGGGAAGTCTCAAAGTGTGACCTACGCCTCTGCATGGAGATTAAAATTGCATAATGATCAGAGGACGTGGTGATGATGTTCTCCACCCTACAGTCACTGAACATCTGCAAAAAAGCTTCATTTGCAACTCCGCGGTCCAATCTGACCCGAATGTTACACTGGGCATCCTGACGATTAGACCATGTGTACTTTGGACCAGAGAAGCCCATGTCTACCAAGTTACAGACATCCAAGCAGTCATGAAAGAGCTGCATCTATGCATCTGATCTATCTGTAGATCCATAGTGTTCATATTGGAGAAGGACCTCGTTAAAGTCTCCACAACAGACCCATGGCCCAGCCCACTCACGACGCAACCTCCGAAGCATGTCCCAAAAGAAGTGACGAAGCTCTCGTTTCGGTTCACCGTATACAAAGGTTGCCCGCCACGGCTCCGATTCAGAGGATGATACTGTCACATCGATGATATGTGAGTTAGCACCTCTCAACGAAACTGAATATGGCAGCTTCCAAAAGAGCGCAAGGCCGCCACTGCGGTCCTTGCAACTGACAGCATAGGAACCTGTATAGCCCAAAGACCACATGAAGTTCCTTGCATTCGAATCCCACATCTTGATCTCATACAAGAAGAGGATCCCGGATCTGAGAGTCTTCACTAACCAGCGAAGCTCTCCCACTGTCGCGTCCGACCCCAAACCACGACAGTTCCAGTAGAGGAGACTCATTGCGTCTGGCGGGTCTGCACCGCAGCCGCCGCCTGATCCGCCGATCGAGTTGGTGTAGCTCTCAACTTCTTATTTGAATCCAAACTGTCATCATCCTCCCCTGTGTCTCTGGCACCACAGGAACCTGCCCTGGAATAATCAAGGCTCTCTCATTGTTGCCTTCGATAGTAAGAGGAGCAGCAGCCTGAATTTTGCCCGCCTTCCTTTTCAGCCCAGTAGAAGTCTGTTTGGTTTTGGTTGGGAGCAGCTCCCACCCGTTGGCATCCACTCTGCCTCTTCCACGGCCACGGCCAGCACGTCCCCTGCCTCTAGTAGATTTTTGAGTTGAGGAAACCTCTTGCTCCTCCCCATTCTTTCACCTCTACCAGCACCCCTTCCAACACAACGACCACCATGCACTGATGAACCATCAGAACCACGGGACCCTGGCACTGAGTTACCTGCCGATGCAGCATTGCTTGAGCTCGTTCCTACATGTATCCTGGAGCTATTCTCAGCCGACAGCCTCTTCGCTGTGTAAGGAAGGTCACAATTTTCATCAAGCTCCGCAGGAGAAGCACATACTAGCGTAGAATGTCCCAACAAACCACAGGAAAAATAGTACAAAGGCAAACTCTCATACTGCACCTCATACGCTGTACTCGACTGTAGCTTGCTCGATGTTACAGTAACATATCGGAGAAGGGGTTCATTCACATCAATCTCCACTCTAACTCGCATATATGGGCCCCAACATCGCCCAATTCTGTCTGCTTCAACCCTCTTGACAATGCCAATTGGTCTCGCAATTTCTAAACCTCTATCAGCCCTCATCAGCCTTGTTGGTAACTTAAGAATCCTTGCCCAGATGGCCAACCGATCGAAAACAGCATCAACTGGAGATACATCAGCATCAACTTTCTTGAGCAGCACCACATGCTTACCCACTTTCCACGGCGAACCCTCCATAACGCGATCGCGATCCGCCTTGGATCCGAACTCAGCGACGAACAAATTGTCCCCCGCTGGATTCAAGGTCAACCCACATGGATTGCCCCATGCCGGCCTCATTGCCGACTTGATCGTCTCCAGATGGATTACACTTGGGGAGAGGACCTTACCCCAAAAAGTCCGGTCTGGATCGACCAACTCCAGATCATCAACATCGTCGATGACCACAGCTGCATTCTCTGCCGCTGTAAGACGCAGGCGCGCCATCAGATTTTCCACCTTGTCCCCCGCCGCCATGGAGCTGGACCTGGACCCCCCTCAATCGCCACCAGAAGCCACCTTCTTGCCGCGGCCAGATCCCGAGCGATCCGCCACAGCATCGCCGCCATCCCGAACAGCGTCCCCCTTCTCCACGTCCTCCCTGACCGATCCCTCCACATGATCACCCGCCGCCATGATCGCCAATCTCAGTCACACCAAACCAAGGGTGGGCAGTTCTGCAGGAGAACCCCGTGATCTCCCCGAATTCAGGTAACGAGAGGCAAACAGATGGTTACGGGGAAGAGGAGGAACTGATCTTGATTGGAAGGACGGGGAAACACAGAGAAATCGACCACGATCGAGATCTCAGAAGAGTCCAGGAACCCTAGGTTAGCGTCGCGAGAGCGCCGGAAACCCTAGGAGCCGAACAGTTTTTTTACTCATTGGAAATTGCAGACAGTTGAATGTGATGACGGCCATACGTTTAGACCGGACGAAGCACACAAACAGACCGAAAGCGTGTTCCGTTTGGAATGACGAAACCCGGGAAACGGGCGACGTTTTTGTAATCCCAAAATTCAGTGTGGTGCTTCCGTCGGCCAGAGACGAAGACTTGGCTCATTCCACGCCATGCGTACGTCCAAATCATCAGTGTATAGTCATTTGGGGTTGCTAATTGCACCACCTAACCATGACCAGTTCCGATTTGCAGTCACTTTCGCAAGCTTATCTTTCTCTTTGCTGTACGCAAGTAATCTCCCAAGTGAAAGAGTAATACTCTTGACCGTCGTAGTTCCAGACGTAGGCAGGCAGCTAGCCATGGCCGGGTCCTCTCACCGGCGTTGCCTGGTCGTGATGCTCCTCGTCGTCGTCTTGGCATGCTTGTACGTCAGCTCGGCGGCGGCGTCGACGCCTCTGGCGGCGGAGCGGACGCGGCGGAAGGACCCGCTGGACGGGTTCCGTTACTACGTCGGCGGATGGAACATCAGCGACAGGCACTACATCGCGGTATGTTGTTCATCCACTTCGGCTTCTACTATGCTTCTAGCGCAGCACGTCGATCGTGCCTCACGCCTTGGGTTGTCGGTGCAGTCGGTGGCTTTCAGCGCGGCGCCGGTGTTCGCGGCCGCGGCGGTCTGGTTCGTCGTCTTCGCCTTGGCGGGGCTCGTCGCCTGCTGCTGCCGGTGCTGCCGCGGCGGCACCGTCAGCGACTACTCCTACTCGCGCAAGAAATTCGCCGTCTCCCTCATCCTCGTGCTCGCCTTCACGGCGGCCGCCGTCGTCGGGTGCGCGGTGCTGTACGACGGGCAGGGGAAGCTGGACGGCAGCACCTCCTCGACGCTGCGTTACGTGGTGAACCAGTCGGATAACGCGGCGGCGAGTTTGAGAGGGTTCGCGGGGTTCATCGAGAGGGCCAAGGCGGCCGGCGGCGCGGCCGCGGTGCTGCCGCCCGACCTCGGGCGGAAGGTCGACGAGGTCGCGGCCAGGGTGGGCGCCGCGGCCGACGAGCTCAACGCGCGCACCGCCAGCAACGCGCGCAAGATCCGGACGGCACTGGACACCATGTACGTGATTATCATCTCGCTCGCAGTGATGATGATGATCTTGTTTTAAATGTTTTTTTTTTGGTTTGATCGCAGGAGGAAGATTCTGATCGGTGTGGCAGCCGTGATGCTGGTCTTGGCGTTTTTGGGGCTTGGTGAGATTTTTTTAGGATTTATAAGTTAGAACACATGATCTTCTTGCAAAAAAAGAAGACATGAATTATTTTGCAATTTTGTTTCTAAGACGTCGTTTTGGATTGTTTGTTTCTTTAAAACTTGCTTAAAATTTTCATGAACATCCAAGTATCCTTATGTGTAGTAGTATAATTAACTCGCAAACTAAAATTCTGTAGCATTTAAGCTAAGAGTGCACTTGTTGAGTCAGTAATTTTAAGTGGCCCGGTCAACTGAAAAATCTGAAAAACCACCTTTTTGTATTTTCTGTAGTAATCAAACAGTTCCAAGCAAAATTAGCAAAGCCACTTACACAAAAGTTGCTCTTCTTAAGTTTGGAATATTATGTGCCTCGGTCAGCTAAAAACTAGGAATGTTACACTTTTCAACTTACTCATCTTTCAGCTGTTTGCAGTCACATTTATGCTAAAGTTGCACTTCTTCACGTTACGATTTTTAGTGAGTCTGCCAAATAAAGATTAATGGTGATTTTTGCAATTCATGTAAAATCAAACAGTTACACGTCAAATTACTATGAATCTGATTATCCACAGCGGCCCGCACACACCTTCGCTGCACTAAGACTGTAATTTATAGTTTGCGACTTGTTCATGTTTCATCTGCTTGTGATTACCATAACAATTTTTAATTTCCTCTTGTCACCGCGGTCAATTTGTTTCCTCTTGTCAATTTGTTGTAGTGTTTTCGTTGGCTGGGCTGGAGTCAGTCGTTCGCTTGTAAGCACAGCATCCTCCTCGACATCACATATTCTTCTTACTTTTCCACCACAACCTTCTCATATTAGAGTCCCACTAACAGATATCCAATTGTTGACTTTGCAGCTTAGTATTTCTAGGATGGATCCTTGTTGCGGCAACATTTATATTGTCGGGTGTTTTCCTCCTCTTGCACAAGTAAGAGTCGCAAATTAGCTCAACATTCTTTACGCATCTTTGTTTTCATACAACTAGACATCACTCCAGTTTACTTTATTTAGAGAGTGAATTCTACTTTATACACCTAATTTCACATTTTTAACACTAGTTACCCCAAATTTGGCACTACCTCTGATCCCAAATTCTATAAGAACATGCAAAACGCACAATACAAGTAACCATCTTAGATATTGCATAGGCGCTTATGGTGATGAAGGGCTAATCCGTAGATTACACAATCATTCATGTTGGTAAAAATATCTCCTGCCGTGTAGATACCTTCATAAATAGGTTGCGATTTTTCACACACTATAGAAACTGCCATGAATGAAACGTAGTGTGCGCACCGATAGATAATCTGCATGAGAGAAGATTTTTTATCATTGAAAACCTTTCCGTTTCTACTTAACCATAGCATCCAAATATCGGCAAGTACTCCCACCCTAATAAGTATTTTAAACATATGATCTGCATCTTTTAGCCAACTGCCAAATATATTAGCAGCACTATGTGATGGCTATAAAGTAGAACCTATGTGAATGACTGATGAGGCTCACAGAGGGGGTCATCATTTTGGTGGGACTCCAAGTGAAGAGTATTGTAGCAAGCGAATTTTTCCTACAAGGATGACTCGAGAGTTTATATCAAACTCTCGGGGAATTGGCTCAAGTTATCTTCCTTTTCTCATCTTCCAGCAATTCTGCAAAGTAAAGTTTTGCCTTGTGTCCACAACTTCACCGTGTGGTTGTCAAACACAAGATTTCGTATTACTAATAGTAGATAAAAGAGAAACTTAAAGTAAAGTAAAGTAAATAAACTAAGAAAACTAAATAAAAACAGTAAAGGGATAATGGTTTTTGGTTTTGTGTGTGTTTAAGTGGAGAATGTATTTTTGCATTTTCGGATTAATAAATTGCAGCAAATAGAAAGTATGATAAAAGTGTTGGAAAGATGTTTCTTATGATTAAAAATAGACCGTGGTTTATGGGTCACTTGTCTACTCTCTTTTTAAGTTGTAGTGAGTACTAATAATTTATCAATGACATAATATTCGTGAAACTTCAATATGTGTTTGATAAGTATTCATATGGGTATCACATCATAACATAGAGATGATGCAATAAATCTCTCTTAAACTCCTCAAGAAATGGAAAACTCCAAGCAATCTTAAATTAAGAATCAACAGAGTATAGCCTTAACTATTTTAACATGATATTTGAATATTAAATATGCTACCTTGAACAAACAAGATTACCATAATTGTCACATGATAAACATAACACATGATTTACTTTATCCCTAGTGAGGTAGGAAATGAAAGGTAAAAACCATAATAGATCATGAATTTATTGTCATTATTCAATCACTACAACCATGCTACTCCATCTAACATACTTAACTCCCCACACATGTTCTTGCATAAAGGTTTGATCAGAACAAGCACTTAAGAACATGGTACATGGTATGTATCTATCAATACATCTTACACAGAATAAAGGTCCATCACATAGGAATTACATATGACCATAATCAAACCATAATCAAATTGGGAAGCTCATATAGTACTACAATCTATGAAGAACGAGAGAGAAACATTGAGAGGAGGGAATTACTTTTGTATGTTCTTTCTTATGAAAATCTATGCATTCGAAGCTGACGGCGCCTCTGCTCACTTTTCAGCGTGGTAGGGGACACCTGCGTGACCATGGAAGAATGGGTTCTCCGCCCGCAGAATAACACCGCACTAGACGACATCCTGCCCCGCGCCGACGCGGCGGCGACCACCGACGCCTTGCGCCGGAGCAAAGAGGTGAACCAGCAGCTCGTCGCCACGCTCAACGGTCTGCTATCGAACGTCTCCAACGCCAACAATGTCCCGCCCCAGGTCGGCCCGCCTGTCTACTACAACCAGTCCGGCCCTCCGGTGCCCTTGCTCTGCAACCCCTATCACGCGGACCTCACTGACCGCCCCTGCTCCGCCGGTGAGGTCCCCGCCATCGACGCACCGCAAGCGTGGCAGGGCTTCGTGTGCCGCACCACAGGCGCGCCGGGATCAGAGGTGTGCGCGACGGTGGGGCGCCTCACGCCGGCGATGTACACCCAGGCGCTGGCCGTCGCCAACGCGAGCGACGGGCTGGTCGGCTACGGGCCGGTGCTGGCCGGCCTGGCGGACTGCATGTTCGTGCGCCGGACGTTCGAGACGGTCGTGGCGGACAGCTGCCCCGGGCTGAGGCGGTACAGCGGCAGGGTGTACCAGGCTTTGCTGGCCGTGGCGGCGGGCGTGATGGCGGCCGTGGTGGCGTGGCTGGTGCACTCCAGGGAGAGGCGGCGGCGACGCGAGGCCGTGAGGTTCCGGGTGTCGCCGTACAGGCTCCCCATCGACGAGAAGTCCCTGCTCAAGAGCCCGAGGAGGCCGTACAGGAGAGCCGAGAGCAACGGAGGCGTCATGACTAGGTAGATGCATGACGGTGGCATGTACTAGTTGTGAGTAGAGCTTGACGCGATCGAGTTACGTCGGGAATCTCAGGTACGTAGTAGTAGGAAGGAGCCCCTCCGCGGCAGCGCGTGCACAGGCCGGAGCATCAATGAATCAAGATCGGTGCTTCCGTCCGTCCGCGCGCGAGCCTGAGACCAAGACCAAGACCCGCGGGCGCGTCAAGGGTTGAATTTGGGACCACCAAAGCGAGGCGCGCGACGGAGATGCAATGTGGCGCGACGGATCGATCGGTGGTATACCTGGGGCTCGCTTTATCCGGCCAGGATCTCCCTCACGTGCGCGCGCGCGCGCGTACGCCAGCCTGGCTCCAGCTAGCTAGCGTGGCATCCAGGTTCGTTTCTTTTCCGCCCCGCTCCTTTCCTCTCCTTTTCTTTTCTTGCTTAATTGCATGCGGGGTGGGAGACTTCTCCTTTTCTTGCTAACTGCGGCTAGCCTAGCTAGTAATAGTAGTATCGATCAGCTCCATTCTACCTACCTACCTTCAGTTTTTCTATTCTCTTTGCTCAATACCAAAAGCAATCACGTACGTACGTTTCTTTCTCTCTGCGCTACGCACGCAAGTAATCTCCGAATCCCACTTATCGTCTTTGCCGCTGGAATTAATTAATAATACATGGATCGACACAGACGTTAATTAATTTAATTTTGGGCGCTCCATCTCCACGCCAACAACTTTTCCGCGACATGTACCTCTTTTTATTTTCCTTGGCATTTCTCTCGCGAGATTAATTCACTTTGCCTTTTCCATAAAGCGCTTCAAATCGCCAACATTAATTTACGTCACGTCTAAGATTCAAATCACCTGTTTTATTACCCGCAAAAGTGGGACATCTATTTTTAGGCAGAGGGAGTATATCCAATAAATTCTAACTTCCAAATCAAAATTCTTCACCGCCGTTGTCGTCGTCGACGATGATGATGCCCACTTCTCTACTGCCTCCGCTGGCATGGGTACGGCGCCGCTCACTAGCGAGTCGAAGATGAGCCTTGCGTGTCAAGGAAGGAGAAGCGATGACGGAAACTCGAGTCGGAGCGATTGGCCACGTCAAGAAAAAAAGAAGTCTCCCCTCTTTTTCTTTCTTTCTTTTCTCACAAATTAAGTCATCAGCTCCACAAGATCACAAGGTAGCTAGTATAGCTGGATTCAGTTTCTTCTTATCGATCTTTTGCTCAACTCAAGGCCAAGGCTACATACACAACTCTCGTGTTCACAAGGTAGTACTAGTACAGTATTCTCTTTGCTCAATACCAAAAGGAATCACGTGGTACGTTTCCTTCTCTCTGCGCTACGCACGCAAGTAATCTCCGAATCCCAGTTATCCAGTGATTCAAATCGCCAACATTAATTCACGTCACGTCTCCGATTCAAATCACCCGTTTTATTACCCCGCAAAATACCCGCAAAGTGAGATATCTATTTTTAGACGGAGGGAGTTTATCCAATCAATTCTAGTTTCCAAATCAAATTTCTTCACCGCCGTTGTCGTCATCGACGCTGACGATGCCCACTTTTGTACCGCCTCCGCTGTCATTGGTACGGCGAAGCCCACTGGCCTCTGGATGGCTGCCACGAGGCCTGCCCATTAGTCGTCATCTAGATAACCAGGACCCGTCTTTGTGATACTAAGGTTAATTGTGAATCCTTACTCTATGTATTGGTTTGTTAGCATCAAGTAATACTTGAAAAAGTAATCTAGTTAAGAATAGATTGTCAAGTAATGTACTACCTCCGTCCCAAGGATTAAGGTTTATATTGTATTTAGAAAGTCAAACCAAGTAAAGTTTGATTAAATTTTTAGAAGAATCTAAAAACAATATAAGCCTTAAGCCTTGGGATGGAGTTAGTAGTGGTTAATTATGTTTAGCAATTCATAGAGGATCTATGCGTTTGAAGGACACACCGGTTAGGGTAACTTGAGTTGGGGTTATCATGTGCGTAGTAGCGATGCGCAAAACGGAGGGGAGTCCAGAAAGTAAAGGAAAGCATATGTGTTAGGGTTAGCGACTCATAAAAGAGCCATTCGTCTTAAGGAAGCAACAATAAGGGTTAGTATAGTCGGAGTGTATGACATGGAATGAGCGGTGACGAACACAAGCACGAGACTGCAATGTCAATGAAAACAATGATTATAGTTAGGGAGTCGAACATGAGCCTTGACACGTGTCAAGGAAGGAGAAGCGATGATGGAAACGCGAGTCGGAGCAATTGGCCACGTCAAGCAAAAAAGAAATATTACTTGGGTTGTCCGAGTCATCGCGTTGCCCGGAACAAGCCGTGGTCCTAATTTCCTTCAAAATGTCGAACTACGTCGTCGTGGGGTGCCGGGAGAGTTTCTCTCGATGGCGACGACATTATAACCGGTGGCGGCGGCGGCAAGATCCACGGCATCCCTGCCAACTCTCCATATCTAGGTCATCTTAATCTAGTATGTGCCAAATAGTACATGCAAAGTTGTCTCCATGCCGCCGAAACCATGCAAAAGCGCGCATAAAGCAATCGTGTACCTGCCGCACAATTCCATGGGCTGCAGGGTTCCTGCCAAATTAAGTCTCCCCTTTTTTTTCTTTCTTTCTTTCTTTCTTTTCTCACAAATTAAGTCATCAGCTCCACAAGACCACAAGGTAGCTAGTATAGCTGGATTCAGTTTTCCTCTTATCGATCTTTGCTCAACTCAAGGCCAAGGCTACATACACAACTCACGTGTTCCCAATCTTTTCGTTCTCTCTGCTAGCTGTACGCACACAATTAATTGATGGAGCACAGGTTTAGGCGCTCTAACTTTTCCGCGACATGCTCTTTCATTTATCGGACGATCGAGTCCACTCATCCGTAGTAGTACGTCTTTCTTTTTCTTTGGCCTTTCTCTCGCGCGCGCAAGAGGGGATTTATTTAAGTTCGCTTCTGTCTCCGATCGATCGATACCTGATCATCGATTTGGAAGCACAAACAGTCACGTCACGTCTCCCATCCATCGGTACCTCCGAATTGTGCGCTGTTTAGTTAGCTAGCTGGTTAATCTTCAATAACGTGCTGCCTGGCAGCAGAGATCGCAAAGGTTCGCCTCCGCCTCGCGGGGCTGTTTTTTTTTTTTTTGAAGCGTATACATATTCATTAAGTCAAAGACAGAACGAGTACAAAATACGTACAGACAGAACTAGAACGGTCCAGAAGGACACGTAACCCCGTACACATTGCAGAAAGACCCCTCAACAAAGGCAAAATTACACCGAAGTCCTCAAGGATCCCTGCCACACCAAGACTACTCCGTCGCTCGACGCCGGCGCCGACGAGCACCACCAGGAAGAGCAACAGAGAACCAAACGCCTGAGGTTGAAGAAGCTCCATCGCCACAAAGGCTTTATGAACCATCAAAAGAAGCATCAGAGATGCCCACCTTTCGCTGTGGAACGCCGGTCGGGGAACAACCCCGAGCTCACCTTCAACCTCCGAATCCAGCTCCACCAGACGACGAGGTCGTGGAGAAGCACGAGATCCGCCTACCACCGGCCTCAGACCCAGCACAGAGCACACATCCAACCAGCCCACCGCCGGCCTCGACAGGCCGACGACCAGAGCTCCAGAACCCGATCTCCCACCTTCTCGCCGGCGCTGGAGGAGGCACTGGCGTGACGCGGACGAAGAGGGGGAACAAAAGTCTCCAGCGAAATCCCCGCCGCCGCCACGGCGATCTCGCCCAGACACAGTCGCTCCAAGGTCTTTAGACGCCACACCACGGCGACGTCTCAACGGAGACCAGGAGAGCTTATTTAACGCCGCCACCCACGCCGCCGGAAGCAGACCGTGAGCCGGCATAGTAGTAGCTAGAAAGATTAAACCTAATCCTACAGCTATACAGATCCGGGCGGAGAACCCAGCGGCCCCCCTCCCACCGACGAGCCCGAGGCTCGTGGGGGCGAGGAGGCGCTAGATCCGCCGCCGGAAAACGAGCTCCTTTTCGCCTCCTATTCGCTTGTGAACAGTAGAGAGGAGGGGGCCTCGCGGGGCTGTTATTCGCGCCTAGAAACGCCCCTAAATACCCACCACCTCCTCTTTCCTTCCTTTTTTCTCTTTCTTTCTAGTAATGGATTTCATATTGGCTTTATACTTTTCCCAACATTTGGGCGCCCAAATTACTTTCATAACCTCACTCGACTTTTTTTCTTCTTGGTCTTGAGTTTACGTAGTACTATAATACATCCACCCAATTTAAAGCTTCCACATCGAATCTCCAAAACCATTTTCTGCACATACACAAGGTCTAGAAAATTTTACTAATCTACCTGCAACGGCAGGGCTCGAAAATGCCAAACTACGTACCGGCCACCGTATTCACCATCGTTGTCGTCGACGGTCATGATGTCCATTTCTCAACCGCCTCCGGTGGCATTGGTGGGACACTTCTCACCAACCTTTGGATGGCGGCGATGAGGCCTTCCCATTCGCCGTGATCGGGATAGAGAACCTCACCCCTCCAAGGCTCCGGCTTGCGCTCCACCTTGGTCGGTGAGGCTGCCGCGGTGGCATCGGCTCCGGCTTGGGCTCCTTCTTCGGCCGGTGAAAGGACATACTAACACACGTGGTGCCGGTGCCTGATCCACCTTCGGCATCCAAATAGAAATCCCAGGCGCGGGGGGTCGACGACGGCAAGTCCATGTATGAAGCCGTCACGGTGGGGTGGCCCAACGGGGACGATGAGGCGTCGAATGTTTGCGGCGCGTGGTAGAGTGGACGGAAGACCCGCACAAAAATACACCATGACCACCAGTGGTGGCGCTCAGCCTTGTAGTACTGGACGGGGTGAACTGGACCGTCGAAGGCACTAACCTGTTCCTTGCGTTCTTCGTCGAGCATCAGCGGCCACATTTCAGATCTAGCCGCAAAGCTTGGGTCTCTCCGTTCCTTGATCAGCAACGCCAGTTTGCGGCCGGTGGGAGGAGGGAAGGGTCGACGGGATGGCATACCCACCGGTGCTGATGCTCCACCGCCCGGGGAGCTGCCAGTCCGGCGACACGAGGATCCCGTACTTGGCGAGCTCCAACGTCAGTGCAACGGGGCGTCGCCTTCGCCGCTGCCGCCCGCCTCGTCATTGTTCGACATCAGATGCCGACAATGTTGTTTTTGAGGGAAAGGAGGTTAAGGCTGTAAGGCGGAGCGCAACATAACCTCACGACATGGACTTCCATACAACGCGCAACATGAATGGTAGTGTGGGAAGACACATTGTCGCTGCGTTGGGAATCCTCATCGTCTCGTCGCAACTGGGGGAGTGATGACATCGGCGCTAGTCCTCGAATAATTTCAAAGTTTGCACTCCATTCGCGATTAAACAATGATGATCGACTTTGAGGGGCACTGACAAGGCGAGCCCGCAAATTGTGCAACGGAGACATTAATGCGCGGCCGGCCACGCACGTGGAACCCATTTACCTTGTTGATGCGGATGTCACGGCACCCTACCAACGTGCATGAAAAGGTGGCGTCCCGATTTCCGGAACGCCGACATCATTTTCAATGGTATTGCACCAGTGCACCATGCCAAAATATACGACCCCGCTAAGCATATCCCTACTAGTGATAGATCACGTTATTTTATGTTAGGATATAGTAGTACTTACCCATCATTTCATGGGTCATCTTATCGATACATTTTGATGTGGTATTATAACTATCCATGTGATATAAGGACTATTTTTGAAAGCGTACTATATATTGGTTTATTAGCATCAAGTAATACTTGAAAAAACAAAATATAATTAAGAATAGGTGGTCAAGTAAAGTTGTGGTTATGGTTAGCAAGTCGTAGATGATCTATGCCTCAGAAGGACATAACGGTTAGGGTTAACTTGAGTTGGAGTCCTCGTCATCGTAGTAGCACTGCGCAACACGTACACGAGAAAGCATATGATACATTTAGTGAGTAGTAAACGGGCCATGCATCTTAAAGAAGCAACATTTAGGGTTAGCATAGTCGGAGTCAACGACAAGGAATGAGCGGTGATGAACATAGACACGAGACTGCAACATGAACAAAAACAACGAATGTCGTCCTCAATCGCATCGTCTTCCGTGCGATGTAAAAGCCTGCCGCCGATCAGTCTTCGCCGCGACGCGTAGCTACCATGCGGCGAGTTAATGCCGTCGCCTCGAATTCACGCGCTGCTCTCTCTGTTTATCGCGGAGCTACCGCGTTGGTCCGCATTCACCACCGTCGTCTCCCTTCTCCCCAGTCTTCTCTCCCCGAAAACTCCTCCAGCAACGGCGGACCGCTTCCCAGGCGATGGCGCGGCCAACAACGGCCTCGGCCGGCGGTCTCTGCACCAATGGGAGGCGAGGTTGATGCACATGGCGGGCTACCCGGCGCTGCCAGACTTCCGCGCGCCCGGAGGCTGACGACTGAGCGTGCGCGGGGGGCTCCCCGATCCCGCCGCCACCAGTGGGAGGCGACGCCCTCGACGCCGAGATGGACGCGGTGATCGCCACCCTCAGCGATGAGCAGAGCGCCGAGCCGCGTTTCTTCCCAGACAACTATGTCACGTGGAACGACTTCTTTCGGCGTAGGTACGACCGTGAGCTCGCCACCTACGACGGACCCCCCTCCTCTCACGCGCAACAACGCCGCCGGCTGCCGCAGCTGGTGGAGCGCGCCGGGCCGCACCCTCGAAAACATGCTCGCGCAAATCGAGGGCGGCAACTACCCCGTCCTGGGGATGCCGCCGCCGGCGGCGGTGCCTTCCGTGTCGCGCTGACACGGAAGCTCGTGGATGCCACGGCGCATAGCATCATCGTCGTCATCTGTATCGGCGTCGAGGTCGGCATCCCGCTCCTGCGGGTCAGCTGCGAGGGGGCGCCCGGTCGCAAGAGGAAGCCCAAGAAGGAGGACGTAGCGGCCGCAGCTGTGTCCGACCTCGCCGCTGAGGAGGCCACGCGGGATGAGGACGCGGCGGTCCGTGAGGCGATCGCGAGATCCCTCAACGACCTCGTCCCCGCCGACAGCGCCCTGCCGATGGACGCGGCTCGCCTGGTCCAGGTAGGACTGGGAGAGGAAGGAAGTGGAGCAGCAGCGGCGGCTGCTAGACCTGGCGGCCGCGCGGCGCCGCGCCACTCCCGCCAGCGGCGCCGCTCATCAAGCTGGAGGACTCCAGACGATGACTGGTACCGGTCGACGCCATCGCCGCCGCGCCTCGGCGACCCTGGGCAGGGCAGCAGCCAGCACGCGCTACCACCCCAGGACGGCGGCGACTCGAGCGATGACGATGGCGGCGACTTCACGGCGTTCTACCGCCATTTCGGCATGTAGAACCCCGTGGTTTAAGTTTAGTTTATATTTCCCTCTGGCCGAATTCAAATATATTAACTGGCCTATATATATTAAATATCTCTAAATTTCCCCTAAATTTGAACGTTTTTTGTCTGTTTTACGTTTGAATTCGCCTATATTTGCTCTTTCCCCTGAGCTCGTCGCTGGAAAAATGGGCCTTCCCTGATCAATTTTTACATCCATCCAGCGCTAAATAGCGCCGAATTTCGGCATGGGGAGCCCCAACGGCTGAAGGTGCTCTAACGAAGCTGCTTTCCAGGTCGGCCGCCGTTGCGGTATACCTGCATGCCGGGCCAAAGCCCGACCAAGGTGGCGTTACATGCATGTGATGTCTAGTTAGCTTTAAGCTTGGTTCAAGTTTGATCTGCCAAGTGCATGTGATGTCTAGCTGACTAGCTGATAGGATTTTCTATAAGTCACGCGCGAGTTAGCGAGTTTCATGAAAATGGATCATCTCGACGGATTCAGTCACGCCGTTTTAGTTAGTCGCTTGCGGCGGCGACCGGCATGATCATCCCGGTGATTGGTTACGATGGCGAATGCGTACTGTGCATCCTCTACCGCTGGATTAGAACAATCCCGTGCATGTCCATGCCCCATGCGCGGCCACAGTTTCCGCCGAGTCCCATGCATGTGGAGCCCCGTGTTCCGGTGACAGTTCAACACTTCAACATCCATGCCATGGCCATGTTCCACCACATGTCTGAGGACTGCTTATTAAGAAACCCGAAGGTGCCAATGGCATGATAATCAAATATCATGTACTCTCGGGAAACAATTTATGACAAATGTGCTTCTTTTTTCCCACTCGCGTAAACATATAATCTATTTATGGTCTTTACTAAACTTGTTGCAATATGGGAGATGTCTAAATCATGTGTAGACTATTTAAAAATAATCGATTTATATAGATGACCATGTGCCTGCATGCATGCATTTGGGCAACACTACCGATTCCTAGACTAGCTGCCATCATTGTACACCCAGTACTAGATCAATACAAAATCATGCATGGCGCGTGGCCCGGCATGCACGAGCAGAGACTGGCAGACACAACAAGGCCTAGCTCCCAGGCCCAATTAAATGCATGCATAGAAAGCCTTTGACACAAGTAGCCAGAAGTAGCACCAACGGACAGGAAACCAACCAAGAGGAGTTTTAGTCCCACATCGCTAAGGGGTGGAATTTTTGAGCAGCTTATAAGGTGAGCTGTTGTAGCCATATAAATTGCTAGAAACACACATATGGTTGCAGTATACCCGCATAGCGCGTGCGCTCGCGTGAATATTCGCGACTTAAGACTTTGGACGCTTGGCGACGGCGCGGCTAGATGACTAGCAAATAAAATATATCTTTTTTTATTTCAACAGAAATTTCTTTTGGCAAGATTAAAATATTCAATAAGATTAAATCTGGAGATTATCCTCCTGATACTCCTAAGCTAGGATGTATGAAGCAAGCAGGGAGGAAGAGCTCCAGAAGGCAAAGAAGAAAAACAAGAAAAAGAAAAAACATGAATTTCGAGATGACGACGTTCTGGATCACCGGCCGTATAGAAATGACAGAAAGGTACCTGAAAGGAATCGGGCAGCAAAGAGACGTACTCCAGCTGATATGGCAGAATATGCCCCATCGGCAAAGCGGCGCCGAGGAGGAGAGGTACTTCTTTTCGCTCATGTTTGGTGGAAGTATGCGTTGTTTTATTAATGTTTACCTAAACCGTTTATGCTGATTCCCTTCTCTGATGAGAGTTACTTGTAACCAAAACTTTGATAATGCCAGGTATCCAGCTTTGTCTCCGTTTTATGTTCTGCCTCCTAGAATTATCCCTAGCTTTTTTTCTCAACTAAAGAGTCTCAGTCATTTATGTGATCTCAACAGAATAGTATTGCTTCTGTGAAGAGATGAAGGAACAGGACCGCAGAAGCGAACTTAAATAAATCCCCTCTTGCCGTTCTGTTTTCTGCTGTTTTGGTTTCAGAAATCCTAGTAACGAAATATTCTCGAATTGGACGAAATCAACGCCCAGTTCCTATTTTGCCCGGAAGCATCCAGAACACCCGAGAGCCGCGGGGGGCCTGTGGGCCCAGATGTGATAGGGTGGCGCGGCCAGGCTGGGCCCGCCACCCTATGGTGTGGGCGCCCCTTCGACCCCCTGCGCCGCCTCTTCGCCTATATAAAGCCCCTGCATCGAAAACCCTTACGGAGAGAGCCACGATACGAGAAAGTTCCAGAGCCGCCGTCATCGCGAAGCCAAGATCGGGGACAGGAGTCTCTGTTCCGGCACCTGCCTGCCCCGGAAGGCTCCTCCATCGACACTGCCATCTCCACCGCCATCTTCATCACCGCTGCTGCTCCCATGAAGAGGGAGTAGTTCTCCATCGAGGCTCGGGGCTGTACCGGTAGCTATGTGGTTCATCTCTCTCCTATGTAGTTCAATACAATAATCTCATGAGCTGCCTTACATGATTGAGATTCATATGATGATGCTTGTAATCTAGATGTCATTATGCTAGTCAAGTGGGTTTTACTTATGTGATCTCCGGAGACTCCTTGTCCCACGTGTGTAAAGGTGACAGTGTGTGCACCGTGTGGGTCTCTTAGGCTATATTTCACGAAGTACTTATTCACTGTTGAAGAGCGTAGTGAAGTGCTTATTTATATCTCTTTATGATTGCAATGTGCATCGTATCACAATTTATCTATGTGCTACTCTAGTGATGTGTTATTAAAGTAGTTTTATTGTGTGCAAAGGTGACAGTGTGTGCACCGTGTTAGTACTTGGTTTATGCTATGATCATGATCTCTTGTAGATTGCGAAGTTAACTATTGCTATGATAATATTGATGTGATCTATTCCTCCTACATATGCATGAAGGTGACAGTGTGCATGCTATGCTAGTACTTGGTTTAGTCTTTTGATCTATCTTACACTTAAGGTTACTTAAACATGAGCATTATTGTGGAGCTTGTTAACTCCGGCATTGAGGGTTCGTGTAATCCTACGCAATGTGTTCATCATCCAACAAAAGTGTAGAGTATGCATTTATCTATTCTGTTATGTGATCAATGTTGAGAGTGTCCACTAGTGAAAGTGTAATCCCTAGGCCTTGTTCCTAAATACTGAGTTTACTGCTTGTCTGTTTTACTGTGTTACTACTGCTGCAATACTACCACCATCAACTACACGCCAGCAAGCTATTTTCTGGCACCGTTGCTACTGCTCATATATATTCATACCACCTGTATTTCACTATCTCTTCGACGAACTAGTGCACCTATTTGGTGTGTTGGGGACACAAGAGACTTCTTGCTTTGTGGTTGCGGGTTGCATGAGAGGGATATCTTTGACCTCTTCCTCCCTGAGTTCGATAAACCTTGGGTGATCCACTTAAGGGAAAACTTGCTGCTGTTCTACAAACCTCTGCACTTGGAGGCCCAACACTGTCCACAGGAAAGGAGGGGGAACGTAGACATCAGGCACCTCTATAAAAACTGATTGCAGTTCTCCACACACTATAGAAACCGCCATGGATGAAATGTAGTTGTGCACCTGTAGATAATCTGCATGAGAGAAAAAAAATTATGATTGAAAACCTTGTTGTTTCTACTTAACCATAGCGACCAAATATCGACAAGTACTCCCACCCTAATAAGTATTCTAAACATATGATCCACATCTTTTAGCCAACTACCGAATATATTAGCAGCACCACGTGACGACTATAAAGTAGAGCCTATGTGAATGACTGATGAGGCTCACAGTGGGGGGTTGTCATTATGGTGGAACTCCAAGTGCAGAGTATCGTAGCAAGCGTATTTTTTCCACAGCGGTGAGTCGAGGGTTTACATCGAACTCTTGGGGAATTGGCTCAAGTTATCTTCCTTTTATCCTCTTCTAGCAATTCTGCAAACAAAAGTTTTTCCTTGTGTCTCCAGCTCCACCGTGTGGTTGTCAAACACAAGGAGTTGTATTACTAATATTAGATAAAAGATAAACTTAAAGTAAAGTAAAGTAAATAAACTAAGAAAACTAAATAAAAATAGTAAAGGGATAATGGTTTTTGGGTTTTGTGTGTGTTTAAGTGGAGAAACTATTTTTGCATTTTCGAATCAATAAATTGCAGCAAAATAGAAAGTATGATAAAAGTGTTGGAAAGATGTTTCTTATAGTTAAAAATAGACCGGGGTTTATGGGTTCACTTGTCTATTCACTTTTTAAGTTGTAGTGAATACTAATAATTTATCAATCACATAATATTGGTGGAACTTTAATATATGTTTTATAAGCATTCATATAGCCATCACATCATAACATAGAGAGGATGCAATAAATCTCTCTTATACTCCTCAAGAAAGGGAAAATTCCAAGCAATCTTAAATTAAGAATCAACAGAGTATAGACTTAAGTATTTTGATATGATGTTTGAATATCAAATATGCTACCTTGAACAAACAAGATTATCATAATTGTCACATGGTAAACATAACACATGCATTTACTTTATCCCTAGTGAAGCACCAAAAGAAAGGTAAGAACCATAATAGATCATGAATTTATTGCGACTATTCAATCACTACAACCATGCTACTCCATGTAATACACACATCTCCCCACACATGTTCTTGCATAAAAGTTGACCAGAACAAGCACTTCAGAACGGGGTACATGATACGTATCTATCAATACATCTTACACATAATATATTCTAATCTCATATATATTATAGAATAAAAATCCACCTCATAGGAATTACATATGACCATAATAATGTTCGGAAGCTCATATAGTACTTAGATATTGCATAGGCATTTATGGTGATGGAGGACCAATCCGTAGATTACGCTATCATTTATGTTCTTTCTTCTGAAAATCTGAATTATGTATTCGAAGCTGACGGCGCCTCTGCTCATTTTTCAGCGTGGTAGGGGACACCTGCGTGGCCATGGAAGAATGGGTTCTCCGCCCGCAGAATAACACCGCACTAGACGACATCCTGCCCCGCGCCGACGCGGCGGCGACCACCGACGCCTTGCGCCGGAGCAAAGAGGTGAACCAGCAGCTCGTCGCCACGCTCAACGGTCTGCTATCGAACGTCTCCAACGCCAACAATGTCCCGCCCCAGGTCGGCCCGCCTGTCTACTACAACCAGTCCGGCCCTCCGGTGCCCTTGCTCTGCAACCCCTATCACGCGGACCTCACTGACCGCCCCTGCTCCGCCGGTGAGGTCCCCGCCATCGACGCACCGCAAGCGTGGCAGGGCTTCGTGTGCCGCACCACAGGCGCGCCGGGATCAGAGGTGTGCGCGACGGTGGGGCGCCTCACGCCGGCGATGTACACCCAGGCGCTGGCCGTCGCCAACGCGAGCGACGGGCTGGTCGGCTACGGGCCGGTGCTGGCCGGCCTGGCGGACTGCATGTTCGTGCGCCGGACGTTCGAGACGGTCGTGGCGGACAGCTGCCCCGGGCTGAGGCGGTACAGCGGCAGGGTGTACCAGGCTTTGCTGGCCGTGGCGGCGGGCGTGATGGCGGCCGTGGTGGCGTGGCTGGTGCACTCCAGGGAGAGGCGGCGGCGACGCGAGGCCGTGAGGTTCCGGGTGTCGCCGTACAGGCTCCCCATCGACGAGAAGTCCCTGCTCAAGAGCCCGAGGAGGCCGTACAGGAGAGCCGAGAGCAACGGAGGCGTCATGACTAGGTAGATGCATGACGGTGGCATGTACTAGTTGTGAGTAGAGCTTGACGCGATCGAGTTACGTCGGGAATCTCAGGTACGTAGTAGTAGGAAGGAGCCCCTCCGCGGCAGCGCGTGCACAGGCCGGAGCATCAATGAATCAAGATCGGTGCTTCCGTCCGTCCGCGCGCGAGCCTGAGACCAAGACCAAGACCCGCGGGCGCGTCAAAGCATGCATGCGAGGCGCGCGACGGATCGATCGAAGCGGCGGCCGGGTCGGTGGTATACCCGCCCGCTTTATCCGGCCAGGATCTCCCTCACGTGCGCGCGCGCGCGCGTACGCCAGCCTGGCTCCAGCTAGCTAGCGTGGCATCCAGGTTCGTTTCTTTTCCGCCCCGCTCCTTTCCTCTCCTTTTCTTTTCTTGCTTAATTGCATGCGGGGTGGGAGACTTCTCCTTTTCTTGCTAACTGCGGCTAGCCTAGCTAGTAATAGTAGTATCGATCAGCTCCATTCTACCTACCTACCTTCAGTTTTTCTATTCTCTTTGCTCAATACCAAAAGCAATCACGTACGTACGTTTCTTTCTCTCTGCGCTACGCACGCAAGTAATCTCCGAATCCCACTTATCGTCTTTGCCGCTGGAATTAATTAATAATACATGGATCGACACAGACGTTAATTAATTTAATTTTGGGCGCTCCATCTCCACGCCAACAACTTTTCCGCGACATGTACCTCTTTTTATTTTCCTTGGCATTTCTCTCGCGAGATTAATTCACTTTGCCTTTTCCATAAAGCGCTTCAAATCGCCAACATTAATTTACGTCACGTCTAAGATTCAAATCACCTGTTTTATTACCCGCAAAAGTGGGACATCTATTTTTAGGCAGAGGGAGTATATCCAATAAATTCTAACTTCCAAATCAAAATTCTTCACCGCCGTTGTCGTCGTCGACGATGATGATGCCCACTTCTCTACTGCCTCCGCTGGCATGGGTACGGCGCCGCTCACTAGCGAGTCGAAGATGAGCCTTGCGTGTCAAGGAAGGAGAAGCGATGACGGAAACTCGAGTCGGAGCGATTGGCCACGTCAAGAAAAAAAGAAGTCTCCCCTCTTTTTCTTTCTTTCTTTTCTCACAAATTAAGTCATCAGCTCCACAAGATCACAAGGTAGCTAGTATAGCTGGATTCAGTTTCTTCTTATCGATCTTTTGCTCAACTCAAGGCCAAGGCTACATACACAACTCTCGTGTTCACAAGGTAGTACTAGTACAGTATTCTCTTTGCTCAATACCAAAAGGAATCACGTGGTACGTTTCCTTCTCTCTGCGCTACGCACGCAAGTAATCTCCGAATCCCAGTTATCCAGTGATTCAAATCGCCAACATTAATTCACGTCACGTCTCCGATTCAAATCACCCGTTTTATTACCCCGCAAAATACCCGCAAAGTGAGATATCTATTTTTAGACGGAGGGAGTTTATCCAATCAATTCTAGTTTCCAAATCAAATTTCTTCACCGCCGTTGTCGTCATCGACGCTGACGATGCCCACTTTTGTACCGCCTCCGCTGTCATTGGTACGGCGAAGCCCACTGGCCTCTGGATGGCTGCCACGAGGCCTGCCCATTAGTCGTCATCTAGATAACCAGGACCCGTCTTTGTGATACTAAGGTTAATTGTGAATCCTTACTCTATGTATTGGTTTGTTAGCATCAAGTAATACTTGAAAAAGTAATCTAGTTAAGAATAGATTGTCAAGTAATGTACTACCTCCGTCCCAAGGATTAAGGTTTATATTGTATTTAGAAAGTCAAACCAAGTAAAGTTTGATTAAATTTTTAGAAGAATCTAAAAACAATATAAGCCTTAAGCCTTGGGATGGAGTTAGTAGTGGTTAATTATGTTTAGCAATTCATAGAGGATCTATGCGTTTGAAGGACACACCGGTTAGGGTAACTTGAGTTGGGGTTATCATGTGCGTAGTAGCGATGCGCAAAACGGAGGGGAGTCCAGAAAGTAAAGGAAAGCATATGTGTTAGGGTTAGCGACTCATAAAAGAGCCATTCGTCTTAAGGAAGCAACAATAAGGGTTAGTATAGTCGGAGTGTATGACATGGAATGAGCGGTGACGAACACAAGCACGAGACTGCAATGTCAATGAAAACAATGATTATAGTTAGGGAGTCGAACATGAGCCTTGACACGTGTCAAGGAAGGAGAAGCGATGATGGAAACGCGAGTCGGAGCAATTGGCCACGTCAAGCAAAAAAGAAATATTACTTGGGTTGTCCGAGTCATCGCGTTGCCCGGAACAAGCCGTGGTCCTAATTTCCTTCAAAATGTCGAACTACGTCGTCGTGGGGTGCCGGGAGAGTTTCTCTCGATGGCGACGACATTATAACCGGTGGCGGCGGCGGCAAGATCCACGGCATCCCTGCCAACTCTCCATATCTAGGTCATCTTAATCTAGTATGTGCCAAATAGTACATGCAAAGTTGTCTCCATGCCGCCGAAACCATGCAAAAGCGCGCATAAAGCAATCGTGTACCTGCCGCACAATTCCATGGGCTGCAGGGTTCCTGCCAAATTAAGTCTCCCCTTTTTTTTCTTTCTTTCTTTCTTTCTTTTCTCACAAATTAAGTCATCAGCTCCACAAGACCACAAGGTAGCTAGTATAGCTGGATTCAGTTTTCCTCTTATCGATCTTTGCTCAACTCAAGGCCAAGGCTACATACACAACTCACGTGTTCCCAATCTTTTCGTTCTCTCTGCTAGCTGTACGCACACAATTAATTGATGGAGCACAGGTTTAGGCGCTCTAACTTTTCCGCGACATGCTCTTTCATTTATCGGACGATCGAGTCCACTCATCCGTAGTAGTACGTCTTTCTTTTTCTTTGGCCTTTCTCTCGCGCGCGCAAGAGGGGATTTATTTAAGTTCGCTTCTGTCTCCGATCGATCGATACCTGATCATCGATTTGGAAGCACAAACAGTCACGTCACGTCTCCCATCCATCGGTACCTCCGAATTGTGCGCTGTTTAGTTAGCTAGCTGGTTAATCTTCAATAACGTGCTGCCTGGCAGCAGAGATCGCAAAGGTTCGCCTCCGCCTCGCGGGGCTGTTTTTTTTTTTTTTGAAGCGTATACATATTCATTAAGTCAAAGACAGAACGAGTACAAAATACGTACAGACAGAACTAGAACGGTCCAGAAGGACACGTAACCCCGTACACATTGCAGAAAGACCCCTCAACAAAGGCAAAATTACACCGAAGTCCTCAAGGATCCCTGCCACACCAAGACTACTCCGTCGCTCGACGCCGGCGCCGACGAGCACCACCAGGAAGAGCAACAGAGAACCAAACGCCTGAGGTTGAAGAAGCTCCATCGCCACAAAGGCTTTATGAACCATCAAAAGAAGCATCAGAGATGCCCACCTTTCGCTGTGGAACGCCGGTCGGGGAACAACCCCGAGCTCACCTTCAACCTCCGAATCCAGCTCCACCAGACGACGAGGTCGTGGAGAAGCACGAGATCCGCCTACCACCGGCCTCAGACCCAGCACAGAGCACACATCCAACCAGCCCACCGCCGGCCTCGACAGGCCGACGACCAGAGCTCCAGAACCCGATCTCCCACCTTCTCGCCGGCGCTGGAGGAGGCACTGGCGTGACGCGGACGAAGAGGGGGAACAAAAGTCTCCAGCGAAATCCCCGCCGCCGCCACGGCGATCTCGCCCAGACACAGTCGCTCCAAGGTCTTTAGACGCCACACCACGGCGACGTCTCAACGGAGACCAGGAGAGCTTATTTAACGCCGCCACCCACGCCGCCGGAAGCAGACCGTGAGCCGGCATAGTAGTAGCTAGAAAGATTAAACCTAATCCTACAGCTATACAGATCCGGGCGGAGAACCCAGCGGCCCCCCTCCCACCGACGAGCCCGAGGCTCGTGGGGGCGAGGAGGCGCTAGATCCGCCGCCGGAAAACGAGCTCCTTTTCGCCTCCTATTCGCTTGTGAACAGTAGAGAGGAGGGGGCCTCGCGGGGCTGTTATTCGCGCCTAGAAACGCCCCTAAATACCCACCACCTCCTCTTTCCTTCCTTTTTTCTCTTTCTTTCTAGTAATGGATTTCATATTGGCTTTATACTTTTCCCAACATTTGGGCGCCCAAATTACTTTCATAACCTCACTCGACTTTTTTTCTTCTTGGTCTTGAGTTTACGTAGTACTATAATACATCCACCCAATTTAAAGCTTCCACATCGAATCTCCAAAACCATTTTCTGCACATACACAAGGTCTAGAAAATTTTACTAATCTACCTGCAACGGCAGGGCTCGAAAATGCCAAACTACGTACCGGCCACCGTATTCACCATCGTTGTCGTCGACGGTCATGATGTCCATTTCTCAACCGCCTCCGGTGGCATTGGTGGGACACTTCTCACCAACCTTTGGATGGCGGCGATGAGGCCTTCCCATTCGCCGTGATCGGGATAGAGAACCTCACCCCTCCAAGGCTCCGGCTTGCGCTCCACCTTGGTCGGTGAGGCTGCCGCGGTGGCATCGGCTCCGGCTTGGGCTCCTTCTTCGGCCGGTGAAAGGACATACTAACACACGTGGTGCCGGTGCCTGATCCACCTTCGGCATCCAAATAGAAATCCCAGGCGCGGGGGGTCGACGACGGCAAGTCCATGTATGAAGCCGTCACGGTGGGGTGGCCCAACGGGGACGATGAGGCGTCGAATGTTTGCGGCGCGTGGTAGAGTGGACGGAAGACCCGCACAAAAATACACCATGACCACCAGTGGTGGCGCTCAGCCTTGTAGTACTGGACGGGGTGAACTGGACCGTCGAAGGCACTAACCTGTTCCTTGCGTTCTTCGTCGAGCATCAGCGGCCACATTTCAGATCTAGCCGCAAAGCTTGGGTCTCTCCGTTCCTTGATCAGCAACGCCAGTTTGCGGCCGGTGGGAGGAGGGAAGGGTCGACGGGATGGCATACCCACCGGTGCTGATGCTCCACCGCCCGGGGAGCTGCCAGTCCGGCGACACGAGGATCCCGTACTTGGCGAGCTCCAACGTCAGTGCAACGGGGCGTCGCCTTCGCCGCTGCCGCCCGCCTCGTCATTGTTCGACATCAGATGCCGACAATGTTGTTTTTGAGGGAAAGGAGGTTAAGGCTGTAAGGCGGAGCGCAACATAACCTCACGACATGGACTTCCATACAACGCGCAACATGAATGGTAGTGTGGGAAGACACATTGTCGCTGCGTTGGGAATCCTCATCGTCTCGTCGCAACTGGGGGAGTGATGACATCGGCGCTAGTCCTCGAATAATTTCAAAGTTTGCACTCCATTCGCGATTAAACAATGATGATCGACTTTGAGGGGCACTGACAAGGCGAGCCCGCAAATTGTGCAACGGAGACATTAATGCGCGGCCGGCCACGCACGTGGAACCCATTTACCTTGTTGATGCGGATGTCACGGCACCCTACCAACGTGCATGAAAAGGTGGCGTCCCGATTTCCGGAACGCCGACATCATTTTCAATGGTATTGCACCAGTGCACCATGCCAAAATATACGACCCCGCTAAGCATATCCCTACTAGTGATAGATCACGTTATTTTATGTTAGGATATAGTAGTACTTACCCATCATTTCATGGGTCATCTTATCGATACATTTTGATGTGGTATTATAACTATCCATGTGATATAAGGACTATTTTTGAAAGCGTACTATATATTGGTTTATTAGCATCAAGTAATACTTGAAAAAACAAAATATAATTAAGAATAGGTGGTCAAGTAAAGTTGTGGTTATGGTTAGCAAGTCGTAGATGATCTATGCCTCAGAAGGACATAACGGTTAGGGTTAACTTGAGTTGGAGTCCTCGTCATCGTAGTAGCACTGCGCAACACGTACACGAGAAAGCATATGATACATTTAGTGAGTAGTAAACGGGCCATGCATCTTAAAGAAGCAACATTTAGGGTTAGCATAGTCGGAGTCAACGACAAGGAATGAGCGGTGATGAACATAGACACGAGACTGCAACATGAACAAAAACAACGAATGTCGTCCTCAATCGCATCGTCTTCCGTGCGATGTAAAAGCCTGCCGCCGATCAGTCTTCGCCGCGACGCGTAGCTACCATGCGGCGAGTTAATGCCGTCGCCTCGAATTCACGCGCTGCTCTCTCTGTTTATCGCGGAGCTACCGCGTTGGTCCGCATTCACCACCGTCGTCTCCCTTCTCCCCAGTCTTCTCTCCCCGAAAACTCCTCCAGCAACGGCGGACCGCTTCCCAGGCGATGGCGCGGCCAACAACGGCCTCGGCCGGCGGTCTCTGCACCAATGGGAGGCGAGGTTGATGCACATGGCGGGCTGCCCGGCCGCGCGCCCCGAGGCCGACGACCGAGCGTGCGCGGGGGGCTCCCGATCCCGCCGCCACCAGTGGGAGGCGACGCCCTCGACGCCGAGATGGACGCGGTGATCGCCACCCTCAGCGATGAGCAGAGCGCCGAGCCGCGTTTCTTCCCAGACAACTATGTCACGTGGAACGACTTCTTTCGGCGTAGGTACGACCGTGAGCTCGCCACCTACGACGGACCCCCCTCCTCTCACGCGCAACAACGCCGCCGGCTGCCGCAGCTGGTGGAGCGCGCCGGGCCGCACCCTCGAAAACATGCTCGCGCAAATCGAGGGCGGCAACTACCCCGTCCTGGGGATGCCGCCGCCGGCGGCGGTGCCTTCCGTGTCGCGCTGACACGGAAGCTCGTGGATGCCACGGCGCATAGCATCATCGTCGTCATCTGTATCGGCGTCGAGGTCGGCATCCCGCTCCTGCGGGTCAGCTGCGAGGGGGCGCCCGGTCGCAAGAGGAAGCCCAAGAAGGAGGACGTAGCGGCCGCAGCTGTGTCCGACCTCGCCGCTGAGGAGGCCACGCGGGATGAGGACGCGGCGGTCCGTGAGGCGATCGCGAGATCCCTCAACGACCTCGTCCCCGCCGACAGCGCCCTGCCGATGGACGCGGCTCGCCTGGTCCAGGTAGGACTGGGAGAGGAAGGAAGTGGAGCAGCAGCGGCGGCTGCTAGACCTGGCGGCCGCGCGGCGCCGCGCCACTCCCGCCAGCGGCGCCGCTCATCAAGCTGGAGGACTCCAGACGATGACTGGTACCGGTCGACGCCATCGCCGCCGCGCCTCGGCGACCCTGGGCAGGGCAGCAGCCAGCACGCGCTACCACCCCAGGACGGCGGCGACTCGAGCGATGACGATGGCGGCGACTTCACGGCGTTCTACCGCCATTTCGGCATGTAGAACCCCGTGGTTTAAGTTTAGTTTATATTTCCCTCTGGCCGAATTCAAATATATTAACTGGCCTATATATATTAAATATCTCTAAATTTCCCCTAAATTTGAACGTTTTTTGTCTGTTTTACGTTTGAATTCGCCTATATTTGCTCTTTCCCCTGAGCTCGTCGCTGGAAAAATGGGCCTTCCCTGATCAATTTTTACATCCATCCAGCGCTAAATAGCGCCGAATTTCGGCATGGGGAGCCCCAACGGCTGAAGGTGCTCTAACGAAGCTGCTTTCCAGGTCGGCCGCCGTTGCGGTATACCTGCATGCCGGGCCAAAGCCCGACCAAGGTGGCGTTACATGCATGTGATGTCTAGTTAGCTTTAAGCTTGGTTCAAGTTTGATCTGCCAAGTGCATGTGATGTCTAGCTGACTAGCTGATAGGATTTTCTATAAGTCACGCGCGAGTTAGCGAGTTTCATGAAAATGGATCATCTCGACGGATTCAGTCACGCCGTTTTAGTTAGTCGCTTGCGGCGGCGACCGGCATGATCATCCCGGTGATTGGTTACGATGGCGAATGCGTACTGTGCATCCTCTACCGCTGGATTAGAACAATCCCGTGCATGTCCATGCCCCATGCGCGGCCACAGTTTCCGCCGAGTCCCATGCATGTGGAGCCCCGTGTTCCGGTGACAGTTCAACACTTCAACATCCATGCCATGGCCATGTTCCACCACATGTCTGAGGACTGCTTATTAAGAAACCCGAAGGTGCCAATGGCATGATAATCAAATATCATGTACTCTCGGGAAACAATTTATGACAAATGTGCTTCTTTTTTCCCACTCGCGTAAACATATAATCTATTTATGGTCTTTACTAAACTTGTTGCAATATGGGAGATGTCTAAATCATGTGTAGACTATTTAAAAATAATCGATTTATATAGATGACCATGTGCCTGCATGCATGCATTTGGGCAACACTACCGATTCCTAGACTAGCTGCCATCATTGTACACCCAGTACTAGATCAATACAAAATCATGCATGGCGCGTGGCCCGGCATGCACGAGCAGAGACTGGCAGACACAACAAGGCCTAGCTCCCAGGCCCAATTAAATGCATGCATAGAAAGCCTTTGACACAAGTAGCCAGAAGTAGCACCAACGGACAGGAAACCAACCAAGAGGAGTTTTAGTCCCACATCGCTAAGGGGTGGAATTTTTGAGCAGCTTATAAGGTGAGCTGTTGTAGCCATATAAATTGCTAGAAACACACATATGGTTGCAGTATACCCGCATAGCGCGTGCGCTCGCGTGAATATTCGCGACTTAAGACTTTGGACGCTTGGCGACGGCGCGGCTAGCTGACTAGCAAATAAAATATATCTTTTTTTATTTCAACAGAAATTTCTTTTGGCAAGATTAAAATATTCAATAAGATTAAATCTGGAGATTATCCTCCTGATACTCCTAAGCTAGGATGTATGAAGCAAGCAGGGAGGAAGAGCTCCAGAAGGCAAAGAAGAAAAACAAGAAAAAGAAAAAACATGAATTTCGAGATGACGACGTTCTGGATCACCGGCCGTATAGAAATGACAGAAAGGTACCTGAAAGGAATCGGGCAGCAAAGAGACGTACTCCAGCTGATATGGCAGAATATGCCCCATCGGCAAAGCGGCGCCGAGGAGGAGAGGTACTTCTTTTCGCTCATGTTTGGTGGAAGTATGCGTTGTTTTATTAATGTTTACCTAAACCGTTTATGCTGATTCCCTTCTCTGATGAGAGTTACTTGTAACCAAAACTTTGATAATGCCAGGTATCCAGCTTTGTCTCCGTTTTATGTTCTGCCTCCTAGAATTATCCCTAGCTTTTTTTCTCAACTAAAGAGTCTCAGTCATTTATGTGATCTCAACAGAATAGTATTGCTTCTGTGAAGAGATGAAGGAACAGGACCGCAGAAGCGAACTTAAATAAATCTCTTGCCAGTTCCTGCTTCTTGTTTTTGGTTTCAAAATTAGTAACGAAATATTCTAATTGGACGAAATCAACGCCGGTTCCTATTTTGCCCAAGCATCCAACACCCGAGAGCCGCCAGAGGGGGGCCCAGATGATAGGGTGGCGCGGCCGGGCTGGGCCCGCGCCACCCTATGGTGTGGGCGCCCTTCGACCCCTGCGCCGCCTCTTCGCCTATATAAAGCCCCCATCGAAAACCCTTACGAGAGAGCCACGATACGAGAAAAGTTCCAGCGCCGTCATCGCGAAGCCAAGATCTGGGACAGGAGTCTCTGGGCACCCGCCGGAGCGGGGAAGTGCCCCCGAAGGCTCCTCCATCGACACCGCTGCCATCTCCACCGCCATCTTCATCACCGCTGCTGCTCCCATGAAGAGGGAGTAGTTCTCCATCGAGGCTCGGGGCTGTACCGGTAGCTATGTGGTTCATCTCTCTCCTATGTAGTTCAATACAATAATCTCATGAGCTGCCTTACATGATTGAGATTCATATGATGATGCTTGTAATCTAGATGTCATTATGCTAGTCAAGTGGGTTTTACTTATGTGATCTCCGGAGACTCCTTGTCCCACGTGTGTAAAGGTGACAGTGTGTGCACCGTGTGGGTCTCTTAGGCTATATTTCACGAAGTACTTATTCACTGTTGAAGAGCGTAGTGAAGTGCTTATTTATATCTCTTTATGATTGCAATGTGCATCGTATCACAATTTATCTATGTGCTACTCTAGTGATGTGTTATTAAAGTAGTTTTATTCCTCCTGCATGTGTGCAAAGGTGACAGTGTGCGTTAGTACTTGGTTTATGCTATGATCATGATCTCTTGTAGATTGCGAAGTTAACTATTGCTATGATAATATTGATGTGATCTATTCCTCCTACATATGCATGAAGGTGACAGGTGCATGCTATGCTAGTACTTGGTTTAGTCTTTTGATCTATCTTACACTTAAGGTTACTTAAACATGAGCATTATTGTGGAGCTTGTTAACTCCGGCATTGAGGGTTCGTGTAATCCTACGCAATGTGTTCATCATCCAACAAAAGTGTAGAGTATGCATTTATCTATTCTGTTATGTGATCAATGTTGAGAGTGTCCACTAGTGAAAGTGTAATCCCTAGGCCTTGTTCCTAAATACTGCTGAGTTACTACTGCTTGTTTTGTTTTACTGTGTCGTTGCAATACTACCACCATCAACTACACGCCAGAAGCTATTTTGGCACCGTTGCTACTGCTCATATATATTCATACCACCTGTATTTCACTATCTCTTCGACGAACTAGTGCACCTATTTGGTGTGTTGGGGACACAAGAGACTTCTTGCTTTGTGGTTGCAGGGTTGCATGAGAGGGATATCTTTGACCTCTTCCTCCCTGAGTTCGATAAACCTTGGGTGATCCACTTAAGGGAAAACTTGCTGCTGTTCTACAAACCTCTGCACTTGGAGGCCCAACACTGTCCACAGGAAAGGAGGGGGAACGTAGACATCAGGCACCTCTATAAAAACTGATTGCAGTTCTCCACACACTATAGAAACCGCCATGGATGAAATGTAGTTGTGCACCTGTAGATAATCTGCATGAGAGAAAAAAAATTATGATTGAAAACCTTGTTGTTTCTACTTAACCATAGCGACCAAATATCGACAAGTACTCCCACCCTAATAAGTATTCTAAACATATGATCCACATCTTTTAGCCAACTACCGAATATATTAGCAGCACCACGTGACGACTATAAAGTAGAGCCTATGTGAATGACTGATGAGGCTCACAGTGGGGGGTTGTCATTATGGTGGAACTCCAAGTGCAGAGTATCGTAGCAAGCGTATTTTTTCCACAGCGGTGAGTCGAGGGTTTACATCGAACTCTTGGGGAATTGGCTCAAGTTATCTTCCTTTTATCCTCTTCTAGCAATTCTGCAAACAAAAGTTTTTCCTTGTGTCTCCAGCTCCACCGTGTGGTTGTCAAACACAAGGAGTTATATTACTAATATTAGATAAAAGATAAACTTAAAGTAAAGTAAAGTAAATAAACTAAGAAAACTAAATAAAAATAGTAAAGGGATAATGGTTTTTGGGTTTTGTGTGTGTTTAAGTGGAGAAACTATTTTTGCATTTTCGAATCAATAAATTGCAGCAAAATAGAAAGTATGATAAAAGTGTTGGAAAGATGTTTCTTATAGTTAAAAATAGACCGGGGTTTATGGGTTCACTTGTCTATTCACTTTTTAAGTTGTAGTGAATACTAATAATTTATCAATCACATAATATTGGTGGAACTTTAATATATGTTTTATAAGCATTCATATAGCCATCACATCATAACATAGAGAGGATGCAATAAATCTCTCTTATACTCCTCAAGAAAGGGAAAATTCCAAGCAATCTTAAATTAAGAATCAACAGAGTATAGACTTAAGTATTTTGATATGATGTTTGAATATCAAATATGCTACCTTGAACAAACAAGATTACCATAATTGTCACATGATAAACATAACACATGATTTACTTTATCCCTAGTGAGGTAGGAAATGAAAGGTAAAAACCATAATTAATAGATCATGAATTTATTGTCATTATTCAATCACTACAACCATGCTACTCGATCTAATATACTTAACTCCCCACACATGTTCTTGCATAAAGGTTTGATCAGAACAAGCACTTAAGAACATGGTACATGGTATGTATCTATCAATACATCTTACACAGAATAAAGGTCCATCACATAGGAATTACATATGACCATAATCAAATTGGGAAGCTCATATAGTACTACAATCTATGAAGAACGAGAGAGAAACATTGAGAGGAGGGAATTACTTTTGTATGTTCTTTCTTATGAAAATCTATGCATTCGAAGCTGACGGCGCCTCTGCTCACTTTTCAGCGTGGTAGGGGACACCTGCGTGGCCATGGAAGAATGGGTTCTGCACCCGCAGAATAACACCGCACTAGACGACATCCTGCCATGCGCCGACGCGGCCGCGACCACCGACGCCTTGCGCCGGAGCAAAGAGGTGAACCAGCAGCTCGTCGCCACGCTCAACGGTCTACTCTCCAACGTCTCCAACGCCAACAACGTCCCACCCCAGGTCGGGCCCCCAGTCTACTACAACCAATCCGGCCCTCCGGTGCCCTTGCTCTGCAACCCCTACCGCGCGGACCTCACCGACCGCCCCTGCGCCGCCGGTGAGGTCCCCGCCATCGACGCACCGCAAGCGTGGCAGGGCTTCGTGTGCCGCACCACGGGCGCGTCGGGATCAGAGGTGTGCGCGACGGTGGGGCGCCTCACGCCGGCGATGTACACCCAGGCGCTGGCCGTCGCCAACGCGAGCGACGGGCTGGTCGGCTACGGGCCGGTGCTGGCCGGCCTGGCGGACTGCACGTTCGTGCGGCGGACGTTCGAGACGGTCGTGGCGGACAGCTGCCCCGGGCTGAGGCGGTACAGCGGCAGGGTGTACCAGGCTTTGCTGGCCGTGGCGGCGGGCGTGATGGCGGCCGTGGTGGCGTGGCTGGTGCACTCCAGGGAGAGGCGGCGGCGGCGCGAGGCCGTGAGGTTCCGGGTGTCACCGTACAGGCTCCCCATCGACGAGAAGTCGCTGCTCAAGAGCCCGAGGCGGCCATACAGGAGAACCGAGAGCAACGGAGGCCTGATGACTAGGTAGATGCATGACGGTGGCATGTACTACTAGTTATGAGTAGAGCTTGACGATCGAGTTACGTCGGGAAGGAGCTGAGGTACCCCTCGGCGTCCGCGGCAGGGAAGCGCGTGCACACGGGCCAGACCATGCAAGACCCGCGGGCGCGTCAAGGGTTGAATTTGGGACCACCAAAGCGAGGCGCGCGACGGAGATGCAATGTGGCGCGACGGATCGATCGGTGGTATACCTGGGGCTCGCTTTATCCGGCCAGGATCTCCCTCACGTGCGCGCGCGCGCGCGTACGCCAGCCTGGCTCCAGCTAGCTAGCGTGGCATCCAGGTTCGTTTCTTTTCCGCCCCGCCCCGCTCCTTTCCTCTCCTTTTCTTTTCTTGCTTAATTAATTGCATGCGGGGTGGGAGACTTCTCATTTTCTTGCTAACTGCGGCTAGCCTAGCTAGTACTAGTATCGATCAGCTCCATTCTACCTTCAGTTTTTCTACTATTCTCTTTGCTCAATACCAAAAGGAATCACGTACGTACGTTTCTTTCTCTCTGCGCTACGCACGCAAGTAATCTCCGAATCCCACTTATCGTCTTGCCGCTGGAATTAATTAATACGGAGTAATACATGGATCGACACAGACGTTAATTAATTTAATTTTGGGCGCTCCATCTCCACGCCAACAACTTTTCCGCGACATGTATGCCGTTCCATTTATCTCTCCGACGCGAACGAGCGTGGCCATATGCCCTGTACCTCTTTTTCTTTTTCCTTGGCATTTCTCTCGCGCACTAGCACCCAAGATTAATTCACTTTGCCTTTTCCATAAAGCGATTCAAATCACCAACATTCACGTACGTCACAGTCTACTATTCAAATCACCTGTTTTATTACCCCGCAAAATACCCACAAATGTGAGACATCTATTTTTAGACGGAGGGAGTATATCCAATCAATTTTAGCTTCCAAATCAAAATTCTTCACCGCCGTTGTCGTCGTCGACGATGATGATGCCCACTTCTCTACTGCCTCTGCTGGCATGGGTACGGCGCCGCTCACTAGCGAGTCGAAGATGAGCCTTGCGTGTCAAGGATGGAGAAGGGATGATGGAAACGCGAGTCGGAGCAATTGGCCACGTCAAGCAAAAAAGAAATATTATTTGGGTCGTTCGAGCCATCGCGGTGCCCGGATCAAGCCGTGGTCCTAATTTGCTTCAAAATGTCAAACTACGTCGTCGTGGGGTGCTGGGAGAGTTTCTCTCGGTGGCGACGACATTATGACCGGTGGCAGCGGCGGCAAGATCCACGGCATCCCTGCCAACTCTCCATATCTAGGTCATCTTAATCTTGTACGTGCCTAATAGTACGTGCAGAGTCGTCTCCATGCCGCCGAAACCATGCAAAAAGCACATAAGGCAATCCCTAATCGTGTACCGCCGCACAATTCCATGGGCTGCAGGGTTCCTGCCAAATTAAGTCTCCCCCTTTTTTTTTTCTTCTTTCTTTCTTTCTTTTCTCACAAATTAAGTCATCACCTTCTTCTTATCGATCTTTGCTCAACTCAAGGCCAAGGCTACATACACAACTCACGTGTTCCCAATCTTTTCGTTCTCTCTGCTAGCTGTACGCACGCAATTAATTGATGGAGCACAGGTTTAGGCGCTCTAACTTTTCCGCGACGTACATGCTCTTTCATTTATCGGACGATCGAGTCCACTCATCCGTAGTAGTAGGTCTTTCTTTTTCTTTGGCCTTTCTCTCGCGCGCGCAAAAGGAGATTTATTTAAGTTTGCTTCCGTCTCCGATCGATCGATACCTGATCATCGATTTGAAGCACAAACAGTCACGTCACAGTCTCCCATCCATCGGTACCTCCGAATTGTGCGCTGTTTAATTAGCTAGCTGTCTAAACTTGACTAACCTGTTGCCAGCTGGCAGCAGAGATCGAAAAAAGGTTCGCCTCCGCCTCGCGGGGCCGTTCACGCACGCCTTCCTCTTTTTTTTTTTTTTTCTTTCTTTCATTCTAGTAATGGATTTCATATTGGCCTTATACTTTTCCCAACATTTGGGCGTCCAAATCACTTTCAACATCTCCCTCGACTTTTTTCTTCATGGTCTTGAGTTTAGGCCTACTATTACATAACATAGTACTGTAATACATCCACCCAATTTAAAGTTTCCACATCGAATCTCCAAAACCATTTTGTGCACACATACACAAGGTCTAGCATATTTTACTAATCTACCCGCAACGGCATGGCTCGAAAACACCAAACTATGTACCGGCCGCCGTAGTTGTCGTCGACGGTCATGATGTTCATTTCTCGACCGCCTTCGGTAGGACACTTCTCACCAAACTTTGGATGGCGGCGGCGAGGCCTTCCCATTCGCCGTCATCGGGACCTCACCCCTCAATGACTCCAGCTTGCGCTCCACGTTGGTCGGCGAGGGCTGTCGTGGCGGCATCGGCTCCGGCTTGGGCTCCTTCTTTGGCCGGTGAAAGGACATACTAACACACGTGGTGCTGCGCCAGGTCCACCTTGGGCGTCCAAAAAGAAATCCCAGGCGCGGGGGGTCAACGACGGCTGGGCGACGACACCAAAGCCGTCTCGGTGGGGTGGCCCGACGGGGATGATGAGGCGTCGAATGTGTGTGGCGCGTGGTAGAGTGGACGGAAGACCCACACAAAAATACGCCATGACCACCAGGGGTGGCGCCCAGCCTTGTAGTACTAGGCGGGGTGCACCGGCCCGTCGAACACGCTGACCTATTCCTTGCGTTCTTCGTCGAGCATCAACGGCCACATTTCGGATCTGGTTGCAAAGCTTGGGTCGCGCCGTTCCTTAATCAGCAACGCCAGTTTGCGACCAGTAGGGGAGGTCGATGGGATGGCCTACCCACCGGTGCTGATACTCCACCGCATGGGGAGCTGCTAGTCTGGCGACACGAGGATCCCGTACTTGGCGAGCTCGAACGCCATAGGGTATGCGTCCATGCCGTGTTTCCTCCGCCGCTGCCGCCCGCCTCGTCATTGTTCGGCATCGGATGCCAACGATGTTATTTTGAGGGAAATGAGCTTCAGGCGGTGAGGGGGAGTGCGACATTAACGCCAGTACGGGAAGACACACCTTCACTGAGTTGGGAATCCTCATCGCCGCGTCTCGTCACGTTTGGGGGAGTGAAAGCGGCGCTAGTCCTCCAATAATGGCGAAATTTCCACTCCATTCACGATTAAACAATGCTGGCCGGCTTTGAGGGGCACTGACAAGGTGGGCCACAAACTGTGCAACGGAGACATTAATGCGCGGTCGGGCACGTGGGGCCCAATTAACCTTGGTGATGAGGATGTCGCGGCGTGCTGCCAACATGCACGAAAAGGTGGCATGGCGATTTCCGAAACGCCGACATCATTTACTATGGCGTTGCACCAGTGCACCGCGCCACTAAATATACGATCCCGCTAAGCATATCCTACTAGTGATAGATCATGTTATTTCATGTTTGGATATAGTAGTACTTACCCATCATTTCATGTGTCATCTTATTGATACATTTTGATGTGGTATTATAACTATCCATGACAGGGAAGGAGGGGTGATGAACACGAACACGAGACTGCAACACATGGGTGTTTTTGCAACGTCGGCAATGGTAGAGGATGCTGGCCTGTGGCAGCCATGGGGAGGATGGCTGTCAGTCGGGGGCGTGGTTTCCTCCTGCACGGATGGTGCGGGTTTTGAACCCATGGGTTCAGCTCGTTTCTGCGTTTTTTTTCCCAGAGCTAACCGCACAGTCCCAGTCCGATATTCTTGGAAGCCCGTACCGCTCCACCCTGTTTCGTAGTTCGCCAACGGCCGTGTAGTATTCTCTAAAAAAAACGGCCGTGTAGTACCTCCGGTAGCCGAAAGTGGTGGCAGCGTTAAGAGCATCTCCACCGGCGTGCCCCATATAGTCACCGGCAGGGGCGCCGGTATTATCGTATGGGCCGCGCCGGCACAACATCCTCCATTTGGGGGAGCTGCTCCCACACCGGCGCGCCCCATACGATAACCCCAATAGTTAATTTGAATTGAAAACTCAAACAAAAGCAAATGAATTCGAATAAAGTTTACGAATTTAAAGTTTTAACCATCACACGGCCACCAAATTCGAATAGGTTTTCGATTATGAAGTTTGGGCCACATACGGCTGCCAAATCGCCGTTTCCGGCTGCAAAAAGGAACTTGGGATTCCAAGCCAAATGATAAGATGAACGGGGTCAGGGGCGGCTCAACCTCGATGACTTCCTCATCGTCGGCGAGCCCCGGCGGCAGCTCCACCGCAGCAACAGGATCCACGGTCGCCGGGGGAGGCATGAACGTCAACGGTGCCGGCGGAGACATGAACGTAGAGGGTGCCGGCGGAGGCATGAACGTGGAGGGTGCCGGGGGAGATGCCGACGCTGCTCCCGCCGCCAACACCTCTTGGCTGATGCGCTCGCAGTACATCTGGTGCCACGCCCGCGCCAACGGGTTCATCTTCTCCATGTCGGCCATCAAGATCTTGGATTCTTGAGACATCTTGGCCAACAATAGCTGCGTTGCTTCGTTGGTGGCCTTCATGGCAGCGGCATGAGCTTCCATCTTTGCCGCCTCCACCCTCTCCCTCTCGAACTCGATCTTCATGTCTTGCTTGTCGAGGATTGCCTTCCACACGATGGCGGCCCTATCCGCTGCTTCCTTGTTCTCCACCGAGAATGAGGTGATCATCTTCTCGATGGAGGCGTCCATGGCTGCCAATACCGGCGACACATTCCTCTCGGCCTTGGCCTTCTTGTTGCCAATGGGGTGCGGAGGCACCGGATGGATCGACCGGCCCATCTTCCCCGTCCTTCATTAGAGTGTGGAGGAGGTCGTCCCATTTCTTGCAACCTTGCAGCTTGTTGTAGCAATGCGTGAAGGGGAAGTCTTTGTCCTCGTGTTGGTTCTTGTACATCTCGAGGGTGTCGAGCATCTAACAATACATGATGCAAAACAAGATATGGAACAAGTTGGATCATGCTCTCAGTGGCCCATGATGCAAAACAAGATATGGAACAAGCCGGTGCAAGCCTATTTTCGCTCCCGGCCCCCAAATCGCTATCCGGGGCGCCGATGGAGATGCTCTCAGTGGCCCATTTGAATGTCTAAAGATTCCAAAGCTATGTCACAACTTTAGTCCCACATTTCTAAGGCAAGAAACTTGAGACCAACTTATAAAGAGAGCTCTTGTAGTCGTCTAAAATTGTTATAGACACACAATGCCTTGCACTGTACCCGCATAGCGCGTGAATATTCGCGAGTTATGACTACATGACCAGGTTGATTGCTTTTGAAGCTGTGATCAATTGGTGGTTAGGAAATGAAATTAGTGGACACGTCCACGGCGCCCGCCTTGGCCTGCATAAGCCACAACGCCGTCACACACGATTACCAGGTGTCCACTTGTGCGAGACATGCTGGTCAACAAGGTTTAGCAGGTTACGCGTATCATTTTGCAAAACATGGCACTTGACAACATGCATTGCAGGATTCGCTGACACTAGTAGAGTTTAGAACAGAACGCTGGCACTCGCAGTACTGCCCCAGAAGCAGCGTGACGACGTCGTCTTGGTCGCACGCTTCACGGACATGAGCTTCGTGTGGCTGGCGCAGAGGGACTCCCTCCGCTCCATGATGGCTTCCCGCACCTTGCCGACGTCGGCGCCCGGAGCACACGTCGAATAGACACGACGGCCTGTCGTGCAGCTGCGGCGTGACCATGATAACGAAGCAGGTCTTCGTGAACAATTGCCTCTAGAGAGACGCGCGCAGCGCCGACGCGATGGACATGACTTTCGTCATGGACGCTGGACGCGTCCCGTGGCATGGAATTCTTCTGGTATGTCCGCACACTGGTGTTAGTTGGCTCTAGAGCACGGGGCTGATAGGCCCTCTCCGCCGTCGCGGGAGCAGGCCATGGGCGTGCAACACCTCCGAGGAGGGAAAGAGCAAGGTGACATCATTTTTGCGGCAACTCCGTGATGGCCGTGATGACACCGGCTGGAGCGGCGCATCGCGACTTCGCCATCACCAACATGCCGCGCTGGAGCGGTGCCCCAATTTGGCAAAGTTTGTATTTGGCAACGTTGCATTCTTTAGATAAGTTGGATATCATGTAGAAATTTGTCCCGCGACAATTTATGATACATGTGCTTATTTTTGGCCTTTTTAAGTTAAAACTTGCTGCAATGGGAGATGTCTAAATCATGTGCGAGCTAATAAAAGAAATGGATTTATTTACATTTGCATGGGCATTCCTGCATGCATGGAAAACACCACCGTACTTTAACCAACCTTACCGCCACCATTTTACAATAGGTAGTACATCATGCTACATGGTGCGCCTCTAGCTAAACAACTACCACAATTAATTAGTATGTGCGGCCGGACACATGACATGGACAACAAGGCCTAGCTACGGCCCAATGAAATGCATGCATTGAAGGCCTTTGACACAACTAGCCAGAAATAGCACAACCAGGCAGGAAACGAGCAAAGAGAGGAGTTTAGTCCCACATCGCTAAGGGGTGGAATTTTTGAGCAGCTTATAAGGTGAGCTGTTGTAGCCATATAAATTGCTAGAAACACACATATGGTTGCATGCAGTATACCCGCATAGCGCGTGCGCTCGCGTGAATATTCGCGACTTAAGACTTTGGACGCTTGGCGACGGCGCGGCTAGCTAGCAAATAAAATCTATCTTTTTTTATTTCAACCGAAATTTCTTTTGGCAAGATTAAAATATTCAATAAGATTAAATCTGAAGATTATCCTCCTGATACTCCTAAGCCATCAGTTGTAATACGTCCTCCTGCTGAAGCAGAGAAGGATGCACCTCGTAAGAAGGTCATTATCAAGCAGCCTAAGGGGCATGTAGACCAGCAAAGAGCTATTGAAATTAGGAGTGGCCAGGAGCCCAGAAAGATAAGGAAAATTGCTGAGTTATCAACCTTAGAGAAGGCTAACCGAGAGGAAGATCATTGGTTTGCTGGAGAGCCCAGCCAGATGAATTCCTCTGGTAGGTTGGGTTCGGAGGGTAATAGAAAAAACAAAGTAATGGGAAATGATGAATCCTGGAGAGCTTTTCAAGAGCAGCGAGAGAGACAGGAACAGAGGTTAATTGAAGCTAGGATGTATGAAGCAAGCAGGGAGGAAGAGCTCCAGAAGGCAAAGAAGAAAAACAAGAAAAAGAAAAAACATGAATTTCGAGATGACGACGTTCTGGATCACCGGCCGTATAGAAATGACAGAAAGGTACCTGAAAGGAATCGGGCAGCAAAGAGACGTACTCCAGCTGATATGGCAGAATATGCCCCATCGGCAAAGCGGCGCCGAGGAGGAGAGGTACTTCTTTTCGCTCATGTTTGGTGGAAGTATGCGTTGTTTTATTAATGTTTACCTAAACCGTTTATGCTGATTCCCTTCTCTGATGAGAGTTACTTGTAACCAAAACTTTGATAATGCCAGGTATCCAGCTTTGTCTCCGTTTTATGTTCTGCCTCCTAGAATTATCCCTAGCTTTTTTTCTCAACTAAAGAGTCTCAGTCATTTATGTGATCTCAACAGAATAGTATTGCTTCTGTGAAGAGATGAAGGAACAGGACCGTAGAAAAAATCATTTGGATTATGTATCCCATCCGTTTTATTTCCTGTTCTTAGTATTTCAGTTCCATCATTTTTTTTTGAATATTTTTTATCATTTAGTTTTTCAACTAGTTTTTTTATGATACCTATTTGTGCTACTGTCTGAAAGAACAGACATAACCAATTGATATTTGTTTATTTGCAAGACTAGGAATCTGAACTGAGTTGGTTGTTTGCATCCTAATGCAGGTTGAGCTCTCCAACATATTGGAAAAGATAGTTGACCACCTGAGGGACCAAACTTCTATATCCTTATTGTTCCTCAAACCAGTGACGAAGAAAATCGCTCCTGATTACTACGACATAATCATGCGCCCGATGGACCTTGGCACGATAAGGGACAAGGCGAGGAAGATGGAGTACAAAAACAGGGACGAGTTCAGGCACGACGTGGCGCAGATCAGAGTGAACGCGCATTTGTACAACGACAAGCGGCACCCCCACATCCCTCCGCTAGCTGAGCAGCTCCTGGATATATGTGACAGGCTTCTCTTGGAGAGCGCAGACTTGCTTGATGATGCGGAGAGCGCGATCGAGGGGTAGGACAATAACAAGATACAGCACCTTTGCGCCGTATCATCATCCTGACGTAGATTGCTGTACCTGCTGATCTTTAGCGAGCGAGGGGGGAAAGCACACCTGTAAATTCTTTTTTAGGTTGGTCCTCGGCTGTTTCTTCTGCTTGGTGGCTGCTACCGGGCGTCTGTAGTCGGAGTGTACACAAGCAAGCTTTAGGCTAGTCGTCTAGGCAATGGCCCGCTGTAACTATTTGGCCTCTTGCTGTAAAAAGTGTAGCAATATGACAATGTCAATATTCAGATGTTGTAGCTGTACATCCTGTGCGCGGATCATCTTTTTTGAATCATATGGATATAGATGCAGAAAGGTCAAACAACTATTCTTATGGGCTCCTCTGTCGCTAATGTTATTTGTATCAATTCAATTCAAAGGGTAGTCACTGATGTTTGATCTGTTTGAACTGGCATTGGCTAACGTTATTTGTATTAATTCGATTCAAAGGGTAGTCACTTTGAACTGGCATTGGCTGGTGAAGGTTTCTGTGTAATGAGAGATAACTGTACAAATGTCCATAGTCAAAGCGTGTGTGGATTGAGTTATTATCATGTACAAGTTGCTTACCTGCTTGAGTATATAACATTATTTGATGCGTTGAATGATGGGTACATACACTTTGAATGGAGACTTGTGCTTATGCCTTTGGTGATGTAACGCAGAATTAAGCAGACCATCTTCTTTTAAACAAGGGATGTTTTTCCTCACCTGATACCTTTTCTCATACTTGGTCGCATAAGATGCGGTAACCCAATAAAGAGGTGCTTTGCTGTAAAAAAAAAGCAGTAACCTAATATTGCTGAGGATGTTGACGTATTAACAGTCCACAATATCTAGAGATTTTCATTACTTGTTTACCTTGCTGGGGAGAAAATATTCCTTTACCAATCAAAAAGTACATATAATATACTAACTTATTTTTTTAGAATCCCGTACAAAATAGCTTTTTTTTTTCTTCTTCTGCAGTTTAGTGTAGGATGGCCTGTTATATTCTGCAGTGTAGTGTAGGATGACGGCCATACGTTTAGACCGGACGAAGCACACAAACAGACCGAAAGCGTGTTCCGTTTGGAATGACGAAACCCGGGAAACGGGCGACGTTTTTGTAATCCCAAAATTCAGTGTGGTGCTTCCGTCGGCCAGAGACGAAGACTTGGCTCATTCCACGCCATGCGTACGTCCAAATCATCAGTGTATAGTCATTTGGGGTTGCTAATCGCACCACCTAACCATGACCAGTTCCGAGTTGCAGTCACTTTCGCAAGCTTATCTTTCTCATTGCTGTGCACAAGTAATCTCCCAAGTGAAAGAGTAGTTCCAGACGTAGGCAGGCAGCTAGCCATGGCCGGGTCCTCTCACTGGCGTTGCCTGGTCGTGATGCTCCTCGTCGTCGTCTTGGCATGCTTGCATGTCAGCTCGGCTGCGGCGTCGACGCCTCTGGCGGCGGAGCGGACGCGGCGGAAGGACCCGCTCGAAGGGCTCCGCTACTACGGCGGCGGATGGAACATCAGCGACAGGCACTACATCGCGGTATGTTGTTCATCCACTTCGGCTTCTACTATGCTTCTAGCGCAGCACGTCGATCGTGCCTCACGCCTTGGGTTGTCGGTGCAGTCGGTGGCTTTCAGCGCGGCGCCGGTGTTCGCGGCCGCGGCGGTCTGGTTCGTCGTCTTCGCCTTGGCGGGGCTCGTGGCCTGCTGCTGCCGGTGCTGCCGCGGCGGCGCCATCAGCGACTACTCCTACTCGCGCAAGAAATTCGCGTTCTCCCTCATCCTCGTGCTCGCCTTCACGGCGGCCGCCGTCGTCGGGTGCGCGGTGCTGTATGACGGACAAGGGAAGCTGGACGGCAGCACCTCCTCGACCCTGCGTTACGTGGTGAACCAGTCGGATAACGCGGCGGCCAGCCTCAGGGGCTTCGCCGGGTTCATCGAGAGGGCCAAGGCGGTCGGCGGCGCGTCCGCGGTGCTGCCGCCCGACCTCGGGCGGAAGGTCGACGAGGTCGCGGCCAGGGTTGGCGCGGCGGCGGACGAGCTCAACGCGCGCACCGCCAGCAACGCGCGCAAGATCCGGACCGCGCTGGACACCATGTATATACGTGTATATGATTATGATATCGCTTGCAGTGATGATAGATGATCTTGTTTTAAATGTTTTTTTGTTTGATTGCAGGAGGAAGATTCTGATCGGTGTGGCAGCCGTGATGCTGGTCTTGGCGTTTTTGGGGCTTGGTGAGCATGATGATGGATGAGCGCGACGGAGTATGTAGGTGGCGGATCATCGCGCGCGCACGTTTTCTTTGGCGCGCGTGGTTCCGACCGGGACCACCAAACCATGCATATATGGGCGCGCGACGGAGATCCGCACAAGCGCCACGCGCGCGGTACATCCATCCACAATGTGGCGGGCGGATGATCCATATAGGTGTGATGGATCGAAGCGGCCGGGCCGGGTAGCGTGAATCGCACACGCACGCCAGGATCTCCCTCCCTCCCTCACGTGCGCGCGTGCATACACCAGCCTGGCTCCAGCTAGCTAGCGAGCCATCCAGGTTCGTTTCTTTTCCGCCGCGCCCCCTCCTTTTCTTTTCTTTTCTTTTCTTGCTTAATTGCATGCGGGGTGGGTCAATTAATCGAGACTTCTCCTTTTCTTTTCTTTCTTTTGTTTTCTCACAACAACCTAAGCTACGACTAGGCTACTACTAGTATCGATCAGCTCCACACTCCACAAGCTACCTACCTGGATTCAGTTTTCCTAGTACTATTCTCTTTGCTCAATACCAAAAGGAATCACGTTTAATTCTTTCTCTCTGCGCGCGGTACGCACGCAAGTAATCTCCGAATTCCAGTTGCTCCTCTTGCCGGTGGAATTAATAATACATGGAGCGACAGAGGTTAATTAATATATTATTGGTCGCTCCGTGGCATGCTGTTCCATTTATCGGACGCGAACGTGGCCATGCAATCTACCTCTCTTTTTTTTTTTTCCCCTTGGCATTTCTCTTTTCTTTCTCTTTCTTTTTTTGTGTTTACTCCTACTATTACACACCACCGTTCTCCCTCTGTCCCACTATAGCTCCTTAGGTTTGCCAAAATTCGGACGTATCTAAACACTATTTAGTATGTGGATACATCTAAATTTAGACAAACCTAAATCAACCTTCACGCGACACGAGAGAGTAGCCTCCGTCTAATGATAGGTGTCTCAACTTTATGTAGCTAGATACAGACGTATCTCTAACTAAAATGCTTCTACACACATCCGCATCTACATAAAAGTGAGACACCTACTTTTACACGGAGGGAGTATATCCAATCGATTCTAGTTTCCAAATCAAAATTCTTCACCGCCGTTGTCGTCGTCGACGGTGATGATGCCCACTTCTCTTCCGCCTCCGGTGGCATTGGTACGATTGGCCACGTCATGCAAAAAAGAAATATTATTTGGCTTGTCCGAGTCATCACGGTGCCCACCAGATCGGGCCGTGGTCCTAGTTTTTGCTTCCCCTTCGAATTACCTTGTCGTGGGGGTTCCGGGAGACTTTCTATCGGTGGCCACGACATTATCACCGCGGCGGCAAGATCCACGGAATCCCTTCCAACTCTCCATATCTAGGCCATCTTAATCTAGTACGTGCCAATAGTACATGCAAGGGGGTCACCACACGCTGGCCTCCTTGCCGCCGAAGCCATGCAAAAGCACATAAAGCAATCGTGTAGGTGCCGCACAATTCCATGGCCTGGGTTCCTGCCACGCAATAGAAAAAAGTCTCCCCTTTCTTTCTTGTTTTCTCACAAATTAAGTCATCGGCTCCACAAGGTATAGCTGGATTCAGTTTTCTTCTTATCCATCGTTGCTCAACTCAAGGACAAGGCTACATACACCTCACGTACGGACGCAATTAATCTAGCTACCAATTGTTCCAATACGTTGCATGGACGTCGGTCGTTTTGGCGTGTCAGCTCCGCGCGCCGTGGTCGGTTTATTATTAGGCGCTCAACTTTTCCGAGACATGCGCGCTGTTCCATCTGTCGGAAGATCGAGTCCTTTCATCCATTCTCGCGCGCGCACGCGCACACAAGAGGAGATTAATTAAATTGATCGATCTACCCTTTTGAAGCACAGACAGTAGTCGCGTCAGGTCTCCCATCCATCAGTACCTCCGACTTGTGCGTTGTTTAATTATCTATCTATACCTAATAATAAAAGAGCTAACGTTTCCTTGGTTTGGTCCGTCATAATACGCTTTCGTCCGACTTTTATACGTTTTCGTCCGTTGTCGCAGCGCTTCCTAGGTAGTGCGTTTCACCTCCGCCTTGATTGCTTCGTGTTTGCATCATATACGAAATATTAAAGAGACTCCATGTCCATCACGACTCCAGCTCCCTGGTTCCATATATATATTGCAGAGCACAACCATGATCTGAGATCCCTGTCACGCGCGTGCGGCAAGCAGCAACTCGGCGGCCCTGTGAGCACATCCCCGACGAGCGAAAACAGCCAAGCCAACGGAGATAATTTGGTCCTTATTGTCTCTCTTGGGTCGTCACGCCTCCCCCATCGTCGCCGATGGTGACTCTGCCGTCTGTGTCATCCAATTCAATTCAATGCCGTCTGGGAGGCCCAAGTGGAGCGCTGGCCGTGCGCGTCCGATTCTCCAACTACGCCGTCGCCACTCACCCGTAGTCCGCAGTGCACAGGCAAGACGTACGGGAAGTCGATCAGTTCTTGCCTATTTGATCAAGCTAGGTGAGTGGCTGTATGCATCAGGACAAATTTGATTAGTGCACGACTTGTGCCTATCGTCTTCCCCGCCGTCGCTGCAACGACATCCTGGTTCGAGTCGTCTGAACGATCTATGCGCCGTTGTCGCTGTCTATTTATCCACGATGTCGCCAGCACTGGGACACACGGGCTATAGCTTCCATCTTAGGCACAACGTCACGGGCAATCTGAGTTTTGTGCTCCAGTAGTCGCGGACTAGCAACGACACCGTTGAGGAGTGGAAAAGCATGTCGAGCAGAGACAGACACAGCGCGCGAAAGCAAGCAAATGTCTTCCCTGTAATCCGACTACTCCGCGTGACTCGGTGTCATCTGAGGCTCATGGCCAAAAATCTGAATTATTCTAGCTTTACCGATTATACATCATGCTAATACAGTATGCGTATGCCCTTATTTGTGTATGCTTACCAAGCATATGGATGGATTTCTCCAATCTTTGTTCAATTAGTAAAGAAGCAGCTGTTGGTATGTGTGCCCTATGGCAGATATGCATACTACCAAAGGAGGCGAGACATCATGCATGTGACCCTCCTGTTGGAGTGAGATTTCTGATGGACGGCACTGTCAGGATAAAGCAAAGATAAAAACTGGTTACAAATATTGTTTGTGGATGGAATTTTTAATATATAAAATTACAGGTAAATTATCAGTATCCTATCTTATTTAGTTGCTTACTTTATATCAAAGTCTGAATTTTGGACATCGCCACGCGTTAGCTCACCATGTGCAACACAAGTGCAACTTCACCGGCAGCAACACCAACACCATGACAGGTTGACCGGCATATGCGTCGAAGCCCATCACCAAGATCTGATTAGTATGATACATGTACACACGCCTGTATGCTTTTATTTTTAGCCTCTCATCAATGCGCATAACAAACCGGATTTTCATTAATGAAATTCTCCATGGCTTTAACAATAATTTTCTGTGATTTGGATCCATATCTTAACAAAATTTAAAGGTGGCACCCACCATCATTAGAAGTATGCGGTATTTCAAGGGGGTGCAACGAGGACTCACAATCTAACATTTTTAGGATAGATTATGTTTGAGAAGTGTCAAACATAGATGGTTTGTAGCGTTTTAGGATTTGTTTCTCCCGGTGCAACGCACGGGCATTTTTGCTAGTCTGTTTAAACTTGAATAACCTGCTGCACGGCAGCAGAGATCGAAAAACCCTAAATACCCACCACCTCCTCTTTCCTTTCTCTTTTTTTTTTTTTAATTTCGAGTAATGGATTTCATATTGGCCTTATACTTCTCCAAACATTTGGGCTTCCAAATCACTTTCAAAATCTCCCTCCACTTTTTTCTTCCTGCTCTTGAGTTTACGGCTACTATTACATAACATAGCACTATAATACATCCACCCAATTTAAAGTTTCCACATCGAATCTCCAAAACCATTTTCTGCACATACACAAGGTCTAGCATATTTATATTTTACTAATCTACCCGCAACGGCATGGCTCGAAAATGCCAAACTACGTACCGGCCGCCGTGTTCACCGCCGTTGTCGTCGTCGACGGTCATGATGTCCATTTCTCGACCGCCTCCGGTAGGACACTTCTCACCAAACTTTGGATGGCGGCGGCGAGGCCTTCCCATTCGCGGTCATCCCCTCAAAGGCTCCAGCTTGCGCTCCACCTTGGTCGGCGAGGGCTGCTGCACCGGCATCGGCTCCGGCTTGGGCTCCTTCTTCGGCCGGTGAAAGGACATACTAACACACATGGTGCCACGACTGGTCCACTTTGGGCGTCCAAAAAGAAATCCCAGACGCGGGGGGTCGACGGCGGCTGGGCGACGACCCCAAAGCCATCATGGTGGGTGGCCCGACGGGGATAATGTGGCGTCGAATGTGTGTGGCGCGTGGTAGAGTGGACATAATACCCACACAACAATACGCCATGACCACCAGAGGTGGCGCCCAGCCTTGTAGTACTTGGCGGGGTGCACCGGCCCGTCGAACGCGCTGACCTATTTCTTGCTTTCTTCGTCGAGCATCAGCGGCCACATTTTGGATCTGGCCGCAAAGCTTGGGTAGTGCCGTTCCTTGATCAACAACGCCAGTTTGAGGCCGGTAGGGCGGCGGGAGGGGGGAGGGGGTCGATGGGATGGCGTACCCACCGGGGCTGATACTCCACCGTCTAGGGAGCTGTCAGTCCGGCGACACGAGGATCCCGTACTTATCAAGCTCAAATGATAGTGCCACGGGGTGTCGCCTCCGCCGCTGCCGCCCTCCTCATCATTGTTCGGCATCGGATGCCGACGATGTTATTTTGAGGGAAAGGAGGTTTAGGCGGTGAGGGGCTGCACGACGGAACCTCGCGGCATAGCGCGCGACATTAACCCCAACACGGGAAGACACACCTTCGCTGCGTTGGGAATCCTCATCGCCGCTTCTCGTCACGGTTGGGGGAGTGACAACAGCCCTAGTCGTCGAATAATGGCGAAGTTTCCACTTCATTCACGATTAAACAATGCTGGCCGGCTTTGAGGGCACTGACAAGGTGGGTCGCAAACTGTGCAACAAAGACATTAATGTGCGGTCGGCCACACACGTGGGGCCCACTTAACCTTGGTGATGAGGATGTCGCGGCATGCTTCCAACATGCACAAAAAGGTGGTGTGGCGATTTCCGAAACGCCGACATCATTTACAATGGCGTTGCACTAGTGCACCACGCCACTAAATATATGACCCCGCTAAGCATATCCTACTGGTGATAGATCACGTTATTTTATGTTTGGATATAGTAGTACTTACCCATCATTTCATGTGTCATCTTATTGATACATTTTGATGTGGTATTATAACTATCCATGTGATATCAGGAGTATTTTTGAAAGCATGCTATATATTTGTTTATTAGCATCAAGTAATACTATTAAGACTAGGTGGTCAAGTAAAGTAGTGGTTATGGTTAGCAAGTAGTAGAGGATCTATGCGCCCAAAGGACATAATGGTTAGAGCATCTCCACCGGCGCGCCCCAAATAGTCGCCGGCAGAGGCGTCGGCACTGTCGTATGGGGGGGGGGGCACTGCATTCTCCATTTGGGGGTGTTGTTCCCACACCGGCACCCCCAAACCGGAGGCCCCGATAGATGATTTGAATTAAAATGTCAAATAAAATCAAATAAATTCGAATAAAGAGGAGGAACTTTCCACAAACTAATACATAATTCGGAACATGGTTTACACAAACTAAGACATAGTTTGGAACATGGTTTCCACAAATAATACATAGTTTGAACCATGGTTGACACAAATTAAAAATTGGAAAATGAGAAAACCTAACTAGTGTTGGCATCGCAGGTTTCTTGTGTTCGCTACCAAAAAAGAACACTCCTAGGCACTCCCAGTCACCCAAACTGGAAAATTCAGCTGGTGATGCTAGCCCTATTAGTCCTTTCGAGGGAGAACATCCAGAAACCTCTGTGCCTATTTTCGCTGTGAAGAAACAACACTCAATCGTCCTTCTCATCGGTGTCGCCGTGGTAGTGCCGGCGACAGCGCGTCTCGTCTAACACCTTGGCGCTCATATCGGCGTCGCCGAGGTAGGAGAATGTGAGCACACAGCCGGCTTCGAGGTCGTGGTAGCGCGCGAACTTCTCCCAGCCGGCGTGGAGGTACATCTTGCCGCGCCCGTCGAAGAGCACGTCCACCGGGCACCGGCAGTAGTCGCAGCCAGCCTCCCGCAGATGTAGCGCGGTCGGCTCATTGCCGGCGACGAAGTCGGCGAACTTGTCCGGCAGCCTTTGGATGCCGAGTGGTCGCCCTTGAGAATGACGACGAACTCGAACAACACTTCCTGATCTTCATGCAGGTCTGACGATGAAGATGACGGCGTCGCAGGCGACGACGAGCGTGCAACTCTGCCGCGGTCACGACCACGACCACGACCGTGACCTCGGCCTCGGCCTCTGCCTCTACCAGCCATGGCGTCGTCTCTTGAGATGGTGGCGACTAGGGTTGGGGAGAGAGGTGCTATGGTTTGTGTGGAAGGGACGATGCGAGAGCGCCCTTTTTATAGGCCGGAGGGAGGCGGGGAGCGGTGATGCTCATTAACGGCACAGAGAGCTAGGCGCGACGAGACGGTTCGCTGCGCCTCTGCAGAAACTACACACCGCGCTGCGCGCCAATAACTTCGTCGCGAGGTAGGCGACGGTTAGGTTAAAATTGAATGTGCCACGACACGTCGGCCCCGCCACTCCCTGGCGTCGACTTTTGGGATGTGTGGCTGACAGTGCGGCTCCCAGGCCGGCCGGCGGTATACCTACATGCCGCGCCAAAGCCCGACCAGGGTGGAGATACATGCATGTGATGTCTAGCTAGCTTTAAGCTTGGTTCAAGTTTGATATGCTAAGTGCATGTGATGTCTAGCTGATTAGCTGATAGGAATTTCTATAAGTCATGCGCGAGTTAGCGAGTTTCATGAAAATGGAACATCTCGATGGATTCAGTCATGCCATTTTAGTTAGTCGCTTGCGGCGGCGGCCGGCATGACCATCCTGGTGATCGGTTACGATGACCACTGCATACTGTGCATCCTCTACCGCCGGATTAGTAACAATCCCGTGCATGTTGGTGCCCCATGCGCAGCACGGTCCCCGCCGAGTCCCATGCATGTGGAGCCCCGTGTTCCGATGACAGTTCAACATCCATGCCATGGCTATGTTCCGCGACATGTCTGAGGACTGCTCATCAAGGAACCCGATATCATGTAGGATTTTCTCCGAGAAAATTTATAACACATGTGCTTTTTTTCCCCACTCGCTTAAACATATGTTAATGTTTTTTGTGGGCCTTTTCTAAAGACAAAATCATGTTTCAATCGGAGATGTCTAAATCAGCCCAAGCCTACCAACGACGGGCCTCGCTCCGCTCGTCAGAAGTTAGCCTCCCTTTAGTATATGAATTTGGATCACAATATAACATAGCTAAATCGTGTTTCTCATGGCCCATTGAAAAAGGTTTAAAGATTCCAAAGCTATGTCACAATTTTAGTCCCACATTTATAAGGCAAGAAGCTTGGAACCAACTTATAAGGAGAGCTCTTGTAGTCATCTAAAACTGCAATAGACACACAATGCCTTGCACTGTACCGCATAGCGCGTGAATATTCGCAACTTATGGCTTTCATATATAAAGCTACATGACCAGGTTGATCACTTTTGAAGCTGCCATCGGTGGTTAGGATATGAAATTAGTGGGCACGTCCACGGTGTGCCCGCCTTGGCCTGCATAAGCCGCAGCGCCGTCACACACGATTACCAGGTGTCCACTTCCGCGAGACATGCTGGTCAACAAGGATTAGCAGGTTACTGGACTACGTATCATTTTGCAAAACATGGCACTTGACAGCATGCATTGTAGGATTCGCTGACACTACTAGAGTTCAGAACAGAACGCTGGCACTCGCAGTACTGCCCCAGAAGCGGCGTGATGACGTCGTCTTGGTAGCATGCTTCACGGACAGGAGCTTCGTGTGGGCCAGCGCAAAGGAACTCCCTCCGCTCCATGGTGGCTTCCCGCACCTTGCCGACGTCGGCGCCCGGTGCACATCGGATAGACGACGGCCTGCGGCGTGACCATGATAATGAAGCATGTCTTCGTGAACGATTGCCTCTAGAGAGACGCGCGCAACGACGCGATGGACATGACTTTCGACATGGATGCGTCCCGTGGCATGGAATTCTTTTGGTACGTCCGCACACTGGCGTTGGCTCTAGAGCACAGGGCTGATAGGCTCGACCTCTCCGCCGTCGCGGGAGCAGGCCGTGGGTGTGCAACACCTCCGAGGAGGGAAAGAGCAAGATGACATCTTTTTCGCGGCAACTCGACGATGGCCGTGATGACGCCGGCTGGAGCGGCGCATCGCGACTTCGCCATCGCCAACATGCCGCGCTGGAGCGGTGATTTGGCGAAGTTCGTATTTGGCAACGTTGTGTTCTTTAGATAAGTTGGATATCATGCAGAAATTTCTCCCGCGACAATTTATGATACATGTGCTTGTTTTTAGCCTTTTAAAGATAAAACTTGCTTCAATGGGAGATGTCTAAATCATGTGCGAGCTATTAAAAGAAATGGATTTATTTACATTGCATGGGCATTCATGCATGCATGGAAAACACCACCGTACTTTAACCAACTTTACGGTCACCATTCTGCAACATGTAGTACATCATGCTACATGGCACGCCTCTAGCTAAACCACTGCCACAATTAATTGGTACGCCGGCCGGACACATGACCACATGACGGGGATAAAAAGGCCTAGCTACGGCCCAATGCATGAAATGCATGCATTGAAGGCCTTTGACATAACTAGCCAGAAATAGCACAACCCTGGGAAGGAAAACAGAGAGAGGAGTTTAGTCCCACATCGCTTAGGGGTGAAAGTTTTGAGCAACTTATAAGGTGAGCTGTGGTAGCCATATAAATTGCTAGAAACACACAACTGGTTGCATGCAGTATACCCGCATAGCGCGTGCGCTCGCGTGAATATTCGCGACTTAAGACTTTGGACGCTTGGCGACGGCGCGGCTAGCTGACTAGCAAATAAAATATTATTACTTTTTTCAACAGAAATTTCTTTTGGCAAGATTAAAATATTCAATAAGATTAAATCTGAAGATTATCCTCCTGATACTCCTAAGCCATCAGTTGTAATACGTCCTCCTGCTGAAGCAGAGAAGGATGCACCTCGTAAGAAGGTCATTATCAAGCAGCCTAAGGGGCATGTAGACCAACAAAGAGCTATTGAAATTAGGAGTGGCCAGGAGCCCAGAAAGATAAGGAAAATTGCTGAGTTATCAACCTTAGAGAAGGCTAACCGAGAGGAAGATCATTGGTTTGCTGGAGAGCCCAGCCAGATGAATTCCTCTGGTAGGTTGGGTTCGGAGGGTAATAGAAAAAACAAAGTAATGGGAAATGATGAATCCTGGAGAGCTTTTCAAGAGCAGCGAGAGAGACAGGAACAGAGGTTAATTGAAGCTAGGATGTATGAAGCAAGCAGGGAGGAAGAGCTCCAGAAGGCAAAGAAGAAAAACAAGAAAAAGAAAAAACATGAATTTCGAGATGACGACGTTCTGGATCACCGGCCGTATAGAAATGACAGAAAGGTACCTGAAAGGAATCGGGCAGCAAAGAGACGTACTCCAGCTGATATGGCAGAATATGCTCCATCGGCAAAGCGGCGCCGAGGAGGAGAGGTACTTCTTTTCGCTCATGTTTGGTGGAAGTATGCGTTGTTTTATTAATGTTTACCTAAACCGTTTATGCTGATTCCCTTCTCTGATGAGAGTTACTTGTAACCAAAACTTTGATAATGCCAGGTATCCAGCTTTGTCTCCGTTTTATGTTCTGCCTCCTAGAATTATCCCTAGCTTTTTTTCTCAACTAAAGAGTCTCAGTCATTTATGTGATCTCAACAGAATAGTATTGCTTCTGTGAAGAGATGAAGGAACAGGACCGCAGAAAAAATCACTTGGATTATGTATCCCATCTGTTTTATTTTCTGTTCTTAGTATTTCAGTTCCATCATTTTTTTTGAATATTTTTTATCATTTAGTTTTTCAACTAGTTTTTTTTATGATACCTATTTGTGCTACTGTCTGAAAGAACAGACATAACCAATTGATATTTGTTTATTTGCAAGACTAGGAATCTGAACTGAGTTGGTTGTTTGCATCCTAATGCAGGTTGAGCTCTCCAACATATTGGAAAAGATAGTTGACCACCTGAGGGACCAAACTTCTATATCCTTATTGTTCCTCAAACCAGTGACGAAGAAAATCGCTCCTGATTACTACGACATAATCATGCGCCCGATGGACCTTGGCACGATAAGGGACAAGGCGAGGAAGATGGAGTACAAAAACAGGGACGAGTTCAGGCACGACGTGGCGCAGATCAGAGTGAACGCGCATTTGTACAACGACAAGCGGCACCCCCACATCCCTCCGCTAGCTGAGCAGCTCCTGGATATATGTGACAGGCTTCTCTTGGAGAGCGCAGACTTGCTTGATGATGCGGAGAGCGCGATCGAGGGGTAGGACAATAACAAGATACAGCACCTTTGCGCCGTATCATCATCCTGACGTAGATTGCTGTACCTGCTGATCTTTAGCGAGCGAGGGGGGAAAGCACACCTGTAAATTCTTTTTTAGGTTGGTCCTCGGCTGTTTCTTCTGCTTGGTGGCTGCTACCGGGCGTCTGTAGTCGGAGTGTACACAAGCAAGCTTTAGGCTAGTCGTCTAGGCAATGGCCCGCTGTAACTATTTGGCCTCTTGCTGTAAAAAGTGTAGCAATATGACAATGTCAATATTCAGATGTTGTAGCTGTACATCCTGTGCGCGGATCATCTTTTTTGAATCATATGGATATAGATGCAGAAAGGTCAAACAACTATTCTTATGGGCTCCTCTGTCGCTAATGTTATTTGTATCAATTCAATTCAAAGGGTAGTCACTGATGTTTGATCTGTTTGAACTGGCATTGGCTAACGTTATTTGTATTAATTCGATTCAAAGGGTAGTCACTTTGAACTGGCATTGGCTGGTGAAGGTTTCTGTGTAATGAGAGATAACTGTACAAATGTCCATAGTCAAAGCGTGTGTGGATTGAGTTATTATCATGTACAAGTTGCTTACCTGCTTGAGTATATAACATTATTTGATGCGTTGAATGATGGGTACATACACTTTGAATGGAGACTTGTGCTTATGCCTTTGGTGATGTAACGCAGAATTAAGCAGACCATCTTCTTTTAAACAAGGGATGTTTTTCCTCACCTGATACCTTTTCTCATACTTGGTCGCATAAGATGCGGTAACCCAATAAAGAGGTGCTTTGCTGTAAAAAAAAAGCAGTAACCTAATATTGCTGAGGATGTTGACGTATTAACAGTCCACAATATCTAGAGATTTTCATTACTTGTTTACCTTGCTGGGGAGAAAATATTCCTTTACCAATCAAAAAGTACATATAATATACTAACTTATTTTTTTAGAATCCCGTACAAAATAGCTTTTTTTTTTCTTCTTCTGCAGTTTAGTGTAGGATGGCCTGTTATATTCTGCAGTGTAGTGTAGGATGACGGCCATACGTTTAGACCGGACGAAGCACACAAACAGACCGAAAGCGTGTTCCGTTTGGAATGACGAAACCCGGGAAACGGGCGACGTTTTTGTAATCCCAAAATTCAGTGTGGTGCTTCCGTCGGCCAGAGACGAAGACTTGGCTCATTCCACGCCATGCGTACGTCCAAATCATCAGTGTATAGTCATTTGGGGTTGCTAATCGCACCACCTAACCATGACCAGTTCCGAGTTGCAGTCACTTTCGCAAGCTTATCTTTCTCATTGCTGTGCACAAGTAATCTCCCAAGTGAAAGAGTAGTTCCAGACGTAGGCAGGCAGCTAGCCATGGCCGGGTCCTCTCACTGGCGTTGCCTGGTCGTGATGCTCCTCGTCGTCGTCTTGGCATGCTTGCATGTCAGCTCGGCTGCGGCGTCGACGCCTCTGGCGGCGGAGCGGACGCGGCGGAAGGACCCGCTCGAAGGGCTCCGCTACTACGGCGGCGGATGGAACATCAGCGACAGGCACTACATCGCGGTATGTTGTTCATCCACTTCGGCTTCTACTATGCTTCTAGCGCAGCACGTCGATCGTGCCTCACGCCTTGGGTTGTCGGTGCAGTCGGTGGCTTTCAGCGCGGCGCCGGTGTTCGCGGCCGCGGCGGTCTGGTTCGTCGTCTTCGCCTTGGCGGGGCTCGTGGCCTGCTGCTGCCGGTGCTGCCGCGGCGGCGCCATCAGCGACTACTCCTACTCGCGCAAGAAATTCGCGTTCTCCCTCATCCTCGTGCTCGCCTTCACGGCGGCCGCCGTCGTCGGGTGCGCGGTGCTGTATGACGGACAAGGGAAGCTGGACGGCAGCACCTCCTCGACCCTGCGTTACGTGGTGAACCAGTCGGATAACGCGGCGGCCAGCCTCAGGGGCTTCGCCGGGTTCATCGAGAGGGCCAAGGCGGTCGGCGGCGCGTCCGCGGTGCTGCCGCCCGACCTCGGGCGGAAGGTCGACGAGGTCGCGGCCAGGGTTGGCGCGGCGGCGGACGAGCTCAACGCGCGCACCGCCAGCAACGCGCGCAAGATCCGGACCGCGCTGGACACCATGTATATACGTGTATATGATTATGATATCGCTTGCAGTGATGATAGATGATCTTGTTTTAAATGTTTTTTTTGTTTGATTGCAGGAGGAAGATTCTGATCGGTGTGGCAGCCGTGATGCTGGTCTTGGCGTTTTTGGGGCTTGGTGAGCATGATGATGGATGAGCGCGACGGAGTATGTAGGTGGCGGATCATCGCGCGCGCACGTTTTCTTTGGCGCGCGTGGTTCCGACCGGGACCACCAAACCATGCATATATGGGCGCGCGACGGAGATCCGCACAAGCGCCACGCGCGCGGTACATCCATCCACAATGTGGCGGGCGGATGATCCATATAGGTGTGATGGATCGAAGCGGCCGGGCCGGGTAGCGTGAATCGCACACGCACGCCAGGATCTCCCTCCCTCCCTCACGTGCGCGCGTGCATACACCAGCCTGGCTCCAGCTAGCTAGCGAGCCATCCAGGTTCGTTTCTTTTCCGCCGCGCCCCCTCCTTTTCTTTTCTTTTCTTTTCTTGCTTAATTGCATGCGGGGTGGGTCAATTAATCGAGACTTCTCCTTTTCTTTTCTTTCTTTTGTTTTCTCACAACAACCTAAGCTACGACTAGGCTACTACTAGTATCGATCAGCTCCACACTCCACAAGCTACCTACCTGGATTCAGTTTTCCTAGTACTATTCTCTTTGCTCAATACCAAAAGGAATCACGTTTAATTCTTTCTCTCTGCGCGCGGTACGCACGCAAGTAATCTCCGAATTCCAGTTGCTCCTCTTGCCGGTGGAATTAATAATACATGGAGCGACAGAGGTTAATTAATATATTATTGGTCGCTCCGTGGCATGCTGTTCCATTTATCGGACGCGAACGTGGCCATGCAATCTACCTCTCTTTTTTTTTTTTCCCCTTGGCATTTCTCTTTTCTTTCTCTTTCTTTTTTTGTGTTTACTCCTACTATTACACACCACCGTTCTCCCTCTGTCCCACTATAGCTCCTTAGGTTTGCCAAAATTCGGACGTATCTAAACACTATTTAGTATGTGGATACATCTAAATTTAGACAAACCTAAATCAACCTTCACGCGACACGAGAGAGTAGCCTCCGTCTAATGATAGGTGTCTCAACTTTATGTAGCTAGATACAGACGTATCTCTAACTAAAATGCTTCTACACACATCCGCATCTACATAAAAGTGAGACACCTACTTTTACACGGAGGGAGTATATCCAATCGATTCTAGTTTCCAAATCAAAATTCTTCACCGCCGTTGTCGTCGTCGACGGTGATGATGCCCACTTCTCTTCCGCCTCCGGTGGCATTGGTACGATTGGCCACGTCATGCAAAAAAGAAATATTATTTGGCTTGTCCGAGTCATCACGGTGCCCACCAGATCGGGCCGTGGTCCTAGTTTTTGCTTCCCCTTCGAATTACCTTGTCGTGGGGGTTCCGGGAGACTTTCTATCGGTGGCCACGACATTATCACCGCGGCGGCAAGATCCACGGAATCCCTTCCAACTCTCCATATCTAGGCCATCTTAATCTAGTACGTGCCAATAGTACATGCAAGGGGGTCACCACACGCTGGCCTCCTTGCCGCCGAAGCCATGCAAAAGCACATAAAGCAATCGTGTAGGTGCCGCACAATTCCATGGCCTGGGTTCCTGCCACGCAATAGAAAAAAGTCTCCCCTTTCTTTCTTGTTTTCTCACAAATTAAGTCATCGGCTCCACAAGGTATAGCTGGATTCAGTTTTCTTCTTATCCATCGTTGCTCAACTCAAGGACAAGGCTACATACACCTCACGTACGGACGCAATTAATCTAGCTACCAATTGTTCCAATACGTTGCATGGACGTCGGTCGTTTTGGCGTGTCAGCTCCGCGCGCCGTGGTCGGTTTATTATTAGGCGCTCAACTTTTCCGAGACATGCGCGCTGTTCCATCTGTCGGAAGATCGAGTCCTTTCATCCATTCTCGCGCGCGCACGCGCACACAAGAGGAGATTAATTAAATTGATCGATCTACCCTTTTGAAGCACAGACAGTAGTCGCGTCAGGTCTCCCATCCATCAGTACCTCCGACTTGTGCGTTGTTTAATTATCTATCTATACCTAATAATAAAAGAGCTAACGTTTCCTTGGTTTGGTCCGTCATAATACGCTTTCGTCCGACTTTTATACGTTTTCGTCCGTTGTCGCAGCGCTTCCTAGGTAGTGCGTTTCACCTCCGCCTTGATTGCTTCGTGTTTGCATCATATACGAAATATTAAAGAGACTCCATGTCCATCACGACTCCAGCTCCCTGGTTCCATATATATATTGCAGAGCACAACCATGATCTGAGATCCCTGTCACGCGCGTGCGGCAAGCAGCAACTCGGCGGCCCTGTGAGCACATCCCCGACGAGCGAAAACAGCCAAGCCAACGGAGATAATTTGGTCCTTATTGTCTCTCTTGGGTCGTCACGCCTCCCCCATCGTCGCCGATGGTGACTCTGCCGTCTGTGTCATCCAATTCAATTCAATGCCGTCTGGGAGGCCCAAGTGGAGCGCTGGCCGTGCGCGTCCGATTCTCCAACTACGCCGTCGCCACTCACCCGTAGTCCGCAGTGCACAGGCAAGACGTACGGGAAGTCGATCAGTTCTTGCCTATTTGATCAAGCTAGGTGAGTGGCTGTATGCATCAGGACAAATTTGATTAGTGCACGACTTGTGCCTATCGTCTTCCCCGCCGTCGCTGCAACGACATCCTGGTTCGAGTCGTCTGAACGATCTATGCGCCGTTGTCGCTGTCTATTTATCCACGATGTCGCCAGCACTGGGACACACGGGCTATAGCTTCCATCTTAGGCACAACGTCACGGGCAATCTGAGTTTTGTGCTCCAGTAGTCGCGGACTAGCAACGACACCGTTGAGGAGTGGAAAAGCATGTCGAGCAGAGACAGACACAGCGCGCGAAAGCAAGCAAATGTCTTCCCTGTAATCCGACTACTCCGCGTGACTCGGTGTCATCTGAGGCTCATGGCCAAAAATCTGAATTATTCTAGCTTTACCGATTATACATCATGCTAATACAGTATGCGTATGCCCTTATTTGTGTATGCTTACCAAGCATATGGATGGATTTCTCCAATCTTTGTTCAATTAGTAAAGAAGCAGCTGTTGGTATGTGTGCCCTATGGCAGATATGCATACTACCAAAGGAGGCGAGACATCATGCATGTGACCCTCCTGTTGGAGTGAGATTTCTGATGGACGGCACTGTCAGGATAAAGCAAAGATAAAAACTGGTTACAAATATTGTTTGTGGATGGAATTTTTAATATATAAAATTACAGGTAAATTATCAGTATCCTATCTTATTTAGTTGCTTACTTTATATCAAAGTCTGAATTTTGGACATCGCCACGCGTTAGCTCACCATGTGCAACACAAGTGCAACTTCACCGGCAGCAACACCAACACCATGACAGGTTGACCGGCATATGCGTCGAAGCCCATCACCAAGATCTGATTAGTATGATACATGTACACACGCCTGTATGCTTTTATTTTTAGCCTCTCATCAATGCGCATAACAAACCGGATTTTCATTAATGAAATTCTCCATGGCTTTAACAATAATTTTCTGTGATTTGGATCCATATCTTAACAAAATTTAAAGGTGGCACCCACCATCATTAGAAGTATGCGGTATTTCAAGGGGGTGCAACGAGGACTCACAATCTAACATTTTTAGGATAGATTATGTTTGAGAAGTGTCAAACATAGATGGTTTGTAGCGTTTTAGGATTTGTTTCTCCCGGTGCAACGCACGGGCATTTTTGCTAGTCTGTTTAAACTTGAATAACCTGCTGCACGGCAGCAGAGATCGAAAAACCCTAAATACCCACCACCTCCTCTTTCCTTTCTCTTTTTTTTTTTTTAATTTCGAGTAATGGATTTCATATTGGCCTTATACTTCTCCAAACATTTGGGCTTCCAAATCACTTTCAAAATCTCCCTCCACTTTTTTCTTCCTGCTCTTGAGTTTACGGCTACTATTACATAACATAGCACTATAATACATCCACCCAATTTAAAGTTTCCACATCGAATCTCCAAAACCATTTTCTGCACATACACAAGGTCTAGCATATTTATATTTTACTAATCTACCCGCAACGGCATGGCTCGAAAATGCCAAACTACGTACCGGCCGCCGTGTTCACCGCCGTTGTCGTCGTCGACGGTCATGATGTCCATTTCTCGACCGCCTCCGGTAGGACACTTCTCACCAAACTTTGGATGGCGGCGGCGAGGCCTTCCCATTCGCGGTCATCCCCTCAAAGGCTCCAGCTTGCGCTCCACCTTGGTCGGCGAGGGCTGCTGCACCGGCATCGGCTCCGGCTTGGGCTCCTTCTTCGGCCGGTGAAAGGACATACTAACACACATGGTGCCACGACTGGTCCACTTTGGGCGTCCAAAAAGAAATCCCAGACGCGGGGGGTCGACGGCGGCTGGGCGACGACCCCAAAGCCATCATGGTGGGTGGCCCGACGGGGATAATGTGGCGTCGAATGTGTGTGGCGCGTGGTAGAGTGGACATAATACCCACACAACAATACGCCATGACCACCAGAGGTGGCGCCCAGCCTTGTAGTACTTGGCGGGGTGCACCGGCCCGTCGAACGCGCTGACCTATTTCTTGCTTTCTTCGTCGAGCATCAGCGGCCACATTTTGGATCTGGCCGCAAAGCTTGGGTAGTGCCGTTCCTTGATCAACAACGCCAGTTTGAGGCCGGTAGGGCGGCGGGAGGGGGGAGGGGGTCGATGGGATGGCGTACCCACCGGGGCTGATACTCCACCGTCTAGGGAGCTGTCAGTCCGGCGACACGAGGATCCCGTACTTATCAAGCTCAAATGATAGTGCCACGGGGTGTCGCCTCCGCCGCTGCCGCCCTCCTCATCATTGTTCGGCATCGGATGCCGACGATGTTATTTTGAGGGAAAGGAGGTTTAGGCGGTGAGGGGCTGCACGACGGAACCTCGCGGCATAGCGCGCGACATTAACCCCAACACGGGAAGACACACCTTCGCTGCGTTGGGAATCCTCATCGCCGCTTCTCGTCACGGTTGGGGGAGTGACAACAGCCCTAGTCGTCGAATAATGGCGAAGTTTCCACTTCATTCACGATTAAACAATGCTGGCCGGCTTTGAGGGCACTGACAAGGTGGGTCGCAAACTGTGCAACAAAGACATTAATGTGCGGTCGGCCACACACGTGGGGCCCACTTAACCTTGGTGATGAGGATGTCGCGGCATGCTTCCAACATGCACAAAAAGGTGGTGTGGCGATTTCCGAAACGCCGACATCATTTACAATGGCGTTGCACTAGTGCACCACGCCACTAAATATATGACCCCGCTAAGCATATCCTACTGGTGATAGATCACGTTATTTTATGTTTGGATATAGTAGTACTTACCCATCATTTCATGTGTCATCTTATTGATACATTTTGATGTGGTATTATAACTATCCATGTGATATCAGGAGTATTTTTGAAAGCATGCTATATATTTGTTTATTAGCATCAAGTAATACTATTAAGACTAGGTGGTCAAGTAAAGTAGTGGTTATGGTTAGCAAGTAGTAGAGGATCTATGCGCCCAAAGGACATAATGGTTAGAGCATCTCCACCGGCGCGCCCCAAATAGTCGCCGGCAGAGGCGTCGGCACTGTCGTATGGGGGGGGGGGCACTGCATTCTCCATTTGGGGGTGTTGTTCCCACACCGGCACCCCCAAACCGGAGGCCCCGATAGATGATTTGAATTAAAATGTCAAATAAAATCAAATAAATTCGAATAAAGAGGAGGAACTTTCCACAAACTAATACATAATTCGGAACATGGTTTACACAAACTAAGACATAGTTTGGAACATGGTTTCCACAAATAATACATAGTTTGAACCATGGTTGACACAAATTAAAAATTGGAAAATGAGAAAACCTAACTAGTGTTGGCATCGCAGGTTTCTTGTGTTCGCTACCAAAAAAGAACACTCCTAGGCACTCCCAGTCACCCAAACTGGAAAATTCAGCTGGTGATGCTAGCCCTATTAGTCCTTTCGAGGGAGAACATCCAGAAACCTCTGTGCCTATTTTCGCTGTGAAGAAACAACACTCAATCGTCCTTCTCATCGGTGTCGCCGTGGTAGTGCCGGCGACAGCGCGTCTCGTCTAACACCTTGGCGCTCATATCGGCGTCGCCGAGGTAGGAGAATGTGAGCACACAGCCGGCTTCGAGGTCGTGGTAGCGCGCGAACTTCTCCCAGCCGGCGTGGAGGTACATCTTGCCGCGCCCGTCGAAGAGCACGTCCACCGGGCACCGGCAGTAGTCGCAGCCAGCCTCCCGCAGATGTAGCGCGGTCGGCTCATTGCCGGCGACGAAGTCGGCGAACTTGTCCGGCAGCCTTTGGATGCCGAGTGGTCGCCCTTGAGAATGACGACGAACTCGAACAACACTTCCTGATCTTCATGCAGGTCTGACGATGAAGATGACGGCGTCGCAGGCGACGACGAGCGTGCAACTCTGCCGCGGTCACGACCACGACCACGACCGTGACCTCGGCCTCGGCCTCTGCCTCTACCAGCCATGGCGTCGTCTCTTGAGATGGTGGCGACTAGGGTTGGGGAGAGAGGTGCTATGGTTTGTGTGGAAGGGACGATGCGAGAGCGCCCTTTTTATAGGCCGGAGGGAGGCGGGGGAGCGGTGATGCTCATTAACGTCGGCACAGAGAGCTAGGCGCGACGAGACGGTTCGCTGCGCCTCTGCAGAAACTACACACCGCCGCTGCGCGCCAATAACTTCTGTCGCGAGGTAGGCGACGGTTAGGTTAAAATTGAATGTGCCACTGACACGTCGGCCCCGCCACTCCCCGCTGGCGTCGACTTTTGGGATGTGTGGCTGACAGGCGGCTCCCAGGCCGGCCGCCGTTGCGGTATACCTACATGCCGCGCCAAAGCCCGACCAGGGTGGAGATACATGCATGTGATGTCTAGCTAGCTTTAAGCTTGGTTCAAGTTTGATATGCTAAGTGCATGTGATGTCTAGCTGATTAGCTGATAGGAATTTCTACAAGTCATGCGCGAGTTAGCGAGTTTCATGAAAATGGAACATCTCGATGGATTCAGTCATGCCATTTTAGTTAGTCGCTTGCGGCGGCGGCCGGCATGACCATCCTGGTGATCGGTTACGATGACCACTGCATACTGTGCATCCTCTACCGCCGGATTAGTAACAATCCCGTGCATGTTGGTGCCCCATGCGCAGCACGGTCCCCGCCGAGTCCCATGCATGTGGAGCCCCGTGTTCCGATGACAGTTCAACATCCATGCCATGGCTATGTTCCGCGACATGTCTGAGGACTGCTCATCAAGGAACCCGATATCATGTAGGATTTTCTCCGAGAAAATTTATAACACATGTGCTTTTTTTCCCCACTCGCTTAAACATATGTTAATGTTTTTTGTGGGCCTTTTCTAAAGACAAAATCATGTTTCAATCGGAGATGTCTAAATCAGCCCAAGCCTACCAACGACGGGCCTCGCTCCGCTCGTCAGAAGTTAGCCTCCCTTTAGTATATGAATTTGGATCACAATATAACATAGCTAAATCGTGTTTCTCATGGCCCATTGAAAAAGGTTTAAAGATTCCAAAGCTATGTCACAATTTTAGTCCCACATTTATAAGGCAAGAAGCTTGGAACCAACTTATAAGGAGAGCTCTTGTAGTCATCTAAAACTGCAATAGACACACAATGCCTTGCACTGTACCGCATAGCGCGTGAATATTCGCAACTTATGGCTTTCATATATAAAGCTACATGACCAGGTTGATCACTTTTGAAGCTGCCATCGGTGGTTAGGATATGAAATTAGTGGGCACGTCCACGGTGTGCCCGCCTTGGCCTGCATAAGCCGCAGCGCCGTCACACACGATTACCAGGTGTCCACTTCCGCGAGACATGCTGGTCAACAAGGATTAGCAGGTTACTGGACTACGTATCATTTTGCAAAACATGGCACTTGACAGCATGCATTGTAGGATTCGCTGACACTACTAGAGTTCAGAACAGAACGCTGGCACTCGCAGTACTGCCCCAGAAGCGGCGTGATGACGTCGTCTTGGTAGCATGCTTCACGGACAGGAGCTTCGTGTGGGCCAGCGCAAAGGAACTCCCTCCGCTCCATGGTGGCTTCCCGCACCTTGCCGACGTCGGCGCCCGGTGCACATCGGATAGACGACGGCCTGCGGCGTGACCATGATAATGAAGCATGTCTTCGTGAACGATTGCCTCTAGAGAGACGCGCGCAACGACGCGATGGACATGACTTTCGACATGGATGCGTCCCGTGGCATGGAATTCTTTTGGTACGTCCGCACACTGGCGTTGGCTCTAGAGCACAGGGCTGATAGGCTCGACCTCTCCGCCGTCGCGGGAGCAGGCCGTGGGTGTGCAACACCTCCGAGGAGGGAAAGAGCAAGATGACATCTTTTTCGCGGCAACTCGACGATGGCCGTGATGACGCCGGCTGGAGCGGCGCATCGCGACTTCGCCATCGCCAACATGCCGCGCTGGAGCGGTGATTTGGCGAAGTTCGTATTTGGCAACGTTGTGTTCTTTAGATAAGTTGGATATCATGCAGAAATTTCTCCCGCGACAATTTATGATACATGTGCTTGTTTTTAGCCTTTTAAAGATAAAACTTGCTTCAATGGGAGATGTCTAAATCATGTGCGAGCTATTAAAAGAAATGGATTTATTTACATTGCATGGGCATTCATGCATGCATGGAAAACACCACCGTACTTTAACCAACTTTACGGTCACCATTCTGCAACATGTAGTACATCATGCTACATGGCACGCCTCTAGCTAAACCACTGCCACAATTAATTGGTACGCCGGCCGGACACATGACCACATGACGGGGATAAAAAGGCCTAGCTACGGCCCAATGCATGAAATGCATGCATTGAAGGCCTTTGACATAACTAGCCAGAAATAGCACAACCCTGGGAAGGAAAACAGAGAGAGGAGTTTAGTCCCACATCGCTTAGGGGTGAAAGTTTTGAGCAACTTATAAGGTGAGCTGTGGTAGCCATATAAATTGCTAGAAACACACAACTGGTTGCATGCAGTATACCCGCATAGCGCGTGCGCTCGCGTGAATATTCGCGACTTAAGACTTTGGACGCTTGGCGACGGCGCGGCTAGCTGACTAGCAAATAAAATATTATTACTTTTTTCAACAGAAATTTCTTTTGGCAAGATTAAAATATTCAATAAGATTAAATCTGAAGATTATCCTCCTGATACTCCTAAGCCATCAGTTGTAATACGTCCTCCTGCTGAAGCAGAGAAGGATGCACCTCGTAAGAAGGTCATTATCAAGCAGCCTAAGGGGCATGTAGACCAGCAAAGAGCTATTGAAATTAGGAGTGGCCAGGAGCCCAGAAAGATAAGGAAAATTGCTGAGTTATCAACCTTAGAGAAGGCTAACCGAGAGGAAGATCATTGGTTTGCTGGAGAGCCCAGCCAGATGAATTCCTCTGGTAGGTTGGGTTCGGAGGGTAATAGAAAAAACAAAGTAATGGGAAATGATGAATCCTGGAGAGCTTTTCAAGAGCAGCGAGAGAGACAGGAACAGAGGTTAATTGAAGCTAGGATGTATGAAGCAAGCAGGGAGGAAGAGCTCCAGAAGGCAAAGAAGAAAAACAAGAAAAAGAAAAAACATGAATTTCGAGATGACGACGTTCTGGATCACCGGCCGTATAGAAATGACAGAAAGGTACCTGAAAGGAATCGGGCAGCAAAGAGACGTACTCCAGCTGATATGGCAGAATATGCTCCATCGGCAAAGCGGCGCCGAGGAGGAGAGGTACTTCTTTTCGCTCATGTTTGGTGGAAGTATGCGTTGTTTTATTAATGTTTACCTAAACCGTTTATGCTGATTCCCTTCTCTGATGAGAGTTACTTGTAACCAAAACTTTGATAATGCCAGGTATCCAGCTTTGTCTCCGTTTTATGTTCTGCCTCCTAGAATTATCCCTAGCTTTTTTTCTCAACTAAAGAGTCTCAGTCATTTATGTGATCTCAACAGAATAGTATTGCTTCTGTGAAGAGATGAAGGAACAGGACCGCAGAAAAAATCACTTGGATTATGTATCCCATCTGTTTTATTTTCTGTTCTTAGTATTTCAGTTCCATCATTTTTTTTGAATATTTTTTATCATTTAGTTTTTCAACTAGTTTTTTTTATGATACCTATTTGTGCTACTGTCTGAAAGAACAGACATAACCAATTGATATTTGTTTATTTGCAAGACTAGGAATCTGAACTGAGTTGGTTGTTTGCATCCTAATGCAGGTTGAGCTCTCCAACATATTGGAAAAGATAGTTGACCACCTGAGGGACCAAACTTCTATATCCTTATTGTTCCTCAAACCAGTGACGAAGAAAATCGCTCCTGATTACTACGACATAATCATGCGCCCGATGGACCTTGGCACGATAAGGGACAAGGCGAGGAAGATGGAGTACAAAAACAGGGACGAGTTCAGGCACGACGTGGCGCAGATCAGAGTGAACGCGCATTTGTACAACGACAAGCGGCACCCCCACATCCCTCCGCTAGCTGAGCAGCTCCTGGAGATATGCGACAGCCTTCTCTTGGAGAGCGCAGACTTGCTTGATGATGCGGAGAGCGCGATCGAGGGGTAGGACAATAACAAGATACAGCACCTTTGCGCCGTATCATCATCCTGACGTAGATTGCTGTACCTGCTGATCTTTAGCGAGCGAGGGGGGAAAGCACACCTGTAAATTCTTTTTTAGGTTGGTCCTCGGCTGTTTCTTCTGCTTGGTGGCTGCTACCGGGCGTCTGTAGTCGGAGTGTACACAAGCAAGCTTTAGGCTAGTCGTCTAGGCAATGGCCCGCTGTAACTATTTGGCCTCTTGCTGTAAAAAGTGTAGCAATATGACAATGTCAATATTCAGATGTTGTAGTTGTACATCCCGTGCGCGGATCATCTTTTTTGAATCATATGGATATAGATGCAGAAAGGTCAAACAACTATTCTTATGGGCTCCTCTGTCGCTAATGTTATTTGTATCAATTCAATTCAAAGGGTAGTCACTGATGTTTGATCTGTTTGAACTGGCATTGGCTAACGTTATTTGTATTAATTCGATTCAAAGGGTAGTCACTTTGAACTGGCATTGGCTGGTGAAGGTTTCTGTGTAATGAGAGATAACTGTACAAATGTCCATAGTCAAAGCGTGTGTGGATTGAGTTATTATCATGTACAAGTTGCTTACCTGCTTGAGTATATAACATTATTTGATGCGTTGAATGATGGGTACATACACTTTGAATGGAGACTTGTGCTTATGCCTTTGGTGATGTAACGCAGAATTAAGCAGACCATCTTCTTTTAAACAAGGGATGTTTTTCCTCACCTGATACCTTTTCTCATACTTGGTCGCATAAGATGCGGTAACCCAATAAAGAGGTGCTTTGCTGTAAAAAAAAAGCAGTAACCTAATATTGCTGAGGATGTTGACGTATTAACAGTCCACAATATCTAGAGATTTTCATTACTTGTTTACCTTGCTGGGGAGAAAATATTCCTTTACCAATCAAAAAGTACATATAATATACTAACTTATTTTTTTAGAATCCCGTACAACATAGCTTTTTTTTTTCTTCTTCTGCAGTTTAGTGTAGGATGGCCTGTTATATTCTGCAGTGTAGTGTAGGATGACGGCCATACGTTTAGACCGGACGAAGCACACAAACAGACCGAAAGCGTGTTCCGTTTGGAATGACGAAACCCGGGAAACGGGCGACGTTTTTGTAATCCCAAAATTCAGTGTGGTGCTTCCGTCGGCCAGAGACGAAGACTTGGCTCATTCCACGCCATGCGTACGTCCAAATCATCAGTGTATAGTCATTTGGGGTTGCTAATCGCACCACCTAACCATGACCAGTTCCGAGTTGCAGTCACTTTCGCAAGCTTATCTTTCTCATTGCTGTGCACAAGTAATCTCCCAAGTGAAAGAGTAGTTCCAGACGTAGGCAGGCAGCTAGCCATGGCCGGGTCCTCTCACCACCGGCGTTGCCTGGTCGTGATCCTCCTCATCGTCGTTTTGGGGTCCTTGTACGTCAGCTCGGCGGCGGCGTCGACGCCGTTGGCAGCCGAGCGAACGCGGCGGAAGGACCCGCTCGAAGGGCTCCGCTACTACGTCGGCGGATGGAACATCAGCGACAGGCACTACATCGCGGCAAGTTCCTCTCACTTAGCTTCTACCATGCTTGGTTTCACCCCGTACGTTGTGCTCACGCTCTCGCCGCTACGTGCAGTCGGTCGCGTTCAGCGCGGCGCCGGTGTTCGCGGCCGCGGCGGTCTGGTTCGTGGTCTTCGCCTTGGCGGGGCTCGTGGCCTGCTGCTGCCGGTGCTGCCGCGGCGGCACCATCAGCGACTACTCCTACTCGCGCAAGAAATTCGCCGCCTCCCTCATCCTCGTCCTCGCCTTCACGGCGGCCGCCGTCATCGGGTGCGCGGTGCTGTACGACGGGCAGGGGAAGCTGGACGGCAGCACCTCCTCGACGCTGCGTTACGTGGTGAACCAGTCGGATAACGCGGCGGCGAGTTTGAGAGGCTTCGCCGGGTTCATCGAGAGGGCCAAGGCGGCCGGCGGCGCGTCCGCGGTGCTGCCGCCCGACCTCGGGCGGAAGGTCGACGAGGTCGCGGCCAGGGTGGGCGCGGCGGCCGATGAGCTCAATGCGCGCACCGCCAGCAACGCGCGCAAGATCCGGACCGCGCTGGACACCATGTATATACGTGTATATGATTATGATATCGCTTGCAGTGATGATAGATGATCTTGTTTTAAATGTTTTTTTGTTTGATTGCAGGAGGAAGATTCTGATCGGTGTGGCAGCCGTGATGCTGGTCTTGGCGTTTTTGGGGCTTGGTGAGATTTTTTTAGGATTTATAAGTTAGAACACATGATCTTCTTTCAAAAAAAGAAGACATGAATTATTTTGCAATTTTGTTTCTAAGACGTCGTTTTGGATTGTTTGTTTCTTTAAAACTTGCTTAAAATTTTCATGAACATCCAAGTATCCTTATGTGATGTAGTATAATTAACTCGCAAACTAAAATTCTATAGCACATAAGCTAAAGGTGCACTTGTTGACTCAGTAATTTTAAGTGACCCGGTCAACTGAAAAATCAGAAAACCCACCGTTTTGTATTCCGTGTATTAATCAAACAGTTTCAAACAAAATTAGCAAAACCATTTATGCAAAAGTTGCACTTCTTAAGTTCGGAATATAATTATGTGACCCGGTCAGCTAAAAACTAGCAATGTTACACTTTGCAACTTACTCATCTTTCAGCTGTTTGCAGTCACATTTATGCTAAATTTGCACTTCTTCACGTTACGATTTTTAGTGAGTCTGCCAAATAAAAATTAGAGATGATTTTTGCAATTCATGTAAAATCAAACAGTTACACGTCAAATTACTATGAATCCGATTATCCACAGCGGCCCGCACACGCCTTCGCTGCACTCAGAATGTAATTTACAGTTTGCGACTTGTTCATGTTTCATCTGCTTGTGATTACCATACCATTTTTTTAGTTTCCTCTTGTCACCACGGTCAATTTTTTCCTCTTGTCAATTTGTTGCAGTGTTTTCGTTGGCTGGGCTGGAGTCAGTCGTTCGCTTGTAAGCAAATCATCCTCCTCAACATCACATATTCTTCTTACTTTTTCACCACAACCTTCTCATATTATACCCGCAAAAAAAAAAAACCTTCTCATATTAGAGTACCACTAACAGATATCCAAATGTTGACTTTGCAGCTTAGTATTTCTAGGATGGATCCTTGTTGCGGCAACATTTATATTGTCGGGTGTTTTCCTCCTCTTGCACAAGTAAGAGTTGCAAATTAGCACAACATTCTTTACGCATCTTTGTTTTCATACAACTAGACATCACTCCAGTTTACCTTATTTAGAGAGTGAATTCTACTTTATACACCTAATTTCACATTTTTTTACACTAGTTACCCCAAATTTACCACTACCTCTGATCCCAAATTCTATAAAAACATGCAAAACGCACAATACAAGTAATCATCTTAGATATTGCATAGGGGCTTATGGTGATGAAGGGCCAATCCGTAGATTACATTATCATCCATGTTGGTAAAAATATCCCCTGCCGTGTTTTTAACCGTGTAGGCACCTCCATAAACAAGTTGCGGTTCTCCACACACTATAAAAACCACCATGAATGAAACGTAGTTGTGCACCGGTTGATAATCTGCATGAGAGAATATTTTTTATCATTGAAAACCTTTCCGTTTATACTTAACCATAGCGACCAGATATCGGTAAGTACTCCCACTCCCACTCTAATAAGTACTTTAAACATATGATCCACATATTTTAGCCAACTGCCGAATATATTAGCAGCACTACGTGACGGCTATAAAGTAGAACCTATGCGAATGACTGATGAGGCTCACAGAGGGGGTCATCATTTTGGTGGGACTCCAAGAGCAGAGTGTCGTAGTAAGCGTATTTTTCCCACAAGGGTGACTCGAGGGTTTATATCAAACTCTCGGGGAATTGGCTCAAGTTATCTTTTCTCCTCTTCCAGCAATTCTGCAAAGCAAAGTTTCACCTTGTGTCTCTAACTCTACCGTGTGGTTGTCAAACACAAGGTTTCGTATTACTAATAGTAGATAAAAGAGAAACTTAAAGTAAATAAACTAAGAAAACTAAATAAAAACATTAAAGGGATAATGGCTTTTGGGTTTTGTGTGTGTTTAAGTGGAGAAAGTATTTTTGCATTTTCGGATTAATAAATTGCAGCAAATAGAAAGTATGATAAAAGTGTTGGAAAGATATTTCTTATGATTAAAAATAGACCGGGGTTTATGGGTTCACTTTTCTACTCTCTTTTAAGTTGTAACGAGTACTAATAATTTACCAATGACATAATATTAGTGGAACTTTAATATATGTTTGATAAGCACTTATATGGGCGTCACATCATAACACAGAGATGATGCAGTAAATCTCTCTTAAACTCTTCAAGAAAGGAAAAACTTAAAGCAATCTTAAATTAAGAATCAACAGAGTATAGCCTTAAGTATTTTAACATTATGTTTGAATATCAAATATTCTACCTTAATAAACAAGATTATCACAATTGTCACATGATAAACATACCACATGAATTTACTTTATCCCTAGTGAGGCAGCATAAAAAGGGAAAAATCATAATAGATCATGAATTTATTGTCACTATTCAGTCACTACGACCATGCTACTCCATCTAATACACACATTTCCACACACATGTTCTTGCATAAAGGTTTGATCAGAACAAGCACTTAAGAATGAGGTACATGTAAATCAATACATATTACACACAATATATTCCAGTGTCATATATATCATAGAATAAAGGTCCACCACATAGAAATTACATATGATCATAATCATGTTGGGAAGTTCATATAGTACTACAATCTACGAAGAATGGGAGAGAAACATTGAGAGGAGGGAATTACTTTTGTATGTTCTTTCTTCTGAAAATCTGAATTATGCATTGGAAGCTGACGGCGCCTCTGCTCTTTTTCAGCGTGGTAGGGGACACCTGCGTGGCCATGGAAGAATGGGTTCTGCGCCCGCAGAATAACACCGCACTAGACGACATCCTACCCTGCGCCGACGCGGCGGCGACCACCGACGCCTTGCGCCGGAGCAAAGAGGTGAACCAGCAGCTCGTCGCCACGCTCAACGGTCTGCTCTCCAACGTCTCCAACGCCAACAACGTCCCGCCCCAGGTCGGCTCGCCTGTCTACTACAACCAGTCCGGCCCTCCGGTGCCCTTGCTCTGCAACCCCTACCGCGCGGACCTCACTGACCGCCCCTGCGCCGCGGGTGAGGTCCCCGCCATCGACGCTCCGCAAGCGTGGCAGGGCTTCGTGTGCCGCACCACGGGCGCGTCGGGATCAGAGGTGTGCGCGACGGTGGGGCGCCTCACGCCGGCGATGTACACCCAGGCGCTGGCCGTCGCCAACGCGAGCGACGGGCTGGTCGGCTACGGGCCGGTGCTGGCCGGCCTGGCGGACTGCATGTTCGTGCGCCGGACGTTCGAGACGGTCGTGGCGGACAGCTGCCCCGGGCTGAGGCGGTACAGCGGCAGGGTGTACCAGGCTTTGCTGGCCGTGGCGGCGGGCGTGATGGCGGCCGTGGTGGCGTGGCTGGTGCACTCCAGGGAGAGGCGGCGGCGACGCGAGGCCGTGAGGTTCCGGGTGTCGCCGTACAGGCTCCCCATCGACGAGAAGTCCCTGCTCAAGAGCCCGAGGAGGCCGTACAGGAGAGCCGAGAGCAACGGAGGCGTCATGACTAGGTAGATGCATGACGGTGGCATGTACTAGTTGTGAGTAGAGCTTGACGCGATGCGAGTTACGTCGGGAATCTCAGGTACGTAGTAGTAGTAGTAGGAAGGAGCCCCTTCGCGCCGCGGCAGCGCAGCGCGTGCACAGGCCGGATCACAGTTTGAGCATCAATGAATCAAGATCGGTGCTTCCGTCCGTCAGCGCGCCAGGCAGAGACCATGCAAGACCCGCGGGCGCGTCAAGGGTTGACTTTGGGACCACCAAAGCATGCATGCGATGCGAGGCGCGCGACATCACGGAGAAGATGCACCAGGCGCGACGGATCGATCGAAGCGGCCGCCGGGTCGGTGGTATACCTGCACGCCCGGCCAGGATCTCCCTCCCTCCCTCACGTGCGTGCGCCAGCCTGCCTCCAGCTAGCTAGCGTGGCATCCAGGTTCGTTTCTTTTCCGCCCCGCCCCGCTCCTTTCCTTTCCTTTTCTTTTTTTTTTCTTGCATGCGGGGAGGGTCAATTAATCCAGACTAGGCTAGCTAGCTACGACTAGGCTAGTCTCGATCAGCTCCACACTCCACAGGCTACCTGGATTCAGTTTTCCTAGCACTCCGTATTCTCTTTGCTCAATACCGAAAACGAATCACGTTTCTTTCTCCGAATTCCAGTTAGTATCGTCTTGGCGGTGGAATTAATTCTTGGATTCACAGAGGTTAATTAATTATTGGGCGCTCCGTGCCAACAACTTTTCCGTGACATGCTTTATCTCTCGGACGCGAACGCGCTTGGCCATGTACGGAGTACTGTACCTCTTTGTTTTCCTTGGCATTTCTCTCACGCACGCGCACCCAACATTAATTTACTTTGCCTTTTCGATCCATCGATTCAAATCGCCAACATTAATTCACGTCACGTCTACGATTCAAATCACCTGTTTTATTACCCCGCAAAGTGGGACATCTATTTTTAGGCTGAGGGAGTTTATCCAATCAATTCTAGTTTCCAAATCAAAATTCTTCACCGCCGTTGTCGTCGTCGTCGACGCTGATGATGCCCACTTCTCTACCGCCTCCGCTGGCATTGGTACGACGCCGCTCACTAGCCTCTGGATGGCTGCCACGAGGCCTGCCCATTAGCCGTCATCTAGATAACCAGGAACCGTCTTTGTGATACTAAGGAAAGCATATGCGTTAGAGTTAGTGACTCATAAAGGAGCCATGCGTCTTAAGGAAGCACCAATAAGGGTTAGTATAGTCGGAGTGTATGACATGGAATGAGCGGTGACGAACACAAGCACGAGACTGCAATGTCACTGGAAACAATGATTATAGTCAGCGAGTCGAAGATGACCCTTGCGTGTCAAGGAAGGAGAAGCGATGATGGAAACGCGAGTCGGAGCGATTGGCCACGTCAAGCAAAAAAGGAAATATTACCTGGGTTGTCCGAGTCATCGCGGTACCCGGATCAGGCCGTGGTCCTAATTTGCTTCAAAATGTCGAACTGCGTCGTCGTGGGGTGCCGGGAGAGTTTCTCTCGGTGGCGACAACATTATGACCGGTGGCGGCGGCAAGATCCACGGCATCCCTGCCAACTCTCCATATCTACGTCATCTTAACCCAGTACTTACGTGCCAAATAGTACAAGCAAAGTCGTCTCCATGCCGCCGAAACCATGCAAAAGCGCACATAAAGCAATCGTGTACCTGCCGCACAATTCCATGGGCTGGAGGGTTCTGCCAAATTAAGTCTCTCCTTCTTTTAGATCTTTCTTTCTTTTCTCACAAATTAAGTCATCAGCTCGACAAGATCACAAGGTAGCTAGTATATATAGCTGGATTCAGTTTTCTTCTCATCGATCTTTGCTCAACTCAAGGCCAAGCCTACATACACAACTCACGTGTTCCCAATCTTTTCGTTCTCTCTGCTAGCTGTACGCACGCAATTAATTGATGGAGCACAGGTTTAGGCGCTCTAACTTTTCCGCGACATGCTCTTTCATTTATCGGACGATCGAGTCCACTCATCCATAGTAGTACGTCTTTCTTTTTCTTTGGCCTTTCTCTCGCGCGCGCAAGAGGAGATTTATTTAAGTTTGCTTCCGTCTCCGATCGATCGATACCTGATCATCGATTTGAAGCACAAACAGTCACGTCACGTCTCCCATCCATCGGTACCTCCGAATTGTGCGCTGTTTAGTTAGCTAGCTGTTTAGTCTTCAATAACCTGCTGCCTGCCTGCCTGGCAGCAGAGATCGCAAAGGTTCGCCTCCGCCTCGTGGGGCCGTTATTCGCGCCTAGAAACGCCCCTAAATACCCACCACCTCCTCTTTCCTTCCTTTTTTCTCTTTCTTTCTAGTAATGGATTTCATATTGGCTTTATACTTTTCCCAACATTTGGGCGCCCAAATTACTTTCATAACCTCACTCGACTTTTTTCTTCTTGGTCTTGAGTTTACGTAGTACATCCACCCAATTTAAAGATTCCACATCGAATCTCCAAAACCATTTTCTGCACATACACAAGGTCTAGAAAATTTTACTAATCTACCTGCAACGGCAGGGCTCGAAAATGCCAAACTACGTACCGGCCACCGTATTCACCATCGTTGTCGTCGACGGTCATGAAGTCCATTTCTCAACCGCCTCCGGTGGCATTGGTGGGACGCTTCTCACCAACCTTTGGATGGCGGCGATGAGGCCTTCCCATTCGCTGTGATCGGGATAGAGAACCTCACCCCTCCAAGGCTCCGGCTTGCGCTCCACCTTGGTCGGTGAGGGCTGCCGTGGTGGCATCGGCTCCGGCTTGGGCTCCTTCTTCGGCCGGTGAAAGGACATACTAACACACGTGGTGCCGGTGCCTGATCCACCTTCAGCATCCTAATAGAAATCCCAGGCGCGGGGGGTCGACGACGGCAAGTCAATGTATGAAGCCGTCACGATGGGGTGGCCCAACGGGGACGATGAGGCGTCGAATGTTTGCGGCGCGTGGTAGAGTGGACGGAAGACCCGCACAAAAATACACCATGACCACCAGTGGTGGCGCTCAGCCTTGTAGTACTGGACGGGGTGCACTGGACCGTCGAAGGCACTAACCTGTTCCTTGCGTTCTTCGTCGAGCATCAGCGGCCACATTTCAGATCTAGCCGCAAAGCTTGGGTCTCTCCGTTCCTTGATCAGCAACGCCAGTTTGCGGCCGGTGGGAGGAGGGAAGGGTCGACGTGATGGCATACCCACCGGTGCTGATGCTCCACCGCCCGGGGAGCTGTCAGTCCGGCGACACGAGGATCCCGTACTTGGCGAGCTCCAACGCTAGTGCAACGGGGCGTCGCCTTCGCCGCTGCCGCCCGCCTCGTCGTTGTTCGACATCAGATGCCGACAATGTTATTTTTGAGGGAAAGGAGGTTAAGGCGGTAAGGCGGAGCGCAAAATAACCTCACGACATGGACTTCCATACAACGCGCAACATTAATGGTAGTGTGGGAAGACACATTGTCGCTGCGTTGGGAATCCTCATCGTCTCGTCGCAACTGGGGGAGTGATGACATCGGCGCTAGTCCTCGAATAATTTCAAAGTTTGCACTCCATTCGCGATTAAACAATGATGATCGACTTTGAGGGGCACTGACAAGGCGAGCCCGCAAATTGTGCAACGGAGACATTAATGCGCGGCCGGCCACGCGCGTGGAACCCACTTACCTTGTTGATGCGGATGTCGCGGCACCCTACCAACGTGCATGAAAAGGTGGCGTCCCGATTTCCGGAACGCCGACATCATTTTCAATGGTATTGCACCAGTGCACCATGCCACTAAATATACGACCCCGCTAAGCATATCCCTACTAGTGATAGATCACGTTATTTTATGTTAGGATATAGTAGTACTTACCCATCATTTCATGGGTCATCTTATCGATACATTTTGATGTGGTATTATAACTATCCATGTGATATAAGGACTATTTTTGAAAGCGTACTATATATTGGTTTATTAGCATCAAGTAATACTTGAAAAAACAAAATATAATTAAGAATAGGTGGTCAAGTAAAGTTGTGGTTATGGTTAGCAAGTCGTAGATGATCTATGCCTCCGAAGGACATAACGGTTAGGGTTAACTTGAGTTGGAGTCCTCGTCATCGTAGTAGCACTGCGCAACACGTACACGAGAAAGCATATGATACATTTAGTGTGTCGTAAACGGGCCATGCATCTTAAAGAAGCAACATTTAGGGTTAGCATAGTCGGAGTCAACGACAAGGAATGAGCGGTGATGAACATAGACACGAGACTGCAACATGAACAAAAACAACGAATGTCGTCCTCATCGCATCGTCTTCCGTGCGCTGTAAAAGCCTGCCGCCGATCAGTCTTCGCCGCGACGCGTAGCAAACATGCGGCGAGTTAATGCCGTCGCCTCGAATTCACGCGCTGCTCTCTCTGTTTATCGCGGAGCTACCGCGTTGGTCCGCATTCGCCACCGTCGTCTCCCTTCTCCCCAGTCTTCTCTCCCAGAAAACTCCTCCAGCAACGGCGGACCGCTTCCCAGGCGACGGCGCGGCCAACAACGGTCTCGGCCGGCGGTCTGCACCAATGGGAGGCGAGGTTGATGCACATGGCGGGCTACCCGGCGCTCCGCCGAGGCCGACGCCGAGCGTGCGCGGGGGGAGGCTCCCGATCCCGCCGCGGGGAGGCGACGCCCTCGACGCCGAGATGGACGTGGTGATCGCCACCCTCAGCGATGAGCAGAGCGCCGAGCCTCATTTCTTCCCAGACAACTATGTCACGTGGAACGACTTCTTCCGGCGTAGGTACGACCGTGAGCTCGCCACCTACGACGGACCCCCCTCCTCTCACGTGCAACAACGCCGCCGGCTGCCGCAGCTGGTGGAGCGCGCCGGGCCGCACCCTCAAAAACATGCTCGCGCAAATCGAGGGCGGCAACTACCCCGTCCTGGGGATGCCGCCGCCGGCGGCGGTGACTTCCGTGTCGCGCTGAAACGGAAGCTCGTGGATGCCACGACGCATGGCATCCTCGTCGTCGTCTGTATCGGCGTCGAGGTCGGCATCCCGCTCCTGCGGGTCAGCTCCTCCACCTGTGACACAGAGGACGGTGAGGAAGGAGCCGGCGCCGCCACCGCCGACCAGAGGGCGCAGCAGCGGCGCCCTCGTCATCTGCGAGGGGGCGCACGGTCGTAAGAGGAAGACCAAGAAGGAGGACGTAGCGGCCGCAGCTGCGTCCGACCTCGCCACTGAGGAGGCCACGCGGGCTGAGGACGCGGCGGTCCGTGAGGCGATCGCGAGATCCCTCAACGACCTCGTCCCTGCCGACAGCGCCCTGCCGATGGACGCGGCTCGCCTGGTCCAGGTAGGACTGGGAGAGGAAGGAAGTGGAGCAGCAGCGGCGGCTGCTAGACCTGGCGGCCGCGCGGCGCCGCGCCACACCCGCCAGCGGCGCGCCGCTCATCAAGCTGGAGGACTCCAGACGATGACTGGTACCGGTCGACGCCATCGCCGCCGCGCCTCGGCGACCCTGGGCAGGGCAGCAGCCAGCACGCGCCACCACCCCAGGACGGCGGCGACTCGAGCGATGACGATGGCTGCGACTTCACGGCGTTCTACCGCCATTTCGGCATGTAGAACCCCGTGGTTTAAGTTTAGTTTATATTTCCCTCTGGCCGAATTCAAATATATTAACTGGCCTATATATATTAAATATCTCTAAATTACCCCTAAATCTGAACTTTTTCATCTGTTTTACGTTTGAATTCGCCTATATTTGCTCTTTCCCCTGAGCTCGTCGCTGGAAAAATGGGCCTTCCGTGATCAATTTTTACATCCATCCAGCGCTAAATAGCGCCGAATTTCGGCCTGGGGAGCCCCAACGGCTGGAGGTGCTCTAACGAAGCTGCTTTCCAGGCCGGCCGCCGTTGCGGTATACCTGCATGCCGCGCCAAAGCCCGACCAAGGTGGCGTTACATGCATGTGATGTCTAGCTAGCTTTAAGCTTGGTTCAAGTTTGATCTGCCAAGTGCATGTGATGTCTAGCTGACTAGCTGATAGGATTTTCTATAAGTCACGCGCGAGTTACCGAGTTTCATGAAAATGGATCATCTCGACGGATTCAGTCACGCCATTTTAGTTAGTGGCTTGCGGCGGCGACCGGCATGATCATCCCGGTGATTGGTTACGATGGCGAATGCGTACTGTGCATCCTCTACCGCTGGATTAGAACAATCCCGTGCATGTCCATGCCCCATGCGTGGCCACGGTTCCCGCCGAGTCCCATACATGTGGAGCCCCGTGTTCCGGTGACAGTTCAACACTTCAACATCCATGCCATGGCCATGTTCCACCACATGTGTGAGGACTTCTTATTAAGAAACCTGAAGGTGCCAATGGCATGATAATCAAATATCATGTACTCTCGGGAAACAATTTATGACAAATGTGCTTCTTTTTTCCCACTCGCGTAAACATATAATCTATTTATGGTCTTTACTAAAAGAAAAACTTGTTGCAATATGGGAGATGTCTAAATCATGTGTAGACTATTTAAAAATAATCGATTTATATAGATGACCATGTGCCTGCATGCATGCATTTGGGCAACACTATCGATTCCTAGACTAGCTGCCATCATTGTACACCCAGTACTAGATCAATACAAAATCATGCATGGCGCGTGGCCCGGCATGCACGAGCAGAGACTGGCAGACACAACAAGGCCTAGCTCCCAGGCCCAATTAAATGCATGCATAGAAAGCCTTTGACACAAGTAGCCAGAAGTAGCACCAACGGACAGGAAACCAACCAAGAGGAGTTTTAGTCCCACATCGCTAAGGGGTGGAATTTTTGAGCAGCTTATAAGGTGAGCTGATGTAGCCATATAAATTGCTAGAAACACACATATGGTTGCAGTATACCCGCATAGCGCGTGCGCTCGCGTGAATATTCGCGACTTACGACTTTCATGAAAATGGAACATCTCGATGGATTCAGTCATGCCATTTTAGTTAGTCGCTTGCGGCGGCGGCCGGCATGACCATCCTGGTGATCGGTTACGATGACCACTGCATACTGTGCATCCTCTACCGCCGGATTAGTAACAATCCCGTGCATGTTGGTGCCCCATGCGCGGTACGGTTCCCGCCGAGTCCCATGCATGTGGAGCCCCGTACGTGTTCCAATGACAGTTCAACATCCATGCCATGGCCATGTTCCGCGACATGTCTGAGGACTGCTCATCAAGGAACCCGATATCATGTAGGATTTTCTCCGAGAAAATTTATGACACATGTGCTTTTTTTTCCCGCTCGCTTAAACATATGTTAATGTTTTTTGTGGGCCTTTTCTAAAGACAAAATCATGTTTCAATCGGAGATGTCTAAATCAGCCCAAGCCTACCGACGACGGGCCTCGCTCCGCTCGTCAGAAGTTAGCCTCCCTTTAGTATATGAATTTGGATCACAATATAACATAGCTAAATCGTGTTTCTCATGGCCCATTGAAAAAGGTTTAAAGATTCCAAAGCTATGTCACAATTTTAGTCCCACATTTATAAGGCAAGAAGCTTGGAACCAACTTATAAGGAGAGCTCTTGTAGTCATCTAAAACTGCTATAGACACACAATGCCTTGCACTGTACCGCATAGCGCGTGAATATTCGCAACTTATGACTTTCATATATAAAGCTACATGACCAGGTTGATCGCTTTTGAAGCTGCCATCGGTGGTTAGGATATGAAATTAGTGGGCACGTCCACGGCGTGGCCGCCTTGGCCTGCATAAGCCGCAGCGCCGTCACACACGATTACCAGGTGTCCACTTCCGCGAGACATGCTGGTCAACAAGGTTTAGCAGGTTACTGGACTACGTATCATTTTTTCAAAACATGGCACTTGACAGCATGCATTGTAGGATTCGCTGACACTACTAGAGTTTAGAACAGAACGCTGGCACTCGCAGTACTGCCCCAGAAGCGGCGTGATAACGTCGTCTTGGTCGCATGCTTCACGGACAGGAGCTTCGTGTGGGCCAGCGCATAGGAACTCCCTCTGCTCCATGGTGGCTTCCCGCACCTTGCCGATGTCGGCGCCCGGAGCACATCGGATAGACGACGGCCTGCGGCGTGACCATGATAATGAAGCAGGTCTTCGTGAACGATTGCCTCTAGAGAGACGCGCGCAACGCGGACGCGATGGACATGACTTTCGACATGGACGCGTCCCGTGGCATGGAATTCTTCTGGTACGTCCGCACACTGGCGTTGGCTCTAGAGCACAGGGCTGATAGGCTCGACCTCTCCGCCGTCGCGGGAGCAGGCCGTGGGTGTGCAACACCTCCGAGGAGGGAAAGAGCAAGGTGACATCTTTTTCGCGGCAACTCCACGATGGCCGTGATGACGCCAGCTGGAGCGGCGCATCGCGATTTCGCCATCGCCAACATGCCGCGCTGGAGCGGTGATTTGGCGAAGTTCGTATTTGGGAATGTTGCGTTCTTTAGATAAGTTGGATATCATGCAGAAATTTCTCCCGCGACAATTTATGATACATGTGCTTGTTTTTGGCATTTTTAAGATAAAACTTGCTTCAATGGGACATGTCTAAATCATGTGCGAGCTATTAAAAGAAATGGATTTATTTACATTGCATGGGCATTCATGCATGCATGGAAAACACCACCGTACTTTAACCAACTTTACGGTCACCATTCTGCAACATGTAGTACATCATGCTACATGGCACGCCTCTGGCTAAACCACTGCCACAATTAATTGGTAGGCCGGCCGGACACATGAGCACATGACGGGGATAACAAGGCCTAGCTACGGCCCAATGAATGAAATGCATGCATTGAAGGCCTTTGACATAACTAGCCAGAAATAGCACAACCCTGGGCAGGAAACAAACAGAGAGAGGAGTTTAGTCCCACATCGCTTAGGGGTGAAAGTTTTGAGCAACTTATAAGGTGAGCTGTGGTAGCCATATAAATTGCTAGAAACACACAACTGGTTGCACTACACCCACATAGCGCGTGCGCTCGCGTGAATATTCGCGACTTAAGACTTTGGACGCTTGGCGACGGCGCGGCTAGCTGACTAGCAAATAAAATATATCTTTTTTTATTTCAACAGAAATTTCTTTTGGCAAGATTAAAATATTCAATAAGATTAAATCTGAAGATTATCCTCCTGATACTCCTAAGCCATCAGTTGTAATACGTCCTCCTGCTGAAGCAGAGAAGGATGCACCTCGTAAGAAGGTCATTATCAAGCAGCCTAAGGGGCATGTAGACCAGCAAAGAGCTATTGAAATTAGGAGTGGCCAGGAGCCCAGAAAGATAAGGAAAATTGCTGAGTTATCAACCTTAGAGAAGGCTAACCGAGAGGAAGATCATTGGTTTGCTGGAGAGCCCAGCCAGATGAATTCCTCTGGTAGGTTGGGTTCGGAGGGTAATAGAAAAAACAAAGTAATGGGAAATGATGAATCCTGGAGAGCTTTTCAAGAGCAGCGAGAGAGACAGGAACAGAGGTTAATTGAAGCTAGGATGTATGAAGCAAGCAGGGAGGAAGAGCTCCGGAAGGCAAAGAAGAAAAACAAGAAAAAGAAAAAACATGAATTTCGAGATGACGACGTTCTGGATCACCGGCCGTATAGAAATGACAGAAAGGTACCTGAAAGGAATCGAGCAGCAAAGAGACGTACTCCAGCTGATATGACAGAATATGCTCCATCGGCCAAGCGGCGCCGAGGAGGAGAGGTACTTCTTTTCGCTCATGTTTGGTGGAAGTATGCGTTGTTTTATTAATGTTTACCTAAACCGTTTATGCTGATTCCCTTCTCCGATGAGAATTACTTGTAACCAAAACTTTGATAATGGCAGGTATCCAGCTTTGTCTCCGTTTTATGTTCTGCCTCCTAGAATTACCCCTAACTTTTTTTTTTCAACTAAAGAGTCTCAGTCATTTATGTGATCTCAACAGAATAGTATTGCTTCTGTGAAGAGATGAAGGAATAGGACCGTAGAAAAAATCACTTTTATTATGTATTTCATCTGTTTTATTTTCTGTTCTTAGTATTTCAGTTCCATCATTTTTTTTGAATATTTTTTATCATTTAGTTTTTCAACTAGTTTTTTTTTTATGATAGCTATTTGTGCTACTGTCTGAAAGAACAGACATAACCAATCGATGTTTGTTTATTTGCAAGACTAGGAATCTGAACTGAGTTGGTTGTTTGCATCTGAACTTTGACAAGCGGCCCGCACACGCCTTCGCTGAACTCAGACTATAATTTACAGTTTGCGACTGTTCATGTTTCATCTGCTTGTGATCACCATGATAATTTTTAATTTCCTCTTGTCACCACGGTCAATTTGTTTCCTCTTGTCAATTTGTTGCTGTGTAGACTAATTGACTTGTCTTGACAAATCTATGGTTCATGGGTTGAACTTGTCAACTTGTTTTAATAGGAGTAGCATTAGTATAATGCTGATCTTATCTTCTGTTCTTGGTTCTTATGTGGCATGCCTTTTTTTATTTTAAGGAGAAGAGGCAGGGAGCGAGGGGTGACAGTCTTGTATGCGGAGCTTGTGGTCAGGTATGCATAGTAGATTGAATTACTCGTGCTCTGGAAATATTGTTTCCTAACTTTGTATGTCACATTGTTATTGCTTAGCTTGGACACATGCGGACCAACAAACTGTGCCCCAAGTATGGGGAGGATCCAGAAACCTCAGAAATGGATGCCATTTCCTTCAGACATAATCCTCTTGATGTCGTGAGTCATGTTCAAACAAAGGCACCAGTCAAGAGGTTTGTAGCCAAGGTTTCACCCGAAGTTCCTGAAACTGAGGGACCAGAAAGCATTGAAAAGATCAAACCAGTAAAATTCAGATGTGGGCCACCTGACAAGTTCTTGGAGAGGAGCATGTCAGTCGCAGGTTCTTCGGTTTCTGATAAACGTACAATGGATGCTACAGATTTGAAATCTACTGGAAAAGTGGGCAAGATTAAAATATTCAATAAGATTAAATCTGAAGATTATCCTCCTGATACTCCTAAGCCATCAGTTGTAATACGTCCTCCTGCTGAAGCAGAGAAGGATGCACCTCGTAAGAAGGTCATTATCAAGCAGCCTAAGGGGCATGTAGACCAGCAAAGAGTTATTGAAATTAGGAGTGGCCAGGAGCCCAGAAAGATAAGGAAAATTGCTGAGTTATCAACCTTAGAGAAGGCTAACCGAGAGGAAGATCATTGGTTTGCTGGAGAGCCCAGCCAGGTGAATTCCTCTGGTAGGTTGGGTTCGGAGGGTAATAGAAAAAACAAAGTAATGGGAAATGATGAATCCTGGAGAGCTTTTCAAGAGCAGCGAGAGAGACAGGAACAGAGGTTAATTGAAGCTAGGATGTATGAAGCAAGCAGGGAGGAAGAGCTCCAGAAGGCAAAGAAGAAAAACAAGAAAAAGAAAAAACATGAATTTCGAGATGACGACGTTCTGGATCACCGGCCGTATAGAAATGAGTTGGTTGTTTGCATCCTAATGCAGGTTGAGCTCTCCAACATATTGGAAAAGATAGTTGACCACCTGAGGGACCAAACTTCTATATCCTTATTGTTCCTCAAACCAGTGACGAAGAAAATCGCTCCTGATTACTACGACATAATCATGCGCCCGATGGACCTTGGCACGATAAGGGACAAGGCGAGGAAGATGGAGTACAAAAACAGGGACGAGTTCAGGCATGACGTGGCGCAGATCAGAGTGAACGCGCATTTGTACAACGACAAGCGGCACCCCCACATCCCTCCGCTAGCTGAGCAGCTCCTGGAGATATGCGACAGCCTTCTCTTGGAGAGCGCAGACTTGCTTGATGATGCGGAGAGCGCGATCGAGGGGTAGGACAATAACAAGATACAGCACCTTTGCGCCGTATCATCATCCTGACGTAGATTGCTGTACCTGCTGATCTTTAGCGAGCGAGGGGGGAAAGCACACCTGTAAATTCTTTTTTAGGTTGGTCCTCGGCTGTTTCTTCTGCTTGGTGGCTGCTACCGGGCGTCTGTAGTCGGAGTGTACACAAGCAAGCTTTAGGCTAGTCGTCTAGGCAATGGCCCGCTGTAACTATTTGGCCTCTTGCTGTAAAAAGTGTAGCAATATGACAATGTCAATATTCAGATGTTGTAGTTGTACATCCTGTGCGCGGATCATCTTTTTTGAATCATATGGATATAGATGCAGAAAGGTCAAACAACTATTCTTATGGGCTCCTCTGTCGCTAATGTTATTTGTATCAATTCAATTCAAAGGGTAGTCACTGATGTTTGATCTGTTTGAACTGGCATTGGTTGGTGAATGTTTCTGTGTAATGAGAGGCAACTGTACAAAATGTCCATAGTCAAAGCGTGTGGAATTGTGGATTGAGTTATTATCATGTACAAGTTGCTTACCTGCTTGTGTATAGTATAACATTATTTTGAGGTGCCAGATGATGTGTACAATGGAGACTTCTGGCTATGCCTTGATGTAACTCGGAATAACCAGACCATCTTATTTTAAACAATGTTTTTCCTCACCTGATACCGTTTCTCATAGTACTTGGTCGCAAAGGATGATGTGACCCATTTTTGATCAGGATTTTGACGTATTAACAGTGCACAATAGGTAGAGATTATCGTTACCACTTATTATTTACCTTACCCGGGAGAAAATATAGGTTATTATACCAATCCAAAAGTACAAAATGTCTTTGGTTTTTTCTGTAGTGTCGGACTGACGACGCATATATTTAGACCGGACGAACCGCACAATCTGACTGAAAGCGTGTTCCGTTTGGCAGTGACGAAACCAGTGAAACTGGCGACGTTTTTGTAATCCCAAAATTCAGTGTGGTGCTTCCGTCGGCCAGAGAAGAAGACCCGACTCATTCCTTGCTATGCCATGCCATGCATGCGTCCAAATCATGGGTGTCTTGCATTGCGATTTGGGATAGCTACAAGCTGCTAACTGCACCACCTAACCTACCATGACCAGTTCCGAGTTGCAGTCACTTTCGCAAGCTTATCTTTCTCATTGCTGTGCACAAGTAATCTCCCAAGTGAAAGAGTAATACTCTTGACCGTCGTAGTTCCAGACGTAGGCAGGCAGCTAGCCATGGCCGGGTCCTCTCACCGGCGTTGCCTGGTCGTGATGCTCCTCGTCGTCGTCTTGGCATGCTTGCATGTCAGCTCGGCGGCGGCGTCGACGCCTCTGGCGGCGGAGCGGACGCGGCGGAAGGACCCGCTCGAAGGGCTCCGCTACTACGTCGGCGGATGGAACATCAGCGACAGGCACTACATCGCGGTACGTTCATCCACTTCAGCTTCTACTGTGCTTCTTGCGTAGCAGCCTAGCACGCCTTGCTAACGCCTTCGAGTACGTAAATCGTCGGTGCAGTCGGTCGCGTTCAGCGCGGCGCCGGTGTTCGCGGCGGCGGCGGCCTGGTTCGTCGCCTTCGCCTTGGTGGGGCTCGTGGCCTGCTGCTGCCGGTGCTGCCGCGGCAAAACCATCAACGACTACTCGTACTCCCGCAAGAAATTCGCCGCCTCCCTCATCCTCGTCCTCGCCTTCACGGCGGCCGCAGTCGTCGGGTGCGCGGTGCTGTACGACGGGCAGGGGAAGCTGGACGGCAGCACCTCCTCGACGCTGCGCTACGTGGTGAACCAGTCGGATAACGCGGCGGCGAGTTTGAGAGGGTTCGCCGGGTTCATCGAGAGGGCCAAGGCGGCCGGCGGCGCGGCCGCGGTGCTGCCGCCCGACCTCGGGCGGAAGGTCGACGAGGTCGCGGCCAGGGTGGGCGCCGCGGCCGACGAGCTCAACGCGCGCACCGCCAGCAACGCGCGCAAGATCCGGACGGCACTGGACACCATGTACGTGATTATCATCTCGCTCGCAGTGATGATGATGATCTTGTTTTAAATGTTTTTTTTTTGGTTTGATCGCAGGAGGAAGATTCTGATCGGTGTGGCAGCCGTGATGCTGGTCTTGGCGTTTTTGGGGCTTGGTGAGATTTTTTTAGGATTTATAAGTTAGAACACATGATCTTCTTGCAAAAAAAGAAGACATGAATTATTTTGCAATTTTGTTTCTAAGACGTCGTTTTGGATTGTTTGTTTCTTTAAAACTTGCTTAAAATTTTCATGAACATCCAAGTATCCTTATGTGTAGTAGTATAATTAACTCGCAAACTAAAATTCTGTAGCATTTAAGCTAAGAGTGCACTTGTTGAGTCAGTAATTTTAAGTGGCCCGGTCAACTGAAAAATCTGAAAAACCACCTTTTTGTATTTTCTGTAGTAATCAAACAGTTCCAAGCAAAATTAGCAAAGCCACTTACACAAAAGTTGCTCTTCTTAAGTTTGGAATATTATGTGCCTCGGTCAGCTAAAAACTAGGAATGTTACACTTTTCAACTTACTCATCTTTCAGCTGTTTGCAGTCACATTTATGCTAAAGTTGCACTTCTTCACGTTACGATTTTTAGTGAGTCTGCCAAATAAAGATTAATGGTGATTTTTGCAATTCATGTAAAATCAAACAGTTACACGTCAAATTACTATGAATCTGATTATCCACAGCGGCCCGCACACACCTTCGCTGCACTAAGACTGTAATTTATAGTTTGCGACTTGTTCATGTTTCATCTGCTTGTGATTACCATAACAATTTTTAATTTCCTCTTGTCACCGCGGTCAATTTGTTTCCTCTTGTCAATTTGTTGTAGTGTTTTCGTTGGCTGGGCTGGAGTCAGTCGTTCGCTTGTAAGCACAGCATCCTCCTCGACATCACATATTCTTCTTACTTTTCCACCACAACCTTCTCATATTAGAGTCCCACTAACAGATATCCAATTGTTGACTTTGCAGCTTAGTATTTCTAGGATGGATCCTTGTTGCGGCAACATTTATATTGTCGGGTGTTTTCCTCCTCTTGCACAAGTAAGAGTCGCAAATTAGCTCAACATTCTTTACGCATCTTTGTTTTCATACAACTAGACATCACTCCAGTTTACTTTATTTAGAGAGTGAATTCTACTTTATACACCTAATTTCACATTTTTAACACTAGTTACCCCAAATTTGGCACTACCTCTGATCCCAAATTCTATAAGAACATGCAAAACGCACAATACAAGTAACCATCTTAGATATTGCATAGGCGCTTATGGTGATGAAGGGCTAATCCGTAGATTACACAATCATTCATGTTGGTAAAAATATCTCCTGCCGTGTAGATACCTTCATAAATAGGTTGCGATTTTTCACACACTATAGAAACTGCCATGAATGAAACGTAGTGTGTGCACCGATAGATAATCTGCATGAGAGAAGATTTTTTATCATTGAAAACCTTTCCGTTTCTACTTAACCATAGCATCCAAATATCGGCAAGTACTCCCACCCTAATAAGTATTTTAAACATATGATCTGCATCTTTTAGCCAACTGCCAAATATATTAGCAGCACTATGTGATGGCTATAAAGTAGAACCTATGTGAATGACTGATGAGGCTCACAGAGGGGGTCATCATTTTGGTGGGACTCCAAGTGAAGAGTATTGTAGCAAGCGAATTTTTCCTACAAGGATGACTCGAGAGTTTATATCAAACTCTCGGGGAATTGGCTCAAGTTATCTTCCTTTTCTCATCTTCCAGCAATTCTGCAAAGTAAAGTTTTGCCTTGTGTCCACAACTTCACCGTGTGGTTGTCAAACACAAGATTTCGTATTACTAATAGTAGATAAAAGAGAAACTTAAAGTAAAGTAAAGTAAATAAACTAAGAAAACTAAATAAAAACAGTAAAGGGATAATGGTTTTTGGTTTTGTGTGTGTTTAAGTGGAGAATGTATTTTTGCATTTTCGGATTAATAAATTGCAGCAAATAGAAAGTATGATAAAAGTGTTGGAAAGATGTTTCTTATGATTAAAAATAGACCGTGGTTTATGGGTCACTTGTCTACTCTCTTTTTAAGTTGTAGTGAGTACTAATAATTTATCAATGACATAATATTCGTGAAACTTCAATATGTGTTTGATAAGTATTCATATGGGTATCACATCATAACATAGAGATGATGCAATAAATCTCTCTTAAACTCCTCAAGAAATGGAAAACTCCAAGCAATCTTAAATTAAGAATCAACAGAGTATAGCCTTAACTATTTTAACATGATATTTGAATATTAAATATGCTACCTTGAACAAACAAGATTACCATAATTGTCACATGATAAACATAACACATGATTTACTTTATCCCTAGTGAGGTAGGAAATGAAAGGTAAAAACCATAATAGATCATGAATTTATTGTCATTATTCAATCACTACAACCATGCTACTGCGCCGCGGACCTCACTGACCGCCCCTGCGCCGCGGGTGAGGTCCCCGCCATCGACGCTCCGCAAGCGTGGCAGGGCTTCGTGTGCCGCACCACGGGCGCGTCGGGATCAGAGGTGTGCGCGACGGTGGGGCGCCTCACGCCGGCGATGTACACCCAGGCGCTGGCCGTCGCCAACGCGAGCGACGGGCTGGTCGGCTACGGGCCGGTGCTGGCCGGCCTGGCGGACTGCACGTTCGTGCGGCGGACGTTCGAGACGGTCGTGGCGGACAGCTGCCCCGGGCTGAGGCGGTACAGCGGCAGGGTGTACCAGGCTTTGCTGGCCGTGGCGGCGGGCGTGATGGCGGCCGTGGTGGCGTGGCTGGTGCACTCCAGGGAGAGGCGGCGGCGGCGCGAGGCCGTGAGGTTCCGGGTGTCACCGTACAGGCTCCCCATCGACGAGAAGTCGCTGCTCAAGAGCCCGAGGCGGCCGTACAGGAGAGCCGAGAGCAACGGAGGCCTCATGACTAGGTAGATGCATGACGGTGGCATGAACTAGTTGTGAGTAGAGCTTGACGCGATCGAGTTACGTCGGGAATCTCAGGTACGTAGTAGTAGTAGTAGTAGGAAGGAGCCCCTCCGCGCCGCGGCAGCGCAGCGCGTGCACAGGCCGGATCACAGTTTGAGCATCAATGAATCAAGATCGGTGCTTCCGTCCGTCAGCGCGCCAGGCAGAGACCATGCAAGACCCGCGGGCGCGTCAAGGGTTGACTTTGGGACCACCAAAGCATGCATGCGATGCGAGGCGCGCGACATCACGGAGAAGATGCACCAGGCGCGACGGATCGATCGAAGCGGCCGCCGGGTCGGTGGTATACCTGCACGCCCGGCCAGGATCTCCCTCCCTCCCTCACGTGCGTGCGCCAGCCTGCCTCCAGCTAGCTAGCGTGGCATCCAGGTTCGTTTCTTTTCCGCCCCGCCCCGCTCCTTTCCTTTCCTTTTCTTTTTTTTTTCTTGCATGCGGGGAGGGTCAATTAATCCACACTCCACAGGCTACCTGGATTCAGTTTTCCTAGCACTCCGTATTCTCTTTGCTCAATACCGAAAACGAATCACGTTTCTTTCTCCGACTTCCAGTTAGTATCGTCTTGGCGGTGGAATTAATTCTTGGATTCACAGAGGTTAATTAATTATTGCGCGCTCCGTGCCAACAACTTTTCCGGCCGTGACATGCTTTATCTCTCCGACGCGAACGCGCTTGGCCATGTACTGTACCTCTTTGTTTTCCTTGGCATTTCTCTCACGCACGCGCACCCAACATTAATTTACTTTGCCTTTTCGATCCATCGATTCAAATCGCCAACATTAATTCACGTCACGTCTACGATTCAAATCACCTGTTTTATTACCCCGCAAAGTGGGACATCTATTTTTAGGCTGAGGGAGTTTATCCAATCAATTCTAGTTTCCAAATCAAAATTCTTCACCGCCGTTGTCGTCGTCGTCGACGCTGATGATGCCCACTTCTCTACCGCCTCCGCTGGCATTGGTACGACGCCGCTCACTAGCCTCTGGATGGCTGCCACGAGGCCTGCCCATTAGCCGTCATCTAGATAACCAGGAACCGTCTTTGTGATACTAAGGAAAGCATATGCGTTAGAGTTAGTGACTCATAAAGGAGCCATGCGTCTTAAGGAAGCACCAATAAGGGTTAGTATAGTCGGAGTGTATGACATGGAATGAGCGGTGACGAACACAAGCACGAGACTGCAATGTCACTGGAAACAATGATTATAGTCAGCGAGTCGAAGATGACCCTTGCGTGTCAAGGAAGGAGAAGCGATGATGGAAACGCGAGTCGGAGCGATTGGCCACGTCAAGCAAAAAAGGAAATATTACCTGGGTTGTCCGAGTCATCGCGGTACCCGGATCAGGCCGTGGTCCTAATTTGCTTCAAAATGTCGAACTGCGTCGTCGTGGGGTGCCGGGAGAGTTTCTCTCGGTGGCGACAACATTATGACCGGTGGCGGCGGCAAGATCCACGGCATCCCTGCCAACTCTCCATATCTACGTCATCTTAACCCAGTACTTACGTGCCAAATAGTACAAGCAAAGTCGTCTCCATGCCGCCGAAACCATGCAAAAGCGCACATAAAGCAATCGTGTACCTGCCGCACAATTCCATGGGCTGGAGGGTTCTGCCAAATTAAGTCTCTCCTTCTTTTAGATCTTTCTTTCTTTTCTCACAAATTAAGTCATCAGCTCGACAAGATCACAAGGTAGCTAGTATATATAGCTGGATTCAGTTTTCTTCTCATCGATCTTTGCTCAACTCAAGGCCAAGCCTACATACACAACTCACGTGTTCCCAATCTTTTCGTTCTCTCTGCTAGCTGTACGCACGCAATTAATTGATGGAGCACAGGTTTAGGCGCTCTAACTTTTCCGCGACATGCTCTTTCATTTATCGGACGATCGAGTCCACTCATCCATAGTAGTACGTCTTTCTTTTTCTTTGGCCTTTCTCTCGCGCGCGCAAGAGGAGATTTATTTAAGTTTGCTTCCGTCTCCGATCGATCGATACCTGATCATCGATTTGAAGCACAAACAGTCACGTCACGTCTCCCATCCATCGGTACCTCCGAATTGTGCGCTGTTTAGTTAGCTAGCTGTTTAGTCTTCAATAACCTGCTGCCTGCCTGCCTGGCAGCAGAGATCGCAAAGGTTCGCCTCCGCCTCGTGGGGCCGTTATTCGCGCCTAGAAACGCCCCTAAATACCCACCACCTCCTCTTTCCTTCCTTTTTTCTCTTTCTTTCTAGTAATGGATTTCATATTGGCTTTATACTTTTCCCAACATTTGGGCGCCCAAATTACTTTCATAACCTCACTCGACTTTTTTCTTCTTGGTCTTGAGTTTACGTAGTACATCCACCCAATTTAAAGATTCCACATCGAATCTCCAAAACCATTTTCTGCACATACACAAGGTCTAGAAAATTTTACTAATCTACCTGCAACGGCAGGGCTCGAAAATGCCAAACTACGTACCGGCCACCGTATTCACCATCGTTGTCGTCGACGGTCATGAAGTCCATTTCTCAACCGCCTCCGGTGGCATTGGTGGGACGCTTCTCACCAACCTTTGGATGGCGGCGATGAGGCCTTCCCATTCGCCGTGATCGGGATAGAGAACCTCACCCCTCCAAGGCTCCGGCTTGCGCTCCACCTTGGTCGGTGAGGGCTGCCGTGGTGGCATCGGCTCCGGCTTGGGCTCCTTCTTCGGCCGGTGAAAGGACATACTAACACACGTGGTGCCGGTGCCTGATCCACCTTCAGCATCCTAATAGAAATCCCAGGCGCGGGGGGTCGACGACGGCAAGTCAATGTATGAAGCCGTCACGATGGGGTGGCCCAACGGGGACGATGAGGCGTCGAATGTTTGCGGCGCGTGGTAGAGTGGACGGAAGACCCGCACAAAAATACACCATGACCACCAGTGGTGGCGCTCAGCCTTGTAGTACTGGACGGGGTGCACTGGACCGTCGAAGGCACTAACCTGTTCCTTGCGTTCTTCGTCGAGCATCAGCGGCCACATTTCAGATCTAGCCGCAAAGCTTGGGTCTCTCCGTTCCTTGATCAGCAACGCCAGTTTGCGGCCGGTGGGAGGAGGGAAGGGTCGACGTGATGGCATACCCACCGGTGCTGATGCTCCACCGCCCGGGGAGCTGTCAGTCCGGCGACACGAGGATCCCGTACTTGGCGAGCTCCAACGCTAGTGCAACGGGGCGTCGCCTTCGCCGCTGCCGCCCGCCTCGTCGTTGTTCGACATCAGATGCCGACAATGTTATTTTTGAGGGAAAGGAGGTTAAGGCGGTAAGGCGGAGCGCAAAATAACCTCACGACATGGACTTCCATACAACGCGCAACATTAATGGTAGTGTGGGAAGACACATTGTCGCTGCGTTGGGAATCCTCATCGTCTCGTCGCAACTGGGGGAGTGATGACATCGGCGCTAGTCCTCGAATAATTTCAAAGTTTGCACTCCATTCGCGATTAAACAATGATGATCGACTTTGAGGGGCACTGACAAGGCGAGCCCGCAAATTGTGCAACGGAGACATTAATGCGCGGCCGGCCACGCGCGTGGAACCCACTTACCTTGTTGATGCGGATGTCGCGGCACCCTACCAACGTGCATGAAAAGGTGGCGTCCCGATTTCCGGAACGCCGACATCATTTTCAATGGTATTGCACCAGTGCACCATGCCACTAAATATACGACCCCGCTAAGCATATCCCTACTAGTGATAGATCACGTTATTTTATGTTAGGATATAGTAGTACTTACCCATCATTTCATGGGTCATCTTATCGATACATTTTGATGTGGTATTATAACTATCCATGTGATATAAGGACTATTTTTGAAAGCGTACTATATATTGGTTTATTAGCATCAAGTAATACTTGAAAAAACAAAATATAATTAAGAATAGGTGGTCAAGTAAAGTTGTGGTTATGGTTAGCAAGTCGTAGATGATCTATGCCTCCGAAGGACATAACGGTTAGGGTTAACTTGAGTTGGAGTCCTCGTCATCGTAGTAGCACTGCGCAACACGTACACGAGAAAGCATATGATACATTTAGTGTGTCGTAAACGGGCCATGCATCTTAAAGAAGCAACATTTAGGGTTAGCATAGTCGGAGTCAACGACAAGGAATGAGCGGTGATGAACATAGACACGAGACTGCAACATGAACAAAAACAACGAATGTCGTCCTCATCGCATCGTCTTCCGTGCGCTGTAAAAGCCTGCCGCCGATCAGTCTTCGCCGCGACGCGTAGCAAACATGCGGCGAGTTAATGCCGTCGCCTCGAATTCACGCGCTGCTCTCTCTGTTTATCGCGGAGCTACCGCGTTGGTCCGCATTCGCCACCGTCGTCTCCCTTCTCCCCAGTCTTCTCTCCCAGAAAACTCCTCCAGCAACGGCGGACCGCTTCCCAGGCGACGGCGCGGCCAACAACGGTCTCGGCCGGCGGTCTCTGCACCAATGGGAGGCGAGGTTGATGCACATGGCGGGCTACCCGGCACTGCTTCCGCGCGCCCGGACGCCTGAGCGTGCGCGGGGGGGGGGAGGGCCCCCGATCCCGCCGCCACCGTGGGAGGCGACGCCCTCGACGCCGAGATGGACGCGGTGATCGCCACCCTCAGCGATGAGCAGAGCGCCGAGCCTCATTTCTTCCCAGACAACTATGTCACGTGGAACGACTTCTTCCGGCGTAGGTACGACCGTGAGCTCGCCACCTACGACGGACCCCCCTCCTCTCACGTGCAACAACGCCGCCGGCTGCCGCAGCTGGTGGAGCGCGCCGGGCCGCACCCTCAAAAACATGCTCGCGCAAATCGAGGGCGGCAACTACCCCGTCCTGGGGATGCCGCCGCCGGCGGCGGTGACTTCCGTGTCGCGCTGAAACGGAAGCTCGTGGATGCCACGACGCATGGCATCCTCGTCGTCGTCTGTATCGGCGTCGAGGTCGGCATCCCGCTCCTGCGGGTCAGCTCCTCCACCTGTGACACAGAGGACGGTGAGGAAGGAGCCGGCGCCGCCACCGCCGACCAGAGGGCGCAGCAGCGGCGCCCTCGTCATCTGCGAGGGGGCGCACGGTCGTAAGAGGAAGACCAAGAAGGAGGACGTAGCGGCCGCAGCTGCGTCCGACCTCGCCACTGAGGAGGCCACGCGGGCTGAGGACGCGGCGGTCCGTGAGGCGATCGCGAGATCCCTCAACGACCTCGTCCCCGCCGACAGCGCCCTGCCGATGGACGCGGCTCGCCTGGTCCAGGTAGGACTGGGAGAGGAAGGAAGTGGAGCAGCAGCGGCGGCTGCTAGACCTGGCGGCCGCGCGGCGCCGCGCCACACCCGCCAGCGGCGCGCCGCTCATCAAGCTGGAGGACTCCAGACGATGACTGGTACCGGTCGACGCCATCGCCGCCGCGCCTCGGCGACCCTGGGCAGGGCAGCAGCCAGCACGCGCCACCACCCCAGGACGGCGGCGACTCGAGCGATGACGATGGCTGCGACTTCACGGCGTTCTACCGCCATTTCGGCATGTAGAACCCCGTGGTTTAAGTTTAGTTTATATTTCCCTCTGGCCGAATTCAAATATATTAACTGGCCTATATATATTAAATATCTCTAAATTACCCCTAAATCTGAACTTTTTCATCTGTTTTACGTTTGAATTCGCCTATATTTGCTCTTTCCCCTGAGCTCGTCGCTGGAAAAATGGGCCTTCCGTGATCAATTTTTACATCCATCCAGCGCTAAATAGCGCCGAATTTCGGCCTGGGGAGCCCCAACGGCTGGAGGTGCTCTAACGAAGCTGCTTTCCAGGCCGGCCGCCGTTGCGGTATACCTGCATGCCGCGCCAAAGCCCGACCAAGGTGGCGTTACATGCATGTGATGTCTAGCTAGCTTTAAGCTTGGTTCAAGTTTGATCTGCCAAGTGCATGTGATGTCTAGCTGACTAGCTGATAGGATTTTCTATAAGTCACGCGCGAGTTACCGAGTTTCATGAAAATGGATCATCTCGACGGATTCAGTCACGCCATTTTAGTTAGTGGCTTGCGGCGGCGACCGGCATGATCATCCCGGTGATTGGTTACGATGGCGAATGCGTACTGTGCATCCTCTACCGCTGGATTAGAACAATCCCGTGCATGTCCATGCCCCATGCGTGGCCACGGTTCCCGCCGAGTCCCATACATGTGGAGCCCCGTGTTCCGGTGACAGTTCAACACTTCAACATCCATGCCATGGCCATGTTCCACCACATGTGTGAGGACTTCTTATTAAGAAACCTGAAGGTGCCAATGGCATGATAATCAAATATCATGTACTCTCGGGAAACAATTTATGACAAATGTGCTTCTTTTTTCCCACTCGCGTAAACATATAATCTATTTATGGTCTTTACTAAAAGAAAAACTTGTTGCAATATGGGAGATGTCTAAATCATGTGTAGACTATTTAAAAATAATCGATTTATATAGATGACCATGTGCCTGCATGCATGCATTTGGGCAACACTATCGATTCCTAGACTAGCTGCCATCATTGTACACCCAGTACTAGATCAATACAAAATCATGCATGGCGCGTGGCCCGGCATGCACGAGCAGAGACTGGCAGACACAACAAGGCCTAGCTCCCAGGCCCAATTAAATGCATGCATAGAAAGCCTTTGACACAAGTAGCCAGAAGTAGCACCAACGGACAGGAAACCAACCAAGAGGAGTTTTAGTCCCACATCGCTAAGGGGTGGAATTTTTGAGCAGCTTATAAGGTGAGCTGATGTAGCCATATAAATTGCTAGAAACACACATATGGTTGCAGTATACCCGCATAGCGCGTGCGCTCGCGTGAATATTCGCGACTTACGACTTTCATGAAAATGGAACATCTCGATGGATTCAGTCATGCCATTTTAGTTAGTCGCTTGCGGCGGCGGCCGGCATGACCATCCTGGTGATCGGTTACGATGACCACTGCATACTGTGCATCCTCTACCGCCGGATTAGTAACAATCCCGTGCATGTTGGTGCCCCATGCGCGGTACGGTTCCCGCCGAGTCCCATGCATGTGGAGCCCCGTACGTGTTCCAATGACAGTTCAACATCCATGCCATGGCCATGTTCCGCGACATGTCTGAGGACTGCTCATCAAGGAACCCGATATCATGTAGGATTTTCTCCGAGAAAATTTATGACACATGTGCTTTTTTTTCCCGCTCGCTTAAACATATGTTAATGTTTTTTGTGGGCCTTTTCTAAAGACAAAATCATGTTTCAATCGGAGATGTCTAAATCAGCCCAAGCCTACCGACGACGGGCCTCGCTCCGCTCGTCAGAAGTTAGCCTCCCTTTAGTATATGAATTTGGATCACAATATAACATAGCTAAATCGTGTTTCTCATGGCCCATTGAAAAAGGTTTAAAGATTCCAAAGCTATGTCACAATTTTAGTCCCACATTTATAAGGCAAGAAGCTTGGAACCAACTTATAAGGAGAGCTCTTGTAGTCATCTAAAACTGCTATAGACACACAATGCCTTGCACTGTACCGCATAGCGCGTGAATATTCGCAACTTATGACTTTCATATATAAAGCTACATGACCAGGTTGATCGCTTTTGAAGCTGCCATCGGTGGTTAGGATATGAAATTAGTGGGCACGTCCACGGCGTGGCCGCCTTGGCCTGCATAAGCCGCAGCGCCGTCACACACGATTACCAGGTGTCCACTTCCGCGAGACATGCTGGTCAACAAGGTTTAGCAGGTTACTGGACTACGTATCATTTTTTCAAAACATGGCACTTGACAGCATGCATTGTAGGATTCGCTGACACTACTAGAGTTTAGAACAGAACGCTGGCACTCGCAGTACTTACTGCCCCAGAAGCGGCGTGATAACGTCGTCTTGGTCGCATGCTTCACGGACAGGAGCTTCGTGTGGGCCAGCGCATAGGAACTCCCTCTGCTCCATGGTGGCTTCCCGCACCTTGCCGATGTCGGCGCCCGGAGCACATCGGATAGACGACGGCCTGCGGCGTGACCATGATAATGAAGCAGGTCTTCGTGAACGATTGCCTCTAGAGAGACGCGCGCAACGCGGACGCGATGGACATGACTTTCGACATGGACGCGTCCCGTGGCATGGAATTCTTCTGGTACGTCCGCATACTGGCGTTGGCTCTAGAGCACAGGGCTGATAGGCTCGACCTCTCCGCCGTCGCGGGAGCAGGCCGTGGGTGTGCAACACCTCCGAGGAGGGAAAGAGCAAGGTGACATCTTTTTCGCGGCAACTCCACGATGGCCGTGATGACGCCAGCTGGAGCGGCGCATCGCGATTTCGCCATCGCCAACATGCCGCGCTGGAGCGGTGATTTGGCGAAGTTCGTATTTGGGAATGTTGCGTTCTTTAGATAAGTTGGATATCATGCAGAAATTTCTCCCGCGACAATTTATGATACATGTGCTTGTTTTTGGCATTTTTAAGATAAAACTTGCTTCAATGGGACATGTCTAAATCATGTGCGAGCTATTAAAAGAAATGGATTTATTTACATTGCATGGGCATTCATGCATGCATGGAAAACACCACCGTACTTTAACCAACTTTACGGTCACCATTCTGCAACATGTAGTACATCATGCTACATGGCACGCCTCTGGCTAAACCACTGCCACAATTAATTGGTAGGCCGGCCGGACACATGAGCACATGACGGGGATAACAAGGCCTAGCTACGGCCCAATGAATGAAATGCATGCATTGAAGGCCTTTGACATAACTAGCCAGAAATAGCACAACCCTGGGCAGGAAACAAACAGAGAGAGGAGTTTAGTCCCACATCGCTTAGGGGTGAAAGTTTTGAGCAACTTATAAGGTGAGCTGTGGTAGCCATATAAATTGCTAGAAACACACAACTGGTTGCACTACACCCACATAGCGCGTGCGCTCGCGTGAATATTCGCGACTTAAGACTTTGGACGCTTGGCGACGGCGCGGCTAGCTGACTAGCAAATAAAATATATCTTTTTTTATTTCAACAGAAATTTCTTTTGGCAAGATTAAAATATTCAATAAGATTAAATCTGAAGATTATCCTCCTGATACTCCTAAGCCATCAGTTGTAATACGTCCTCCTGCTGAAGCAGAGAAGGATGCACCTCGTAAGAAGGTCATTATCAAGCAGCCTAAGGGGCATGTAGACCAGCAAAGAGCTATTGAAATTAGGAGTGGCCAGGAGCCCAGAAAGATAAGGAAAATTGCTGAGTTATCAACCTTAGAGAAGGCTAACCGAGAGGAAGATCATTGGTTTGCTGGAGAGCCCAGCCAGATGAATTCCTCTGGTAGGTTGGGTTCGGAGGGTAATAGAAAAAACAAAGTAATGGGAAATGATGAATCCTGGAGAGCTTTTCAAGAGCAGCGAGAGAGACAGGAACAGAGGTTAATTGAAGCTAGGATGTATGAAGCAAGCAGGGAGGAAGAGCTCCGGAAGGCAAAGAAGAAAAACAAGAAAAAGAAAAAACATGAATTTCGAGATGACGACGTTCTGGATCACCGGCCGTATAGAAATGACAGAAAGGTACCTGAAAGGAATCGAGCAGCAAAGAGACGTACTCCAGCTGATATGACAGAATATGCTCCATCGGCCAAGCGGCGCCGAGGAGGAGAGGTACTTCTTTTCGCTCATGTTTGGTGGAAGTATGCGTTGTTTTATTAATGTTTACCTAAACCGTTTATGCTGATTCCCTTCTCCGATGAGAATTACTTGTAACCAAAACTTTGATAATGGCAGGTATCCAGCTTTGTCTCCGTTTTATGTTCTGCCTCCTAGAATTACCCCTAACTTTTTTTTTTCAACTAAAGAGTCTCAGTCATTTATGTGATCTCAACAGAATAGTATTGCTTCTGTGAAGAGATGAAGGAATAGGACCGTAGAAAAAATCACTTTTATTATGTATTTCATCTGTTTTATTTTCTGTTCTTAGTATTTCAGTTCCATCATTTTTTTTGAATATTTTTTATCATTTAGTTTTTCAACTAGTTTTTTTTTTATGATAGCTATTTGTGCTACTGTCTGAAAGAACAGACATAACCAATCGATGTTTGTTTATTTGCAAGACTAGGAATCTGAACTGAGTTGGTTGTTTGCATCTGAACTTTGACAAGCGGCCCGCACACGCCTTCGCTGAACTCAGACTATAATTTACAGTTTGCGACTGTTCATGTTTCATCTGCTTGTGATCACCATGATAATTTTTAATTTCCTCTTGTCACCACGGTCAATTTGTTTCCTCTTGTCAATTTGTTGCTGTGTAGACTAATTGACTTGTCTTGACAAATCTATGGTTCATGGGTTGAACTTGTCAACTTGTTTTAATAGGAGTAGCATTAGTATAATGCTGATCTTATCTTCTGTTCTTGGTTCTTATGTGGCATGCCTTTTTTTATTTTAAGGAGAAGAGGCAGGGAGCGAGGGGTGACAGTCTTGTATGCGGAGCTTGTGGTCAGGTATGCATAGTAGATTGAATTACTCGTGCTCTGGAAATATTGTTTCCTAACTTTGTATGTCACATTGTTATTGCTTAGCTTGGACACATGCGGACCAACAAACTGTGCCCCAAGTATGGGGAGGATCCAGAAACCTCAGAAATGGATGCCATTTCCTTCAGACATAATCCTCTTGATGTCGTGAGTCATGTTCAAACAAAGGCACCAGTCAAGAGGTTTGTAGCCAAGGTTTCACCCGAAGTTCCTGAAACTGAGGGACCAGAAAGCATTGAAAAGATCAAACCAGTAAAATTCAGATGTGGGCCACCTGACAAGTTCTTGGAGAGGAGCATGTCAGTCGCAGGTTCTTCGGTTTCTGATAAACGTACAATGGATGCTACAGATTTGAAATCTACTGGAAAAGTGGGCAAGATTAAAATATTCAATAAGATTAAATCTGAAGATTATCCTCCTGATACTCCTAAGCCATCAGTTGTAATACGTCCTCCTGCTGAAGCAGAGAAGGATGCACCTCGTAAGAAGGTCATTATCAAGCAGCCTAAGGGGCATGTAGACCAGCAAAGAGTTATTGAAATTAGGAGTGGCCAGGAGCCCAGAAAGATAAGGAAAATTGCTGAGTTATCAACCTTAGAGAAGGCTAACCGAGAGGAAGATCATTGGTTTGCTGGAGAGCCCAGCCAGGTGAATTCCTCTGGTAGGTTGGGTTCGGAGGGTAATAGAAAAAACAAAGTAATGGGAAATGATGAATCCTGGAGAGCTTTTCAAGAGCAGCGAGAGAGACAGGAACAGAGGTTAATTGAAGCTAGGATGTATGAAGCAAGCAGGGAGGAAGAGCTCCAGAAGGCAAAGAAGAAAAACAAGAAAAAGAAAAAACATGAATTTCGAGATGACGACGTTCTGGATCACCGGCCGTATAGAAATGACAGAAAGGTACCTGAAAGGAATCGGGCAGCAAAGAGACGTACTCCAGCTGATATGGCAGAATATGCCCCATCGGCAAAGCGGCGCCGAGGAGGAGAGGTACTTCTTTTCGCTCATGTTTGGTGGAAGTATGCGTTGTTTTATTAATGTTTACCTAAACCGTTTATGCTGATTCCCTTCTCTGATGAGAGTTACTTGTAACCAAAACTTTGATAATGCCAGGTATCCAGCTTTGTCTCCGTTTTATGTTCTGCCTCCTAGAATTATCCCTAGCTTTTTTTCTCAACTAAAGAGTCTCAGTCATTTATGTGATCTCAACAGAATAGTATTGCTTCTGTGAAGAGATGAAGGAACAGGACCGTAGAAAAAATCATTTGGATTATGTATCCCATCTGTTTTATTTTCTGTTCTTAGTATTTCAGTTCCATCATTTTTTTTTGAATATTTTTTATCATTTAGTTTTTCAACTAGTTTTTTTTATGATACCTATTTGTGCTACTGTCTGAAAGAACAGACATAACCAATTGATATTTGTTTATTTGCAAGACTAGGAATCTGAACTGAGTTGGTTGTTTGCATCCTAATGCAGGTTGAGCTCTCCAACATATTGGAAAAGATAGTTGACCACCTGAGGGACCAAACTTCTATATCCTTATTGTTCCTCAAACCAGTGACGAAGAAAATCGCTCCTGATTACTACGACATAATCATGCGCCCGATGGACCTTGGAGGATTTCTGGAGATTCACTTTCTCTCCAGACGCCTCACAATAAGATTTGAGAACACTTTTCAGGGTCTCAACACTGCTAGGATCACTTCGTGCAAAGAAGATACCGTCGTCTGCGAAGAGTAAGTGTGATATAGAGGGGCCTTGTCGACCATTGCTTAGTCCTTGTAGCTCACCAAGACCCTCCTTCTTCTGCATCAGACATGATAAACCTTCAGTACACAAAAGGAACAGATACTGACTGATAGGGTCCCCCTGTCGAATTCCCCTCGAAGGAACTACAGGAGATGTAAGGGCCCCATTCACTTTCACTTCATATTTAGCTGAGGTGACACATCTCATCACCGAAGTAATCCAGCTATCAGCAAAACCAAGTTTAGTCAGACAGTCATGAAGGCATGCCCATTCAATTCTGTCATACGCCTTCATCATGTCAATTTTGAGAGCGAAAAAAGGATGTTTACCCCTCTGACGCCTAACTGTATGGAGAGAACAAAAAACACTCTGGTATTCTGAGATAACATCCGGTAAAAGAAGCTTCAGACGGTTGGCAATAACTTTAGAGGCAATCTTGTACAGGACGTTACACAAACTTATTGGTCGGAATTTTGAAAGGTGCTTAGCATTTGTTACCTTGGGTATCAGAACGATAACCGAGTCGTAGAAACCATCTGGGATCTCATCTCCACCCAAGAAGAAACTCCTGACCGCCTCGCAAACCATATTTTCCACCAGCTCCCAATGCACCTGATAAAACATAGCTGGGAAGCCATCAGGCCCTGGTGCCTTTGTAGGTCCCATCTGAAACAGAGCAGTCTTGATTTCTTCATTGGTATATGCCTTACACAGATCTACATTCATCTGAGCATCAACCTTAGAAGGGATAGCCTCAAGAATCACATCCGTAGATGAAATGAGTTCAGAAGTGAACAATTTCTCACACCAATTGTGTACCATTCCTTTGATCTCGGTTTCGTCAGTGCTAACCGATCCATCCTCGCGGGTCAGGGACTCAATCTTGTTTGTCTTTCGGCGGGCCGTGGCCTTCGAATGGAAAAACGCAGGGTTGCGATCTCCCTCCCTTAGCCACTCCACTCGAGAGCGTTGGCGATCCATGACCTCCTCTCGCTCAAACAACTCGCAAAGCTGGCGCTGCACTCGCTTCTCCTCGGCCATAGACCGATCAGTGCTCGGCGAGTTACGCAGTGATCGCAAGGATCTCTCCCGGCGAGTAATCTCCCGGCGAACGGAGCCGAACGTGGATACGCTCCAGTCCTTCAGAGATCCCGCCATGGTTTTCAAATGTGCACATGCCGTGTGCATCGGGTTCGGCCCAGCAAGGTCTGCGGCCCAGTTTGCACGAATTGTATCCGCATAAGAGTCGGCCCATCGCCACGCCGCCTCATATCTGAAACTTTGCTGCAGGGAAGTCTCAAAGTGTGACCTACGCCTCTGCATGGAGATTAAAATTGCATAATGATCAGAGGACGTGGTGATGATGTTCTCCACCCTACAGTCACTGAACATCTGCAAAAAAGCTTCATTTGCAACTCCGCGGTCCAATCTGACCCGAATGTTACACTGGGCATCCTGACGATTAGACCATGTGTACTTTGGACCAGAGAAGCCCATGTCTACCAAGTTATAGACATCCAAGCAGTCATGAAAGAGCTGCATCTATGCATCTGATCTATCTGTAGATCCATAGTGTTCATATTGGAGAAGGACCTCGTTAAAGTCTCCACAACAGACCCATGGCCCAGCCCACTCACGACGCAACCTCCGAAGCATGTCCCAAAAGAAGTGACGAAGCTCTCGTTTCGGTTCACCGTATACAAAGGTTGCCCGCCACGGCTCCGATTCAGAGGATGATACTGTCACATCGATGATATGTGAGTTAGCACCTCTCAACGAAACTGAATATGGCAGCTTCCAAAAGAGCGCAAGGCCGCCACTGCGGTCCTTGCAACTGACAGCATAGGAACCTGTATAGCCCAAAGACCACATGAAGTTCCTTGCATTCGAATCCCACATCTTGATCTCATACAAGAAGAGGATCCCGGATCTGAGAGTCTTCACTAACCAGCGAAGCTCTCCCACTGTCGCGTCCGACCCCAAACCACGACAGTTCCAGTAGAGGAGACTCATTGCGTCTGGCGGGTCTGCACCGCAGCCGCCGCCTGATCCGCCGATCGAGTTGGTGTAGCTCTCAACTTCTTATTTGAATCCAAACTGTCATCATCCTCCCCTGTGTCTCTGGCACCACAGGAACCTGCCCTGGAATAATCAAGGCTCTCTCATTGTTGCCTTCGATAGTAAGAGGAGCAGCAGCCTGAATTTTGCCCGCCTTCCTTTTCAGCCCAGTAGAAGTCTGTTTGGTTTTGGTTGGGAGCAGCTCCCACCCGTTGGCATCCACTCTGCCTCTTCCACGGCCACGGCCAGCACGTCCCCTGCCTCTAGTAGATTTTTGAGTTGAGGAAACCTCTTGCTCCTCCCCATTCTTTCACCTCTACCAGCACCCCTTCCAACACAACGACCACCATGCACTGATGAACCATCAGAACCACGGGACCCTGGCACTGAGTTACCTGCCGATGCAGCATTGCTTGAGCTCGTTCCTACATGTATCCTGGAGCTATTCTCAGCCGACAGCCTCTTCGCTGTGTAAGGAAGGTCACAATTTTCATCAAGCTCCGCAGGAGAAGCACATACTAGCGTAGAATGTCCCAACAAACCACAGGAAAAATAGTACAAAGGCAAACTCTCATACTGCACCTCATACGCTGTACTCGACTGTAGCTTGCTCGATGTTACAGTAACATATCGGAGAAGGGGTTCATTCACATCAATCTCCACTCTAACTCGCATATATGGGCCCCAACATCGCCCAATTCTGTCTGCTTCAACCCTCTTGACAATGCCAATTGGTCTCGCAATTTCTAAACCTCTATCAGCCCTCATCAGCCTTGTTGGTAACTTAAGAATCCTTGCCCAGATGGCCAACCGATCGAAAACAGCATCAACTGGAGATACATCAGCATCAACTTTCTTGAGCAGCACCACATGCTTACCCACTTTCCACGGCGAACCCTCCATAACGCGATCGCGATCCGCCTTGGATCCGAACTCAGCGACGAACAAATTGTCCCCCGCTGGATTCAAGGTCAACCCACATGGATTGCCCCATGCCGGCCTCATTGCCGACTTGATCGTCTCCAGATGGATTACACTTGGGGAGAGGACCTTACCCCAAAAAGTCCGGTCTGGATCGACCAACTCCAGATCATCAACATCGTCGATGACCACAGCTGCATTCTCTGCCGCTGTAAGACGCAGGCGCGCCATCAGATTTTCCACCTTGTCCCCCGCCGCCATGGAGCTGGACCTGGACCCCCCTCAATCGCCACCAGAAGCCACCTTCTTGCCGCGGCCAGATCCCGAGCGATCCGCCACAGCATCGCCGCCATCCCGAACAGCGTCCCCCTTCTCCACGTCCTCCCTGACCGATCCCTCCACATGATCACCCGCCGCCATGATCGCCAATCTCAGTCACACCAAACCAAGGGTGGGCAGTTCTGCAGGAGAACCCCGTGATCTCCCCGAATTCAGGTAACGAGAGGCAAACAGATGGTTACGGGGAAGAGGAGGAACTGATCTTGATTGGAAGGACGGGGAAACACAGAGAAATCGACCACGATCGAGATCTCAGAAGAGTCCAGGAACCCTAGGTTAGCGTCGCGAGAGCGCCGGAAACCCTAGGAGCCGAACAGTTTTTTTACTCATTGGAAATTGCAGACAGTTGAATGTGATGACGGCCATACGTTTAGACCGGACGAAGCACACAAACAGACCGAAAGCGTGTTCCGTTTGGAATGACGAAACCCGGGAAACGGGCGACGTTTTTGTAATCCCAAAATTCAGTGTGGTGCTTCCGTCGGCCAGAGACGAAGACTTGGCTCATTCCACGCCATGCGTACGTCCAAATCATCAGTGTATAGTCATTTGGGGTTGCTAATTGCACCACCTAACCATGACCAGTTCCGATTTGCAGTCACTTTCGCAAGCTTATCTTTCTCTTTGCTGTACGCAAGTAATCTCCCAAGTGAAAGAGTAATACTCTTGACCGTCGTAGTTCCAGACGTAGGCAGGCAGCTAGCCATGGCCGGGTCCTCTCACCGGCGTTGCCTGGTCGTGATGCTCCTCGTCGTCGTCTTGGCATGCTTGTACGTCAGCTCGGCGGCGGCGTCGACGCCTCTGGCGGCGGAGCGGACGCGGCGGAAGGACCCGCTGGACGGGTTCCGTTACTACGTCGGCGGATGGAACATCAGCGACAGGCACTACATCGCGGTATGTTGTTCATCCACTTCGGCTTCTACTATGCTTCTAGCGCAGCACGTCGATCGTGCCTCACGCCTTGGGTTGTCGGTGCAGTCGGTGGCTTTCAGCGCGGCGCCGGTGTTCGCGGCCGCGGCGGTCTGGTTCGTCGTCTTCGCCTTGGCGGGGCTCGTCGCCTGCTGCTGCCGGTGCTGCCGCGGCGGCACCGTCAGCGACTACTCCTACTCGCGCAAGAAATTCGCCGTCTCCCTCATCCTCGTGCTCGCCTTCACGGCGGCCGCCGTCGTCGGGTGCGCGGTGCTGTACGACGGGCAGGGGAAGCTGGACGGCAGCACCTCCTCGACGCTGCGTTACGTGGTGAACCAGTCGGATAACGCGGCGGCGAGTTTGAGAGGGTTCGCGGGGTTCATCGAGAGGGCCAAGGCGGCCGGCGGCGCGGCCGCGGTGCTGCCGCCCGACCTCGGGCGGAAGGTCGACGAGGTCGCGGCCAGGGTGGGCGCCGCGGCCGACGAGCTCAACGCGCGCACCGCCAGCAACGCGCGCAAGATCCGGACGGCACTGGACACCATGTACGTGATTATCATCTCGCTCGCAGTGATGATGATGATCTTGTTTTAAATGTTTTTTTTTTGGTTTGATCGCAGGAGGAAGATTCTGATCGGTGTGGCAGCCGTGATGCTGGTCTTGGCGTTTTTGGGGCTTGGTGAGATTTTTTTAGGATTTATAAGTTAGAACACATGATCTTCTTGCAAAAAAAGAAGACATGAATTATTTTGCAATTTTGTTTCTAAGACGTCGTTTTGGATTGTTTGTTTCTTTAAAACTTGCTTAAAATTTTCATGAACATCCAAGTATCCTTATGTGTAGTAGTATAATTAACTCGCAAACTAAAATTCTGTAGCATTTAAGCTAAGAGTGCACTTGTTGAGTCAGTAATTTTAAGTGGCCCGGTCAACTGAAAAATCTGAAAAACCACCTTTTTGTATTTTCTGTAGTAATCAAACAGTTCCAAGCAAAATTAGCAAAGCCACTTACACAAAAGTTGCTCTTCTTAAGTTTGGAATATTATGTGCCTCGGTCAGCTAAAAACTAGGAATGTTACACTTTTCAACTTACTCATCTTTCAGCTGTTTGCAGTCACATTTATGCTAAAGTTGCACTTCTTCACGTTACGATTTTTAGTGAGTCTGCCAAATAAAGATTAATGGTGATTTTTGCAATTCATGTAAAATCAAACAGTTACACGTCAAATTACTATGAATCTGATTATCCACAGCGGCCCGCACACACCTTCGCTGCACTAAGACTGTAATTTATAGTTTGCGACTTGTTCATGTTTCATCTGCTTGTGATTACCATAACAATTTTTAATTTCCTCTTGTCACCGCGGTCAATTTGTTTCCTCTTGTCAATTTGTTGTAGTGTTTTCGTTGGCTGGGCTGGAGTCAGTCGTTCGCTTGTAAGCACAGCATCCTCCTCGACATCACATATTCTTCTTACTTTTCCACCACAACCTTCTCATATTAGAGTCCCACTAACAGATATCCAATTGTTGACTTTGCAGCTTAGTATTTCTAGGATGGATCCTTGTTGCGGCAACATTTATATTGTCGGGTGTTTTCCTCCTCTTGCACAAGTAAGAGTCGCAAATTAGCTCAACATTCTTTACGCATCTTTGTTTTCATACAACTAGACATCACTCCAGTTTACTTTATTTAGAGAGTGAATTCTACTTTATACACCTAATTTCACATTTTTAACACTAGTTACCCCAAATTTGGCACTACCTCTGATCCCAAATTCTATAAGAACATGCAAAACGCACAATACAAGTAACCATCTTAGATATTGCATAGGCGCTTATGGTGATGAAGGGCTAATCCGTAGATTACACAATCATTCATGTTGGTAAAAATATCTCCTGCCGTGTAGATACCTTCATAAATAGGTTGCGATTTTTCACACACTATAGAAACTGCCATGAATGAAACGTAGTGTGCGCACCGATAGATAATCTGCATGAGAGAAGATTTTTTATCATTGAAAACCTTTCCGTTTCTACTTAACCATAGCATCCAAATATCGGCAAGTACTCCCACCCTAATAAGTATTTTAAACATATGATCTGCATCTTTTAGCCAACTGCCAAATATATTAGCAGCACTATGTGATGGCTATAAAGTAGAACCTATGTGAATGACTGATGAGGCTCACAGAGGGGGTCATCATTTTGGTGGGACTCCAAGTGAAGAGTATTGTAGCAAGCGAATTTTTCCTACAAGGATGACTCGAGAGTTTATATCAAACTCTCGGGGAATTGGCTCAAGTTATCTTCCTTTTCTCATCTTCCAGCAATTCTGCAAAGTAAAGTTTTGCTTTGTGTCCACAACTTCACCGTGTGGTTGTCAAACACAAGATTTCGTATTACTAATAGTAGATAAAAGAGAAACTTAAAGTAAAGTAAAGTAAATAAACTAAGAAAACTAAATAAAAACAGTAAAGGGATAATGGTTTTTGGTTTTGTGTGTGTTTAAGTGGAGAATGTATTTTTGCATTTTCGGATTAATAAATTGCAGCAAATAGAAAGTATGATAAAAGTGTTGGAAAGATGTTTCTTATGATTAAAAATAGACCGTGGTTTATGGGTCACTTGTCTACTCTCTTTTTAAGTTGTAGTGAGTACTAATAATTTATCAATGACATAATATTCGTGAAACTTCAATATGTGTTTGATAAGTATTCATATGGGTATCACATCATAACATAGAGATGATGCAATAAATCTCTCTTAAACTCCTCAAGAAATGGAAAACTCCAAGCAATCTTAAATTAAGAATCAACAGAGTATAGCCTTAACTATTTTAACATGATATTTGAATATTAAATATGCTACCTTGAACAAACAAGATTACCATAATTGTCACATGATAAACATAACACATGATTTACTTTATCCCTAGTGAGGTAGGAAATGAAAGGTAAAAACCATAATAGATCATGAATTTATTGTCATTATTCAATCACTACAACCATGCTACTGCGCCGCGGACCTCACTGACCGCCCCTGCGCCGCGGGTGAGGTCCCCGCCATCGACGCTCCGCAAGCGTGGCAGGGCTTCGTGTGCCGCACCACGGGCGCGTCGGGATCAGAGGTGTGCGCGACGGTGGGGCGCCTCACGCCGGCGATGTACACCCAGGCGCTGGCCGTCGCCAACGCGAGCGACGGGCTGGTCGGCTACGGGCCGGTGCTGGCCGGCCTGGCGGACTGCACGTTCGTGCGGCGGACGTTCGAGACGGTCGTGGCGGACAGCTGCCCCGGGCTGAGGCGGTACAGCGGCAGGGTGTACCAGGCTTTGCTGGCCGTGGCGGCGGGCGTGATGGCGGCCGTGGTGGCGTGGCTGGTGCACTCCAGGGAGAGGCGGCGGCGGCGCGAGGCCGTGAGGTTCCGGGTGTCACCGTACAGGCTCCCCATCGACGAGAAGTCGCTGCTCAAGAGCCCGAGGCGGCCATACAGGAGAACCGAGAGCAACGGAGGCCTGATGACTAGGTAGATGCATGACGGTGGCATGTACTACTAGTTATGAGTAGAGCTTGACGATCGAGTTACGTCGGGAAGGAGCTGAGGTACCCCTCGGCGTCCGCGGCAGGGAAGCGCGTGCACACGGGCCAGACCATGCAAGACCCGCGGGCGCGTCAAGGGTTGAATTTGGGACCACCAAAGCGAGGCGCGCGACGGAGATGCAATGTGGCGCGACGGATCGATCGGTGGTATACCTGGGGCTCGCTTTATCCGGCCAGGATCTCCCTCACGTGCGCGCGCGCGCGCGTACGCCAGCCTGGCTCCAGCTAGCTAGCGTGGCATCCAGGTTCGTTTCTTTTCCGCCCCGCCCCGCTCCTTTCCTCTCCTTTTCTTTTCTTGCTTAATTAATTGCATTGCATGCGGGGTGGGAGACTTCTCATTTTCTTGCTAACTGCGGCTAGCCTAGCTAGTACTAGTATCGATCAGCTCCATTCTACCTTCAGTTTTTCTACTATTCTCTTTGCTCAATACCAAAAGGAATCACGTACGTACGTTTCTTTCTCTCTGCGCTACGCGCACGCAAGTAATCTCCGAATCCCACTTATCGTCTTGCCGCTGGAATTAATTAATACGGAGTAATACATGGATCGACACAGACGTTAATTAATTTAATTTTGGGCGCTCCATCTCCACGCCAACAACTTTTCCGCGACATGTATGCCGTTCCATTTATCTCTCCGACGCGAACGAGCGTGGCCATATGCCCTGTACCTCTTTTTCTTTTTCCTTGGCATTTCTCTCGCGCACTAGCACCCAAGATTAATTCACTTTGCCTTTTCCATAAAGCGATTCAAATCACCAACATTCACGTACGTCACAGTCTACTATTCAAATCACCTGTTTTATTACCCCGCAAAATACCCACAAATGTGAGACATCTATTTTTAGACGGAGGGAGTATATCCAATCAATTTTAGCTTCCAAATCAAAATTCTTCACCGCCGTTGTCGTCGTCGACGATGATGATGCCCACTTCTCTACTGCCTCTGCTGGCATGGGTACGGCGCCGCTCACTAGCGAGTCGAAGATGAGCCTTGCGTGTCAAGGATGGAGAAGGGATGATGGAAACGCGAGTCGGAGCAATTGGCCACGTCAAGCAAAAAAGAAATATTATTTGGGTCGTTCGAGCCATCGCGGTGCCCGGATCAAGCCGTGGTCCTAATTTGCTTCAAAATGTCAAACTACGTCGTCGTGGGGTGCTGGGAGAGTTTCTCTCGGTGGCGACGACATTATGACCGGTGGCAGCGGCGGCAAGATCCACGGCATCCCTGCCAACTCTCCATATCTAGGTCATCTTAATCTTGTACGTGCCTAATAGTACGTGCAGAGTCGTCTCCATGCCGCCGAAACCATGCAAAAAGCACATAAGGCAATCCCTAATCGTGTACCGCCGCACAATTCCATGGGCTGCAGGGTTCCTGCCAAATTAAGTCTCCCCCTTTTTTTTTTCTTCTTTCTTTCTTTCTTTTCTCACAAATTAAGTCATCACCTTCTTCTTATCGATCTTTGCTCAACTCAAGGCCAAGGCTACATACACAACTCACGTGTTCCCAATCTTTTCGTTCTCTCTGCTAGCTGTACGCACGCAATTAATTGATGGAGCACAGGTTTAGGCGCTCTAACTTTTCCGCGACGTACATGCTCTTTCATTTATCGGACGATCGAGTCCACTCATCCGTAGTAGTAGGTCTTTCTTTTTCTTTGGCCTTTCTCTCGCGCGCGCAAAAGGAGATTTATTTAAGTTTGCTTCCGTCTCCGATCGATCGATACCTGATCATCGATTTGAAGCACAAACAGTCACGTCACAGTCTCCCATCCATCGGTACCTCCGAATTGTGCGCTGTTTAATTAGCTAGCTGTCTAAACTTGACTAACCTGTTGCCAGCTGGCAGCAGAGATCGAAAAAAGGTTCGCCTCCGCCTCGCGGGGCCGTTCACGCACGCCTTCCTCTTTTTTTTTTTTTTTCTTTCATTCTAGTAATGGATTTCATATTGGCCTTATACTTTTCCCAACATTTGGGCGTCCAAATCACTTTCAACATCTCCCTCGACTTTTTTCTTCATGGTCTTGAGTTTAGGCCTACTATTACATAACATAGTACTGTAATACATCCACCCAATTTAAAGTTTCCACATCGAATCTCCAAAACCATTTTGTGCACACATACACAAGGTCTAGCATATTTTACTAATCTACCCGCAACGGCATGGCTCGAAAACACCAAACTATGTACCGGCCGCCGTAGTTGTCGTCGACGGTCATGATGTTCATTTCTCGACCGCCTTCGGTAGGACACTTCTCACCAAACTTTGGATGGCGGCGGCGAGGCCTTCCCATTCGCCGTCATCGGGACCTCACCCCTCAATGACTCCAGCTTGCGCTCCACGTTGGTCGGCGAGGGCTGTCGTGGCGGCATCGGCTCCGGCTTGGGCTCCTTCTTTGGCCGGTGAAAGGACATACTAACACACGTGGTGCTGCGCCAGGTCCACCTTGGGCGTCCAAAAAGAAATCCCAGGCGCGGGGGGTCAACGACGGCTGGGCGACGACACCAAAGCCGTCTCGGTGGGGTGGCCCGACGGGGATGATGAGGCGTCGAATGTGTGTGGCGCGTGGTAGAGTGGACGGAAGACCCACACAAAAATACGCCATGACCACCAGGGGTGGCGCCCAGCCTTGTAGTACTAGGCGGGGTGCACCGGCCCGTCGAACACGCTGACCTATTCCTTGCGTTCTTCGTCGAGCATCAACGGCCACATTTCGGATCTGGTTGCAAAGCTTGGGTCGCGCCGTTCCTTAATCAGCAACGCCAGTTTGCGACCAGTAGGGGAGGTCGATGGGATGGCCTACCCACCGGTGCTGATACTCCACCGCATGGGGAGCTGCTAGTCTGGCGACACGAGGATCCCGTACTTGGCGAGCTCGAACGCCATAGGGTATGCGTCCATGCCGTGTTTCCTCCGCCGCTGCCGCCCGCCTCGTCATTGTTCGGCATCGGATGCCAACGATGTTATTTTGAGGGAAATGAGCTTCAGGCGGTGAGGGGGAGTGCGACATTAACGCCAGTACGGGAAGACACACCTTCACTGAGTTGGGAATCCTCATCGCCGCGTCTCGTCACGTTTGGGGGAGTGAAAGCGGCGCTAGTCCTCCAATAATGGCGAAATTTCCACTCCATTCACGATTAAACAATGCTGGCCGGCTTTGAGGGGCACTGACAAGGTGGGCCACAAACTGTGCAACGGAGACATTAATGCGCGGTCGGGCACGTGGGGCCCAATTAACCTTGGTGATGAGGATGTCGCGGCGTGCTGCCAACATGCACGAAAAGGTGGCATGGCGATTTCCGAAACGCCGACATCATTTACTATGGCGTTGCACCAGTGCACCGCGCCACTAAATATACGATCCCGCTAAGCATATCCTACTAGTGATAGATCATGTTATTTCATGTTTGGATATAGTAGTACTTACCCATCATTTCATGTGTCATCTTATTGATACATTTTGATGTGGTATTATAACTATCCATGACAGGGAAGGAGGGGTGATGAACACGAACACGAGACTGCAACACATGGGTGTTTTTGCAACGTCGGCAATGGTAGAGGATGCTGGCCTGTGGCAGCCATGGGGAGGATGGCTGTCAGTCGGGGGCGTGGTTTCCTCCTGCACGGATGGTGCGGGTTTTGAACCCATGGGTTCAGCTCGTTTCTGCGTTTTTTTTCCCAGAGCTAACCGCACAGTCCCAGTCCGATATTCTTGGAAGCCCGTACCGCTCCACCCTGTTTCGTAGTTCGCCAACGGCCGTGTAGTATTCTCTAAAAAAAACGGCCGTGTAGTACCTCCGGTAGCCGAAAGTGGTGGCAGCGTTAAGAGCATCTCCACCGGCGTGCCCCATATAGTCACCGGCAGGGGCGCCGGTATTATCGTATGGGCCGCGCCGGCACAACATCCTCCATTTGGGGGAGCTGCTCCCACACCGGCGCGCCCCATACGATAACCCCAATAGTTAATTTGAATTGAAAACTCAAACAAAAGCAAATGAATTCGAATAAAGTTTACGAATTTAAAGTTTTAACCATCACACGGCCACCAAATTCGAATAGGTTTTCGATTATGAAGTTTGGGCCACATACGGCTGCCAAATCGCCGTTTCCGGCTGCAAAAAGGAACTTGGGATTCCAAGCCAAATGATAAGATGAACGGGGTCAGGGGCGGCTCAACCTCGATGACTTCCTCATCGTCGGCGAGCCCCGGCGGCAGCTCCACCGCAGCAACAGGATCCACGGTCGCCGGGGGAGGCATGAACGTCAACGGTGCCGGCGGAGACATGAACGTAGAGGGTGCCGGCGGAGGCATGAACGTGGAGGGTGCCGGGGGAGATGCCGACGCTGCTCCCGCCGCCAACACCTCTTGGCTGATGCGCTCGCAGTACATCTGGTGCCACGCCCGCGCCAACGGGTTCATCTTCTCCATGTCGGCCATCAAGATCTTGGATTCTTGAGACATCTTGGCCAACAATAGCTGCGTTGCTTCGTTGGTGGCCTTCATGGCAGCGGCATGAGCTTCCATCTTTGCCGCCTCCACCCTCTCCCTCTCGAACTCGATCTTCATGTCTTGCTTGTCGAGGATTGCCTTCCACACGATGGCGGCCCTATCCGCTGCTTCCTTGTTCTCCACCGAGAATGAGGTGATCATCTTCTCGATGGAGGCGTCCATGGCTGCCAATACCGGCGACACATTCCTCTCGGCCTTGGCCTTCTTGTTGCCAATGGGGTGCGGAGGCACCGGATGGATCGACCGGCCCATCTTCCCCGTCCTTCATTAGAGTGTGGAGGAGGTCGTCCCATTTCTTGCAACCTTGCAGCTTGTTGTAGCAATGCGTGAAGGGGAAGTCTTTGTCCTCGTGTTGGTTCTTGTACATCTCGAGGGTGTCGAGCATCTAACAATACATGATGCAAAACAAGATATGGAACAAGTTGGATCATGCTCTCAGTGGCCCATGATGCAAAACAAGATATGGAACAAGCCGGTGCAAGCCTATTTTCGCTCCCGGCCCCCAAATCGCTATCCGGGGCGCCGATGGAGATGCTCTCAGTGGCCCATTTGAATGTCTAAAGATTCCAAAGCTATGTCACAACTTTAGTCCCACATTTCTAAGGCAAGAAACTTGAGACCAACTTATAAAGAGAGCTCTTGTAGTCGTCTAAAATTGTTATAGACACACAATGCCTTGCACTGTACCCGCATAGCGCGTGAATATTCGCGAGTTATGACTACATGACCAGGTTGATTGCTTTTGAAGCTGTGATCAATTGGTGGTTAGGAAATGAAATTAGTGGACACGTCCACGGCGCCCGCCTTGGCCTGCATAAGCCACAACGCCGTCACACACGATTACCAGGTGTCCACTTGTGCGAGACATGCTGGTCAACAAGGTTTAGCAGGTTACGCGTATCATTTTGCAAAACATGGCACTTGACAACATGCATTGCAGGATTCGCTGACACTAGTAGAGTTTAGAACAGAACGCTGGCACTCGCAGTACTGCCCCAGAAGCAGCGTGACGACGTCGTCTTGGTCGCACGCTTCACGGACATGAGCTTCGTGTGGCTGGCGCAGAGGGACTCCCTCCGCTCCATGATGGCTTCCCGCACCTTGCCGACGTCGGCGCCCGGAGCACACGTCGAATAGACACGACGGCCTGTCGTGCAGCTGCGGCGTGACCATGATAACGAAGCAGGTCTTCGTGAACAATTGCCTCTAGAGAGACGCGCGCAGCGCCGACGCGATGGACATGACTTTCGTCATGGACGCTGGACGCGTCCCGTGGCATGGAATTCTTCTGGTATGTCCGCACACTGGTGTTAGTTGGCTCTAGAGCACGGGGCTGATAGGCCCTCTCCGCCGTCGCGGGAGCAGGCCATGGGCGTGCAACACCTCCGAGGAGGGAAAGAGCAAGGTGACATCATTTTTGCGGCAACTCCGTGATGGCCGTGATGACACCGGCTGGAGCGGCGCATCGCGACTTCGCCATCACCAACATGCCGCGCTGGAGCGGTGCCCCAATTTGGCAAAGTTTGTATTTGGCAACGTTGCATTCTTTAGATAAGTTGGATATCATGTAGAAATTTGTCCCGCGACAATTTATGATACATGTGCTTATTTTTGGCCTTTTTAAGTTAAAACTTGCTGCAATGGGAGATGTCTAAATCATGTGCGAGCTAATAAAAGAAATGGATTTATTTACATTTGCATGGGCATTCCTGCATGCATGGAAAACACCACCGTACTTTAACCAACCTTACCGCCACCATTTTACAATAGGTAGTACATCATGCTACATGGTGCGCCTCTAGCTAAACAACTACCACAATTAATTAGTATGTGCGGCCGGACACATGACATGGACAACAAGGCCTAGCTACGGCCCAATGAAATGCATGCATTGAAGGCCTTTGACACAACTAGCCAGAAATAGCACAACCAGGCAGGAAACGAGCAAAGAGAGGAGTTTAGTCCCACATCGCTAAGGGGTGGAATTTTTGAGCAGCTTATAAGGTGAGCTGTTGTAGCCATATAAATTGCTAGAAACACACATATGGTTGCATGCAGTATACCCGCATAGCGCGTGCGCTCGCGTGAATATTCGCGACTTAAGACTTTGGACGCTTGGCGACGGCGCGGCTAGCTAGCAAATAAAATCTATCTTTTTTTATTTCAACCGAAATTTCTTTTGGCAAGATTAAAATATTCAATAAGATTAAATCTGAAGATTATCCTCCTGATACTCCTAAGCCATCAGTTGTAATACGTCCTCCTGCTGAAGCAGAGAAGGATGCACCTCGTAAGAAGGTCATTATCAAGCAGCCTAAGGGGCATGTAGACCAGCAAAGAGCTATTGAAATTAGGAGTGGCCAGGAGCCCAGAAAGATAAGGAAAATTGCTGAGTTATCAACCTTAGAGAAGGCTAACCGAGAGGAAGATCATTGGTTTGCTGGAGAGCCCAGCCAGATGAATTCCTCTGGTAGGTTGGGTTCGGAGGGTAATAGAAAAAACAAAGTAATGGGAAATGATGAATCCTGGAGAGCTTTTCAAGAGCAGCGAGAGAGACAGGAACAGAGGTTAATTGAAGCTAGGATGTATGAAGCAAGCAGGGAGGAAGAGCTCCAGAAGGCAAAGAAGAAAAACAAGAAAAAGAAAAAACATGAATTTCGAGATGACGACGTTCTGGATCACCGGCCGTATAGAAATGACAGAAAGGTACCTGAAAGGAATCGGGCAGCAAAGAGACGTACTCCAGCTGATATGGCAGAATATGCCCCATCGGCAAAGCGGCGCCGAGGAGGAGAGGTACTTCTTTTCGCTCATGTTTGGTGGAAGTATGCGTTGTTTTATTAATGTTTACCTAAACCGTTTATGCTGATTCCCTTCTCTGATGAGAGTTACTTGTAACCAAAACTTTGATAATGCCAGGTATCCAGCTTTGTCTCCGTTTTATGTTCTGCCTCCTAGAATTATCCCTAGCTTTTTTTCTCAACTAAAGAGTCTCAGTCATTTATGTGATCTCAACAGAATAGTATTGCTTCTGTGAAGAGATGAAGGAACAGGACCGTAGAAAAAATCATTTGGATTATGTATCCCATCCGTTTTATTTCCTGTTCTTAGTATTTCAGTTCCATCATTTTTTTTTGAATATTTTTTATCATTTAGTTTTTCAACTAGTTTTTTTTATGATACCTATTTGTGCTACTGTCTGAAAGAACAGACATAACCAATTGATATTTGTTTATTTGCAAGACTAGGAATCTGAACTGAGTTGGTTGTTTGCATCCTAATGCAGGTTGAGCTCTCCAACATATTGGAAAAGATAGTTGACCACCTGAGGGACCAAACTTCTATATCCTTATTGTTCCTCAAACCAGTGACGAAGAAAATCGCTCCTGATTACTACGACATAATCATGCGCCCGATGGACCTTGGCACGATAAGGGACAAGGCGAGGAAGATGGAGTACAAAAACAGGGACGAGTTCAGGCACGACGTGGCGCAGATCAGAGTGAACGCGCATTTGTACAACGACAAGCGGCACCCCCACATCCCTCCGCTAGCTGAGCAGCTCCTGGATATATGTGACAGGCTTCTCTTGGAGAGCGCAGACTTGCTTGATGATGCGGAGAGCGCGATCGAGGGGTAGGACAATAACAAGATACAGCACCTTTGCGCCGTATCATCATCCTGACGTAGATTGCTGTACCTGCTGATCTTTAGCGAGCGAGGGGGGAAAGCACACCTGTAAATTCTTTTTTAGGTTGGTCCTCGGCTGTTTCTTCTGCTTGGTGGCTGCTACCGGGCGTCTGTAGTCGGAGTGTACACAAGCAAGCTTTAGGCTAGTCGTCTAGGCAATGGCCCGCTGTAACTATTTGGCCTCTTGCTGTAAAAAGTGTAGCAATATGACAATGTCAATATTCAGATGTTGTAGCTGTACATCCTGTGCGCGGATCATCTTTTTTGAATCATATGGATATAGATGCAGAAAGGTCAAACAACTATTCTTATGGGCTCCTCTGTCGCTAATGTTATTTGTATCAATTCAATTCAAAGGGTAGTCACTGATGTTTGATCTGTTTGAACTGGCATTGGCTAACGTTATTTGTATTAATTCGATTCAAAGGGTAGTCACTTTGAACTGGCATTGGCTGGTGAAGGTTTCTGTGTAATGAGAGATAACTGTACAAATGTCCATAGTCAAAGCGTGTGTGGATTGAGTTATTATCATGTACAAGTTGCTTACCTGCTTGAGTATATAACATTATTTGATGCGTTGAATGATGGGTACATACACTTTGAATGGAGACTTGTGCTTATGCCTTTGGTGATGTAACGCAGAATTAAGCAGACCATCTTCTTTTAAACAAGGGATGTTTTTCCTCACCTGATACCTTTTCTCATACTTGGTCGCATAAGATGCGGTAACCCAATAAAGAGGTGCTTTGCTGTAAAAAAAAAGCAGTAACCTAATATTGCTGAGGATGTTGACGTATTAACAGTCCACAATATCTAGAGATTTTCATTACTTGTTTACCTTGCTGGGGAGAAAATATTCCTTTACCAATCAAAAAGTACATATAATATACTAACTTATTTTTTTAGAATCCCGTACAAAATAGCTTTTTTTTTTCTTCTTCTGCAGTTTAGTGTAGGATGGCCTGTTATATTCTGCAGTGTAGTGTAGGATGACGGCCATACGTTTAGACCGGACGAAGCACACAAACAGACCGAAAGCGTGTTCCGTTTGGAATGACGAAACCCGGGAAACGGGCGACGTTTTTGTAATCCCAAAATTCAGTGTGGTGCTTCCGTCGGCCAGAGACGAAGACTTGGCTCATTCCACGCCATGCGTACGTCCAAATCATCAGTGTATAGTCATTTGGGGTTGCTAATCGCACCACCTAACCATGACCAGTTCCGAGTTGCAGTCACTTTCGCAAGCTTATCTTTCTCATTGCTGTGCACAAGTAATCTCCCAAGTGAAAGAGTAGTTCCAGACGTAGGCAGGCAGCTAGCCATGGCCGGGTCCTCTCACTGGCGTTGCCTGGTCGTGATGCTCCTCGTCGTCGTCTTGGCATGCTTGCATGTCAGCTCGGCTGCGGCGTCGACGCCTCTGGCGGCGGAGCGGACGCGGCGGAAGGACCCGCTCGAAGGGCTCCGCTACTACGGCGGCGGATGGAACATCAGCGACAGGCACTACATCGCGGTATGTTGTTCATCCACTTCGGCTTCTACTATGCTTCTAGCGCAGCACGTCGATCGTGCCTCACGCCTTGGGTTGTCGGTGCAGTCGGTGGCTTTCAGCGCGGCGCCGGTGTTCGCGGCCGCGGCGGTCTGGTTCGTCGCCTTCGCCTTGGCGGGGCTCGTCGCCTGCTGCTGCCGGTGCTGCCGCGGCGGCACCATCAGCGACTACTCGTACTCACGCAAGAAATTCGCCGCCTCCCTCATCCTCGTCCTCGCCTTCACGGCGGCCGCCGTCGTCGGGTGCGCGGTGCTGTACGACGGGCAGGGGAAGCTGGACGGCAGCACCTCCTCGACGCTGCGTTACGTGGTGAACCAGTCGGATAACGCGGCGGCGAGTTTGAGAGGCTTCGCCGGGTTCATCGAGAGGGCCAAGGCGGTCGGCGGCGCGTCCGCGGTGCTGCCGCCCGACCTCGGGCGGAAGGTCGACGAGGTCGCGGCCAGGGTGGGCGCCGCGGCCGACGAGCTCAACGCGCGCACCGCCAGCAACGCGCGCAAGATCCGGACGGCACTGGACACCATGTACGTGATTATCAATTTATCATATCGCTCGCAGTGATGATGATGATCTTGTTTTAAATGTTTTTTTTTTGGTTTGATCGCAGGAGGAAGATTCTGATCGGTGTGGCAGCCGTGATGCTGGTCTTGGCGTTTTTGGGGCTTGGTGAGAATTTTTTAGGATTTATAAGTTAGAACGCATGATCTTCTTTCAAAAAAAGAAGACATGAATTATTTTGCAATTTTGTTTCTAAGACGTCGTTTTGGATTGTTTGTTTCTTTATTACTTGCTTAAAATTTTCATGAACATCCAAGTATCCTTATGTGTAGTAGTATAATTAACTCGCAAACTAAAATTCTGTAGCATTTAAGCTAAGGGTGCACTTGTTGAGTCAGTAATTTTAAGTGGCCCGGTCAACTGAAAAATCTGAAAAACCACCTTTTTGTATTTTCTGTAGTAATCAAACAGTTCCAAGCAAAATTAGCAAAGCCATTTACACAAAAGTTGCTCTTCTTAAGTTTGGAATATTATGTGCCTCGGTCAGCTAAAAAGTAGGAATGTTACACTTTTCAACTTACTAATCTTTCAGTTGTTTGCAGTCACATTTATGCTAAAGTTGCACTTCTTCACGTTACGATTTTTAGTGAGTCTGCCAAATAAAGATTAAAGATGATTTTTGCAATTCATGTAAAATCAAACAGTTACACGTCAAATTACTATGAATCTGATTATCCACAGCGGCCCGCACACACCTTCGCTGCACTAAGACTGTAATTTACAGTTTGCGACTTGTTCATGTTTCATCTGCTTGTGATTACCTTAACAATTTTTAATTTCCTCTTGTCACCGCGGTCAATTTGTTTCCTCTTGTCAATTTGTTTCCTCTTGTCAATTTGTTGTAGTGTTTTCGTTGGCTGGGCTGGAGTCAGTCGTTCGCTTGTAAGCACAGCATCCTCCTCGACATCACATATTCTTCTTACTTTTCCACCACAACCTTCTCATATTAGAGTACCACTAACAGATATCCAATTGTTGACTTTGCAGCTTAGTATTTCTAGGATGGATCCTTGTTGCGGCAACATTTATATTGTCGGGTGTTTTCCTCCTCTTGCACAAGTAAGAGTCGCAAATTAGCTCAACATTCTTTACGCATCTTTGTTTTCATACAACTAGACATCACTCCAGTTTATTTTATTTAGAGAGTGAATTCTACTTTATACACCTAATTTCACATTTTTTACACTAGTTACCCCAAATTTGGCACTACCTCTGATCCCAAATTCTATAAGAACATGCAAAACGCACAATACAAGTAACCATCTTAGATATTGCATAGGCATTTTTTTTTCTTCGAAATGGGGGTATACCCCGGTTTCTGCATCATGACGATGCACACGGCCATTTATTAAGAAAAGGTTCTAAAAAGTATTGTTTACAACTCACGCATGACCGACAATTGATACAAGAATCAACCATCGAAAAAAAGACATACTACGACTACAACTCAACATAGCCTTCTAGTATGCCGCTTATGGTGATCAAGGGCTAATCCGTAGATTACACAATCATTCATGTTGGTAAAAATATCTCCTCCCATGTAGATACCTTCATAAATAGGTTGCGATTTTTCACACACTATAGAAACTGCCATGAATGAAACGTAGTGTGCGCACCGATAGATAATCTGCATGAGAGAAGATTTTTTATCATTGAAAACCTTTCCGTTTCTACTTAACCGTATCATCCAAATATCGGCAAGTACTCCCACCCTAATAAGTATTTTAAACATATGATTTGCATCTTTTAGCCAACTGCCAAATATATTAGCAGCACTATGTGATGGCTATAAAGTAGAACCTATGTGAATGACTGATGAGGCTCACAGAGGGGGTCATCATTTTGGTGGGATTCCAAGTGAAGAGTATTGTAGCAAGCGTATTTTTCCTACAAGGATGACTCGAGAGTTTATATCGAACTCTCGGGGAATTGGCTCAAGTTATCTTCCTTTTCTCATCTTCCAACAATTCTGCAAAGTAGCTTGTGTCCACAACTTTACCGTGTGGTTGTCAAACACAAGATTTCGTATTACTAATAGTAGATAAAAGAGAAACTTAAAGTAAAGTAAATAAACTACGCAAACTAAATAAAAACAGTAAAGGGATAATGGTTTTTGGGTTTTGTGTGTGTTTAAGTGGAGAATGTATTTTTGCATTTTCGGATTAATAAATTGCAGCAAATGGAAAGTATGATAAAAGTGTTGGAAAGATGTTTCTTATGATTAAAAATAGACCGGGGTTTATGGGTCACTTGTCTACTCTCTTTCTAAGTTGTAGTGAGTACTAATAATTTATCAATGACATAATATTCGTGAAACTTCAATATGTGTTTGATAAGTATTCATATGGTTATCACATCATAACATAGAGATGATGCAATAAATCTCTCTTAAACTCCTCAAGAAATGGAAAACTCCAAGCAATCTTTAATTAAGAATCAACAGAGTATAGCCTTAACTATTTTAACATGATATTTGAATATTAAATATGCTACCTTGAACAAACAAGATTACCATAATTGTCACATGATAAACATAACACATGATTTACTTTATCCCTAGTGAGGTAGGAAATGAAAGGTAAAAACCATAATAGATCATGAATTTATTGTCATTATTCAATCACTACAACCATGCTACTCGATCTAATATACTTAACTCCCCACACATGTTCTTGCATAAAGGTTTGATCAGAACAAGCACTTAAGAACATGGTACATGGTATGTATCTATCAATACATCTTACACAGAATAAAGGTCCATCACATAGGAATTACATATGACCATAATCAAATTGGGAAGCTCATATAGTACTACAATCTATGAAGAACGAGAGAGAAACATTGAGAGGAGGGAATTACTTTTGTATGTTCTTTCTTATGAAAATCTATGCATTCGAAGCTGACGGCGCCTCTGCTCACTTTTCAGCGTGGTAGGGGACACCTGCGTGGCCATGGAAGAATGGGTTCTTCGTCCGCAGAATAACACCGCACTAGACGACATCCTGCCCTGCGCCGACGCGGCGGCGACCACCGACGCCTTGCGCCGGAGCAAAGAGGTGAACCAGCAGCTCGTCGCCACGCTCAACGGTCTACTCTCCAACGTCTCCAACGCCAACAACGTCCCACCCCAGGTCGGGCCCCCAGTCTACTACAACCAATCCGGCCCTCCGGTGCCCTTGCTCTGCAACCCTTACCGCGCGGACCTCACCGACCGCCCCTGCGCCGCCGGCGAGGTCCCCGCCATCGATGCACCGCAAGCGTGGCAGGGCTTCGTGTGTCGCACCGCGGGCGCGCCGGGGTCAGAGGTTTGCGCGACGGTGGGGCGCCTCACGCCGGCGATGTACACCCAGGCGCTGGCCGTCGCCAACGCGAGCGGCGGGCTGGTCGGCTACGGGCCGGTGCTGGCCGGCCTGGCGGACTGCACGTTCGTGCGGCGGACGTTCGAGACGGTCGTGGCGGACAGCTGCCCCGGGCTGAGGCGGTACAGCGGCAGGGTGTACCAGGCACTGCTCGCGGTGGCAGCGGGCGTGATGGCGGCCGTGGTGGCGTGGCTGGTGCACTCCAGGGAGAGGCGGCGGCGGCGTGAGGCCGTGAGGTTCCGGGTGTCGCCATACAGGCTCCCCATCGACGAGAAGTCGCTGCTCAAGAGCCCGAGGAGGCCGTACAGGAGAGCTGAGAGCAACGGAGGCCTCATGACTAGGTAGATGCATGACAGTGGCATGTAGTTGTGGGTAGAGCTTGACGATGTCGGGAACACGGGAATTTCACATACTCCCTCTCTCCTAAAATAAGTGACTTAATTTTAAATAGATTTGGTTATATAGACACGTTTTTAGTTTTTAGTGTGTAGATACATATTTCACATACTCCCTCCCTCCTAAAATAAGTGACTTAATTTTAACTTGATTTGGTTATATAGACACGTTTTTAGTTTTTAGTGTGTAGATACATCCTTATCTACAAAAAGTTGAGTCACTTAATTTTGGGCGGATTAGGACAAATTTCCACTCGAGGGATGTACTCTTTTCGATCCAAATTAATTAACCAAACTTTATTTAGATAAGCATACATCTAGAGATAAAACATGTCTAGATACATGTATATCTAGATAAAGTTGAGTCAATTAATTTGGACTGGAGGGATGTACCAAATCAGGCCTCAATTATGTATGTACATGTATTCAGTTTTGTATAAAACGAGGTAACCCTCCGCGCCATACGATCTATACAGAGACACACTTTGACCATGAACTTATGTGCAAATATACTGAAATAAATATAAATATTATATCATGATACTATAACGTTATATTGAATTATCGGCACTTATTATAGATCAGAGAAAATAGTAGATTTCATTATTGATGGACTATTATTAGTTGAGTGAATTGCACAATGGTACATGGAACAACCACTTTCATTTTTCTTTTGTGCATAAGAACACAACTTTTGACGCCTTAACTTGTTGTCAGTGCTAGAGTTTAAATTTGTAGAACCTCTTCCTACAAAATACTGAAGGTGGATGAGGTATCTCTTCATTCACATTGTGCAGAAGGTGGATGTTCATGATGCTTTACTTGAAGATTGAGAAAGCCAAATGTAGTAGGCCTTTTTCCTGCAACTTCAGTTTAGAAGGTGGTTGGCGCATTTCCTATGCTTGCCTATGGTGTTATGATAGTGTGGACGAAATTGTTAGCCTTGTTGAGAGCACCATGACATAAGTTTCAAGAGATTTTTCAAGCTTGTTGCTGAGGTGTTTGGGGAGGAATACTCGAGGACACCCACAGTTGAGGACACTACAAGAATGATGTCTATGAACATGGGAAGATGGTTTCTACAGAAGGTTTGTCGTATTGACTATATTCATTGCAAGAGAAATAGTTGCCAAAAGCTCCGAAAGGACAATTTCGATGGCATGTGGATGGTCCAACCATATTCATGAAGCTCTAGAATCTCAAGATTTCTAGGTTGGCATTCCTGCAAACTTGGTCAAGGAGCTAGACTGCTCAAATATGCTCAATATATTCCACAAGCTCGGCATTTCGAAAGCTTTGACTCGGTCACTTGAATTTCCTTCTCAAATTTTTGTAGCGTCTTGGTTTTGGCCAATGCTCGCTAGTTGGGCTTGTCTTTTATTGGCTTCCACATTCTTGATGGTCCTTCTAAATGAACATCTAGGTTAAGATGGGCCTGCGGGCCTGCACGGGCTTGCCTCGGATCGCGCTGGCTCGCCCTGTGGTTGCCGGGGCTAAGGTGGTGTCCTCCTTCCTGGCCTTCACCGGCGAGGCTGCAGGGACAGGAGCGGTGCTAGACGGCAGGGCGGCGGCCCTATGTGTGCAATGGGTGGATTGGCGGCCGTTGTGGCTGCGAGGGCGGCATGGCTGGACCGGGGAGCTCTCGCTGCTGCGACCGATGGCTAGGCCTTGGACCCCTGTGTTGGCGTCTATCGAATCTCCCTCTCTGTGGCGGTTGGCGGCACTCGCGGAGCTCTTCTCTGTAAGCTTGGTCGGCGGTAGTGGTGCGACTCGGCTCTTCAACCCCGCGCGGTGCTGGTGGTGGTAGCGGAGCTCGCGGAGCTCCTTGGTCTGGTTTAGTGGCGGCGGTGGCTTGTGTGCGGCGATGGCGCTGCTTCTGCACATGAGGTGTGTCTGTGGAGTGCGGGCTAGCAGCGTTTTCGGTCTTTGTCTCGCTGTCCGGCCGCGGGAGGGTGTGGTGGCTCGTTTGCTCTGGGAGAAAGCCTGACCGCGCGATGTTTGTGGATGTCGCCGTCCTTCTTGGGGCGCGGTCGTGGAGCTCTCTGACCTTCGTTGCCTCGGGTTCACGTCTTCGGGTGAAAGCCTAGATCCCACGGGATCGGATGACGGTGTTGATTCTTCTTCGTTTCCCCTCTTGAGGGCGTCATCTTGAAGTTGGTGATCCCCTTCGCGCACTCCGACGGGCTGGACACACAGGGCATCTGGGTTGGCAGGAGGTCAACCGGAGATGCGTGTGTTCCGGGTGGAGGCTTGTGAGGCAACGGCGATGGTGGTGACCAAGGTTTGGTTGCGGCAAGGTCATGTTAGCCGGCTCCGTTCCGGCATGTCCGAATGTCTTCGTGGTGCTCTCCTCTTGCTGTGAAGTCGAAGCTGGCCTTGGGCGGTGTACGATGACCTTCGAGGGACGGTCCGGTGAAGGTCCTATTTGTCGCTTGTCTTGCGCATCTCCTATATGAGGCTCGTCTTCTGAATTGGAGCTACCGGTCTCTCCTCGAAGAGTCATCTGTTTGGCATAGGCCGACTGGAGTTTCTTGTATAGCTTTTGTGGGTAGCCAGGGTGGCTAGGTGTGTGATGAGTGCAGAGCACACCGTTGGGGAACCCCAAGAGGAAGGTATGATGAGCATAGTAGCAAGTTTTTTCTCAGTAAGAAACCATAATCGACCAGTAGGAGAAAGGAATCAGTCCTGAAGCTGTTGTTGGCTGACTCTTGGCAGGGCGCACTACTAGCGTCAGGAACAACGTAGAACATGCACATAACACAACCAAAATACTTTGACCCAAATTACAATAAGTTTGTCAATCTTACCAGTTTTGCTGAAACAAAGGATTAAGCGTATAGTGTGGAAAGAGATATTTGTTTGAAGTGGAATTAAGAGAAAAATATTTGCAGTAGATGAATTTATCAGTGTAAAAGAAAGGACATGGGTCCACAGTTCACTAGAGGTGTCTCTCCATAAAGATAAATAACATGCTGGGTGAACAAATTACAGCTGGACAATTGATAGAATAAAGACCATATATGACAAGATGATTACTATGAGATGCATTTGGGCATTAAAATAAGATACATAGACTGTAATCCAACTGCGTCTATGACTAATAATCCACCTTTTAGTTAGCGTCCGCACCCCTTTCAGTATTAAGTTGCAAGCAACAGATTATTGCATTAAGCAAAGTGTGTAAAGTAAATAATAGAATTATCCTTAGATAAACCATTGTTATTTTCTCCCTAGTAGCAACAACACATCTACAACTTTAGAAGTTATTGTCACTCTCCTAGGTTACTAGAGGCATGAACCCACTATCGAGCATAAATACTCCCTCTTGGAGTCACAAGCACATACTTGGTCAGAGCATCTACTAGCAACGGAGAGAATGCAAGATCACAAATAACATATGACAAATATATAATCAATCTCAACCATAGTATTCAGTATTCATCGGATCCCAGCAAACACAACATGTAGCATTACATAAAGATGACAAGATCTAAACATGAAGCAAAAAGTGGAGAAGACAACCATCTAGCTACTGCTATGAACCCGTAGTCCATAAATAAACTACTCACGCATCACTTTAGAGGCGGGCATGGCGATGTAGAGGCCTACGGTGATGATCTCCCTCTCTGGCAGGGTGCCGGAAGAGATTTAGAACCCTCCCGAGCTAGGGTCGATGATGACGGTCGCGACGGAACTTTTCGTGGATGGAGGCTCGGGTATTTAGGTTTTTCCCGATCAGATGTATTTATAGGCGGAAGGGCGAGGTCGGTGGGCGCCCGAGGGGCCCACACCACCCCTAGGCACGGACAGGGGGTGGCCCGCGCCTAGGCATGGTGGGGCCGCCTCCTAGAACTTCTTCGTCTGCCCTCTAGACTCCGTCTTTATTACAGTAAAATATGAACTTTGGCTTTCGTTTCGTTCAATTTCGAGAATATTTCCTGTACAACTTTTATGAAATACAAAAACAACAGAAAACAAGAACTGGCACTATGGCACTGGCATAGATCATCGAAAACAAGCATAGATCATCGAAAATTATAGATACGTTGCAACGTATTAGTGTGCCCCTTGTGGCGTAGTGTGTGTGCTTTAGCACTGTTGTTGTTGGTTTTCGCCCAGTTTTCTCCTATTAACCGGACACTTTTTCTTAATGAATGGATGAAGCAAAGATTTTGCATCCGTTTTAAAAAAAATCTGACTCAACATGAAATTGTTCTTCTAAAAAAACAAAAATGAAAATGCTTTGAAGATATTCCTCGCCTTTCATATTCGTTAGAGCATCTTCAACAGACGCTCTAAATTGTGTCCACCCTAAAAAAAATCATCGATTTAGCGCGCCAAAGGCAAAAAACAGCACTCCAACAGATGCTGCAAAACTGAGCGCGCGGAAAAAAATTTAGCGCATGTGCTAAATTGCGCTATCTTGTGCGGCAAATATACTGTCCAGGTTGCAGAGTCCAATTCACGCGCGACGCTCCAACCGTCATGAAATTTCACCCGCGCGGACGGAGGCGCCGCTGATTGGCGTGGATGTGCCGCCATGGCTTGGGCTGCCCCCGCCTAGCCTTGCTCCGATGGCATGAACTCCGCTGGCCGCCGAGCCCCGGAGCTCCGCCTCGCCCTGCACCAGCTTGACGACGGCGAGGGTTGCCCGCACCTCGCCTTGCTCCCCGCGCGCCCGCCGCCTTGCCCTGCCGGAGCTCCGCCTTGCTCCAGCTCGACGATGGCGAGGGCTGCCTGCACCTCGCCTTGCTCCCCGCGCGCCCGCCGCCTCGCCCTGCCGGAGCTCCGTCTCCCCTGCTCCAGGTCGACTACGGCGAGGGCTGCCTGCACCTCGCCTTGCTCCCCGTGCGCCCGCCGCCTCGCCCTGCTCCAGCTTGATGGCGAGGACGGGACGTCGGCGCTGATGACGCCGCACAGCTAGCTAGCTACCTACCTTGCAACAACGTCGATTTGACAGCACAACGGCGGGGTAGTACCGTCTCGATTTGATTTCTTGCAACAGCGTCGGAGCGGTTCCAGTAGATCAGCTAGATTCCTTGAGGTTGATCTCACGATTGATTTGTTCTTGTGAAGAGGGCAGGTGCGCTTGTGACTGGAATCGCACGGGTCTAGAAATTATGTTGATTTTCAGTCTATTTGTTTGGTCCTGTTTAGTCTTCTTTTGATACCTATATGTGGAAAAAGGTGTTTTTAGCGCTATATTTTAACACGGCTGGTAAAGCGCTGCGTGACGCGCGCTGCAAAATACAGCATCCATCCGGTGAAGCTGTCGCCTGCCTCGCGCTCTAAAAGTGACACCGCACTGCAAACCGATTTTACAACGTTAAATTTTAGAGCCTCTGTTGAAGATGCTCTTATTCTTTGTCTTCGTCATTCACAAATCTCCTAGTATCTGAAACTTGTTCCTAATGTCCTCTAACCTCGCTACATCTCGGTTCTTTTTCAACATCTTAATGTTGACCCATGGACCTATGCACGGTAGATGATGTTTTGGCCCTTTTGCTGAGGGCATCTCCAGCGGCGCGACGCAAACGGACGCTAAACGACCGTTTTCTTTCGCTGTGATCGGAAATGCGTCTGGGCCTGCTCCAGCGGGGCGACGCAAAGTGACCGGCCGTCCGGAGCAAACCTGGCCCAAATATGCGCCAGGTTTGCGTCTCCGCGGACGCTCGGTCGCGCGGAGCATCCTCCATTTCTCACCCGGTCCCGCAAGTCGGGATAGCGAAATTGACCGCTTCGATTTGCTTCCTTTTCCCCTTCTTTGCTGCCCTAGTGCGACGCCACCACCCCAACCCCACCCGCCGCCGCCGCAGCGCGCAGTCGCCGTCGGCTCCGTTCTCGCCGCGTTGGAGAGCAGGATCGTACTCGGGCTTGGCTCCGCCGCGTACCTGCCGGCTGTTTTCGGCCAAACGCTCCCGGTTGCGCCGCCCTTCCGCGCTGCCCACGACCTTTTCGGTTAATTGCGTCGGTAGGTTTCTTACTCGTGTTTTCGGCGCTATTGTGCGCGGCCATTGATCTGTAGTTTATACCCACGCAGATGGACATGTGGCAGATGTTGGACAAGTTCCGCGCGGAGGTCGTCGACTGCTCTACCGACGAGGAGTCCGATCAGTCGACGCAGACATTGGCAACTACTGCGGCCTCCATGATCCACGAGTTCACCTCAAACACGGGGCCGGATCACCGGGGCTCTGTGAAGGGGCGCTCCAAAAACTTGCCGCGCAACAGAGTGGAAGAGCAAGCCCACCTCCACAAGGACTACTTCCACCTCACCAATCCGGTGTTCCCGGAAAAAATGTTGCGGCGCCGGTACAGGATGTCAAGGGACATGTTCTTGGTCATTCTATGGGGCGTCAGAAACTACGACCCCTACTTCCAATGCAGGCCGGATGCAACAGTGCGCTAGGCTTCACCTCCTACCAAAAATGCTCCGCGGCTATTCGCATGCTCTCATATGGAATGGCTGCGGATATATTCGATGAGTATCTTTGAATGGGTGAGAGCACCTGCCTTGAGGCCATGTACAGGTTTTGCCGAGCCGTGATTGCCGTGTTCGGAGAGTATTACTGTAGGGAGCCAACTGTTGAGGATACAAGGCGGCTCCTGTCTATCAACGAGTCTAGAGGGTTCCCAGGAATGATTGGCAGCATAGATTGCATGCACTGTGAGTGGAAAAACTGTTCATTTGGATGGCAGGGTGCGTACAGCGGTCATGAGGAGGAAAAAACTATCATTCTTGAAGCTGTCATATCTCAAGATTTATGGATTTGGCATTCATTCTTTGGCAAGGCCGGTTCCAACAATGACATCAATATCTTGCACTGATCACCGGTTTTCAACCGGCTCATGCAAGGCAAAGCTCCCCGGGTGAGCTATGAGATCAATGGAAATGCATATGACAAGCCATATTATCTTGCTGATGGCATCTACCCTGACTGGGCCACATTGGTGAAGACTGTTCGTAATCCAAACTCCGAGAAGACGAGGAGGTTTGCCAAGATGCAAGAGGCTTGCAGGAAAGATGTGGAGCGCGGATTTGGTGTGCTCCAAGCTCGGTGGGCAATTGTCCGTCACCCGGCAAGAATATGGTCGCTGAAGACCATGCATGAGGTGATGACATGCTGCGTGATCATGCATAACATGATCGTTGAGAACGAGCGTCCTGATGGCCGCAATGAGAACCACTGGGAATTCCAAAGTGAGCTGGTTGCGCCACTTCCTGGAGCTTCATCTTGGCAGGACTATCTACATAGGAATGTAGAAGTCACTAACGAGAACGTCTGCAAACAGCTCCAAACGGATCTGATTGAGCATCAGTAGACATTGGCTGGCCATGAAGACCATGCCTAGAGAAATACTATCTTATTTTCATGTTGATTTTTAAAAATTTAAATGTAATAACTATGACTTCGTTGATTTTCTTATTTTGTTGTTTGGAAACTTCATAAATTGATGCAAACGCGAAAATGCGTCGGGCCGCTGGAGCCACCCCTAGATGCAAACGGACGCGCGGACGAAAATGGTCTGTCTCGCGTCCATCGCGCGACGCAAACGGACATTTCGGACGTCCGAAATGCGTCGCGCCGCTGGAGATGCCCTGATGAACAGGTTGAAGATTCTCCCCCCTTTAGCTGTTGCACACGTCTGGTGGTGCATTCAGTACCACGAGAAAAATAAGATTATAAATATTTGTTTACCTCAATTTAATTCATATAGTTGATTTGTAAATACTGATTTTTTCGGGGTTAAACACACTGAGTTTTCTGAAATATGAATAAATTAGGAAACCAAATCAAGACAATTTATATGCATATCCTTTATTTCCTTCCTGCTGGCTAGTCCATAATATCGACCTTATCTTGATTAAGTATGTGTGAGATTTGTCCAGCCATTTTATTTACTTATTGCTAGGAGTAGACAATTCCTTTTAATGCAGTATTTACTGCGTCCATATAATCCAGGCAAGGATAAAAATGACATAATTACCCCTCCCCCTACCTACCTCCCACCACATACACCCCCTCTCTTATAAAACACGATCAGTAGGCATAGTACTTGAAGAAACAAAGAAAATTAGGCTGACCAATCACCGTTTCAACAATGTTAACATCCATAGCAAACATAGTGATCATTCTCCTCCTATGTGTGTCTTTGGCTCTTGGAGAAATACGATCTGATGATCATGCAGTCGAGATCATTAAGGTACTCACACGAAAAATACTGACTTTGTTGTATTTATATAGATTGCGATAAATTTCTGACAAGTATTTGAATGTGCAATATAGACTGAAGATGGGGACGTCTTCAAGTGCATTGATATAAACCAACAACCAGCGCTTGACCACCCCTTGTTGAAGAATCATGAAATACAGGTCAGTTGTTAGCGATTTCAATGTAAAACATATATTGGGTACATCATCACCAACATAGTATATGAACGTATTTTAAACTCGTACTTGTATTCAGTGAAACTGTATTGGAATTATGGACAATTTTACTGTCTTACTTTGTTGATGTTGCTTTGGTTGACATGGAAGAAAATTCTAGACCTCCAGAATTCAAGATTTATCTATCAATAAGGGAAAGGAGAAAAAAGATATGGGAGAGATGGGATTTATCCTCGGACGGGTTAGATATGGAGAGATTGATATATTAGCTAGAAGTGGATTTTGACTTCAAAAGAAAGGAACATCCGGATATTGGAGTCCATTTTTTAACTTTTGAAGCTTGTTTTAATTTAGTTGTTTTTTACAGATAAAGTATATTGCTATTAGAAAATTAAATACAATCTAAGCCTGTTTCAATGAATTTCTTGAAATATATTTTTAAATTACGAGTAAATTAAAATATAAAAAATAGGGAGAAATGAATTTATGCATTGTTGTTGATTATAGTGTTTTTCTTTTTCTTTTTTTTTGTATTGTGCACTTCTCATAGTCATGTTTTTTTCTAAAAGTGAAAATCAAAGGTTTCAAGTCCATTTTTTCAGTTTTCATATTAACTTCACCCCTTTTTCCATCCGTGGTAGTTGAACTGTCATTGCCCTCTCAAACGTGCATGTAAGAGCACTTTGATGTTCAGTTTGAGACTAACATTGTTCTACTTGTGGCACAGATGAAACCTAGCTCTTATCCATCTGAGCTAAATAGTTGGGATTTAACCGAAGCTACGAATTCAATGGCACAATTGCCCTTTGTCGCATGTCCGGAAGGATCCATCCCAATATTACAAGATAGAAAAGATGGTAAAATAGACATTTCAAATTTTCATCCGATGGCTAATGCTGGTAAAGGAGAGGTACGTTATAATATATTTGCAAGAGTTGAGCATCAATGTACACATTTTAGCCTTATGTGTCCAATGTTATTGAGTGTTTAATTATATAGTCCTAATACTCGATGTTCCACTGAAGTTATCAAAACATAATGGATTTGTCATCTGAATGTATTTTACCAAAGTAGGCCAAACTAGTTTGGACATACTCACTTCCGGATGGAATCTTACTCCGAGCTTTGAAAAGACTACTTCGGCATAGCCTTTGCGAGATATAAAAAGATTTTTCATGAATACCATATTCAAAGTTTCTTCAAACAATGACATACTTGACACATATATTTCCAGGAATTCCCTTTTGATTAATATGCACTAAATTGAGTAGCTAATTTAGTCACTAGTGTCGCACAATATATTTGTACTAAATAACTGATATGTACTAAATGTGTGGTGAACAAAAAATTGTAACCTTATATTTATCATGTCTCTAGTTAATATGTTATATATAGTGGAACACATTGTGGAAGCCACATATGTAAGTTCCAATACCCACCATAAATAGGTTTTTGAAACTAAAATTTACACCAGGTAATGTTTACCTTATCCATTTTTGTGGCTTCAACTATCCATGGAACAGGCTTACGAAAACGTGGCATGGACCAAACTATTTTCTGATAATCAACAATGTATGCTATCTCATGTGGTTAACTAAGTAGATACCATTTATTGAAAGATGAACATTTCACACACTTAATTGCTTGATCCAACCAGGTAGGATCATGTCAATTTCCAACATCTATAATAGGTTCAAATCCACTTTCCTATCATACGAAATATCAATAAATATAATCATCATACAAGAAAGTAACATTGCCACATTTTTTTTCCTTTTAAATTTTGCACTTGATAATGAAAACCCATGATTTTTTTTTTATAGAAACATGATAGCTATTTGAACAATTTAAATCCATTTGTTCTATTATCCTCGTGGTTATATGATTACTCTTTACCGTCCCTAATAATTAATATTTATTTGTTTGTTGTAGCTTGCAGGTATCAAAATCGTAGATGATATATACGGATCTCATGTTTCCATCAATGTTTATGAGCCAAAAGTGAAAGAAAAAACTGCAGATTTTAGTGCATCATGGGTTGAGATGTCAAATAACGAGAACACGAGCTATTATGAAACAATAGCTGCTGGATCTGTTGTAAGTACAATCAACTTAATTCTAACCATGTTCAGAAATATTTGAGAACTTCAAAAATGTAAACATTCATCCAAGGAATTACTTATAATATAAATGCTCATATATGATTTTAAGAAAATAATTTACATAAGGAAATATATCTAGTTAACAATACATGAACATCATATGTTAGTTACATTTGAAGTAATAGAAACACTATTCTTGTATTTTTCATATCATTCCAAACTAGCGCACACATTTCACGGGATTTCTCGGAGTTGGTAATGTCCTATCACACCTTGTAGGTGTGGCCAAGCTTGCATGGTGATGATTTTGCTAGATTTCACACTGCTTGGGTAAGTATAAGCAACCTCAACCCCAAACGTTATGCATTATCACTATGCAAGTATCATCTTCTTTAATAGTATATTTTTGTGTCAGTTTGGTAAGGACAACAATGCTTGTTGGGATCACCGATGTCCTGGTTTTGTGCAAGTTAGTCCGAGCGTTGTCCTTGGAGGAAGGATACATCCAGTTTCTGCCTATAATGGCCCTCAATATGAAATACATGTTCATTTGTTTAAGGTATGTTTAATAAGATTAAATAACGTATGACTAATTTACGTGCATGCAATGTGGGTCATTTACATGCGCAACTAATTTGCATCCATGGCAGGATTTTCTAATGTTAAAAGAGATTATGTATTCAAATCTAGTAATTGGAGCAATAATGCATTGTTTTTCCCAGTCCATCAATAATAGATGAAATATATGGAACATAAAATTAAGAAAGGTTGCTCCTATGAAGTATCTGAACTATCAATTTACACATACTATAAATATCCCATGTCAGTAATGTTGATTGACCCCATTTAGTTTATTCTATTATATCTTCTAATATCCGACTTCCTCCGACCCGAAATAAGTGGCTCAACCTTTTCTAGATACGGATGCATCTAGATGCATTTTAGAATGTAGATACATCTGTATCAAGATAAAGTTGAGTCACTTATTTCTTAAAGGAGGTTGCAGATTGATTGGAATTGTCAGCTGAACTATAGAAACAATATGAAACATAGATATTAGTGATATTGTGTTGTAACAATGGCATTGCCATTTTGTGCACTTAATATTACATGACCTTCATCTATCATCTTTAATGTGTTATAGGACCCAAAGACCGCAAACTGGTGGTTAGCATATGGTAAGAACAAGACCCCAGTTGGATACTGGCCGGCTTCAATCTTCAACCACTTGAAGGATAAATCGAATATAGCATTTTGGGGTGGACATCTTAGTGGCCCAACAGTCCAGTCATATTTTCCTGAAATGGGTAGTGGGCATTATGCTTCGGAGGGTTATGGGAAAGCAGCTTTTGTGAGGGATATTAAAATTGTGGATGGGAATAACATGTATGTTACACCCAATAGCGCAAAGACCATTGCAAGCAGTAGCAAGATGACATGTTACACAGTTGATAAATTTGGGCAGGACAATGATGGCATGCATGTCTATTATGGTGGACCAGGTGGATGTACTAATTAGGGACATGCTTTTGTAATCTAAGTACAAGTTTGACAATAAGTTGTATCATCGAGATGAATCCCCTATCAAGGAAAATGTTATGATATGATGTTACTGTAACGATCCTCGCTAGTGGCAACACACCAAATAGCTAGAGATCATGGATACAACTACATATACACAGATCTGGACTAGAAACTAGAGTTCAAAGGGGAGAGAGAAGCATTATGTAGGGGAATGATACAAGTGTTACACGCTAATCATCATTGATAACCCTAGACTCTCACCCAACTTCACATTACATAGGGACATCTCCCGATACACTGAACATACCCAGGTTTGGGTCGGGCTTGGTCTAGTGGGCTTTGCAGTTGACTTTGTCCTCTTGGTAGACCTTGGCCGAGCTCAGTACATGGCATAAACCTAGTACACGACAGTTACCTCCGGTTACATGTGTTCTAAAAAACTGAAATTACATGTCTTCCATCATGAGAAGGTGGCGTGATTTCTAGCAAACCCAGATCGGAATCGTCTCTCAGATCAGGCTCAGGCAGTGGCACACCCGCTACTAGGAAAAGTGCTACCGCCAGCGCACCAAATTGTTCTACTGCCGGCGCACGTGAGCCCGCCGTTGGGAACGGGCCGGTGGTAACGGACTACTGCCGGCGCACCAGCGGATCATGTGCGCCGGCAGTAACTATGTACCACCAGCGCATCTGTGTGGTGCGCTGGCAGTAGTCCGGGAAGTAGTGGCGCATGCTTGTGCGCTGGCAGTAGAGATGTAGGTGTGTCGGCGGTATTATTCGAAATTCCTTTTTTTCCAGTATTTTCCTGCATATTACAATGCATATTTATAGGGTCGAATACAGTTGATATTTATACAGATTCGGTACACATGTAATATGAAAAACGCATACAACCAAGTCTCATTTCGGTATCAATACGCAAATAGTCAAGTCTTGTTTCGACATCTTGATTCATACAATACACATGCAACACCGAACGAAGTTTGACAAAGTAAGAAGTCGGTACATAGTCAACAAGTTTCATACACCTCACAATCTAGCTACTAACCTAGACTATAATCACATAAAGCATGACCATGGTCACGATGAGCATCATCACGAAGCTCATGGTCTTCATCCGGTTCCTCCTCATCTTTCTCATCTCTCCCGCTAGATAGCACACGTATCTTCCTTCTGCCTCCATCCTAGTGGGTTATCCTTTATAGTTGTTGCCGCTGAAACGATGCACCTGTCTCCTACAATCCTCCCAATCGTCATAGACTCCAGAAACCCTCCCCTTGTCACTAGTAGGAAAATTCTCAGTAGTGGCACACCAGAATATATATTATGTGGCGCATGGGTGCCGCGCCACAGAAACTTCGCCATAAAAATATGCATTCTGTGGCGCACCTGCCCATGAGCCACAGAATTAGGGCATTTTGTGGCGCACCAGAGATGGTGCGCCACAAAAATAAGAGGTTCTGTGGCGCATGCGGCCCAGGTGCGCCACAGAAATAGGTGCGCCACTGAATTTCATTCTGGTGCGCCACAGAATAATGTACAGGTATACTCGATTTTGAACTCCCTGGTGCAGACATACATGTTTTATATATATTTATATACAGTATACAGGTTATATACAGATATAATATAGACATATATAATATATTAACATTATACATCATCATCACATTACTTAGATCCCGATCGAGTTATACATATAGCTCCATACAACTCATAATCCATGCAAATTAATTTCATCATCCCAAGATACAAATGAAGTGACACCGGCCACCGCCTACACTAGGATGAAATAGAGTACAGTCGCGACGATGGTGAGCAAGAGCGAGAGCACAACGAAGGTCTTCATCTTGCTCTTGTTCAATTGGTTCTTCCTCCACTTGGCACCCGCCTCGTGTCTAGTCGGGTATCCTTTGTAGCATTGCCGCTGAACTTGTGCACCTGTTTTTGCAGTCCTCCGACTCCTCGTAGACTCCTGGAACCCGCCCCTCGAACACGGCGTAGTACGTCATCTCTATGGACACAAGGCATATTAGTATATAATGCAATGGAAATAATTAGAGGGTTCACATGCATACATATTCACAAGAATTAAAGGAAGGAAATAATAATAAACCTAAAAGATATATAGCATCGATATCACATAAGTAATCAAGTTCAACGATAACGACTACAATAGTAATTGAAGTCCAACAACGACGACAGTTTCTAGCAAATTAAGGAAGTTTAGTTTACAACACACTACACATAATGGTAGGCACACCGGCCTCGATCAACGAGACGTCTTCTTCAGCGGCTCCGGGAACGGTTTGTACATGTCCTTCATCGTCCACGTTCCTTCCATCACCCTGCCTATGTACGTAGGCGTTCTTCGATATCCCTCTTACACAACCCTCTGAGTTGGTGTAAGAGCCCAGAGCTGTTGCATACATCTTCTTGGATAATTTCCGATAGCTTTACTTGGATGCGATGAAAGTCTTCTCTAAGATCAGCATCGTTGATGTCCCCCGCCATTTTAGTGGCGTCTCGCATACTAGGTGGCAGACTCATCATCTCTGCATCCGCGACATACCGTTTAAGGTGATGGAGGACATAGAAGGCCTCCTTCATGCTGTCAGCTGGCTGATTGATGCAAGGGAAGTCGATCACGTGCTTGAACCCGAGCTTTTTAGTGTCCGGCCTGATAAGTGCCCCCTTCTTGTCGAAGGTGCCTCCATTTTTGGAGTAGCCAAGGATAGCTTCATCGAGAACACCCCTTATTCTCTCGTAGTCTTTCTTCGTCATCGTATTCGACGAGTTGAAATACTGTGCTAGTGACCACTTCGGGAAAAGGATGATGAGTGTGCAATATTTGTCCCTGCTGAACACATGCAATTGAAAAGGAATGTTGGAAAGGATTGGCAATGGAAGAAATATATAAGAAAGCATAAGTTACGATGGCCGCGAGCGGATGTGTATTTACTCGGCAAAGGCAGGCAGAAGAATGATGTTCTTGTTAGATGTATATATCTGTCTATTGTAGTTTCCCCATATGTTAGGGGGCTTTCTGCATATGTGCACCTGTACATGTACTATATATTGTGGCCTTTGGACCCCTGGTAATACAACAAGCATATTGCCCTAACATGGTATCAGAGCAAAAATTGATCCTCTAGTTTTCCCGGCCGACGTTGCTTGTTCTCTCCGTCCGTCGCCCATTTTCTGCTCCGTCCTCGATCAATCCCTGCCTGCTGCTCTTCTCTCGTCGGCCTGCTCCCGCTCCTAATTGGCACTCCGAGCTCTGCTCTCCCGCGCTGGCCCGCGCCTGCTCTCCCACGCCAGGATCCCCCGCGCGAGCCCACGCTCCGCGTCGATCTCCGCGAGCCCTGTCCCATGCCCCGCGTCGATCTCCAATCCGTGCTGCCGGCTGTCTCCCGTCGCCGGCCCTGCCTGCTCTCCCGCGCCAGGATCCCCCGCGCGAGCCCTACCCCACGCCCCGCGTGCTGCCGGTTGTCTCCGCTCGTGGCCGTGCTCTCGATCCTGCTGTCCGCCAGTCCGCGTGTGGCCGCCGCTCCCTGGCCCGATCCCGCTCGTGGCCGTGCTCCCTGGCCCGATCTCTCCCTCCGATTCATTTTCTCTCCACGCGTGTGGCCGCCAATCGTGGCCGTGTTCCCTGGCCCGATTTCTCCGATCCGTTTTCTCTGCAGTTGACTTGATCTGAAAAAAAAAGCAAAAAAAAAGCAAAAAAAAATATAGAGCTATGTCTTCCTCGGGCTATGTTGCGATCCCTCGCTGCCCGGTGATCTTTGATGGCGCGAATTACCCTGATTTCGCTGCCTTCATGCGCGTCCATATGTGTGGTCTTCGTCTTTGGGGTGTGCTTTCTAGCGAGGTCTCCTGTCCGCTGCGCCCCGTTGCTCCTACGGTGCCTGTTGCACCGCCACCTGTTGCCCTTGCCCCTGATGCTACTCGGGCGGATAAGGATGCAGCCAAGAGTGCTGATGGCGCTCTGGCTGATTATGACCGGAAGGTCCAGGACCACTCTACTGTCGTTGCGACTTACCACTGGATCTGACTGAGTACACGGTGGATAGATGAGGATGCTCGTGCGCTGCTGTTCTCACCTCCAGTGTTCTGCCTCAGTATGCTGCTGAGTTTATGGGTCTTCCCACCGCTGCTGCTCAGTGGGCTTTTCTTCGTCGCGCTATCAGCCATCTGGGATGCTCTTTACCTGTCTGTGGTCCGCCAGAGCATGCCCTTCAGCAGGGTGATTCTACTATTGATGAGTTCTACACTCAGAGTTCTGCTATTTGACGTCAGCTTGATTCTCTCCGTACAGCTGTGTGTGCCACATGTCCCTGCTGTCTGACTGTGCGCGCGGATCTGGAGTTTCGGCGCTTTTTTGAGTTCTTGTCGCGGCTCCGTAAGGAGTTTGAGCCACGCCGTGCCCAGCTGCTTGCCCGTGGTCGTGTTCCGCTCTCTGAGGTACTTGCTGAGCTTCGTGCTGAGGAGACTCGTCTTCGTGGTGCTGGTCTTCTTGAGGTTCCCTCTGTTCTTGCTGCCGTGGCCCTCCTGTGCCGTCTGCTCGTGGACCTCCTACGCCGCCAGCTTTGTCTCCGTCAGCCGATACTCCCTACTCCTCCATTTCAGGGCCAGCGTCCCCGCAGCCTCATGGTTCGACATCACCTCCTTGCACCTACTGTGGTAGGCCTATACTATCTCTACTTGCTGCGAGGGATCCCAGCTTACGCCGCGCGCATACTCGTTGTCGTCGGGTTCTTCGGGATCTTCTGTTGCGCTATCGATCAGGACATTATCCGTGGTCTTCGTGGTCTTTCGCTGGTACAGGCTCCTCCTCGACGGTGCTGGTTCTGTGCTGGCTCTTCTGGCACCGCGCGACCACCACCTTCCACACAGTCAGGTACGTCATACCCGTGGTATCTGGATTCTGGAGCTTCTTTTCATATGACCTATGCGTCTTCTATTCTTTCTGCTCTTCGCTCTCTTGTTTCTCCTGTTCGTGTTATCACGGCTGATGGTACCTCTCTCCTGTTTCCAGTCGAGGCACCCTTTCTACTACCTCTTTCTCTGTTCTTGATGTTTCTCATGTTCCTAGTCTTAAGATGAACCTGTTTTCTGCTAGTCAGCTGATTCTGGTTGTCGCGTCATTCTTGACGCTGATTCTTGTGCTATTCAGGACTGCCACAGGCCCTGGTTGGAGCTGGCCCTCGCAGCATTGAGTCCTCGGGGCTCTGGGAGTTAGGCGGCTTCACGTTCCTTCGCTGCCACTTCATCTGCCAGTTCTCTGCGATTTCGCTTCATCCTTGGATCTTTTCAGCGGTGGCATCATCGGCTGGGTCACCTCTGTGGCTCCCGTTTATCGTCATTAGTTCGTCGTGGTCTTCTGGGGTCTGTCTCAGGAGATGTGTCTTTGCATTCGTGTCAGGGTTGTAGGCTAGGCAAACAGATTCAGCTTCCCTATCCTACTAGTGCGTTTGTATCTCAGCGACCTTTTGATTTAGTTCATTCGGATGTTTGGGGTCCAGCTCCCTTCCCTTCGAAAGGGGGTCATCGATACTATATTTTGTTTATTGATGATTTTTCGTGATACACCTGGTTGTTTCTTATGCACTCTCGCAACGAGGTGCTTTCTATTTATCAGCGTTTTGCAACCATGGTTCGTACTCCGTATTCCACGCCTATTCGTTCCTGATCCCACCCGTTATCGCCATCTTGTTGGGAGTCTTGTTTATCTTGCTGTCACTCGTCCTGATATTTCTTATCCTGTTCATATTCTGAGTCAGTTTGTCTTAGCTCCTACCACTGTTCACTATAGTCATCTCCTCCGTGTTCTTCGTTATCTTCGTGGCACGATCCCTTTTCTTTCCCCGTTCCAGCCCTCTCCATCTCCAGTGCTATTCGGATGCTACGTGGGCGAGTGATCCTACGGATCGCTGTTCGCTTTCTGCTTACTGTGTGTTTCTTGGTGGTTCGCTTGTTGCTTGGAAGACGAAGAAACAGGTCGTAGTTTCCCGTTCGAGTGTTGAGGCTGAGTTGCGGGCTATGGCTTTGTTGATTGCTGAGGTGACTTGGTTACGGTGGTTGCTTGCAGATTTTGGGGTCCCTGTTACGACACCCACTCCACTTTTGTCTGACAGTACAGGTGCTATCAGTATTGCACGTGATCCGGTCAAGCATGAGCTGACCAAGCATATCGGTGTTGATGCTTTTTACACACGTGCATAGGTACATGATGATGTTGTTGCGGTTCATTATGTGCCTTCAGATTTGCAGTTGGCGGATTTCTTTACGAAGGCACAGACTCGAGCGCGGCATGATTTCTTCCTCTCCAAACTCAGTGTTGTGGATCCACCATGAGTTTGAGGGGGGGTGTTAGATGTATATATCTGTCTATTGTAGTTTCCCTATATGTTAGGGGGCTTTCTGCATATGTGCACCTGTACATGTACTATATATTGTGGCCTTTGGCCCCCTGGTAATACAACAAGCATATTTCCCTAACAGTTCTTCTCTTTGTTCATGAGAATGAAGCTCTGGAGGTACTGCACCACCTTGGTAAGTGTCCTTGAGCCTTCCTCCAGCTGGCTATCGCGCATGTATTAGGGATCCGCTACCGCGATGTGGGGGGTCTCTCTCTGTTGATCTTCATCTGAAGATTGATCACGTATAGGTGGAACAAGTTATAGTCGAGCCGTTTCCAGTGATATAGATTGAAGACGTCCTCGAACGCTATGAAGAAGATATCCACGGGGTCTTCTTGGACGAAGTTCGGGTTCGCTGGCACCTTGAGCGTGAACACCGGGTAACTTGGATCCTTGTCTTTAAGAAGGAAGCCCTCTAGATATTGAATAATGTGCTGCAAAGGGAGCATTGGTCCACTTGCGAGGTGTTCCAAGTCCTTAGGCAGTATCGGTTTACCAGCTTCATGACACCAGGGCAAGCCATCCAGTGTCGGTGGTACCACGTCGTCGGCCCGGATCCTCTTAGGAAGAGGCTGGCTCGAAGATGCGCCCTTTTTATTACCTCTCTTCCTTGGCTTCTTCACCCGACCTGCTGGGGGTGCTGTTGGTGCTGGTGGTGCTGATGGTGGTGCTTGGGGTGCTGGGGTTGCTTGGGGTGCTGGTGGTGCTGGAGTTGCTTGGGGTGCTGGTGGTGCTGGAGTTGCTTGGGGTGCTGGTGCTGCTTGGGGTGCTGGGGTTGATTTGGGTGGCTCCCCGACGATTGTCTTATGTAGCGTGTTAGGGCTGAAAATGGTAGCCGGCTTGACTTAAGTTGGATTACCAGCCTCCGGAGGAGTGTCTTGCAGAGAAAAACCCGTGAAGGTCAGGCGTTGCGTGACTGTAGTGGGATGACCAAGTTGATCGCCGTGAGTGCGGAAGGCTTCTTCATCCATAGGAGGTATGTACATATCTTGGCTGAAGGCGCCAGTGTTGATGTAGGCATCGATGTCAACATCATCAACTCCATCGTTGCCATCAAGTGGCGCTGTGTCCACGACCTTAGGTGGTGGCAGTTACGATGCCGCCGCTTGGCGTACCTTGCGTTTGGTCGACGGTCATTGCGGTAGCGTTCCCAACAGCTGTTGGTGGCGTGTGGTGGTGGCGTCGATCGCCAGTTCCTTTCGGGTGGCGGCATCGACCGCCGGTTCCTTCAGGGTAGTGGAGGCAGCGACCGCTATTTCCTTAAGGGTGGCGGCGGCGCGGGGCCGGGCAGTCTTGGGCAGGATGATAGGGGAGGTGGCGCCAGTGCTGCGCCTAACACTCGGAAGACCCCCCCCCCAGACGAATCTGGTTGTTCGGCCATGTCATAATCCATGAGGTGCAATCCTCAAGGACCATAACGTTGTCGTCGTCTGCGCCCGGAGGTTTATGGGGGATGATGTCGCGGTACTCCGGCACTACCAGTGCCAACTTGACCTTCACCAGGTCTTCCAAAATTCTAGCATGGTGCATATCGCGGCTGGCCATGACAGTGCCGGTAGCAACTTCCATCAACTTGCTGCCGAGCTCCACCGTATGCAGGAGTATGCAAGGTTCGTCCTCAGTCAGGGGCATGTTGTCACGAAAGGCAGATATAGTTAAAGAAGATGATGCGGAGGACTAACTAATGAGTTATCTTCTTGATGGCGTCGATCTCGGCTAATGTCGATACAAGGGCGTCGGTGACGGCGCTGGGCCGCTCATTCTCGGGTGCATTATCAAGCACCGCCACCCAATCAGCTTTCGCGGTTGGGGGCGTCAATGCGACCACCTGGAGCAACAACGTCGAGGTCACCTGTTCCGGCGACACTTTGAAGCTTGAGTTGCTGCCGTTGACGCTAGGCACATGTATCGGCCCCTTTTGACCTGCCGCATTCCAAGCAGCTAACCCCTCCATCAACCCAGGGGGATGATCTGCCGGAGCCTCTCGTCCAGTAACTTACTCATCAGCTCTGTGTTCTCCGCCCGCTTTTTGGCCACTATCTTCTCTAGTGACTCCACCTTCTTCTTCAGCTCCTGAACCTCAGCTTTATCCTTCGCCGACGTCCTCCTCTCCTTTCTCGTCTTGGCATCCAATCCGTAGTACTCGATAGCTTCATACTTGTGCCAAAGCCGGACACATGGCCAGCCGACGTCAGTGGCTTGTCCAGGTCCCTCTTCTTGTATGCGTTCGTCGCCCTGTTGAAAGGCATGTCCCACGGTTCCGTCGACCCCTGGGACGACGGGCCAGCCGTAGAACTAGCCTTCAACTCAACATCATTCAGACAAAGGAACTTAATGTTAGCCCATTTGGCTTCACGGCCTAATAAGATGAGCGCAATAATATAGACTATCCTTACTAGGCATTTCTTGAAGTTCTTCACGTCAGGGTAGTCCGTAACAAATTCCCCCGTCTTCCAGTCTAAGTAGTAGAGGGACCGGACATAGTTCCTAGTCTATAAATCCTTGATTCTTAGCCAAGGGTTTTCTTTCCCCAGACGTATCATCTCGGCATCCTCCTTGTCCCAAGTGGACTATTTTCCTCGGTAATTGCCGCTTCCGCAATGGTGGCCCCCTAGGCTCAATTCCCACATTTTCTTCCCCCAGGCGGTCCATTTTTTTAGCATCATCAGTCTTTAAGGACGAATTGAATGCATCAAAGTCTTCTTTGGAGAACGATGGGTCTTTGCTACTTATCTTCTCCCAAATTTCACCGTCATCGATCTTTCTCTTCAGCCGGTTTTTCTAGCTGCTCAAGGCGGTGCTCATCTTCGTGAGAGCTAATGAGTCCACCTTTTTATTGAACGGCTCCGGGAACGTTTATCGTTGGTGAAGCTTCTGGACGAGGGTTTCGGCCAAAGCCGCGTTGGCCTCGCTTCTGATGTCATGAGTGTTGATCGGCACGGTTTCACGGACAATGCACCCTAGTTGCATGTTGTACCCTTTGGCAACCCCCGAAGGCTCCAAGGGTTGGCCACTTTCGGAGACTAATGTGAAAGCATCAGTGACGTTGGCGAGCACTTGTGGCCTCTGATCCCTCCTTGGCCTCCTCACCTTCCTCTTCTTCTTAACCTCATCAGGGTTGCCGCCGCTATCACCTTCCGTGCGGTCGGTGGTATCTTCACCGGTCTCGACAGCGTCATCCCATGCCTCTTCCTCATCGCTGCTCTCAGCGGTGGCCCCCGGTCCTCTCCCTCATCGCTGATCTCGGCGGCGGCGTGCAGGCGCTCTTCCTCATCGTCGGTCGACTCGGTGGCGGCCTCCCGGCCCTCTCCATCATAGTCCTCCCACCAGTCCTTGTTGGCCTCTCTGGCATCTTCCTCCTGGCTCCTGGGCTTAGAAGTGTCCGACATGTTTATTTGCATTTAATTAAAAAGAGGCAAAACGTTAGTACAAAAGTCAACCAAAAAAATCAAAATTTCGGCATGACCTTTGCTAATTTTTCTACATAGGAGTGCCCATTTCTCAACCGAAACGGAACTGAATCAACGCTTTGGGAGAAATGGGCAACTCATGAAATCCCTGCAAAAATAGATTCATACACACATTCACCATAGATTCATCATCACCACACAAAATTATGACTTCCTCATCACCACAGATTCATCATGGCCACACATTCACCACAGATACAAAACCTGGAGCATATATAAGTCCTTATTACTGGTCCAAACCAGTAATCCAAACCTGGAGCATAGATAAGTCCTCTGCCCATATACATTATCAACACATATTCATCACCATTTGTTCAGAAATTAATAGAAAAGGCAATAGCTAAATATTATCAATAGAAAAGGCAGTAGCTAAATATTCTCCAACAACAAGTAGCAACCAGTAGCATCTGCATAGTGATGCTGATAAGAAACTACAACAACAACCATTAAAACATATGCTGTTAGCTAGCCAAACCAGTAAAGAGGACAGGAGAGACACAAGAACAAGTGTATATATGATGAATTTTATTAGGTCAAATCCTAGAAGTGGCATTTCATTCAAATCCTAACAGTTAGCTTGAACCAAGCATGAATGGTTATATTCATCATTGCATAGAAGCATTACATAAAACTTTTTATTCATCATTGCATAGAAGCATTACATCAACCCTTACATTACATAATTATTTAGACAAACTAGGACACACTAAAGCTAGATGGCTGAAACTACAACAGACTACAACAAACTAGGATACCAAATCTTTGATTTTTTTCATGCCCTTCCTCAGCCAACACAAGATAACTCCAGCTTTAACCTTTTCTACAAGATTTGGTGGCACATAGTAGGGTGATACGTCTCAAACGTATCTATAATTTCTTATGTTCCATGCTACTTTTATGACAATACTTGAATGTTTTATACATACTTTACAGCATTATTATACATTTTCCGGCACTAACCTATTAACAAGATGCCGAAGTGCCATTTCTGTTTTTGGTTTCAGAAATCCTAGTAAGGAAATATTCTCGAATTTGACGAAATCAACGCGGCGGCGCGGCCTGGGTCTGGCCGCGCGGCCTGTGTGTGGGCCCTCGTGACGCGACCTACCCTTCCGCCTACAAATAGCCTTCGTCGCGAAACCCCTGTACCGAGAGCCACGATACGGAAAACCTTCCAGAGACGCCGCCGTCGAATCCCATCTCGGGGATTCAGGAGATCGCCTCTGGCACCCTGCCGGAGAGGGGAATGATCACCGGAGGGGCTCTACATCATCATGCCCGCCTCCGGATTGATGCGTGAGTAGTTCATCCTTGGACTATGGGTCCATAGCAGTAGCTAGATGGTTGTCTTCTCCGCTTGTGCTATCATTGTTATTGATCTTGTGAGCTGCCTAACATGATCAAGATCATCTATTTGTAATGCTACATGTTGTGTTTGGCGGGATCCGATGAATATAGAATATTATGTTAAGTTGATTATCAATCTATCATATATGTGTTGTTTATGTTCTTGCATGCTCTCCGTTGCTAGTAGAGGCTCTGGCCAAGTTGATACTTGTAACTCCAAGAGGGGGTATTTATGCTCGATAGTGGGTTCATGCCTCCATTGAATCTGGGACAGTGACAGAAAGTTCTAAGGTTGTGGATGTGCTGTTGCTACTAGGGATAAAACATCGATGCTTTGTCTAAGGATATTTGTGTTGATTACATTACGCACCATACTTAATGCAATTATCTGTTGTTTACAACTTAATACTGGAAGGGGTTTGGATGATAACCTGAAGGTGGATTATTTAGGCATAGATGCATGCTGGATAGCGGTCTATGTACTTTGTCGTAATGCCCTGATTAAATCACATAGTAATCATCATTGATATGTATTGAATCTTTATTTGTCAATTGCCCTGTAATTTGTTCACCCAGCATGTTAGTTATCTTATTGGAGAGACACCTCTAGTGAACTGTGGACCCCGGTCCATTCTTTTACATCTGAATACATTCTACGCAATCTCACTGTTCTTTGCAAAAAAACACCATCTTACACTCGATACGTTTAATCCTTTGTTTTCAGCAAGCCGGTGAGATTGACAACCTCACCACGTTGGGGCAAAGTACTTTGATTGTGTTGTGCAGGTTCCACGTTGGCGCCGGTTTCACTGGTGTTGCACCGCACTACACTCCTCCACCAACAACCTTCACGTGCTTCTTGGCTCCTACTGGTTCGATAACCTTGGTTTCTTTCTGAGGGAAAACTTGCCGCTGTGCGCATCGTACCTTCCTCTTGGGGTTCCCAACGGACGTGTACATCTACGCGCATCAAGCAACTTTTTCTCGGCCGCCGGGGAGATCAAGACACACTGCAAGGGGAGTCTCCACTTCCAATCTCTTTACTTTGTTTTTGTTTTGCTTTACTTTATTTTATTTATTGTCTTGTTTGCTTCATACTTAAAAACACAAAAAAATTAGTTACTTTACTTATTGTCTTATTTACTTGTTCTATATCAAAACACAAAAAAATTAGTTACTTGTCTTTACTTTATTTGCCTAGTTTACTTTATTGCTGTTATAATGGGTACTCCTGAAAATACTAAGTTGTGTGACTTCACTAGCACAAATAATAATGATTTTATATGTACTCCTATTGCTCCACCTGCTACTACAGCAGAATTCTATGAAATTAAACCTGCTTTATTTGTTATGAGAGAGCAATTTTCTGGTGTTAGTACTGATGATGCTGCTGCCCATCTTAATAATTTTGTTGAACTTTGTGAAATGCAAAAGTATAAGGATATACATGGTGATATTATAAAACTGAAATTGTTTCCTTTCTCATTAAGAGGAAGAGCTAAAGATTGGTTGCTTTCTTTGCCTAAGAATAGTATTGATTCATGGACTAAATGTAAAGATGCTTTTATTAGTAAATATTATCCTCCTGCTAAGATTATATCTTTGAGAAGTAGCATTATGAACTTTAAACAATTTGATAATGAACATGTTGCTCAAGCATGGGAGAGAATGAAATCTTTGGTAAAGAATTGCCCAACCCATGGACTGACTACTTGGATGATCATCCAAACCTTTTATGCAGGATTGAATTTTTCCTCGAGGAACCTATTGGATTCAGCTGCTGGAGGTACTTTTATGTCCATCACCCTGGGCGCCGCAACTAAACTACTTGATGATATGATGATCAATTACTCTGAATGGCACACTGAAAGAACTCCTCAAGGTAAGAAGGTAAATTCTGTTGAAGAAACCTCTTCTTTGGGTGATAAGATTGATGCTATTATGTCTATGCTTGCAAATGGTAGATCTCATATTGATCCTAATAATGTTCCTTTAGCTTCATTAGTTGCTCAAGAAGGAAATGTTGATGTGAATTTCATTAAGAACAATAATTTCAATAACAACTATAGGCCATACCTTTTAATAATGGTAGTGGTTATGGTAATTCTTATGGTAGATCTGTTTTGCCTAATGAGGAAAAGATATTGCAAATTGAAAGAACTACTAAGAGCTTTATGCAATCGCAATATGATCAAAATCAATTGTTTACTAAAACTATGAATGAACAATCTGCCTTGTTGAAAAATATAGGAAATTAACTTGAAAATTTGAATGTGAAAATTTCTGGTTTGCAAACTAAACTTACAAACGCTGAAAAGCGAATCTCATATATGTCTGAATCACAATCTTCTTTAATTAATAAAATGGCTGCTAAACCTGAGGATAATGATACAAAATTTTCTGCTACAGCAAATGCCATCCAAGTTCGAATTAATGATAATATTAGATTGATGGCTGAATTGCATGCTAGGTGGGATAGAGAAGAAAAGGAAAAACTTGCTAAAGAAAATAATGTAGCTAAATTATGGACTATTACCACCACTAGTAATGTTGATTTTTCACATGTTGCTGCACCTCCTACTATCAATGGTAAAATAATTGGTGTTGGCAATGTTTCTACTCCTAGTGCAAAGCGTACAAAATTGCCTGAAACTGCTGAAACTGCTGTTTGTGATAAAACTGCTGAAATTTTTCAAAATATTGGTGACAATGATTCCATTGCTGTAGAACATAATGGTTTAGATTTTGATGATTGTCATATTACTGAAGTTATAAAGTTCTTACAAAAACTTGCTAGAAGTCCTAATGCTAGTGCTATAAATTTAGCCTTTACAAAACACATTACAAATGCTCTCATTAAAGCTAGGGAAGAGAAATTAAAACTTGAAGCTTCTATTCCTAGGAAGTTAGAAGATGGTTGGGAGCCCATCATTAAAATGAAATTCAATGATTTTGAATGTAATGCTTTATGTGATCTTGGTGCAAGTATCTCTGTTATGCCTAAAAAGATTTATGATATGCTTGACTTGCCACCATTGAAGAATTGTTATTTGGATGTTAATCTTGCTGATAATGTTAAAAAGAAACCTTTGGGGAGGATTGATAATGTGTGCATTACGGTTAACAATAACCTTGTCCCCGTTGATTTTGTTGTCTTGGATATCGAATGCAATGCATCTTGTCCTATTGTGTTGGGAAGACCTTTTCTTCGAACCGTTGGTGCTGTTATTGATATGAGAGAAGGTAATATTAAATATCAATTTCCTCTCAAGAAAGGTATGGAACACTTCCCTAGAAAGAGAATGAAGTTGCCTTTTGATTCTATTATTAGAACAAGCTATGATGTTGATGCTTCTTCTCTTGATGTTACTTGATTTGCACTTTCTGCGCCTAGCTGAAAGGCGTTAAAGAAAAGCACTTCTTGGGAGATAACCCAAGTTTCATTTTATTTACTGTATTGTTGAGTCTTGGAAGTTGTTTACTACTGTAGCAACCTCTCATTATCATGTTTTTGTGCCAAGTAAAGTTTCTATGTTAAAGTTGATGATAGATTTGGATCGCTGCAGAAACAGCATTGCTGTCTCACGAATTCTCGCAGAAGTCTCTGTAAAAATATCGAAAAAACCTGCAAATTTACGAGCGTGATCCTCATATATGTACGCAACTTTCATTAGTTTTGAGTTTTTCCATTTGATCAAGTTAAGTACCCCTGCCAGATTCATCTTTACGGACTGTTCTGTTTTTGACAGATTCTGTCTTTTATTTCGCATTGCCGCTTTTGCTATGTTGAATGAGTTTCTTTGTTCCATTAACTTTCAGAAGCTTTGTGCAATGTCCAGAAGTGTTAAGAATGATTGTGTCACATCTGAATATGTGAATTTTTGGTTATGCACTAACCCTCTAATGAGTTTGCTTGAAGTTTGTGTGAAGGAAGTTTTCAAGGGTCAAGAGAAGAGGATGATATACTATGATCAAGAAGAGTGAAAGGTCTAAACTTGGGGATGCCCGGTGGTTCATCCCTGCATATTTTAAGAAGACTCAAGCATCTAAGCTTGGGGATGCCCAAGGCATCCCCTTCTTCATCGACAACATTATCAGGTCACTTCTAGTGAAACTATATTTTTATTCCCTCACATCCTATGTTCTTTACTTGCAGCGTCGGTTTGCTTTTATTTTTGTTTTTGTTTTGAATAAAGTTGGATCCCACCATTCTTATATTGGAGATATTACGCTCCGCTTTTTCATATGGAACACTTGTGTTCTTATTGTCGGGGGGAAGACCCCGGGTAGGGCAATGGACGTGGAGCAGCCGGCTTGAGGTTGGCCGGCTCGCGGCAAAGGCCGGCTGAGGAGCAGCCGGCTGGAGCCGTGGCCGGCTGCCTCGGGAGCCGGCTGGCTTTAAGTCCTAGTCGGCCTGGCTGCGGCCTTCAACGCTGTAGCTGGGCCGGCTTCTACAAGCCATATCCGACTGGGGTTTGTACCTCAGACCGACTCGAGGCTGGCGAGTCTTGCACCGAAGGAACTGGGTAGGTGAGCCGGGTTCAAAGGTCCACGCTGACCTCATCTCCCGTAAAGTACGGGGCACTGTAGAGCAGCAGTGCCACGCGCCAGACAGGCCATCATGGCGCACGTCGAGCCGTACGCGCTACAGAGCATGATGACGACAACGACAACACCTCCCACGCCGCTGACCTGAGCAGGCGGATGGGACGTGCCACTACGCTCAACGGCTCCCTGGCGTCAGCGCCTCGGGAAGGGACGGGAGCCGAAGCCGGCCATGCTAGCCACTAGACCTTAGGGACTTATATGTAAAGTGCCGGTGCCTATATAAGCCGGGCTACCCCCTCGTGCGGGGGACGATCGATCAGTTCTCATTCACTAGTCTTAGAGCTGCCCTGTGAGAGAGACCTTCGTCTACCTTAGCCTCCCAGGGGCAGCCGGATACAGCTCAAGGAGCACCATTGTACTGTGTGATCACCATATACACTCATAGCAGGAGTAGAGGTGTTACCTCCATCGGAGGGCCTCGAACCTGGGTACGTCGCCGTGTCGCTCGTGCCCATACCCGCTTCCGGATACCGCCGTGAGACCACTAGGAACCACCTCGATTAGCCACCCTATGGCATATGTCATGACGATACCACGACATTTGGCGCCCACCGTGGGGCCTTCGCGTCCGCGGCCGGTGTCTCCATCCGGACGGGCCTCACCACCACCGGCGAGAGGGTCGCTTCAGGCTTGGTCTGGAGATTCGGCTCCCTCGACTGCGTCAGCGACAACGCTGGCTGCTTCGCCGACCGGCCATTCCCTGCCGGCGGCAACATCATCAGCTTCGGTGGCTTCGACGTCTACGTCGCCACCGTCGCACCACCGCGCTACCCGCGCGAGATCGTGCGCTGCAAACCCTCCTGGAGCCGGCGCCAGCCTCACACCACCGGCCCTTGCATCATGCAGGAGGTCATGGCCACCGGCGACGACGCCGGAGGCAAGTCCACGCGCGTCCGCGGTCCTGAGTTGGAGCGCAACAAGGAGACCGGCGCATCCGCCTCGGGCGCAAAGGCGCCGCCACCACCGTCCCGGCTGGAGGAAGTCCGGGCAAAGCTGAGCACCCCGCTCACGCCTGGCGCCGACCCCACCACCATCGAGAAGGACCTGGAGGAGCACCGCCAGCTCCTCCTCAAGCAAACAGAAGAGCTGGCTGCTGCAAAGCGCCAGTGGGAGATCTCCCAGCGCGAGTTCAACCGCGCCCACGGCCTCACGCCCGCCGGCGACAACCCAAGCCGAGCCGGCCAGATCCGCCGCAGAGGAGGCGGCCTGGGCGCAGAGATCGCCCGGGACGGCGCAGCATCGCCGGCTCCGTCTGCGGAGCTGCCCATCTACAACACCCCCAAGAACATGCTCGCGGCTGAAGCTGCCGCGGAAGAGCTGCACCGCCTCGAAGGCGCAGAGTTACGCCGCCAAACTGAGCGGGTGACTGAGCTGCTGAAGGCGGCCAACCGGCTGACCAAGGACCCCAGGTACGCCCATGCCCCCAGAGCTTCTCACGCTCGTGGCGCTGCAGGCAACGACCGAGACGGTCCGAGGGACACGGCCGAGTCCACCTCCCCCGCACCAAGCCGGCGAGCCGACAGCCGGAACACCCACGCAAGTTCCAGCCGCACAAGCCGGCCGCCCAGTGGCAACAGCGGCCGCAGCCGGCCACCTTCAAGCCGGCACGACGACGAAGAGTACGAGTACGAGAGGCCATCCACCATCAAGCATCGCGCGGCTCCAGAGGCCAGCGGCCAGCGCGGCCCGCTCCCGGCTGGGCCCGCGCGTCGAGCCGGCAGACGCCAGAGATCGCCTCGACCGGCTGGTCGAATCCCGCATCGCGGAGGAAGAAGGGCCAGCCGGCCCCAAGTGCTTCGGGCCGCGGATCATCAACGAGCCCATGATCGACGGTTTCCAGCTCCCCCGCGACACGCCCAAGTACGACGGCACGGCCAAGCCGGAGGACGGCTGCAGGACTACTCCACGCAGTCGGCATCTCCAAGGGCAACAAGCGCTGGGCCGTGCGCTACTCCCCCCTCATGCTGCTCGGCTCCGCCCGCACTTGGCTCAACAACCTGCCAGCCGGCAGCATCAACGGCTGGCTCGACTTCGAGGCGGCTTTCATCAGCAACTTCACCGGCACCTACCGCCGGCCGGGTCGCCCCCAACAGCTTGAGATGTGCAAGCAGGGCGCAGACGAGACGGACCGTGCATACCTGACGCGCTGGTGCGAGATGCGCAACTCCTGCGAGGGAGTGCACGAGATCCAGGCAGTCGGCTTCTTCATGGCCGGCTGCCGGCAAAACACCATGCTGTGGCACAAGCTGCGCCGCAGTGAACCCAAGACGATGGCTGCCTTGATGGCCATCGCAGACAAGTATGCGCTGGCTGAAGGAACCAGCAGCACGCCGGCTGAGATTTCGCCGGCTCCATCCAGGAGGGACAACAACAAGCCGGCCGAGGCCGGCCACCATGGCAGCCGGCGGGACAACTACCGCGGCAAGAGGCACAGCGACCAGCCGGACCGCCGGTACGGCTCGGCCCACGTGGCAGCCGTGTCAGACCACGCGGCGGCTGGCGGAAGCCGGCGCCAGAAGCAGACGGACCGGCCCTGGAAGCCGAAGTACACCTTCGAGCAGATGCTCGACTCGCCGTGCAAGTACCATAGCGGCAAGAACCCCTCCAATCACTCCACCCGCGACTGCCACTTCATGAAGCGGCTGACGAGCAGCGAGCCCCTTCCGCCTCCACCCCCACCTCCACCAGCCGGCGGGCGGGTGGCCAAGCCGGCGCAGAAGCCAACAACCTCGAGCACCACGAGGCTAACCAAGTGCACCATGGTGGCCGGTACCTGGCTGAGGATGCCACCTACATCATCTTCACCTCCGAGCCCGAGGACAAAACGAGCCAGCAGCGCCGTTCCCTCGAAGTCAACGCGGTCATGCCGCCGGTCCCCCAGTACCTAAACTGGTCAGAGCAGGCCATCACTTTTGATCGCCGCGACACACCGGCTGTCCTGCCAAGCCGGGCAGCTACGCCATGGTCCTCGACCCCACCCTCGGCACAACCCGGCGCAGCGTGCGCTTCTCGCGTGTCCTCATCGACGGGGGCATCAGCATCAACATCCTCTATCGCGACACCGCCCGCAAGCTGGGCATCCAGGAGGCCGAGTTGCGCCCCACCCCCACCGTCTTCCATGGCATCGTGCCAGGCCACTGCTGCCAGCCGATCGGCCGGATCACCCTGGAGGTCATGTTCGGCAAGCCGGACAACTTCCGCACGGAGAACATCGAGTTCGAGGTGGTGGACCTCGTGAGTCCCTACCACGCGCTCCTGGGCAGGCCGGCCCTGACCAAGTTCATGGCGGTGCCCCATTATGGGTACCTGAAGATGAAGCTACCTGGCCCTAAAGGGGTCATCACCGTAGCCGGCGACTACCGCCGCTCCATGGACTGCGCCACGCAGAGCTCCAAGATGGCCCAGACGCTGGTCATCGCCACCGAGAAGCAGCTCATCCACGACGCCGTTGCCTTGGCTAAGGCCGCGCAGGCGGACATGCCGGCTGTGGGCAACCCGGCTGGGACGACTCACTTCCAGCCGGCCGACAACACCAAGAAGATCCTGCTCGACCCGGCCCAGCCGGACAAGTACGTCACCATCGGTGCCGGCTTGAGCAGCAAATAGGAAAGCGAGCTCACCAGCTTCCTCCGTGAGAATCGGGACATCTTCGCATGGTCTCCAAGGGACATGCCGGGTGTGCCGAGGGAGTTGGCTGAGCACCACCTCCACGTCAGGCCTGAAGCCAAGCCGGTGAAGCAGCCTCTTAGGCGCTTCGCCGAAGAACGAAGGAAGGCCATCGGTGAAGAAATCGCCCGGCTCCTAGCTGCCGGCTTCATCATGGAAGTGCTGCACCCGGACTGGTTGGCGAACCCGGTCCTGGTTTTGAAGAAGAACGGCTCCTGGCGCATGTGTATCGACTACACCAGCCTCAACAAGGCGTGCCCGAAGGACCCCTTCCCCCTGCCGCGCATAGATCAAGTTATAGACTCGACTGCCGGCTGTGAACTGTTGTCTTTCCTAGATGCCTACTCAGGCTACCACCAGATTCCTTTGAATCCGGCTGATCAAATAAAGACTTCGTTCATTACCCCGTATGGGGCTTACTGCTACACGACTATGCCATTCGGCTTGAAAAATGCAGGCGCCACCTACCAAAGGTGCATGCAAAAGTGTTTGCAGGATCAAATCGGCAGAAATGTTCACGCATACGTGGATGATGTCGTTGTAAAAACCAAGGAGATGCCTACCCTCCTTGATGACTTGAGAGAAACCTTCACCAATCTGCGAAGATTCCGGATGAAGCTCAACCCGGCCAAGTGCACGTTCGGCGTGCCAGCCGGCCAACTCCTGGGCTACCTCGTCTCTCAGCGAGGAATCGAAGCCAACCCGGAGAAGATCAGTGCCATTGAGAAGATGGAGCTGCCGCAGTGCCTCAAGGACGTCCAGAAGTTCACCGGATGCCTGGCCTCCTTGAGCCGCTTCGTCAGCCGGCTGGGGGAGAAGGCACTGCCCCTGTATCAATTGATGAAGAAGGCGGACAAGTTCGTCTGGTCACCGCAGGCGGATGAAGCCTTTCGTGACTTAAAGCGCGTGCTCTCAACCGCGCCAATCCTTGCAACGCCAGGTTCAATGGAGCCGATGCTGTTGTACATCGCAGCCACCAACCGAGTGGTTAGCGTTGTCCTGGTGGTGGAGCGCAAAGAAGCAGCCAACAGGGAGCAGCTGGTTCAGCGCCCAGTCTACTATCTCAGCGAGGTGCTGTCCCAGTCGAAGCAGAACTACCCCCACTACCAGAAGGTCACCTACGGCGTGTACATGGCGGCCAAGAAGCTCAAGCACTACTTCCAAGAGCACCCCATTAGGGTGGTGGCCACAGCGCCCTTGGCGGAAATCATCGGCAGCAAGGATGCCAACGGCCGGGTTGCCAAGTGGGCCCTGGAGCTAGCCGCCCACACCATCCTCTACGAGCCGCGCACAGCCATCAAGTCGCAGATCCTCGCGGACTTCTTCGTCGACTGGGCCGAGATGCAATACCTGCCGCCTGTGCCTGACTCCACGCACTGGAAGCTGCACTTCGACGGCTCAAAGATGCGAAACGGCTTGGGAGCCGGCATCGTCGTCACTTCCCCCAAGGGAGATCGGCTGGACTATGTCCTGCAGATCCACTTCGCCGCATCCAACAATGTGGCGGAGTATGAAGCGCTCATCCATGGGCTGAAGCTGGCCAAGGAGATTGGCGTGCGTCGCATCCTCTGCTTCGGCGACTCCGACTTGGTTATACAGCAAGCATCAGGCGACTGGGACGCGAAGGACGCCAACATGGCCTCATACCGCTTCCACGTCCAGCAGCTATCCGGCTTCTTCGATGGCTGTGAATTCCACCATGTGCCACGAGCAAACAATGAGGCGGCAGATGCCCTATCCAAGATTGGCTCGACCCGGCAAGCCATTCCGCCGGGCGTTGCCCTGGCGATTCTCAAGAAACCGTCCATCATACCGTCACCGGACTCGGATTCCATATTCGTGCCGGCTGACCCGGGGGCTTCTCAGCCGAACCCGGGGGCTTCATTGCCCAAGTCGGGGGCTCATCAGCCAAACCCGCCGGCTTCTCAGCCGAACCCGGGGGCTTATCGGTCCAACGCGGGGGCTTCTCAGCCAAACTCGGGGGCTTATCAGCCAAACCCGCCGGCTTCACAGCCGAACCCGGCGACCACGCAGTCGAAACCGGAAGCTCCGAAGATGGAGGCCTTGGTGGTTAGCGTGTTTGAAATAAAATGCGTACCATCATGGGCACAAGAATTCCTCTCCTACCTCACCGATGGTGTGCTGCCCAATGACAGGGTTCAAGCTAGGCAGATTGAGAGAAGGGCCAAGGCCTATACAATCATCAACCACGAGCTGTACAAACGCAGCGTAAGTGGGGTGTTCCAGCGGTGCGTCGAGCCGGCTGAAGGGATTGAACTCCTACGGGAAATCCACCAGGGAGAGTGCGGCCATCACGCCTCCTCCAGAGCCATAGTGGCCAAAGCTTTCCGGCACGGGTTTTACTGGCCGACTGCGCTCAGAGACGCAGAAGACTTGGTGAAGAAGTGCAACGGCTGCCAGCGCTTCGCAAAGCAAAGGCAAACGCCGGCTTCCGCCCTAAAAACCATCCCCATTACCTGGCCGTTTGCCGTATGGGGCTTGGATATGGTGGGCCCATTCAAGACAGCCCGAGGCGGCATGACGCATCTCTTGGTGATGATTGATAAGTTCACTAAGTGGATCGAGGCCAAGCCGATCAAGAAGCTGGATGGCTCCACAGCCGTCACATTCCTCAAGGAGATAATCGCGAGATACGGCTACCCGCATAGCATCATCACCGACAACGGCAGCAACTTCGCCGAAGGCATTTTCAAGCGCTATTGTGGGGAGATGGGGATCCGAATGGACCTGTCATCCGTAGCACACCCGGAGACCAACGGCCAAGTGGAGAAGGCAAACGGCTTGATCCTAGCCGGCATCCGGCCTCGGCTGGTGGAGCCGCTTGAGCGCTCAGCCGGCTGCTGGATTGAAGAGCTGCCCAGCGTGCTGTGGAGCCTGCGCACAACACCAAACCGCTCAGTCGGCTTCACGCCCTTCTTCCTCGTATACGGGGCTGAAGCCGTCCTGCCGACTGACATCGAGCACGACGCGCCAAGGATCAAGCTATACACAGAAGCTGAAGCCAAAGAAGCTCGCGAAGATGGAGTCGACCTGGTTGAAGAGGTCCGGCTGATGGCCGAATCCAGGTCCGCCGTATACCAGCAAAGCCTCCGTCGCTATCACAGCCGGAAGGTCAAGTCCTTAGCATTCCGAGAAGGAGACCTAGTGCTCCGGCTGATCCAACGGACAGCCGGACAGCATAAACTAGCATCCCCATGGGAGGGTCCCTTCATCGTGAGCAAGGCGGTAGGCAATGACTCCTACTATCTCATAGATGCCCAAGAGGCCAAAAAGAACAAGGCGAGCAAAACTGACGAGGAGACAAAACGTCCCTGGAATGTCAGGTTGCTTCGACCATTTTACACTTGAGAGCAGGAATGTATGTATCCCTTGTATCCCTTTTGTAAGCTATGAAAAAGCATGCGCCAAGAGCGCCGTTTCCGACAAGTTTTTCGCGCACTCTATTTCGTTTCGCCAATTGGCTTGAACCCTTTCACGCGACGGCTTAGTAACGTGATCTGATTTCCGACAGCCGGCTTCCGACCAGCTACAGACCGCAACCCGGCTGTCCGGCTGGCGGGAGTAAGGCCTAGGGAACAAACACGCGAAAAACGACTAAGGAAAGAGTAAAAGCGAGTTGACTTGCAACCTTTCATAAAAGTGTCGGACTGCCGAAATCGACTCGTTCGACTGAAATACTATCGGCCTCACCCAGCGGCACGCTCTTGATCCGGCGACGGACCGCAAGTCGGACGTACGACCGGCAAGGGCACAGCCAAAGAGTGGGGCGGATGGGAAAAAGCGAACAAGTCGGAAGAAAGCAAGCCGGCACACAAATGGTTAACAAACACATTAAAGTGCGTCATAATAAAAAAGGCGGCAATATTGTCTTTACATAAGGCACCCGGCATTCCGGGGATTTAATAATCTGTCTTGGCAAAAGCAAAGCTACATAAACAGGAAAGTTTAGGCACCGGCTGGAGGAGGAACAGCCGGATCAACAGCAGGCGGCGGAGAATCCATCTCGACCCCTTCGTCTTCAAGCTCCTCCTCCTCATCAGAGTGAGGGTTCGGATCTGCGATGAAGACGCGCTTGTCGACGAAGTCGGCGATGGCGCTGGCTCGGGCAAGCCGGGCGGCTTTCTGTTCGGCCGTGAGCCCCTCTTCCACGCCGGCTCGCCGATACTCGAGCTGCCCCAGGTCCACCTCGTTGTACCAGGAGAGGACAAAAGACAGCGCCATGTCGGCGCCAGCGCGCGTGGCAGACCCCTTCCACTCGATGAAGCTTTCCGGCGCCTGCTCGATCAAAGAGGTGAGGCTGGAGATGTCTTGCGGCGCCTCCTTGCCGGGCCACAGCATCGGCACCAGCTCCTCAGCCGCCTTCCGGAGCTCCCAGCCAAACTTGGTGATGGGCTCGACGCGGGCAGCCAAGGACGACATGTGGTCCTCCATGGTGAAGCTCTCCGAGCTGCCCTCGCCAGCCGCCCCGCCCTCGCGCGCGCAGCGCCAACGGCCTCCAAGGCCACGTCCTGCGTTTCCGGGAAGGCCGCTGCAAGAAGGAAGCATGTCAGAAGTCATAAAGGCCGAAATAAGCTGAAAAACGCAAATTTTCGAAGTCCTAAAGTAACTGGCGGCAGCCGCACGAGCCGACTGCCCCAGCCCGAAGATGGAGATTCGAAGCTCTAAGACTGGCGGCAGCCGGCACGAGCCGACTGCCCCCAGCCCGAAGATGGAGATTTCGAAGGATAAAAGAAAAGACTGGCGGCAGCCGGCACGAGCCGACTGCCCCCAGCCCGAAGATGGGGATAGCGAAAAAAGATAAGTTTCTGCAGCCGGCTACCAACGGAGGCTGGCAGCCGACAGCCGAAAGCCGGCAAAGGGGAAGGAAACATAGACACTCACCCGAAAAACCGCGATCGATCGCGCCAATCAGGTCCGTCCAGTGCTTGGCAGTAGCCGTCAGCTCCGTGGACTTGGCGGTGACCTCCTTCTGAAGCGCAAGCCGCTGCCTCTCCACCTCGTCCAGCCGCCGGCTCAGATCATCCACCTTCTCCTTCTCTGCCGTCCTAAGGGAGGCGAGCTCGGCGAGATGGTTCTTCTCCAGCTGGCGCAGCCGCGTCAGCTCCCCGTCGGCTACCTTGAGCTTGGCGGCTGCAGCGCGGCCCGCCTCCTCGCTCTCGGCGCACTGAGCGCGAGCAACCCGGAGGTCCCTCTCCAGCTGCGGGACCTTGGCGGCTTCAACTGCGAGGCAGCCGGAAAGAAATGTCAGCCAACAGAGACAAAAGAAAGAAAACGTTAAGCCAAAAGAAGCAAGAGCTTACCCTTGACGGCTTCCAGCTCACGAGCCAAGGTGCCCCGCTCAATCTTGGCCTTGTGGTAGCTGGTCACCACCTTGTTGTACAAGACGGTGCGCCGCTCGTCGACCATCTGAAAGAAGAGTCAATCGTTTAGGCGAAACCTGGGCCGGCTCCAAGCAGCCGGCCCATGCCTCGGAGGGCTACCAAGATAACAATAAAATCGCAGAAAACAAGATGAGACGCCACTTACCTTGTCAGCTTCCTCCAGCGTCGCCAGCTGGGCCATGGCCTCGGCGGCTTTGTTCTTGAGGCTGGCGCGGTAGCCGGAGTAAAGCATCTTCAGGGGCGCCGTGCCAGGCTGCCCCTCCCGGCTGATTATCTCGCAGGAGTCCCCTGGTTCCGGCCTTCTCCATGGTACCAGCCGAGCCGAAGCTGGAGTCCGAGGCGGACGGCACGCTCACCAACCGGGCACCCTTGGCCACGTGAAGGCTAGTGGGCGACACCGCCGGGCCCTTCGTCCTCACCAACGCCCGGGAGTCGGCGTCCCTAGCGCGGGCCGGCTCCTCCCGCTGCGGCTCCTTCCCGGGGCTCCGTCCTCGGCGGCTCCGGCCGGAGGCGGCGCGGCTGGCTCGGTGGGAACCACCTCCGGCTCTTCAGGCGGCGCAGCTCTCCGGCTCCGGCTCCTCCCGCCGCCACACCGCGGCCGGCTCCAGCAGTCGGCCCCAGCAGCGGCGCGCGGTGCGGAAATGGTCGCCTAGGGTAGGCCTTGGACCGACTCGCCCGGGTGCCCCGCCGTGGCGCTGACGGAGGCGCAGCCGAAGAAGACGCCCGCGGAGGCGGCGTAGCCCGGGCGGCACAACGACAACGGGCGGCGTGCGCGCACGTGTCGAAGGCGGCGGCTCGGCCTCTGCCGACGGAACGGCGGCGCAACACGAGCAGCCGGCCCAGAGGCACCGCCCTGGGTGAACTTTATGGCGGCCCTAGTCGAACAAACAAAGGAAGTTAGGTGCAAAGCAAGGAAAGAAAAGGAATCAAACAACAAAGAAAACAAAAGGACTTACCCGGCCATCTCGGGGACCTTCTTGGGCCCTTGCTGCGCTGTCTCTTGGCCTGGCCCTCCAGCCTGGCCGTGCTCCCGCCGGCGGCCCGCTTCTTCTTCGGGCGCGGAAGTCGCCGAGGCGGCAGGCGGCCTCGTGCGCGAGGCACCGCCGGATCGGTCCCGGCCCCGTGGTGGACGTGGCCGGCTCCGCCTCCTCCTCCTCCCGCTGCTCCGGCGAAGGCGGCGGGTTGTGCTCCCCTTGGCCACCCTGGTCGGGCACCGCCGGCAGGTCGTCATCGCCGGCTTGGTCGCCGGCCTGGTCGCCGGCTTGGTCAGCCGGATCCACGAGATCCGCCGTCCAGATCTTGTGCGCCAAGTCGCCGTCCTCGATCTCTTGGCGGGGGAAGATCTAGAAAACAAGAACAGATGAATAACAAGCGAGCCACGCAGCCGCAAGTCGAAAAGCACGAGCTAAAAATACAACTTACCCGCTCAGGCGGCGGCCCGGTCGTAAGGCGGCAGCCCCCACGCCCAGTCTTCCGGCATGTTGGCCTTGGTGATGTTGTTCACCCGGTGAGCGACTTGGGCCTTGGTGAGCGCTATCCTCGACGTCCGGGTCGGATCCAGCCGGCCGGACATAAGCCCGATCTTGTGGACACGGCCCTGGAGCGGGATCACCCGGCGCTCCACGTAGGTGCAGAGGAGGTCCTCGGCGCTCAGCCGGCCCGCAGTGACGCACTCCCCCAAGAAGTCCCAGAGAAGGTTGACCTCCGCGTCCGGATCCGCCGACTTGGCGTTGTGACCCCAGTTGAGCCGGGTGGTCGGAGGAGCCGGATTAAACTCCGGCAGGTTGATACGGTCGAAGGCTGGGTTGGCGTTCTTCACGTAGAAGAACGACATCTGCCAGTTCTTCACCGAGTCGACAGTCGGTATCTTCGGGAAGAGCGAGCCGGCGCGGGGATATATGGAGGCGCAGCCGCAGGTCCTCAGGTGGCCCTCAGTCATTTGCGACTTAAGGTAAAAGAGCCGGCTCCAGAAGTCGTCGGGCCACAAGCCGGCGTAGCCCTCCATAAAAGCCACATAGCAGCTAAGGAGGACGCACGCGTTGGCCGGCAAGTGGTGCGGCTGCAGGCCGAAGAAGTCCAGGAACCGGCGGAAGAAGGCCGAAGCCGGCAGACCTAGCCCACGGTCAAGATGCGCGCCGAAGACGACGCGTTCGCCGGGCTCCGGCTTGGGCTCCATCTCCGCGCCAGGCGCCCGCGTGACCACCTCCCGAGGAATCCGGCGGAGGCGCACCAGTCGCTCGATGTCGTCATCGTTCATGTACGAGCCCCTCCAGGACCCGCTGGCGGAGGCCATTGACGGAAGAGGAGGAAGAGGACCAAGCAAGATCGAAGGGAGAAGAGGAACCGCTCCTCACCGGAGGAGAGCGTGGCGGCGACGAGCGCAGCGTCGAGCCGCGGGGCCCCGTGGCGCCGGCTTGGCGTGCGGGCGGCTGCCGAACGGCGGAGAGCTCCGGCCGCGAAAGGTCGCCGAGGTTCGCCAGGAGGTCACCGGAGAAGAAGTGACGACGTGCGAAAGCGCTCGAGAAAGAGAGAGAGAGAGAAGAAGCAGCGGAGCGAGGAAGAAGAAGAAAGAATCCTCGGGCCGCTCCAGGGGCATTTATAGCCATCCCGCACGCCCGTTACGCAGCCACGTGGCGATCGTGGGCCACGATGGGATTAACTGCGCCGAAACCGCCCCACACGACGCCGGCAGTTACCAGAAACGGCCGCACCACTTCGCCCACAACCGCAGAAAATCCGGAAGGGGGCAGTGATGTGACCATACGAAACGGCCACGCTGACGAAGCCGTCAGAACGGTCAAGTCGGGCGCGGGACTCGAGGCGGCGGAGTTGCCGGTGTACCCGAGCCGGAGCCGGACGATAAAATCGACCCGGCCCCAAATTCTGGCAACAAGCCGGAAGCATCACCAACACTTAAGAAAAGTGAAAACAACAGGAGCAAAAAAGCGCCCGGCTGAAGGAAGCCGGACGAGGCGAGCCGGACGAGGGCGCAGCCGGCTGAATGAAAAATCTCAGCTGGCCCCTCCGGGAGCCGCCAGAAACAAGCGAGAGATATATAGAAGCCAGGGAAACCTGCCTAGGTCCTTCTTAACGCCGGACCTTGCCAGCTTCGGGGCTAATGTCGGGGGAAGACCCCGGGTAGGCAATGGACGTGGAGCAGCCGGTTGAGGTTGGCCGGCTCGCGGCAAAGGCCGGCTGAGGAGCAGCCGGCGGAGCCGTGGCCGGCTGCCTCGGGAGCCGGATGGCTCTAAGTCCTAGTCGGCCCGGCTGCGGCCTTCAACGCCGGCTTCTACAAGCCATATCCGACTGGGGTTTGTACCTCAGACCGACTCGAGGCTGGCGAGTCTTGCACTGGAAGGAACTGGGTAGGTGAGCCGGGTTCAAAGGTCCACGCTGACCTCATCTCCGTAAAGTACGGGCACAGAGCAGCAGTGCACGCGCCGGACAGGCCATCATGGCGTACGTCGAGCCGTACGCGCTGAGCATGATGACGACAACGACGGCACCTCCCACGCCGCTGACCTGAGCAGGCGGATGGGACGTGCCACTACGCTCAACGGCTCCCTGGCGTCAGCGCCTCGGGACGGGAGCCGAAGCCGGCCATGCTAGCCACTAGACCTTAGGGACTTATATGTAAAGTGCCGTGCCTATATAAGCCGGGCTACCCCCTCGTGCGGGGACGATCGATCAGTTCTCATTTCACTAGTCTTAGAGCTGCCCTGTGAGAGAGACCTTCGTCTACCTTAGCCTCCCAGGGGCAGCCGGACACAGCTCAAGGAGCACCATTGTACTGTGTGATCACCATATACACTCATAGCAGGAGTAGAGGTGTTACCTCCATCGGAGGGCCTCGAACCTGGGTACGTCGCCGTGTCGCTCGTGCCCATACCCGCTTCCGGATACCGCCGTGAGACCACTAGGAACCACCTCGATTAGCCACCCTATGGCATATGTCATGACGATACCACGACACTTATTTGTGCTTTAATGTTCATGGCGAAGGCTGAATTGCTTCGTTAAATTGCTATTTGGTTGGAATCGGAAAATGCTGCATATGGTTTGGAAATTTGGCAATTGTTTGAGCTCTCATAGATCATGTTTAAGCTCTTGCATCATGTAGTTTAATCTATTAATGAAGAACTACCGGAGAGCTTGTTTAATTTGGTTTGCATGATTGGTCTCTCTAAGTCTAGATATTTTCGGGTAAAGTGTTTGAACAACAAGGAAGACAGTGTAGAGCCTTATAATGCTTGCAATATGTTCTTGTGTGAGTTTTGCTGTACCTGTTCATACTTGTGTTTGCTTCAAACAACCTTGCTAGCCCAAACCTTGTACTGAGAGGAAATGCTTCTCGTGCATCCAAACACCTTGAGCCAAAACCCATGCCATTTGTGTCCACCATATCTACCTATTATGTGGTATTTTTCTGCCATTCCAAAGTAAATTACTTGAGTGCTACCTTTAAAATTTCATTCCTTTACCTTTACAATATATAGCTCATGGGACAAATAGCTTAAAAACTATTGTGGTGATGAATATGTAGTTATGTGTCTTAATTCTTATAAGTTGCTTGTTGAGCGGTAACCATGTTTCTGGGGACGCCATCAACTTTATCTTTGTTGGATATCATGTGAGATGCTATGCATGTTCGTCTTGTCTGAAGTAAGTGCGATTTCATGATCAAATGGTTTGAGTATGCATATGTTAGAGAAGAACATTGAGCCGCTAACTAAAGCCATGTATCATGGTGGAAGTTTCAGTTTTGGACATACAACCTCAATCTCTTATGAGAATATTAACTGTTGTTGAATGCTTAAGCATTAAAAGAGGAGTCCATTATCTGTTGTCTATGTTGTCCCGGTATGGATGTCTAAAGTTGAGAATAATCAAAAGCGAGAAATCCAATGCGTGCTTTCTCCTTAGACATTTGTACAGGCGGCATAGAGGTACCCCTTTGTGACACTTGGTTGAAACATATGTTATGCGATGATAATCCGTGTCTTCCGAGCTAAGTAGGACAAGGTGCGAGCACTATTAGTACTCTATGCATGAGACATGCAACTTGTAGGAAGTATTATGCATAGCACATATGAATTATTACTACCGTTGACAAAATTGTTTCTATGTTTTCAAAACAAAAGCTCTAGCACAAAAATAGTAATCCATGCTTCCCTCTGCGAAGGGCCATTCTTTTACTTTATTGTTGAGTAAGTTTACCCACTTCTTTCTATCTTAGAAGCAAACACTTGTGTTAACTGTGTGCATTCATTCTTACATGTTTACTTATTGCACCTGTTATATTACTCTATGTTGACAAATATCCATGAGATATACATGTTACAAGTTGAAAGCAATTGCTGAAACTTAATCATCCTTTGTGTTGCTTCAATGCATTCTACTTTGAATTTATTTCTTATGAGTTAGCTCTTATGCAACTCTTATTGATACTTGTCTTGAAATTATTATTCATGAAAAGTTTTGCTATATGATTCATTTGTTTAGTCATTATCTTTGTTAGCACCTTTTGTTCAGATCACTCCATTCATCTTATATGCTTTACAATAATGTTGATAAAGATTATGTTGGTAGCATGTCACTTCAGAAATTATTTGTGTTATCGTTTACCTACTCGAGGACGAGTAGGAACTAAGCTTGGGGATGCTTGATACGTTTCAAACGTATCTATAATTTCTTATGTTCCATGCTACTTTTATGACAATATTTGAATGTTTTATACATACTTTACAACATTATTATACATTTTCCCACTAACCTATTAACAAGATGCCGAAGTGCCGGTTGTTGTTTTCTGCTGTTTTTGGTTTCGAAATCCTAGTAAGGAAATATTCTCGAATTGGACGAAATCAACGCCCGGGGCATATTTGTTGACGTCGAAACCCACCGGGACGGACGGTCAACACCGTAGAGCGGAACGACTAGGGCTGCGGCTGGCCCCCCCTCAGCGACGGCCCGCAAAGCCTCTGGTCGCGCGCCGATGCAAATTGCAGGGCGTGCTGACCTATACCTGGTCGAAGGTGTGGATGATGCCTCGCTTAGTTTCTGCAGGGCACACACGTACACGTTAAATAAGAGCCTCGATCGGCTCTCGGGTTCCTGTGAATCGGCTCATGGAGCCGATCCACCCATGATTCGTCCAAGGTGGCCGAATATATGGTGGTCCTGCTTGATCAAGATAAAGCATATGAGATCCACGACGATCGGGGTTTTCACCGCATAATCGGATCATCCTACTCACGATTGGGCCTCGCGCTCACGCACGGTGACCGTAAGCCAGCCCTAGACAAGGCCTAAAAACCAACACTAGGTTGATCCTCGGAACGTCCTGTCTAGGGGCAGCAAACTACACCCTACATGCCGCTGGATCCTCCAACCCTTTGTAAGGCCTAACTATTGCAGATATTAAACTAATCCTTGATGAATCAAGGAGCAATCGTAACGGATCAGATCTACTAAATAACGATCAAGCGGGGCCGCCCCTGCACCCATGATGAGGTACAGGGACGGCTAGATGCGCAAGGGTTGCACTACGACAGCATATGATACTAGGAACAATGCTAACCCTAACACATCTATGATAACTACGTTGCTCGCCATCAAAAAGGCTTCAGCACGAGCAACGCATGAACAACTAGGCAGGCTCGTGCTGCCTAGATCGCGAGATGCGATCTAGGCAGCATGGTGCTTACCGGAGGAACCCTCGAGACGAAGGAGTTGGCGATGCGCCGAGATTGGTTTGTGTTGAACGTTGGTTGTTGTTTATTCCATAAACCCTAGGTACATATTTATAGTCCAGGGGACTTTCTAATGTGGGCGTGCACTAAACCGTGCACGAGATAAACTCTAACTTCTACATAGCCTACTATAAAGATACATGGGCTAACTAGCCCAAACTTGGTAAACACGGCCGATTCACACATCTCTCTACGCATATATCTTCAAGTCCATCTTGATCGCGGCCCACCTCTGGCTTGGTCAAATTCTGGTGATAACACATGCCCCCCTGGTTTTGGAAATAACATTTCCAAAATCATTATGCTTTCTTCGAAGGGTCATGTCGTGGAAGAACCGTCGCAATTTCCTTCATGATGACGCCTTGCCTCCTCGTCCTCTCTGCATGACTTGGTGATTCTGGCACTGCGTCCTCGGGAACTGCTTAGGTATTAAACCACGTATCCTCCCTTTATTTAGCCACTTCCTGTGGCTTCACCGTCGGCACACCGAAAAAACCCTCCCACCGCCATGACCTCCTCTTCGTCCTCTTCATCATCGGTCTTTCCACCCAATCCTCCACCTCCCGCGAGCCAACGCCTGAATGGGGTCCACAAGAGGCCCATGCGGCCGACATTCGCCGCGCCATAGCCGACGGGGACGAGTCGACCCACGACTCCTTTGTTTGGTCGAAGACGACCAATCCTTAACGGACGGGGAGAGCGACCTTCGCTTTCTGTCGGGCGTCGGAGGAGGAAAGCGACGACGACGGCTTCTCCTGGGACGGTTACTCCTCCACTGAGGAGGTGAAGGAAGAGGAGGAGGATACCACCTCCTCCGACGAACCGCCGGCCAAGCGTCTCTGCCCCGGGCGGGCAACATCTGCGACTTCGACGCCGACTATGGCGACGCTAGCGAAGAAGATGAGGACAATGAAGGCCCCGCCGGTGGTTTCTCCAGCAGTGAGGATGAGCCGGCCGGGAGCAGCGCCGATGATGGCGAGGATGAGGACAGCAGCGGCCTTTAGATAGGATAGAGTTAGGAGCAGTAGATGGGACAACATCCCTCCCAGCAACTCCCCTTGAGAGCAATCGGCTCTTTATGTAAGAAATCTCTGCTTATCAATGAATAAGTTCCCTTTAACTTGATTTTGCCGATTTCTTTTATACTGAGCCTGCCGATTGTCAATCCGGTAGATGCTTAATGAGCCGATGGCAAAGCAAATGGATTGCAAAACAGATCGATCTGATTGCCTTCTCAGATGTCGACTCGCGGTCCTCAGACCCAAACTTCCAATCGAACAGGTCCGGCGCGCAGCTCTGAGACCCCAAGGCCTTTAGACTTTTCATCATCCGAATATGATGTTCGTCCTGATAACAAAACTCCTGGGTTAATGCTCCCAGGAAAGCCTGACCTTTGACGTTGAAGCTGACACCTCTGCTCAACAAGTGTTTGCTCACAGCTTTTCCAGCGATGTCGCACTCTCGTGCCGCAACGAACTGGCCTAAGGTCTAACCACCGAAGATGGCCCCTCCTTCAGACTCCTCCCGTCAACCCTGGTGGTTTTATTCTGCAGGAACCCTCTCGTTCAGCATGGTTATGATGCAGAGACAGCCAATTTCAATACCATTGGCTTGCTGCCCCCCGAGCCTCGATCAAGGCGAGAGTGAAGTCGCGCCAACTGCATTGGGCCACTATCAGCCGTGGTGCAGCATCAGCCGATTCTGACCGAAATCGGTTGTTAACAGCAGAGAACTTCCCAGGTGAACTGCCCCCCAAGTCTCTTTGGTCCGATGAGACAGCCTTTGGTGAAAAATGAAGTTCAGTCCAACTGGATGACCGCCGGTTTCTCTCCTGATCCTAGTCTGATCTGCACATCCATGCCGTTCCTGATGTTTGGCCAGGGTGGTGATCCTCAAACCTGCCGGCAAACCTCAACACCTTAAATGAGAAAAAGGGCCGTCTTGAACGCCCCAACTGATGCTCCTGTCGGTGCTGCCGAGCTTGAAGTCTTGCCAAAGGAATTGGAGTCGTTGAAGAGAGGACCCGAGTTGCCAGGCAATCTCAATGAAGGGCCTGCTCTGGTTAGGCTTCCGCTTAAATCCCTTAAGTCGATGGTCGTGCATCGGCTTTGAATCCTTAAGTCGATGGCCGTGCATCGGCTGTGCTCAAAAATTTCTGTATTTTTCGATTTTTATATTAGCCGATCGATTCATGAATCGGCTTCCCCTGGGTACATCCTTTGTGGCTTTGTACCTTCTCCGTGTATATGCCCCCCGAGCTGAACCCTTCACGTGATTGAAGATATCGGCTTTCCAGCCAATTCAAGATTTTCTCGCCACTCACCAATGCGAAATAGCACATCAGTAAACAAGGGTGGTGCGAGTAATTGTAGCCGATCGCTGGAATCGTCTCACCTTGTAGTGGTCGATCCGACTATTCACAGAATGTTGAGATTTCGAAAATCTATGGAAACGCGCCACCGGCCATCCTTTTTCTCCACAGGTATTACATTGGAAATCCTTTCAGCGTGCCTGCATGGCCTGATGAACCCGGCGTCCAACAACTTCTTGATCTCCTTCTTGACTTTCTTAATCTCTTCTGCCCAGCCGATGTAAACCCATACCCCAGCTTTCCATCGCCTTCTAGGTCAACGCTTATCATCATTTGGGGCCGATCGTGTGGATCGGCCTCCTCTTCGCCTTTTCCGCGGGAGTAACTGTTCCCGGGTTTATCCTCGTAATGGCGATATGCGAGCCTTGCCCTATTAACACCAGACGAGCCACCTGGCTCGCGTCTTATGCAGTGGCTGAAATCGACCATGTTGACCTCCGGAAACGGCTGCGTATCAACTTTCATGGCAAACTGATCGAAGAGTAACCGGCCTTGCTCTATCGCCATCTGTATCTGTCCGCGCAAGGCTGCGCAGTCATTGGTGGCATGGGTGAACGTGTCATGCCATTTGCAGTATGGTTTGCCGGTCATCTCTTGTAATGTGGGGATTTTGTGGCCGTCGGGTAACTTCAGCTGTTTTTCCTTCAGGAGCCAATCAAAAATTTGCTCTGTTTTGCTCAAATCGAAGTCGAATCCCTTTGCCGGCCCTGGTTGCTTTGCCCACTTGCAGGACATGGGTTTTGCCCCCCGGGCCCACTCAGCATTAGTGAACTCCCGATCTCTTGCAGAACCCTCATCTTCGTCCTTCTCGATCAGGTGACGCGCTTGTGGTCCTTACGTTCTGGATGGCGCTGTTCATATGTTGTCCACTGGACCATGTCTGTGCATACCGATGTGTCTCGGCGTCAGTCGATGCCTGTGCATCGGCTTTAGCCTGCTTGGGGCGCCATACCTTCTTTGGCGGGCGCGCCTTTGTCTCCACTATTTGCTGGATTTTCGCGGCCAGATCGGGCCGCGCTCTTCTTAACATGTACAGGTACTGTGCCTCGGCCTCTTTCAAGCTTCGCGGCCGCTGCACCCGGCGCTCCTGAGACGGCTGAGTCCGTCAGGGCATCCCCTTGGTTGGTGGCACCCACCTTCCTCTGACTCCTCGAAGTCTTCTTCTTGAGATGACTCAGTCCGTTTGCTCTGAGGTGGGAGAGGTCCTAGACGTTCGAACACTGCAACTTCGTTCGTCCTCCTCCTTCGTTGCGTGCATTTTGGGCAGTTGCCGATTGTTGGTAATCGGCTCATTCCTGAATCCCAGCAGTGTCTGAAGAAGGGGCAGTCCCAGTGCCTATCCACGTTGTCCGGCTCCTCAGACCTTCCTCTGGCGCGACGTCCGTACCCGACGTTGTGGCCGTTGTTCCGACGATACCTCCCGTCTGCATCAGACCGATGATCCCTTGATCGCCTTCGCCGTAGCGGCGACGTCGGTCGTATGGCTGATCATATTTGCTGAGGAGATGCTCGGGTAATGGGCGTGGATGCCGCATGTTTCTCACCTCCTCCTCGGCCAGGTACCGTTTATTGTCGTCTTGGGGCCGGTCACGCGGAACGGCCTCCTCTTTCTCTTTGCCACGAGAGTGGCTGCTCTCTGCTTGGTCCGCGTTATGGAGAATCACGAACCCCGCCATATTGGCATCGAAGGAGAACCCCGGTTCTCTTATGGAGTGGCTGAGGTCGACCGTGTTGACACCAGGCAACGGCCGTGTGCCTCCGTTGAGCTTGATGCCGTGCGGACGGGTCTTCCCACAGGGGCCGACGAGTTCGGTTCCGAGGACCGCCTTGGCCTTATTATGCTTCTTCTTGAGCTTGTCAGCCAGGTCCTCATGCTTGACCGGAGTGCTTTCCGCCATCTCAGATGTAGATGGCGATGTGATGGATGTCGAAGATTGTCCCACCGGGCGTGCCAGAATGTGTTGACGTCAGAAACCCACCGGCGGGCAGTGACTGGTCAACACCGTAGAGCCGGTAACGACTAGGGCTGCGGCTGGCCAGTCCCTCAGAGCGACGGCCCGCAAAGCCTCCTGGTCGCGCGCCGATGCAAATTGCAAGGGCGTGCCACCTGACCTATACCTGGTCAGGAAGGTGTGGATGATGCCTCGCTTAGTTTCCTGCAGGGCACACGTACACGTTAAATAAGAGCCTCGATCGGCTCTCGGGTTATCTGTGAATCGGCTCATGGAGCCGATCCACCCATGATTCGTCCAAGGTGGCCGAATATATGGTGGTCCTGCTTGATCAAGATAAAGCATATGAGATCCACGATGATCTGGGGTTTTCACCGCATAATCGGATCATCCTACTCACGATTGGGCCTCGCGCTCACGCACGGTGACCGTAAGCCAGCCCTAGACAAGGCCTAAAAACCAACACTAGGTTGATCCTCGGAACGTCCTGTCTAGGGGCAGCAAACTACACCCTACATGCCGCTGGATCCTCCAACCCTTTGTAAGGCCTAACTATTGCAGATATTAAACTAATCCTTGATGAATCAAGGAGCAATCGTAACGGATCAGATCTACTAAATAACGATCAAGCGGGGTGCCGCCCCTGCACCCATGATGAGGTACAGGGACGGCTAGATGCGCAAGGGTTGCACTACGACAGCATATGATACTAGGAACAATGCTAACCCTAACACATCTATGATAACTACGTTGCTCGCCATCAAAAAGGCTTCAGCACGAGCAACGCATGAACAACTAGGCAGGCTCGTGCTGCCTAGATCGCGAGATGCGATCTAGGCAGCATGGTGCTTACCGGAGGAACCCTCGAGACGAAGGAGTTGGCGATGCGCCGAGATTGGTTTGTGTTGAACGTTGGTTGTTGTTTATTCCATAAACCCTAGGTACATATTTATAGTCCGGGGACTTTCTAATGTGGGCGTGCACTAAACCGTGCACGAGATAAACTCTAACTTCTACATAGCCTACTATAAAGATACATGGGCTAACTAGCCCAAACTTGGTAAACACGGCCGATTCACACATCTCTCTACGCATATATCTTCAAGTCCATCTTGATCGCGGCCCACCTCGGCTTGGTCAAATTCTGGTGATAACAATATTTTTACACGAAGCTTCCAGAAGACCGAGGGGAAAGGAAGTGGGGCCACGAGGCGACGCCACACTAGGGCAGCGCAGCCTCCTGGCCACGCGGCCCTGTTGTGTGGGCCCCCGTGACGCCGACCTACCCTCGCCTACAAATAGCCTTCGTCGCGAAACCTCCGTACCGAGAGCCACGATACGGAAAACCTTCCGGAGACGCCGCCGTCGTGAATCCCATCTCGGGGATTCGGGAGATCGCCTCCGGCACCCTGCCGGAGAGGGAATCATCACCGGAGGGGCTCTACATCATCATGCCCGCCTCCGGATTGATGCGTGAGTAGTGCATCCTTGGACTATGGGTCCATAGCAGTAGCTAGATGGTTGTCTTCTCCGCTTGTGCTATCATTGTTATAGATCTTGTGAGCTGCCTAATGATGGCGTGTAACTCACACGTTCGTTGGGAACCCCAAGAGGAAGGTATGATGCGCACAGCAGCAAGTTTTCCCTCAGAAAGAAACCAAGGTTTATCGAACCAGGAGGAGCCAAGAAGCACGTTGAAGGTTGATGGTGGCGAAATGTGATGCGGCGCAACACCAGGGATTCCGGCGCCAACGTGGAACCTGCACAACACAACCAAAGTACTTTGCCCCAACGAAAGTGAGGTTGTCAATCTCACCGGCTTGCTGTAACAAAGGATTAACCGTATTGTGTGGAAGATGATTGTTTGCGAAGAAAACAGTAAAACAAGTATTGCAGTAGATTGTATGCGATGTAAAGAATAGGACCGGGGTCCACAGTTCACTAGAGGTGTCTCTCCCATAAGATAAAAGCATGTTGGGTGAAAAAATTACAGTCGGGCAATTGACAAATAGAAAAGGGCATAACAATGCATATACATGATATGATAAATATAGTGAGATTTAATTGGGCATTACGACAAAGTACATAGACCGCCATCCAACTGCATCTATGCCTAAAAAGTCCACCTTCAGGTTATCATCCGAACCCCTTCCATTAAGTTGCAAGCAACAGAAAATTGCATTAAGTATGGTGCGTAATGTAATCAACAACTACATCCTTAGACATAGCATCAATGTTTTATCCCTAGTGGCAACAGCACATCCACAACCTTAGAACTTTCTGTCACTCCCAGATTTAATGGAGGCATGAACCCACTATCGAGCATAAATACTCCCTCTTGGAGTTAAGAGAAAAACTTGGCCAGAGCCTCTACTAATAACGGAGAGCATGCAAGATCATAAACAACACATAGGTAATAGATTGATAATCACCATAACATAGTATTCTCTATCCATCGGATCCCGACAAACACAACATATAGTATTACGGATAGATGATCTTGATCATGTTAGGCAGCTCACAAGATCCAACAATGAAGCACATAAGGAGAAGACGACCATCTAGCTACTGCTATGGACCCATAGTCCAGGGGTGAACTACTCACTCATCACTCCGGAGGTGATCATGGCAATGAAGAGTCCTCCGGGAGATGATTCCCTCTCCGGCAGGTGCCGGAGGCGATCTCCTGAATCCCCCGAGATGGGATTCACGGCGGCGGCGTCTCCGGAAGGTTTTCCGTATCGTGGCTCTCGGGAGGGTTTCGCGACGAAGACTTTAAGTAGGCAGAAGGGCAACGCGGGGGCCACACGAGGGCCCCACACACCGGGCCGCGCGGGCCAAGGCCAGGCCGCGCCGCCTGTTGTGGCGGCGCCTCGTGGCCCCACTTCCTTTCCCCTTCGGTCTTCTGGAAGCTTCGTGCAAAAATAGGACCCTGGCGTTGATTTCGTCCAATTCCGAGAATATTTCCTTACTAGGATTTCTGAAACCAAAACAGCAGAAAACAACTGGCTCTTCGGCATCTTGTTAATAGGTTAGTGCCGGAAAATGCGTAAATACACATATAATGTGTATAAAACATGTAGATATCATCAATAATGTAGCATGGAACATAAGAAATTATCGATACGTTGGAGACGTATCAGCATCCCCAAGCTTACTGCTCGTCCCGAGCAGGTAAACGATAACAAGGATAATTTCTGAGTGACATGCCATCATAACCTTGATCATACTATTGTAAACATATGTAATGAATGCAGCGATCAAAACAATGGTAATGACATGAGTAAACAAATGAATCATAAAGCAAAGACTTTTCATGAATAGTACTTCAAGACAAGCATCAATAAGTCTTGCATAAGAGTTAACTCATAAAGCAATAAATCAAGGGATCCCATAAATCAAAGTAAAGGTGTTGACGCAACACAAAGGAAGATTAAGTTTCAGCGGTTGCTTTCAACTTATAACATGTATATCTCATGGATAGTGTCAATGTAAAGTAATATAACAAGTGCAATATGCAAGTATGTAGGAATCAATACACAGTTCACACAAGTGTTTGCTTCTTGAGGTGGAGAGAGATAGGTAAACCGACTCAACAATAAAAGTAAAAGAAAGGTCCTTCAAAGAGGAAAGCATCGATTGCTATATTTGTGCTAGAGCTTTTATTTTGAAAACATGAAACAATTTTGTCAACGGTAGTAATAAAGCATATGAGTTATGTAAATTATATCTTACAAGTTGCAAGCCTCATGCATAGTATACTAATAGTGCCCGCACCTTGTCCTAATCAGCTTGGACTACCGGATCATCGCAATACACATGTTTCAACCAAGTGTCACAAAGGGGTACTTCCATGCCGCCTGTACAAAGGTCTAAGGAGAAAGCTCGCATTTTGGATTTCTCGCTTTTGATTATTCTCAACTTAGACATCCATACCGGGACAACATGGACAACAGATAATGGACTCCTCTTTAATGCATAAGCATGTGGCAACGATTATTATTCTCATATGAGATTGAGGATATATGTCCAAAACTGAAACTTCCACCATGATTCATGGCTTTAGTTAGCGGCCCAATGTTCTTCTCTAACAATATGCATGCTCCAACCATTAAGGTGGTAGATCTCTCTTACTTCAGACAAGACGGACATGCATAGCAACTCACATGATATTCAACAAAGAATAGTTGATGGCGTCCCAGAAGCATGGTTATCGCACAACAAGCAACTTAATAAGAGATAAAGTGCATAAGTACATATTCAATACCACAATAGTTTTTAAGGCTATTTTGTCCCATGAGCTATATATTGCAAAGGTGAATGATGGAAATTTAAAGGTAGCACTCAAGCAATTTACTTTGGAATGGCGGAGAAATACCATGTAGTAGGTAGGTATGGTGGACACAAATGGCATAGTGGTTGGCTCAAGGATTTTGGATGCATGAGAAGTATTCCCTCTCGATACAAGGTTTAGGCTAGCAAGGTTATTTGAAGCAAACTCAAGGATGAACCAGTGCAGCAAAACTCACATAAAAGACATATTGTAAACATTATAAGACTCTACACCGTCTTCCTTGTTGTTCAAAACTCAATACTAGAAATTATCTAGACCTTAGAGAGACCAAATATGCAAACCAAATTTTAGCAAGCTCTATGTATTTCTTCATTAATGGGTGCAAAGTATATGATGCAAGAGCTTAAACATGAGCACAACAATTGCAAAGTATCACATTATCCAAGACATTTTAGAATTACTACATGTAGCGTTTCCCGATTCCAACCATATAACAATTTAACGAAGAAGTTTCAACCTTCGCCTTGAACATTATGAGTAAAGCCTAAGGACATATTTGTCCATATGCAACAGCGGAGCGTGTCTTTCTCCCCCATACAGTGAATGCTAGGATCCATTTTATTCAAACAAAACAAAAACAAAAACAAAACAAACCGACGCTCCAAGTAAAGAACATAAGATGTGACTGAATAAAAATATAGTTTCAGGGGAGGAACCTGATGATGTTGTCGATGAAGAAGGGGATGCCTTGGGCAGCCCCAAGCTTAGACGCTTGAGTCTTCTTAAAATATGCAGGGATGAACCACGGGGCATCCCCAAGCTTAGAGCTTTCACTCTTCTTGATCATAGTATATCATACTCCTCTCTTGACCCTTGAAAACTTCCTTCACACAAACTTCAAGCAAACTCATTAGAGGGTTAGTGCACAATTATAAATTCACACATTCAGAGGTGACACAATCATTCTTAACACTTCTGGACATTGCACAAAGCTACTGGACATTAATGGATCAAAGGAATTCATCCAACATAGCAAATACGGCAATGCGAAATAAAAGGCAGAATCTGTCAAAAACAGAACAGTCCATAAAGACGAACCTGAAAGGGGCACTAGACTTGCTCAAATGGAAAAACTCAAAACTAATGAAAGTTGCGTACATATCTGAGGATCACGCTCGTAATTTTGCAGATTTTTTCGAATTTTCTACAGAGACTTATTCCAGAATTCGTGACAGACAGCAATGCTGTTTCTGCGCAGCGATCCCAAATATAACATCAACTTTAACATAGAAACTTTACTTGGCACAAAAACATGATAAGGAGAGGTTGTGTTGACGTCAGAAACCCACCGGCGGGCAGTGACTGGTCAACACCGTAGAGCCGGAACAACTAGGGCTGCGGCTGGCCCCAGTCCCTCAGAGCGACGGCCCGCAAAGCCTCCTGGTCGCGCGCCGATGCAAATTGCAGGGCGTGCCACCTGACCTATACCTGGTCAGGAAGGTGTGGATGATGCCTCGCTTAGTTTCCTGCAGGGCACACACGTACACGCTAAATACGAGCCTCGATCGGCTCTCAGGTTGTCCTGTGAATCGGCTCATGGAGCCGATCCACCCATGATTCGTCCGAGGTGGCCGAATATATGGTGGTCCTGCTTGATCATGATAAAGCATATGAGATCCACGACGATCTGGGGTTTTCACCGCATAATCGGATCATCCTACTCACGATTGGGCCTCGCGCTCACGCACGGTAAACGTAAGCCAGCCCTAGACAAGGCCTAAAAACCAACACTAGGTTGATCCTCGGAACGTCCTGTCTAGGGGCAGCAAACTACACCCTGCATGCCGCTGGATCCTCCAACCCTTTGTAAGGCCTAACTATTGCAGATATTAAACTAATCCTTGATGAATCAAGGAGCGACCGTAACGGATCAGATCTACTAAATAACGATCAAGCGGGGTGCCGCCCCTGCACCCATGATGAGGTACAAGGACGGCTAGATGCGCAAGGGTTGCACTACGACAGCATATGATACTAGGAACAATGCTAACCCTAACACATCTATGATAACTACGTTGCTCGCCATCAAAAAGGCTTCAGCACGAGCAACGCATGAACAACTAGGCAGGCTCGTGCTGCCTAGATCGCGAGATGCGATCTAGGCAGCATGGTGCTTACCGGAGGAACCCTCGAGACGAAGGAGTTGGCGATGCGCCGAGATTGGTTTGTGTTGAACGTTGGTTGTTGTTTATTCCATAAACCCTAGGTACATATTTATAGTCCAGGGGACTTTCTAATGTGGGCGTGCACTAAACCGTGCACGAGATAAACTCTAATTTCTAAACTAAGATGCGATCTAATATGTTACAGATACACGGGCGGTTCAGCCCAACTTGGTAAACAAGGCCGATTCACGTATTTCTTCCACGTACAATCTTCACGTCCACCTTGATCGCGGCCCACCTCTGACTTGGTCAAATTCTGGTGATAACACATGCCCCCCTGGTTTTGGAAATGACATTTCCAAAATCATTATGCTTCCTTTCGTCGGGTCACGTCGTGGCAGAGCAGAACTGTTGCAGCATCCGTCATCATGACACCTTGTCTTCCCCACTTCTTCGTGAAGTTTGACAGCTTTAGCATCACCCCCTCGGAAACTGCAATGGCATTGAATTTCCACTAGGCTCCTCATTATTTAACCATGCCAACTGACCAGCCCTCTTCATCCCCTTCCTCTGCTCTAGCGGTCGATACCAAAAAACCCTCTCCTACTGTAGCAATGTCTTCCTCTTCCTCCTCCGCTTCCAGCTTCTCCCTCCAATCGGCGCCGAAGAACAAGGAAGAAGACGATCCCTGCTCCGGGGCGAATCCCATCTCCTCCGACAAGGAGAAGAAAGAGAAGAGAGTTGAAAGGACTGAGGCCTCCCCCTCCACCAAGTTCCCGCCGAAGAAACGCTCCCGCATGTGGGCGGACAGCGAAGACGACGATGATGACGAGGAAGAGGAGGATGAGGAGGAGGAAGATGATTCCTCCTCCGCGGGATATCCTCCAACGAAGCGCCTCCGCACCTGGGCGGATAGCGAGGATGATGATGATGACGAGGAGGAGGAGGAAGCTCCAGCCGACAGCTGGGACAGCGATGGCGAGGAGCTTCCTGGGAGCAGCGCCGACGACGACGGCGACGATGAAGACGGCGACGACTAGTGGAGTAGGATTAGCAGTGCACTAGGCACCAGATCCCTCTTTTGGGAGCCCTCGGCTCTTCTTGTAAAGCCGTTTCTTTGAATTAATAAGAATTGTTCGTTCGATCTTTCTTCCATTAATTCAATCTCCATCTTCCGCTCGCCACACCAAGACCGATAGCACACGAATCGGACTACCATTTCTCTTTAACTATGGTATTTTGCAATTCCACAGCCGATGATTGTCCATCGGCTAATCTGCTCAACCAGTCTCCTTCCCTTTCTTGCAGCAACCCCAATCGGCTCCTCCTGAGAATATAGAGCATCCACTAGATTAGCTGCCCCCCGAGCCTTAGCCAAGGCGAGGTCATCAACAAGGACGTGCTCGAGGGAACTCATGAAGCTAAACCGAACACCCTCTTGGCGTAAATCTGAACTCCGTAGGTCTCGTATAATTGTTCTAGAGTCGATGGCGGCGACATCGGCTTTTTTTTTTTTTTTACCGATTACCCCATACTAGTATTATCTCATATCCTCGTGTTTTATCCATCTAGGTGCCCCCCGAGCCGATTCTGTCAAGAGAATTGATGGTATCGGCTCTTCAGGTAGTCCTTGTTGGGTCAAACGTTGATCCCAGGCAGAATGGATGGTGAGGATAATTTTGGCCGATCGCTGGAATCGGCCTCCACGTTGCTTGCTCGGTGAAGGTTTTGTAATATCCCTTCAACAGTTTCGGAGGGCCGATCGCAAGGATCAGCCTCGCCACGTTGCTTATTGACGTAGTCTTGCTACTCGCCCAGGCCGGTAGACAAAACCAGCCCAATCTCCGATTTAATTACGTTGGTGCGCTTGCTGTTGTCCACCTTAGGTGCATCGTGTGATCGTGGAGCTCTACACTTCGCCGGACGAACGAGCACCATGTTTGTGCCAGCCGATGTTTCATCATCGGCTTTCCTTTGCTTGGGGCGCCACTCTTTTCTTTGCGGCAGTCCCTCCTCATCCAGGGTCCTCTGGACTTTCGCAGCCAAATCAGGTCGTGCCTTCCTCAGCGTATGCAAGTATAACCTTTCGGCTTCCTCCAGACCGCGCAATCGCTGAACCCTGCGCTTTTGTGAATGGCTGAGACCATCAGGGCACCACCTTGGACGGTGGTACCTGTCTTCTTCGTCTTCCCCCTCGTCTTCCGAATCCTCGAGATCTTCCAACGAGGGGTCTCAGCACGTCTGTTTTGTGGCGGGAGAGGCCCTAGGCGCTCGAATACAGACACGTTGGCTGCCTCCTTCTTTTTCTGGTTGCATTCTGGGCAGTTGCCGATTGTTGGTAATCGGCTCATTCCTGAATCCCAGCAGTGTCTGAAGAAAGGGCAGTCCCAATGCCTGTCCGTATCGTCCTGCTCCCTGGCGTGGCGCTCCTGCCGCTCCTCATCGTGATTATGCCGACGATGTCCTCTGTCGTTTCTAGCCATACGGCCTCTTTCATCATCGTCGCCGTGTTGCCGGCGTTGATCATACCGACTCACGTACTTATTGAGGAGGTGATCAGAGAGGGGTCGTTGATATCTTATGTTCTTAACTTCCCCCTCTGTGACGTAGCGCTTGCCATCTTGACGGAGCCGATCGCATGGAGCGGCCCCCTCTGTGTCCTTGCTCTGAGAGCAGCTGTCCTCATCCCCGTCCTTCTCAGAGCGGTGTCCAAGCTCTACCATGCTGATGTTGGCTGAGAAATCAGGCTGGCACCCTCTGAGGTGGGAGAACTCCACCATGTTGACGGCGGGGAAGGGGTGTGTGTCGACCTTCATGGCGTACTGGTTAAAAATTAGTCGCCCATTTTCTATTGCCATCTGGATCTGCTGACGCCACACCCTGCAGTCGTTAGTGGTGTGGGTGAACGTGTTATGCCACTTGCAGTATGGCTTTCCGTTCAGCTCTTGCACCGTGGGAACTTTGTGGCCTTCGGGAATCTTTATATGCTTCTCCGCGAGTAAGAGATCGAAAATCTGCTCGGTTTTCGTCACGTCGAAGTCGAATCCTCTTGGAGGTCCTGGTGGCTTCACCCATTTGCAGGTTACTGGTCCTGCAGCTCGAGTCCACTCAGCCACCGCGACCTCTTGTTCTCCCGTAGCGACCTCATCTTCGCCTGCGTCGACCATGGTAACCACCCGCTTGAACTTGTCCTGGTAGACATCTGGGTGACGCTGTTCATATGCTGACAGCTTCTGTACCATGTGCGCTAGTGACGGGTAGTCCGCTTGGGAGGCCACGTCCTTGATCGATGATGACAGACCCACCACCGCCAACTCGACTGCTTCCTTTTCGCTTACGTGAACCGAATAGCATCGGTTCCTAACGGTCCTGAAGCGCTGGATGTATTCTGACACTGTTTCCCCGCTTCTGTCGTACTTGTGCTAGATCGGCAATGCCAGCCTCGGAAGCCTCTGAGTGATATTGCTCATGGAACCGTTCTTCCAGCTGCTTCCAAGTCTGGATTGAGTTCGGTGGCAGCGACGTGTACCAGCCGAAAGCCGATCCTGTGAGGGACTGTGAGAAGTACCTCACGCGCAGCTCGTCTGACGCTGAGATCATGCCCAGCTGTGCCAAATATCGGCTCACATGCTCGATGGAGCTGGAACCATCTGATCCGCTGAACTTTGTGAAGTCCGGGAGCCGATATTTGGGTGGTAGCGGGATCAATTCGTACTCGTTGGGGTACGGCTTGGTATAGCCGATTGCCTTTCTTTTCGGCATCATGCCGAACTGATCTTTCAGGATCGTACAAATTTGATCCGCGGTGATGGCTGCAGGTGCCGAACCCTGAAGATTCGTCGGAGTGGCGTACTTAACCAGCCATGCTTGTTTTTCTGGTTCTGAGCCAACTGCAGGAGCTGGGCTCGGGAGTTTTGTCGGGGTGGCGTATTTAGCTAGCCACGTTTGCTTCTCGGTCTGCCTCCGACGTTCCTCCTGTTGCCCCAGAAGTCCCTGCTATAGCAACCTGGTTCGAGGGTGCCCAGGTGCTGCAGTCTGGCACGTATGCGCATGCGTACCCGTGCGGGATCTCCTTGGGCGCGTCCTGTAGAAATTGGTAGTCACTGGGGTCACCACCAATCTTGTAGACGACATAGGCCGATGAGTTCGGCGCTTCGGGCGCTGCCAACGCGAACGGCAGCGGTGGACGGGACTGGAGTAGCAACTCCCCTTGGTGAGTCCCTAGGGCTGGTCCTGACGGAGAGTACTGATGGCTCATGATCTCCTGGATCACGCGCAGCGCGACGCGCTCCAACGTATTCACCAGGCTCTCAGAATGGCGGTGCAGCGAATGAGCCACCATGAAGTTTATCTCCTGACGCAGCGACCTGGTGCGTTCCTCGACGGGGTGGACAGGTCCACTCCATCAAGCGCGCCTTCAGGTGTGAACCCCTTCCATCTGATGCCATGGGAGCGGGTCCTGTGGAAAGAGCCGATTAGGTCGGCTTCGAGGGCAGATTTGACCTCGTCATACTTCTTCTTGAGCTCGCCAGAGAGCTCCTCGTACGTGACCGGAGTTTCTTCTGCCACCTCTGATGTAGATGGCATTGTGTTTGATGTTGAAGATGTGTCCCACCGGGCGTGCCAGAATGTGTTGACGTCAGAAACCCACCGGCGGGCAGTGACTGGTCAACACCGTAGAGCCGGGAACAACTAGGGCTGCGGCTGGCCCGAGTCCCTCAGAGCGACGGCCCGCAAAGCCTCCTGGTCGCGCGCCGATGCAAATTGCAATGCCACCTGACCTATACCTGGTCGGAAGGTGTGGATGATGCCTCGCTTAGTTTCCTGCAGGGCACACAAAATACGAGCCTCGATCGGCTCTCAGGTTGTCCTGTGAATCGGCTCATGGAGCCGATCCACCCATGATTCGTCCGAGGTGGCCGAATATATGGTGGTCCTGCTTGATCATGATAAAGCATATGAGATCCACGACGATCTGGGGTTTTCACCGCATAATCGGATCATCCTACTCACGATTGGGCCTCGCGCTCACGCACGGTAAACGTAAGCCAGCCCTAGACAAGGCCTAAAAACCAACACTAGGTTGATCCTCGGAACGTCCTGTCTAGGGGCAGCAAACTACACCCTGCATGCCGCTGGATCCTCCAACCCTTTGTAAGGCCTAACTATTGCAGATATTAAACTAATCCTTGATGAATCAAGGAGCGACCGTAACGGATCAGATCTACTAAATAACGATCAAGCGGGGTGCCGCCCCTGCACCCATGATGAGGTACAAGGACGGCTAGATGCGCAAGGGTTGCACTACGACAGCATATGATACTAGGAACAATGCTAACCCTAACACATCTATGATAACTACGTTGCTCGCCATCAAAAAGGCTTGTACGAGCAACGCATGAACAACTAGGCAGGCTCGTGCTGCCTAGATCGCGAGATGCGATCTAGGCAGCATGGTGCTTACCGGAGGAACCCTCGAGACGAAGGAGTTGGCGATGCGCCGAGATTGGTTTGTGTTGAACGTTGGTTGTTGTTTATTCCATAAACCCTAGGTACATATTTATAGTCCAGGGGACTTTCTAATGTGGGCGTGCACTAAACCGTGCACGAGATAAACTCTAATTTCTAAACTAAGATGCGATCTAATATGTTACAGATACACGGGCGGTTCAGCCCAACTTGGTAAACAAGGCCGATTCACGTATTTCTTCCACGTACAATCTTCACGTCCACCTTGATCGCGGCCCACCTCTGGCTTGGTCAGATTCTGGTGATAACAGGTTGCTACAGTAGTAAACAACTTCCAAGACTCAAATATAAACAAAGTACTGTAGTAAAAACATGGGTTGTCTCCCATAAGCGCTTTTCTTTAACGCCTTTCAGCTAGGCGCAGAAGTGTAATTCAAGTATTATCAAGAGATGAGGCATCAACATTACCTTGGGCCTTACCCTTACCTTTCTTGTTCTTTTTCTTACTCTTTGGTTTAGGGAATACATGTCTTCCCCCGGGTGTAGAGGTGAACTTTAGGGTGCCTTCTCCCATATCTATGACTGCCCCCAATAGTTTCAGCAGGGATCTTCCGAGTGTGATTTGTCCTGTTCCTGCACATTCAATAACAAGATAATCAATGGATATTGTTCTACCAAGAATGGTTGTATGCACACCCGCAGCTATTCCTTTAGGGATTATAACAGAGTTATCAATAAGAGTTATTCCTTCTCCCCCTTCAACGAATCCCCAAAGTTGCAAAGATTCATGAATACTCTTAGGCATTAAGCAAAATTCAGACATAATATCACAATTGGCATGAAGAGTTTGGTCACCGATAACAATTTTAACAGTAGGATCCCATAATGAAGGTTCAGAGTTCACTAAAACTTGATCAAGACGGTTACGAACATATCTATAATTTTCATTCAAGCAAGATGCCCTTGTCTCAAGAGTGTTTAATCTATTATAAATGCTAATAAGGGCTGAATCAAAGTTATTAGCTGAATCATGTGATGCAACCAACTTCTTTATGGCATTAAAAGCTTGATCCCCATTACAATGAAGGAAATCTCCTCCCACTATAGCATCCAAGGCATATCTATAGCGAATCATAAGACCAAAATAAAAATTACTAAGGAGCAAACTTAGAGTCATTTGAGGTTCAGCTTTACGATAAGAAGTAAAAATCCTGGACCAAGCATCTTTAAAACTTTCCTCATCCCCTTGTTTAAAAGTAAAAACTAATTCCTCAGGTGAAGAAGTAACAAGTGCAGAGCTAGACATGATAACAAAAGTAAACTAAATGCAAGTAACTAATTTTTTTGTGTTTTTGATATAGAGAGCAAGACAGTAAATAAAGTAAAACTAGCAACTAATTTTTTGTGTGTGTTTTGTTTAGGTGTAGCAAACAAAGTAGTAAATAAAATAAAGGAAGACAAAAACAAAGTAAAGAGATTGGGAAGTGGAGACTCCCCTTGCAGCGTGTCTTGATCTCCCCGGCAACGGCGCCAGAAAAGAGCTTGATGGCGTGTAACTCACACGTTCGTTGGGAACCCCAAGAGGAAGGTATGATGCGCACAGCAAGTTTTCCCTCAGAAAGAAACCAAGGTTTATCGAACCGGAGGAGCCAAGAAGCACGTTGAAGGTTGATGGTGGCAAAATGTGATGCGGCGCAACACCAGGGATTCCGGCGCCAACGTGGAACCTGCACAACACAACCAAAGTACTTTGCCCCAACGAAACAGTGAGGTTGTCAATCTCACCGCTTGCTGTAACAAAGGATTAACCGTATTGTGTGGAAGATGATTGTTTGCGAAGAAAACAGTAAAACAAGTATTGCAGTAGATTGTATGCGATGTAAAGAATAGGACCGGGGTCCACAGTTCACTAGAGGTGTCTCTCCCATAAGATAAAAGCATGTTGGGTGAACAAATTACAGTCGGGCAATTGACAACACTAGTAGGAAAAGCCTCATCAGTGGCGCACGAAAAAACGATTCTGTGGCGCATGGGAGGTGCGCCACAGAATTCTCGCCACAAAAATAAGCTTTCTGTGGCGCACCAGGCCGTGCGCCACAGAAATAAGGTTTCTGTGGCGCACCAGGTAGTGTGCGCCACAGAAATAAGTAGTTCTGTGGCGCATGTAATGTAGCTGCGCCACAGAAATAGGTGCGCCACAGAATTATTTTTTGGTGCGCCACAGAACTATCTACAGGTATACTCGATTTTGTGCTCCCTGGTGTACTATACAGGTTTTATACTGATTTTATACACTACATGCAGGTTATATACTGATATAATATAGACAGATATAATATGGACATATATAATCATCACATCATCATCACATTACTTAGAGCCCGATCGAGTTATACATATAGCTCCATACACTCATAATGCATGCAAATTAAGAAAGTTCTCATCATCTCTAGATACAAACGAAGTGACACCGGCCGCCGCCTACACTAGGATGAAATAGAGTACCGCCGCGACGATGGTGAGCAAGAGCGAGAGCACAAGGAAGGTCTTCATCTTGCTCTTCTTTGCTTGGTGCGCCCTCCACTTGGCAACCGCCTCGTGCCTAGTCGGGTACCCTTTGTAGCAGTTGCCGCTGAACTTGTGCACCTGTTTCTTGCACTCCTCCCACTCCTCGTACACTCCTGGAACCCGCCCCTCGAACACGACGTAGTACGTCATCTCTATGCATGGACACAAGGCATATTAGTATATAACGCAATGGAAAGAGTTAGAGAGTTCACATGCATACATATTCACAAGAATTAAAGCAAGGAAATAATAATAAACCTAAAAGACATATAGCATCGGTATCACATAAGTAATCAAGTTCAACGACAACGACTACAATAGTAATTGAAGTCCAACAACAACGACCACCGTTTCGAGCAAATTAAGCAAGTTTAGTTTACAACACAGTACAAATTGTCCATCGATTCAAAGTAATGCTAAGCACACCGGTCTCGGTCAATGAGACTTCTTCTTGAGCGGCTCCGGGAACGGCTTGTACAAGGCCTTCGTCGTCCATGTCCTTCCATCACCCTGCCTATGTAGGCGTTCTTCGATATCCCTCTTACACAACCCTCTGAGTTGGTATAAGAGCCCCGATGCGTTGGATACATCGTGTAATATAATTTCAGAGAGCTTTACTTGGAGGCGATGGAAGTCTTCTCTAAGATCATCATCGTTGATCTCCCCCGACATTTTAATGGGGTCTCGCTTGCTAGGTGGCAGAGACATCATCTCTGCATCCTCGACAAACCCTTTAAGGTGATGGAGGACATAGAAGGCCTCCTTAATGCTGCCAGCTGGCTGCTTGATGCAAGGGAAGTCGATCACGTGCTTGAACCCGAGCTTTTTAGTGTCCGGCCTGACAAATTCCCCTTTCTTGTCGAAGGTGCCTCCATTTTTGGAGTAGCCAAGGATAGCCTCATCGAGAACACCCCTTATTCTCCTGTAGTCTTTCTTCGTCGTCGTATTCGACGAGTCGAAATACTGGGCTAGTGACCACTTCGGGCAAAGGATGATGAGTGTGCAGTATTTGTCCCTGCTCAACACATGCAATTGAAATGGAATGTTGGAAAAGGATCGCCAATGGAAGAAATATATAAGAAAGCATAAGTTACGACGGCCGTGAGCGGATGTGTACTTACTCGGGAAAGACAGGCAGAAGAATGGTGTTCTTCTCTTTGTTCATGAGCATGAAGCTCTCGAGGTACCGCACCGCCTTGGTCCGTGTGCTTGAGCCGTCCTGGAGCTGGCTATCGCGCATGTAGTAGGGATCCGCTACCGCAATGTGGGGGGGTCTCTCTCTGTTGATCTTCATCTGAAGATTGATCGCGTATAGGCGGACCAAGTTATAGTCGAGCCGTTTCGAGTGAAATAGATTGAAGACGTCCTCGAACGCTATGAAGAAGATATCCGCGGGGTCTTCATTGACGAAGTGCTGGTCGGACGGCACCTTGACCGAGAACACCGGGTAATTTGGATCCTTTTCTTTAAGAAGGACGCTCTCTTGATATTGAATACAGTGCTGCAAAGGGAGCATTGGTCCACTTGCGAGGTGTTCCATGTCCGGAGGCAGTATAGGTTTACCAGCTTCATGACACCGGGGCAAGCCATCCGGTGTAGGTGGTACCATGTCGTCGGCCCGGATCCTCTTAGGAGCAGGCTGGCTCGAAGATGCGCCCTTCTTGCCTCCTCTCTTCCTTCCCTTCTTCACCTGACCTACTGGGGGTGCTTGTGGTGCTGATGGTGGTGCTTCGGGTGCTGGTGGTGCTTCTGAGGTTGCTGGGGTTGATTTGGGTGGCTCCCCGATGATCGTCTTACGCAGCGTGTTAGGGCTGAAAACGGTAGCAGGCTTGACTTGAGCTGGATTGCCAGCCTCCGGAGGAGTGTCTTGAGAAAGACCCGTGAAGACCAGGCGCTGCTTCGTGACTGTAGGGGGACGACTAAGTTGATCGCTGTGTGTGCGGAAGGCTTGTTCATCCATAGGAGGCATGTACATATCTTGGCTGCAGGCGCCAGTGTTGATGTAGGCATCGATGTCATCATCATCCTCTACATCGTTGCCATCAAGTGGCGCCATGTCCTGGACCTTAGGTGGTGGCGGTTGCGATGCCGTCGCTTGGCGTACCGTGCGTCTAGTAGACGGTCGCTGCGGTAGCGCTCCCAACAACTGTTTGTGGCGTCTGGTGGTGACGGCGATCGTCGGTTCCTTCCGGGTGGCGGCGGCGACCGCCGGTTCCTTCAGGGTAGTGGGGGCGGCGACCGCCGTTTCCTTAAGGGTGTCGTCGGCGCTGGCGATCTTGGGCCGGATGATAGGGGAGGTGGCGCCGGTGCTTTTCTTACCACTCGGAAGACCCCCCCCAGACGAATCTGGTTCTTCGGCCATGTCATAAGCCATGAGGTGCAATCCCCAAGGGGCAAAACGTCGCCTTCGTCTGTGCCCGGAGGTTGAAAGGGGGGATGGCGTAGCGGTACTCCGGCACTACCACTATCAACTTGACCTTCGCCACGTCTTCCGCCAATCTAGCGCCGTGCATAACGCGGGAAGCCATGACAAGGCCGCTAGCAACTTCCACCAACTTGCCGCCGGGCTCCACCGTTTGCAGAAGTATGCATGGTTCATCCTGAGTCAGGGGCGCCATGTTGGGCATCGTGAGATGGCAGTCACGAAAGGCATATATAGTTAAAGAAGATGACGCGAAGGAGTAACTAATGAGTTTACCTCCTTGATGGCGTCGATCTCGGCTACTGTCGATACAAGGGCGGCGGTTGGGGGCGTCGATGCGACCAGTTGGAGCTGCGGCGGCGGTTGGAGCTGCGGCGGCGTCTGGTGGAGCCCCGACGCCGGCGTCGGGTGGAGCGGCACCGTCGGCGACACGTGGAAGCTTGAGTTGCTGCCGCTGATGCTGGGCACATGTATCGGCCCCACTTGACCTCCCGCATTCCAAGCAGCTAACCCCTCCATCAACCCAGGGGGGATGATCTGCCGGATCTTCTCGTCCAATAACTTCTTCATCATCTCCGTGTTCTCCACAGGCTTTTCGGCCACCAGCTTCTCTAGTGTCTCCACCTTCTTCTTCAGCTCCTGAACCTCGGATTTATCCTTAGCCGATGACCTCCTCTCCAGCTTTCTCGTCTTGGCATCCGATCCGTAGTACTCGGATAGCTTCATACTTGTGCCAAAGCCGGACACACGGCCACCCGACGTCGGTGGCTTGTCTAGCTCCCTCTCCTTGTATTTGTTCATCGCCCTGTTGAAAGGCGTGTCCCACGGTTCCGTCGACCCCTGGGACGACGGGCCAGCCTTCGTCAACTCTTCATCCTTCAGACAAAGGAACTTAAGGTTAGCTCATTTGGCTTCATTGCCTAATAAGATGAGCGAAATAATATAGAACTATCCTTACCAGGTACTTCTCGAAATCCCTCACGTCTTCGTGCTCCGTAATAAATTGCCCCGTCTTCCAGTCTAAGTAGTAGCGGGACCGGACAAAGTTCCTAGCCTGTTCATCCTGGATTTTGTGCCAGGGGTTTTCTTTCCCCAGACGTACCATCTCGGCATCCTCCTTGTCCCAAGTGGGCTGTTTTCCTCGGTAACCGCCGCTTCCGCAATGGTGGGTCCCTAAGTTCAAATCCCGCATTTTCTTCCCCCAGGCGGTCCATTTTTTAACAGCGTCACTCTCTAAGTAAGACTTGAATGCATTAAAGTCTTCTAAGGAGAGCGACGGGTCTTTGCTACTTATCCTCTCCCAGCTTTCACCGGCCTCGATCTTTCTCTTCAGCCGGTTCTTCCAGCTGCTCAAGGCGGTGCTCATCTTCGTGAGAGCTAAAGAGTCCACCTTCTTATTGAACGGCTCCGGGAACGTGTATCGTTGGTGAAGCTTCTGGAGGAGGGATTGGGCGATAGCCTCGTTCTCCTTGCTTCTGAGGTCCTGAGTTAGGATCGGCACGGTTTCACGGACGATGCACCCTAGTTGCATGCCGTACCCTTTGGCAACCCACGAAGGCTCCATCGGTAGGCCACTTTCGGAGACTACCGTGACAGCATCGGTGACGTTGGCGAGCACTTGCGGCCTCCGATCCCTCCTTGGCCTCCTCGCCGTCCTCTTCTTCTTACCCTCCTGAGGGTTGCCGCCGCTATCACCTTCCGTGCGGTTGGCCGCGTTCTCTTCACCGGTCGTCTCTTCACCGGTCTGGGCGGCGTCGTCCCAGGTATCGTCATCGTCGCCGGTGTCGGCGGCAGTGTCCCGGACCTCTTCCTCGGAGGCGGCGTCCCGGCCCTCTTCCTCATCATCGGGCGACTCGGCGGCGGCCTTCCGGGGCTGCTCGTAGCCCTCCCAGAAGTCCTTGTTGGCCTCTCTCGCTTCTTCGTTCTGGCTCCTGGGCTTAGAAGTGTTGCCCGACATGTTTATTTGCACTTCATTAAAAAGAGGCAACAAGTTAGTACAAAAGTCAACCAGAAAATTCGGCATGACTTTTGCTAATTTTTCTACGTAGGAGTGCCCATTTCTCAACCGAAACGGAAGTTAATCAACGCTTCGGGAGAAATGGGCAACTCAATGAAATCCCTGCAAAAATATCCACCATATATAGACCATACAAACTTGCCCATCTACAATACATCAAACAAAAGCCAACATAAACCTGGAGCATCTATTTCAGCATATTTTTTAACCTGAAGCAGTACAACAACAATGACTTTCTTAACCTGGAGCATCTACCACCTGGAGCACTACCACCTGGAGCAGTACACAATCTGGAGCACTACACAACCTGGAGCACTACAAAAACCAGAGTACATTAAAGCTAGCACTTCAAACCAGAGAACTGCACTTCAAGTTTTTAGCTAACATTAATTCATTATATATGGGCAGTACCATTGGTACAGCATATAGAGAACACTGCACAAAAGCATATACAAGATAATGAGCATGAGCATGAGCATGATCATTTCATAAATGAATTCAAATAGTAGCATTTCATGTACTAGTAGCATTATAGAGCATAAACAAGCATACAAGATTATAGAGCAAGCCAACCAGTAGCTACTGCCAACATGTGACTTCAAATGAAAATGCTATTATTCCAGGTATAATTAAATAGCAGAAGCTTGAGCATCATATGGAAATGCTAGTGACTTCAAATGAAAATGCTATTACTCATAAATATACATTACAAAAGGCAGTAGCTAGTGACTTAATTTTTTTATAAATTCAAAGAGAATTATACCAATAGCTAATCAAATTTTAGTAGATAATTACTTAAATTTAAAAAGGCAGTATAGAGCAAGCCAACCAGTAGCTACTGCCAACATTTGAGCATGAGCATCATTTAACCTTACATTACATACATTATTTCCTACCATCTGCATAGAAGCATTACATAAACCCTTTTATTCATCATTGCATGGAAGCATTACATCAACCCTTACATTACATAATTATTCAGACAACCTAGGACACACTAAAACTAGATGGCTGAAACTACAACTAACTACAACAAACTAGGATACCAAATCTTTGATTTTTTTAATGCCCTTCCTCAGCCAGCACAAGATAACTCCAGCTTTAACCTTTTCTTCAAGATTTGGTTCTACATAGTAGGGCAACACCTCTGTGGGTCCTCCTTCCCTCAACTGATGCTTATACTTTTTCAGTTTGATCTTGCCCTTAGGTCTGGATTTTGGAACTGGGAGAACTTCTGTAGTGTATGTGAACACACCTAGCTGGTTCAAGCCATCTGCTGCTTCTTCTTCCCTGAACCTGGCAGCAGAAGCTTCCCTCTCTTGCACACTTCTCCTACGATACACTAGCAACTCCTTGTCTGCCCTACCCATAGAAAAAGTCTTGGAAAGAGTGGCATCCCTAGAGCCAGAGGCACCAAGGGAGCCAGTGCTCCTCCTCTTTGCACTCCAGGACAGGTTGTCCATGTTTGGTGTGGTTTTCAGGTTCACTACACTAGGCATTTATATAGGATGGAGGGCATGCACAGAGGGTATGAGAACACAAGCTGAACAGTTGTGTTACATAGGACAATGCCATCAGTTTCTTTTTTTGAATTGTGATGTCAATCCACAAGAGGGAGAATATTCTCCAAAATGGGTCAGAGACAAGCCATTGGGAATATTCCCCAAAATGGGTCAGGAGAGCCTGTCCATTCTTGCTAGGCAGAGGCATTTTTGGTTCAGAGGAATATTCTTGCTAGGGCAGAGGTGGCCAGAGGTGAATTAACCCAAGCAATTTCATTTTCTAAACCTAGGCAGTAGCATTTCATTTTATTAACAAATCCTAGGCAGTAGCATTTCATTTTATTAACCCAAGCATTTTCTTTTTGTAAACCTAAATTTTCTACTGCCAACAAAATAGCAAGAACTTTATTAGCTCTAGTGCAAGCAATGAATTAAAAAAACAGCAACCAATGAATTAAAAAAATAGCAAGCAATAAATTAAATAGCATTTGACTGCATCATTTGCATTTACATTTAAACCAGTAGCATCATTTGCATGAACAAGAGAACCTAAATCAAACAGCATCCAGCTCACCCAAAAATCAAACAGCAAGCAATGAATAAAGAAAACAAAAGCTGCTATCACAAGCAATTTGAACCAGTAGCAATTTATGGCAAGCATGAGCATTAGGCATTTTCATTTGCAATATGGTTGTTCATTTAAAAAATACTACTTATTGCTATATCAACCAGTACCTACTTCATTTGCAAGTAGCATTAGGCATTTTCATTTGCATTTGCATTAGGCATTTGATAGATGGATCAATCATGTTGCTTTGTCCCTTGTTTCGTTCCATTTGACCACAATATTGCATAATCTTTATTTCAAAATCTTTATTTGCAACCAGTAGCATTTCAAAATCTCTAGTGAGCATGAGCATGAGCATGAGAATTCGCCCTAACTAGCAGGAACCCTAAAGCATTTCAATTTGCAAACAGAGACTATGAACTCCAATGAACCCTAACTAGCAGGAACCCTAATTTGCAAACAGAGACTATGAACATCAAAATTCATAAATTGAATGTCCACACAAGCTACAGCAGCACTACATCAAAATTCATACTGACTATATGTATATGCAACATTGTCAATTGATCAATCAAAATTAACTACATCACCAACAATAAGTTAAGAAAATTGAGAACCAAATTGAGAGGCATAGGGGAGAGGGAGGGAGGCATAGGGGAGAGGGAGGGGGGCACAGGGGAGAGGGAGGGAGGCACATGGGAGAGGGAGGGATCTCACCGACGGTGGTGCTAGGCGGTGATGGCGAGCGCAGGCGATGGTCCTCCTCCTCCTGCTGCTGCTCGCGGCGCGGGCGGGGTGGTCCTCCTCCTCCTGCTCGCGGCGTGTGGGCGGGGTGGTCCTCCTCCTCCTGCTCGCGGCGTGGGCGGGGTGGTCCTCCTCCTCCTCGGCGGCAGCGGCGCTTGGCGGTGGTGGTGGTTGCGTGGCGCTAGGGTTTGTCGGGGAAGAAACTGCTGTTGTGTGAGTGGGGAAGAAAGGGTCGATCGAGTTATTTCACCAAGTGTCTAAATTCTGTGGCGCACCCCTCCATGTGCGCCACAGAATTAAGCATTCTGTGGCGCATCACGGCATGCGCCACAGAATTCCTTAATTCTGTGGCGCACCTAAAGGGGCGTGCGCCACAGAATTTAGACACTTAGCCAAACAAAACGGGTTACTGCTGTGTCCTGACAGATACATAGTACTAGTCTAGTGGTTAAGGCCAATGTTAGGCCATTAGTAGCCAGGTTCGAACCCTGGCTGCCACACAATTTTTCTTCCTTTTTTTCATATTTTAGTTACATTTCAATAAATAACACAACATTATTTAGTAATTAGTAGAGAGAAATTATAAATTACTTGTCTCATACAAACATGTTCTTGTTTCTCTCACACACACATGCATGTACTTGTCTAACACACACACACTCACACACATGTGATAGACCAAAAAAAGATCTTCTTCGTCCCGGCTCCGAGCTCTAGCGTCTCTTCGCAATCTTCTTGCCCTTTCGGTTGTTGGCGGTTGAATACTTTATGCCGGCCACCTTGAGATTTCTTCGCGTGAACGGACAACCTTTAGAGGGTAGGGAGGTCTTCCTTCTTACTTTACTAGTAGTAGGCATGTCGAAGTGCCTGTCGAATTCCTCCTCCATCTTCGGGTCACCGTTCTTGTCCAAGTCTTCCTCGTTGGCGTCTCCTTGCATTCCTATGATGCTCCTCTTGCCCCTCCTCACGACAACACGGCTAGGCCTCGACGGATCGGTGATGAAGAAGCATTGGTCAACTTGGCTACCGAGTACCCATGGCTCATTTTTCGCGGATGCGTTCTTCGATTTTGCATCGGGTATAACCATGGTTGTGAAATATCGGCCTTCTTTTTCGACCTTCTTGGCCCATCTCACACGAAACATTGGCACCGTCTCTCCACAGTAATTGAGCTCCCATATCTCCTCGATCCTTCCAAAAAATCTTTCCTTGACATTAGTCTCGTCATCGGCGTATGACAGCATAGTTACTCCTGAGTTTTGATTTTCACTATTTCTGTCCTTTTCCTCGGTGTAGAATCTGTAACCGTTGATGTCGTACCCCTGATAGGTCCTTAGGTTCTGCGCGGGTCCCTGTGATAAGGTGTATATGAGTTTTTCATCTTCGGTAGAAGGCGTATTTCTCTGTGCTTCAACCAGTTGAGTTTGCTTGAACCAACGCGTGAAGCTGGAGTTGTGCTTTTTGGTTACGTCTCCCATCTTCCTCGGCCGGCCCATATCGATGTAATTCTGCTCGACCATGCTTTTGTGCTCTTGCACGAAAGGTTCGGTCAGTTTTAAGTGTTGTAGCGCGACCCGGTGAGCCCTGTCAAAGTCGTCGCGTCGATTTTCAATGCCGACATGGACTGAGCGGTAGCCCTCGCGGTGACCGACTCCAGCGAGCCTCCCGAGGTGCGTCCTGGGGGGTAGACCAACATGATCCTCGTCGTCCTCGGTGCTTAGATAATTCTGGCAGAAGGAGATGCACTCGTAGGTTAGAAACCCCTTGGCCATGCTTGCGTCTGGACGGGCCCTATTGCGAACGTATCCTTTCATGACACCGTTCTGCCTTTCGAAAGGCATCATGTTGTGGAGGAACGTTGGGCCGAGCTGCTTGATGTCTTCAACGACATGGAGAAGGAGATGGACGCATATATCACAGAATGCAGGCGGGAAGTAAATCTCGAGCTCACATAGTATCACCACGATCTCATCCTGTAGCATCTTGAGCTGCCTCACGCCGATCGACTTCCTGGTGATAACGTCAAAAAAATTGCATAGGCCAAACAGCGTATCACGGACGTGCTCGTCCATTATGCCTCGGATCGCAACGGGAAGTATCTGCGTCATTAGCACGTGGCAATCGTGAGACTTCATCCCGGTGAACCTCTTCTTCGCTACGTCCAGATATCTGCTTATATTCCCCGAGTAACCGTGAGGAACTTTCACTCCTAGGAGGCACCTGAAAAACTGCTCGAGCTCCTCCGGACTCGTTGTGAAGCAGGCAGCGGGAAGCTGCACCGCGTTCTTCTTGGCCCTTTTACGGAGACGTTGAGTCCCTTCCGTCTGTTCATCATCATCATCGTCGTCGTCAGTATCGGGGGCTTGAAGATCTTTCCTGATGCCAAAATGTTTAAGATCATATCTTGCTTTCGGTCCATCCTTGGACTTTTCTGAGTTGCAAAGAGTGCCAAGCAGACTCTCGGTAACGTTCTTCGTAATGTGCATGACATCGAGGCTGTGGGGCGTGTGGAGGACCTTCCAGTACTCCAAGTCGTGGAAAACAGACCTCGCTTTCCATACACCGAGCAGCGGCTCTGGCTTCGGTCGCTTCTTTCCCGGCGCTGGGCACTCCTTCCAATTTTTCAGAAGATCATCGATTTCTGCGCCGCTCCTCGGGCGTGGGGGTCCATCGGGCTCATCTTTACCATTGAATAGATCACCGCGTTTTCTCCACGGGTGATCCAAGCGAAGCCACCTTCGAGCACCTGGGTAGACGGTTTTCGAGGACCCGGGATCCCTTGGTAGTTGTAGATGCGGGGTATCGTCCATGCACTTCACACAGCCGTTGAATCCGTGGCCCACCTGGGCAGATACATATGCGTAACCAGGATAGTCCGTGACCGTCGTGATCAACGCGGCTCTCATATCGAAATAAGTTCTAGTGTAGGCGTCCCACGTACGGGGTGGCGTCTTCCACAACGTGTCTAACTCCTCTTTCAGCAGCCCGAGATACAAATGCATGTCGACACCTGGTTGTTTCGGCCCCTGAATGAGAATACTCAGGTGTATGTACCTTTGCTTGGTGCACAGCCACGGGGGTAGGTTGTAAGGCCATACAAACACAGGCCAGGTGCTATGCGTGCTACTCTGGTTGCCGAACGGATTGAGTCCATCGGTGCTCATACCCAGCCTGATGTTCCTTGCGTCGCCCCCGAACCTAGGGAAGGCGATGTCCAATGCTTGCCACTGTCCAGCGTCTGAAGGGTGTGTCAGCATATAGCCCATCTCCGGATCTTCTTCGGGCTTCTGCCTTTCCGCGTGCCATTGCATGAGCTTTGCTTCCTTAGGGTCCACGAAATACCGCTGCAGACGGGGAGTGATAGGAAAGTACCATACCACCTTTCGAGGTACCTTCTTGTTCCCAACCTTGTACCGTCCGTGGCCACACACCGGACATGTGGTTCTGTCCTTGTACTCGCACCTATAAATCACACAATCATTAATGCAGGCGTGGTATTTTTCGTGCGGTAGGTCAAGGGGACACACGACTTTCTTGGCCTCCTCGGTACTACTTGGCAATGTGTTCCCCTCCGGGAGACGATCGTGCCAGAATTTTAAGTTCTTGCTGAAGCTGGAATCGGTCCACTTGTTCTGCGTCTTCATCTGCAGGTAATCAAGCGTTACATGCAAGCGTGTATCCTGCGGACGACACCCAGGAAAGATCGGAGTCATCCCGTCTTTCTCCATTTGCGACAGCTTGGCTCTCTCTCTAGCTGCAACTCTATCGTTGCTCGTCTCCTGGAGGAGAAGATCTTGAACATGAGAGTCCCGCAAGGCCGAAATTAGCGGGGTCGCGCCGGAATCTTCTTCTTCATCATGATGATGTTCTCCGCCGGCATCTTCTTCTTCATGATGATCTTCTCCGCCGACTTCTTGTTCATGATGATAGTCCCCGTCGGCATGATGATAGTCTTCTTCATGATGATAGTCATCTCGCTCTACATGGTCTTCATGCGCACCATTTGATGGGGCCGGCCGCGCCTGGTTGTCTTGCATGAAACCGCGCCTCAGCAGGTGCTCCTCCAGTTGTCCGGAATCAGGGTTGATCCAGCGCTCGAGTTTGCATGATCGACACGGACATCTTATCTGGCGCCTATTGTTCCGAATCATGTCCTCCTTCGCGTCTATCTTGTATCTAGAGATTCGAGCGGAACTCATCGAGAGGACCATGCTTGCCTGCAAATGGTATACATAGAACAGGAAATTAGAACCGCACCAAATGCACACACATGCATGGGCCGTACCTCTCCTCAAGGTATTACATGGAGCGGAAAAATTCGGCATGACCTCTCCTCAAAGTAGGACATATGGGTAGTGCAAAATTTGCCGAAACGGAAATGAATCAACATTTCGGCAAACATCCATGCACCACACCGGCACACACACACAAGCGCTTCACCTGCAACAACCATCCATACACACGACGGCCACACAAGATCTACAAGCATATGCATGTCTCCTCCAAGCATATGTATGTCTCCTCCAACTACTCACCTTCTAGATTCGATACCGAGACGAGACCGCGATCGATGAGTTCGAGAGGAGGAGAGAGTATGGAGAGCCTTCTCCTCAACTCCAATTAAGTATCAACCAAACTAAGTGCAATAAATACCAAAGCAAGTGAAAAGTAGAGTCAAAATAGTATGAGAGAGAAGGGGGGACGAGCTAGATGGAGGAAGAAGAATGGCTTGTGTAGTGTGGTAGGTGGGAGGTTGGCTCACTTTTGTATATCTAGTTCGCTAATTCTGTGGCGCACCTGTACATATGCGCCACAGAATACCTTATTTCTGTGGCGCACGAGCCAAGCTGCGCCACAGAATAGCCTATTTTTGTGGCGCACTGTGGCAGTGCGCCACAGAAAATCTTATTTTTGTGGCGCACCATTGTACATGCGCCATAGAAATAGTAAAACCAATGATTGGGGGTGTCAGCTGGTGGGGCCCACCATGTTTTTGTGGCGCACGGTTCCTCGGTGCGCCACAAAAGTAAGCTATTTCTGTGGCGCAGCATGCTGGGTGCGCCACAAAATAATATTCTGTGGCGCATTTTCTGTGGTGCGCCACAGAACTAAGCTCTGCCTATAAGGGTTTTCCTACTAGTGCAAATAGAAAAGGGCATAACAATGCATATACATGATATGATAAATATAGTGAGATTTAATTGGGCATTACGACAAAGTACATAGACCGCCATCCAACTGCATCTATGCCTAAAAAGTCCACCTTCAGGTTATCATCCGAACCCCTTCCAGTATTAAGTTGCAAGCAACAGACAATTGCATTAAGTATGGTGCGTAATGTAATCAACAACTACATCCTTAGACATAGCATCAATGTTTTATCCCTAGTGGCAACAGACATCCACAACCTTAGAACTTTCTCACTGTCCCCAGATTTAATGGAGGCATGAACCCACTATCGAGCATAAATACTCCCTCTTGGAGTTAAGAGCAAAAACTTGGCCAGAGCCTCTACTAATAACGGAGAGCATGCAAGATCATAAACAACACATAGGTAATAGATTGATAATCACCATAACATAGTATTCTCTATCCATCGGATCCCGACAAACACAACATATAGTATTACAGATAGATGATCTTGATCATGTTAGGCAGCTCACAAGATCCAACAATGAAGCACATAAGGAGAAGACGACCATCTAGCTACTGCTATGGACCCATAGTCCAGGGGTGAACTACTCACTCATCACTCCGAGGCGATCATGGCGATGAAGAGTCCTCCGGAGATGATTCCCCTCTCCGGCAGGGTGCCGGAGGCGATCTCCTGAATCCCCGAGATGGGATTGTGGCGGCGTCTCTGGAAGGTTTTCCGTATCGTGGCTCTCGGTACAGAGGGTTTCGCGACGAAGACTTTAGGGCGGAAGGGCAACGCGGGGGCCACACGAGGGCCCCACACACCAGGGCGCGGGCCAAGGCCCGCGCCGCCCTGTTGTGGCGGCGCCTCGTGGCCCCACTTCCTTTCCTTCGGTCTTCTGGAAGCTTCGTGCAAAAATAGGACCCTGGGCGTTGATTTTGTCCAATTCCGAGAATATTTCCTTACTAGGATTTCTGAAACCAAAAACAGCAGAAAACAGCAACTGGCTCTTCGACATCTTGTTAATAGGTTAGTGCCGGAAAATGCGTAAATACGACATATAATGTGTATAAAACATGTAGATATCATCAATAATGTAGCATGGAACATAAGAAATTATCGATACGTTGGAGACGTATCCAACATGATCAAGATCATCTTGTAATGCTACATGTTGTGTTTGGCGGGATCCGATGAATATAGAATATTATGTTAAGTTGATTATCAATCTATCATATATGTGTTGTTTATGTTCTTGCATGCTCTCCGTTGCTAGTAGAGGCTCTGCCAAGTTGATACTTGTAACTCCAAGAGGGGGTATTTATGCTCGATAGTGGGTTCATGCCTCCATTGAATGGGACAGTGACAGAAAGTTCTAAGGTTGTGGATGTGCTGTTGCTACTAGGGATAAAACATCAATTCTTTGTCTAAGGATATTTGTGTTGATTACATTACGCACCATACTTAATGCAATTATCTGTTGTTTACAACTTAATACCGGAAGGGGTTCGGATGATAACCTGAAGGTGGATTATTTAGGCATAGATGCATGCTGGATAGCGGTCTATGTACTTTGTCGTAATGCCCTGATTAAATCACATAGTAATCATCATTGATATGTATTGAATCTTTATTTGTCAATTGCCCGCATGTAATTTGTTCACCCAGCATGTTAGTTATCTTATTGAGAGACACCTCTAGTGAACTGTGGACCCCGGTCCATTCTTTTACATCTGAATACATTCTACTGTTTTTACTGTTCTTTGCAAACAAACACCATCTTCCACACAAACACCATCTTCCACTCGATACGCTTAATCCTTTGTTTTCAGCAAGCCGGTGAGATTGACAACCTCACTGTTACGTTGGGGCAAAGTACTTTGATTGTGTTGTGCAGGTTTCATGTTGGCGCCGGTTTCACCGGTGTTGCGCCGCACTACACTCCTCCACCAACAACCTTCACGTGCTTCTTGGCTCCTATTTCGATAACCTTGGTTTCTTTCAGGAAAACTTGGCTGCGCATCATACCTTCCTCTTGGGGTTCCCAACGGACGTGTACATCTACGCGCATAGGGCATCACCTCTGTGGGTCCTCCTTCCCTCAACTGATGCTTATACTTTTTCAGTTTGATAGCCCTTAGGTGGATTTTGGAACTGGGAGAACTTCTGTAGTGTATGTGAACACACCTAGCTGGTTCAAGCCATCTGCTGCTTCTTCTTCCCTGAACCTGGCAGCAGAAGCTTCCCTCTCTTGCACACTTCTCCTATGATACACTAGCAACTCCTTGTCTGCCCTACCCATAGAAAAAGTCTTGGAAAGAGTGGCATCCCTAGAGCCAGAGGCACCAAGGGAGCCAGTGCTCCTCCTCTTTGCACTCCAGGACAGGTTGTCCATGTTTGGTGTGGTTTTCAGGTTCACTACACTAGGCATTTATATAGGATGGAGGGCATGCACAGAGGGTATGAGAACACAAGCTGAACAGTTGTGTTACATAGGACAATGCCATCAGTTTCTTTTTTTGAATTGTGATGTCAATCCACAAAAGGGAGAATATTCTCCAAAATGGGTCAGGAAGTCATTGGGAATATTCTCCAAAATGGGTCAGAGACAATCCATTGGGAATATTCTCCAAAATGGGTCAGGAGAGGTCCATTTTTGGTTCAGGAATATTCTTCAAAATCAGAGTTGTAGGTTCTTTCAAATATTTAAAATAGCTAGACACCAATTGATTCAAATGGCAGGGTACATGAGCAAGACAGAGGCATTCTTGTTTTATATGCCTTGGATTGTTTGCAAGAGGGGTTCTTGCTAGTGCATTGATAGGCAGAGGCATTTAAAATTTTCATTTTCATCTTGCTAGTGCATTGATAGGCAAGGGGTTCTTGCTAGTGCATTGATGGTTCTTGGTACTGCACCATAGCTTTTCATTTTCATTTTTATATATCAAACTAAATCAACTAAATGAATAGAGCTATGGTGCACAAAATGTAACCCAAATATGAGTTTGGACGTAATGGTTCTTGCTAGTGCATTGATGGTTCTTGCTACCGCACCATAGCTTTTCATTTTCATTTTTATACATAAAATAAATCAACCATCTGAATGACAACCAAATACCACTGCATTGTTCAAACTGCATATTAACCATGTTATTATTGGGTACTGCATTTTAACCATTGCATTGTTAGCCACTGTTAGTAATTCTTGATCATTGTTAGCCACTGCATATTAACCATTGTTAACCACATTATTGGGTACTGCATTTTAACCGTTGCATACTAAACCTACTACCAACTTAGAAACATTATTAGCTTGTTCATTCAAATAGTAGGCAATAGCATATAATTCATTTATTTGAACAAATAAAATTTTTAAACCCTAAATCAACTAGGCAGTAGTATTTCATCATTAGCTTGTTCATTCAAATAGTAGGCAGTAGCATAGCTACTGGTTCCATTTTCTATTGAACACTATGATTGTGCTATTGGTTCCATTTTCTATTGAACACTGTGATTGTGCTCCATTTTCTACTGGCATTAGGGGAAAATAGCAACATAGCTTAGCAACATTTTCTAAATTGTGCTCCAGTTTCTATTGAACACTATGATCTTGGCAGTACTAGGTAATCAAACCAAATTGCATTTTGTCAAGTTCCTAATTGCATTTCAATTTAGTATTGCATTGGACTAAATTACAGTCAAGAACATGTCAAAATTAATTTGATCAGGGGAAGAAAGGGAAGAACCAGACAAGAAGAAGAAGAATAAGAAGAAGAAGAAGGGGAGGTTTGGGAGGGGCCTACCAGCAAGACGGCGAGCACGGGCGCGGATGGCAGGCGCGGGCTCCTCCACGGGTGGCGGTGGTGGTCCTCCGCTTGTCGGCTCTGCAGTTGCGGTGGCGGGGTCGTTCTCCTCCTCCTTCTCCTCGGCGGCGATGGCGGGAATTCTCCTCCTGTTCCTCCTCGATGGAGGTGGTGGCGTCCTCCTCCTCCTCGGCGCTAGGCGGTGGTTGCGAGAGGGTCCATGGCGCGGCACTAGGCTTTGAGCGAGACTAACTGGGGAAGAATGGAAGAGAATGGGAGGAACGAACCGTTCTAAGCCTAAGTCCACAAATACTATGGCGCACCAGGTGAAGAGGGTGCGCCATATAATTAAGCAATTCTGTGGCAAACCTACTACCAGGTGCGCCACATAATTTGTGGACTTAATACACAAACAGAGTTGATGCTGTGTTCTGTCAGAAACACAACATTAGCCCAGTGGTTGCGCCCACTGTTAGTCTTTGGTAGCCCAGGTTCGAACCCTGGCTGCCCAAACTTTAAAAAAAAAAGTTTTTCTTCCATTTTCAAGAAAGAACACAACATTTAATAATTATTAGAGATTATCAATTATAAATTATTTGTCTCACACACACATGTTCTTGTCTCTCTCACACAAACATGCATGCACTTGTCACACACACACACACACACATGTGCATAGACCAAAAAAAGATCTTCTTCGTCCCGGCTCCAAGCTCTAGCGTCTCTTCGCAATCTTCTTGCCCTTTCGGTTGTTGGCGGTTGAATACTTTATGCCGGCCACCTTGAGATTTCTTCGCGTGAACGGACAACCTTTAGAGGGTAGGGAGGTCTTCCTTCTTACTTTACTAGTAGTAGGCATGTCGAAGTGCTTGTCGAATTCCTCCTCGATCTTCGGGTCACCGTTCTTGTCCAAGTCTTCCTCGTTGGCGTCTCCTTGCATTCCTATGATGCTCCTCTTGCCCCTCCTCACGACAACACGGCTAGGCCTCGACGGATCGGTGATGAAGAAGCATTGGTCAACTTGGCTACCGAGTACCCATGGCTCATTTTTCGCGGATGCGTTCTTCGATTTTGCATCGGGTATAACCATGGTGGTGAAATATCGGCCTTCTTTTTCGACCTTCTTGGCCCATCTCACACGAAACATTGGCACCGTCTCTCCACAGTAATTGAGCTCCCATATCTCCTCGATCCTTCCAAAAAATCTTTCCTTGACATTAGTCTCGTCATCGGCGTATGACAGCATAGTTACTCCTGAGTTTTGATTTTCACTATTTCTGTCCTTTTCCTCGGTGTAGAATCTGTAACCGTTGATGTCGTACCCCTGATAGGTCCTTACGTTATGCCCGGGGCCCTGTGATAAGGTGTATATGAGTTTTTCATCTTCGGTAGAAGGCCTTTTTCTCTGTGCTTCAAGCAGTTGAGTTTGCTTGAACCAACGCGTGAAGCTGGAGTTGTGCTCTTTGGTTACGTCTCCCATCTTCCTCGGCCGGCCCATATCGATGTAATTCTGCTCGATCATGCTTTTGTGCTCTTGCACGAAAGGTTCGATCAGTTTTAAGTGTTGTAGCGCGACCCGGTGAGCCCTGTCAAAGTCGTCGCGTCGATTGTCAATGCCGACATGGACTGAGCGGTAGCCCTCGCGGTGACCGACTCCAGCGAGCCTGCCGAGGTGCGTCCTGGGGGGTAGACCAACATGATCCTCGTCGTCCTCGGTGCTTAGATAATTCTGGCAGAAGGAGATGCACTCGTAGGTTAGAAACCCCTTGGCCATGCTTGCGTCTGGACGGGCCCTATTGCGAACGTATCCTTTCATGACACCGTTCTGCCTTTCGAAAGGCATCATGTTGTGGAGGAACGTCGGGCCGAGCTGCCTGATGTCATCAACGACATGGAGAAGGAGATGGACGCATATATCACAGAATGCGGGCGGGAAGTAAATCTCGAGCTCACATAGTATCACCACGATCTCATCCTGTAGCATCTTGAGCTGCCTCACGCCGATCGACTTCCTGGTGATAACGTCAAAAAAGTTGCAAAGGCCAAACAGCGTATCACGGACGTGCTCGTCCATTATCCCTCGGATCGCAACGGGAAGTATCTGCGTCATGAGCACGTGGCAATCGTGAGACTTCATCCCGGTGAACCTCTTCTTCGCTACGTCCAGATATCTGCTTATATTCCCCGAGTAACCGTGAGGAACTTTCACTCCTAGGAGGCACCTGAAAAACTGCTCGAGCTCCTCCGGACTCGTTGTGAAGCAGGCAGCGGGAAGCAGCACCGCGTTCTTCTTAGCCCTTTTGCGGAGACGTTGAGTCCCTTCCGTCTGATCATCATCGTCGTCGTCAGTATCGGGGGCTTGAAGATCTTTCCTGATGCCAAAATGTTTAAGATCGTATCTTGCTTTCGGTCCATCCTTGGACTTTTCTGAGTTGCAAAGAGTGCCAAGCAGACTCTCGGTAACGTTCTTCGTAATGTGCATGACATCGAGGCTGTGGGGCGTGTGGAGGACCTTCCAGTACTCCAAGTCGTGGAAAACAGACCTCGCTTTCCATACACCGAGCAGCGGCTCTGGCTTCGGTCGCTTCTTTCCCGGCGCTGGGCACTCCTTCCAATTTTTCAGAAGATCATCGATTTCTGCGCCGCTCCTCGGGCGTGGGGGTCCATCGGGCTCATCTTTACCATTGAACAGATCACCGCGTTTTCTCCACGGGTGATCCAAGCGAAGCCACCTTCGAGCACCTGGGTACACGGTTTTCGAGGACCCGGGATCCCTTGGTAGTTGTAGATGCGGGGTCTCGTCCATGCACTTCACACAGCCGTTGAATCCGTGGCCGACCTGGGCAGATACATATGCGTAACCAGGATAGTCCGTGACCGTCGTGATCAACGCGGCTCTCATATCGAAATAAGTTCTAGTGTAGGCGTCCCACGTACGGGGTGGCGTCTTCCACAACGTGTCTAACTCCTCTTTCAGCAGCCCGAGATACAAATGCATGTCGACACCTGGTTGTTTCGGCCCCTGAATGAGAATACTCAGGTGTATGTACCTTTGCTTGGTGCACAGCCACGGGGGTAGGTTGTAAGGCCATACAAACACAGGCCAGGTGCTATGCGTGCTACTCTGGTTGCCGAACGGATTGAGTCCATCGGTGCTCATACCCAGCCTGATGTTCCTTGCGTCGCCCCCGAACCTAGGGAAGGCGATGTCCAATGCTTCCCACTGGCCAGCGTCTGAAGGGTGTGTCAGCCTATAGCCCATTGCATGAGCTTTGCTTCCTTAGGGTCCACGAAGTACCGCTGCAGACAGGGAGTCCATTCGGGCTTCTCCCTTTCCGCGTGCCATTGCATGAGCTTTGCTTCCTTAGGGTCCACGAAATACCGCTGCAGACGGGGAGTGATAGGAAAGTACCATACCACTTTTCGAGGTACCTTCTTGTTCCCAACCTTGTACCGTCCGTGGCCGCACACCGGACATGTGGTTCTGTCCTTGTACTCGCACCTATAAATCACACAATCATTGATGCAGGCGTGGTATTTTTCGTGCGGTAGGTCAAGAGGGCACACGACTTTCTTGGCCTCCTCGATACTACTTGGCAATGTGTTCCCCTCCGGGAGACGATCGTGCCAGAATTTCAAGTTCTTGCTGAAGCTGGAATCGGTCCACTTGTTCTGCGTCTTCATCTGCAGGTAATCAAGCGTTACATGCAAGCGCGTATCCTGCGGACGGCACCCAGGAAAGATCGGAGTCATCCCGTCTTTCTCCATTTGCGACAGCTTGGCTCTCTCTCTAGCTGCAGCTCTGGGGGGAGTTGATACGTCCAATTTGCATCACTATTTTGTATCATAATTTGCTGTTATTCATTGATATATTTCATATTGGGACACAATACTTATGTTATTTCATCTATTTTTCATGTTTCATCATCATTGGAGGATCAAGCACCGGAGCCAGGATTCTGCTGGAAAAGCACCGTCAGAACGCAATATTTCGGAAGATCAACTGTGGAAGGAAATTTCACGTAAATTCCTATTTTTCCAGATGACGGAGGGAGCCAAAAGGGGGAGCAGAGAGGAGCCACTGTGGCCAGACCACGGGCGGCGCGCCCGTGGCCTGGCCGCGCCACCCGTGCTCGGGGGCCACAGCCCTTTCGCCTCCTTTTCTTCGCGCTCCTTCGTCCCGAAACCTAAGCCAGAGAGACCTCACGAAGGGTTACAGCCGCCTCTGCGGGGCGGAGAACACCAGAGAGAAAAGAGCTCTCCGGCGGGCAGGAATCCGGGAAATTCCCTCCCGAGGGGGAAATCGACGCCATCGCCATCGTCATCGAGCGGGACATCATCTCCATCATCATCATCATCATCTCCACCATCTACACCGCCATCACCACCGCTGCACCTCGTCATCGCTGTAGCAATTCGGGTTAAATCTTGATTGTTTGATAGGGGAAACTCTCCCGGTGTTATTCTATACTTGTTGTAGATGCTATTGAGTGAAACCATTGAACCAAGGTTTATGTTCAGATTGTTATTCATCATCATATCACCTCTGATTGTATTCCATATGATGTCTCGTGAGTAGTTCGTTTAGTTCTTGAGGACATGGGTGAAGTCTAAATGCTAGTAGTGAATCATGGTTGAGTAATATTCAATGTTATGATATTTAAGTTGTGGTGTCATTCTTCTAGTGGTGTCGTGTGAACGTCGACTACACGACACTTCACCATTTATGGGCCTAGGGGAGTGCATCTTGTATTCGGTTGCTAATTGCGGGGTTGCCGGAGTGACAGAAACCTAAGCCCCCGTTAGTATATCGATGCAGGAGGGATCGCAGGATCTCAGAGTTTAAGGCTGTGGTTAGATTTATCTTAATTACTTTCTTGTAGTTGCGGATGCTTGCAAGGGGTATAATCACAAGTATGTATTAGTCCTAGGAAGGGCGGTGCATTAGCATAGGTTCACCCACACAACACTTATCAAAACAATGAAGATTATTTAGCCACATGAAGCGAAAGTACTAGACTAAAATCCCCGTGTGTCCTCAAGAACGTTTGGTCATTATAAGTAATCAAACCGGCTTGTCCTTTGTGCTAAAAAGGATTGGGCCACTTGCTGCAATTATTTCTCTCGCATTTTATTTACTTGTACTTTATTTATCTGCAATATCAAAACCCCCTGAATACTTGTCTGTGAGCATTTACAGTGAATCCTTCATCGAAACTGCTTGTCAACACCTTCTGCTCCTCGTTGGGTTCGACACTCTTATTTATCGAAAGTACTACGATACACCCCCTATACTTGTGGGTCATCAAGACTATTTTCTGTCGCCGTTGCCGGGGAGTGAAGCGCTATTGGTAAGTGGAATTGGTAAGGAAAACCTTTACTGTTTGTGCTGATTTTATTTCTGCCTGCTGCTATAAATCATTATGGAGAGATCTTCTCTTCAATTTCTATTTGGGAAATCTACTACTACTGCAACGGTAGTGGATGAAGCGCCAGGTGAGGAAGTAGTACCATATAAAATACCTATGAAAATTATTGAACGTGTTATGGATAACCGCTATGAAGGGGATGGAACTGTCCATCCTGGTGATCATTTATTGTTTTTGCATGAATTATGCGGGTTATTCAAATGTGCAGGTATTTCTATGAATGAAGTTAGGAAGAAACTATTCACTATATCGCTGTCTGGTAAAGCGGCGCACTGGTATAAATTGCTGAAGAATGGTGATTCTATTGATTGGGAGGACATTGTGCCTTTATTTTATTCCAAATTTATCCTCCAAGTGAAATTCACAAAGATCGGAACCGCATATATAATTTCTAGCCTCATGATGGAGAGAGTATTGCCCAAGCTTGGGGGAGATTGAAGTCTTTAATGCTCAAATGCCCCATTCATGAGCTTCCTGGTAATGTTATTATTGATAATTTCTATGCAAGACTTTCTTTTCAAGACAAGACCTTGCTGGATACTTCTTGTTCTGGATCATTTACACGCAAGAATGAAGAGTTTAAAAGGGACCTTCTTGATCGGATCCAAGAAAATACTGAAGGATGGGAGAACGACAAAGATAGAGAATCAGGTATAATTTATGATTATAAATGCATTGAAGCTTTTATGGATACTGATAAATTTCGTAATATGAGTGCTACATATGGTCTTGATTCCCAAGTTGTTGCAAATCTTTATAAAGCTTTTGCCTCTCATTATGAACTGCCTAAGAAGAATTTTGATAAGTATCATGAACCATATAAAGATAAAGTTGATTCATCTGTAAACAAATGTGTAGTGGTTGAAACTGTTGATAATGTTATTCCTGAAGCTTATATTGAAAAAACTCCTTTCCCTGCTAAAATGAAGGAGTACTCTGTCATATCTAGTGCGGTTAATAAAAGTGAAAAGAAACCTAAAGAACCTGAAGAACAAATTAAAATTGAACCTGCTGTTGCAATAGTTAAAGATCTTGTGACTGAAAATGTGGAGGATGGTCATATTATTTTCTGTGAAGATGCTTCTAATATTGTTTCACATCCTAATAAATCCAAACAAGTTAGTGTTCCTATGCTATCTGTTAGAATTGGTGATCATTGCTATTATGGTTTATGCGATATTGGTGCAAGTGTTAGTGCTATTCCTTATGAGCTTTACACGGAGATTATGCACGAAATTGGTTCTTGTGAACTTGAAGATATTGATGTGGTTATTCATTTGGCTAATAGAGAAACTATTTCTCCAATTGGTATTGTTCGAGATGTGGAAGTTCTATGTGGTAAGATTAAATATCCTGCTGACTTTTTGGTACTTGGTTCTGCTGCTAGTGATCATTGTCCTATCATTTTTGGTAGACCTTTTCTAAATACTTGTGGAGCTATTATAGATTGTAAGAAAGAGAAAATTTTGACTAGATTTGCTGGTGAACCTTATGAATTTAACTTTTCTAAATTTACCAAAACTCCTTATAAAGTTGACTTGCCTAGTAATGATTTTAAAATGGAGCAGTGTGCATCTATTGTCCTTGTTCCTAATAATCCTTTGCAGCAACATTTGGAGAATAGTGAAAGTGAAGCTTTTAGGAAAGAAAGAGATGAGCTTGAGGAAATTTTTCTTCGCCAACCTATTCTCAAGCATGATTTACCGGTGGAAGATTTGGGTACAACACCGCCACCAAAGGAAGATCCTGTTTTTGATTTAAAGCCTTTACCTGATAATCTTAAATATGCTCATATTGATGATAAGAAAATATATCCTGTTATTATTAGTTCTAAGCTTTCAGAGATTGAGGAAGAAAGGTTATTGGAAATATTGAAGAAACACCGAGGAGCTATTGGCTATACTCTTGATGATTTGAAAGGGATTTCTCCTTCTATTTGCCAACATGCTATTAATATGGAAGAAGATGCAAAGCCTGTTGTTGAACATCAACGTCGTCTAATTCCGAAGATGAAGGAAGTGGTAAGGAACGAGGTATTAAAACTCCTTGAAGCTGGTATTATATATCCTATTGCTGATAGTAGATGGGTTAGTCCTGTGCATTGTGTTCCTAAGAAGGGAGGAATGACTGTTGTGCCTAATGATAATGATGAGCTTATTCCTCAAAGAATAGTTGTAGGTTATAGAATGTGCATTGATTTTCGAAAAGTTAATAAAGTTACTAAGAAAGATCATTACCCTTTACCCTTTATTGATCAAATGCTAGAAAGGTTATCTAAAAATACTCATTTTTGTTTTCTTGATGGTTATTCTGGGTTTTCACAAATTGCTGTTAAAGCTAAAGATCAAGAGAAAACCACGTTTACTTGTCCTTATGGAACTTATGCTTATAGGCGTATGCCTTTTGGTTTATGTAATGCTCCTGCTACTTTTCAAAGATGCATGTCTGCTATTTTTCATGGTTTTTGCGAAAGTATTGTAGAGGTGTTCATGGATGATTTTTCTGTCTATGGGAATTCCTTTGATAATTGCTTGCGAAACCTCGATAAAGTTTTGCAGAGATGTGAAGAAACTAACCTTGTTCTTAATTGGGAGAAATGCCACTTTATGGTTAATGAAGGAATTGTATTGGGACATAAAATTTCCGAGAGAGGTATTGAAGTTGATAGAGCTAAAGTTGAAGCAATCGAGAAGATGCCCTATCCAAGGGATGTTAAAGGTATTCGTAGTGTTCTTGGTCATGCTGGGTTTTATAGGAGATTTATTAAAGATTTCTCTAAAATTTCAAAGCCTCTTACTAATCTTCTTCAAAAAGATGTACCTTTTGTTTTTGATGATGATTGTAAGGAAGCTTTTGAAACTTTAAAGAAAGCCTTAACAACTGCTCCTGTAGTTGAACCTCCTGATTGGAATTTGCCTTTTGAAATTATGTGTGATGCTAGTGATTTTGCTGTAGGCGCTGTTCTTGGACAGCGGGTAGATAAAAAATTAAATGTTATTCATTATGCTAGTAAGACTCTTGATGCTGCTCAAAGAAATTATGCTACAACTGAAAAGGAATTGTTAGCTGTAGTCTTTGCTTGTGATAAGTTTAGACCCTATATTGTTGATTCAAAAGTTACAATTCATACTGATCATGCTGCAATTAGATACCTTATGACAAAGAAAGATGCTAAGCCAAGGCTTATTAGATGGGTACTTCTATTGCAAGAATTTGATTTACATATTATAGATAGGAAAGGTGCTGATAATCCTGATAATTTGTCTAGATTGGAAAATATTGCTTATGATCCTGTTCCTGTTAATGATAGTTTTCCAAATGAACAATTGGCTGTAATAAAGGTGAGCTCGCGAGAGAGCCCTTGGTATGCAGATTATGCTAACTTTATTGTTTCGAAGTATTTGCCTCCAACCTTTTCAGCTCAGCAAAGGAGGAAATTCTTTTATGACTTGAGGCATTATTTTTGGGATGACCCACACTTATATAAAGAAGGAGTGGATGGTATTATGCGAAGATGTGTTCCTGAATATGAACAACAGGAGATATTGAATAAATGTCATGGAAGTGTTTATGGAGGACATCATGCTGGAGATAGAACCGCGCAAAAGGTTCTACAATCAGGTTTTTATTGGCCAACACTCTTCAAAGATGCAAGGAAATTTATTTTATCTTGTGATGAATGTCAAAGAGTTGGTAATATCTCTAGACGCAATGAAATGCCTATGAATTATACTCTTGTTATTGAACCATTCGATTGTTGGGGATTCGACTTCATGGGTCCTTTCCCTTCTTCAGACGGTAACACTCATATACTTGTCGCTGTTGATTATGTTACTAAATGGGTAGAAGCTATACCTACAAAAAGTGCTGATGGTGAGACCTCTATAAAAATGCTTGTAGATATTATATTTCCTAGATTTGGAGTACCTAGATATATTATGACTGATGGAGGTTCTCATTTTATTCATGGAGGTTTTAGAAAAACTCTTGCTAAGTATGGTATTAATCATAGAATTGCTTCTGCTTATCACCCTCAAACTAGTGGTCAAGTAGAATTATCAAATAGAGAGATTAAAGCTATTTTAGGAAAGACTGTTAATAAATCTAGGAAGAATTGGGCTAGCAAATTGAAAGAAGCACTATGGGCTTATAGAACTGCTTATAAAAATCCTATGGGAATGTCACCTTATAAAATGGTTTATGGAAAAGCTTGTCATTTACCTTTAGAACTAGAGCACAAAGCTTATTGGGCTGTTAGAGAACTAAATAAAGATCCTAAACTAGCTGGTAATAAGAGGTTGTTGCAATTAAGTTCTCTAGATGAATGGAGAAGTGAAGCTTATGAAAATGCTAAACTCTTTAAAGAAAAAGTTAAGAAATGGCATGATAGAAGGATCATCAAAAGAGAATTTAATGTTGGAGATCAAGTTCTATTATATCGGTCTCGTCTCAGATTCTTTGCAGGGAAATTACTCTCGAAGTGGGAAGGACCATATGTTGTTGAGGAGGTGTATCGTTCAGGAGCAATTAAAATTAGCTCTCTCCAAGGCAATGCCACACAAGTGGTGAATGGACAAAGACTCAAGCATTATATCTCGGGTGATTCTTATAATGTTGATGTTGATATTATTCAAGTGGAAACACCGGAGGCTTTCATCAAAGGACAAATTGACAGTCCGGAACTAGGTAACAGTACAGGTAATAAAAAGTCCGCGTTTACCTTTCCGAACATTATTTTTGCTGTTTTTGGAAAATATGAAAAATTACGGAATCGAAACGGAGTGGAAAAGACGCGCGAGGGCCCGTCACCACAGGCCGGCGCGGGCCCCACCCTGGCCGCGCCGACCTATGGTGACGGCACCTCGGCGTCCCGTTTCCACTCGTTTTCGGCCTGGAACCTTCCTTTTGTCGTAAAAATATTTGCTATATAATCCCCCGGACCCCTGGAGGTCCGTAATATCGTTTTCTCGTCGTGTTTTGTTTCAAGCTGTTTTCTGTCAGATCTGCTTCGGGTCTAGATCCATCATGTCTTCGTCAGGAACTCAGAAGGACAGCTTCTTTGCGGACGTCGTCAACCCGTACATGAACGAGCTGAAGATGCATGATGTCTACGTTCCCCCTCCTTTCCTGTAGACAGTGTTGGGCCTCCAAGTGCAGAGGTTTGTAGAACAGCAGCAAGTTTTCCCTTAAGTGGATCACCCAAGGTTTATCGAACTCAGGAGGAAGAGGTCAAAGATATCCCTCTCATGCAACCCCGCAACCACAAAGCAAGAAGTCTCTTGTGTCCCCAACACACCAAATAGGTGCACTAGTTCGGCGAAGAGATAGTGAAATACAGGTGGTATGAATATATATGAGCAGTAGCAACGGTGCCAGAAAATAGCTTGCTGGCGGTAGTAGTTGATGGTAGTATAAGCAGTAGTAACAAAGTAAAACAGTAAACAAGCAGTAGTAACTCAGCAGTATTTAGGGACAAGGCCTAGGGATTACACTTTCACTAGTGGACACTCTCAACATTGATCACATAACAGAATAGATAAATGCATACTCTACACTTTTGTTGGATGATGAACACATTGCGTAGGATTACACGAACCCTCAATGCCGGAGTTAACAAGCTCCACAATAATGCTCATGTTTAAGTAACCTTATAGTGTAAGATAGATCAAAAGACTAAACCAAGTACTAGCATAGCATGCACACTGTCACCTTCATGCATATGTAGGAGGAATAGATCACATCAATATTATCATAGCAATAGTTAACTTCGCAATCTACAAGAGATCATGATCATAGCATAAACCAAGTACTAACACGGTGCACGCACTGTCACCTTTGCACACATGCAGGAGGAATAAAACTACTTTAATAACACATCACTAGAGTAGCACATAGATAAATTGTGATACGATGCACATTGCAATCATAAAGAGATATAAATAAGCACTTCACTACGCTCTTCAACAGTGAATAAGTACTTCGTGAAATATAGCCTAAGAGACCCACACGGTGCACACACTGTCACCTTTACACACGTGGGACAAGGAGTCTCCGGAGATCACATAAGTAAAACCCACTTGACTAGCATAATGACATCTAGATTACAAGCATCATCATATGAATCTCAATCATGTAAGGCAGCTCATGAGATTATTGTATTGAACTACATAGGAGAGATGAACCACATAGCTACCGGTACAGCCCCGAGCCTCGATGGAGAACTACTCCCTCCTCATGGGAGCAGCAGCGGTGATGAAGATGGCGGTGGAGATGGCAGCGGTGTCGATGGAGAAGCCTTCCGGGGGCACTTCCCCGCTCCGGCAGGGTGCCGGAACAGAGACTCCTGTCCCCGGATCTTGGCTTCGCGATGGCGGCGGCTCTGGAACTTTTCTCGTATCGTGGCTTCCTCCGTAAGGGTTTCGATGCAGGGGCTTTATATAGGCGAAGAGGCGGCGCAGGAGGGTCGAAGGGGCGACCACACCATAGGGTGGCGCGGGCCCAGCCCTGGCCGCGCCACCCTATCATCTGGGCCCACAGGCCCTCCTCGGCGCTCTCGGTGTTCTGGATGCTTCCGGGCAAAATAGGAACCCGGATTTCGTCCAATTCCGAGAATATTTCGTTACTAGGATTTCTGAAACCAAAACAGCAAAAAACAGAACTGGCACTTCGGCATCTTGTTAATAGGTTAGTTCCAAAATGCGTAAATATGACATAAAATGTGTATAAAACATGTAGATATCATCAATAAAGTAGCATGGAACATAAGAAATTATCGATACGTTGGAGACGTATCAGCATCCCTGTTAGTTCTGCTCGTCCCGAGCAGGTAAAACGATAACAAAGATAATTTCTTAAGTGACATGCCATCATAAACTTGATCATATTGTAAACATATGTAATGAATGCAGCGATCAAAACAATGGTAATGACATGAGTAAACAAGTGAATCATAAAGCAAAGACTTTTCATGAATAGTACTTCAAGACAAGCATCAATAAGTCTTGCATAAGAGTTAACTCATAAAGCAATAATTTAAAGTATAGACATTGAAGCAACATAATGGAAGATTAAGTTTCAGCGGTTGCTTTCAACTTATAACATGTATATCTCATGGATAATTGTCAACATAGAGCAATATAACAAATGCAATATGCAAGTATGTAGGAATCAATGCACAGTTCACACAAGTGTTTGCTTCTTGAGGTGGAGAGATAGGTAAACTGACTCAACAATAAGGTAAAAGAATGGTCCTTCAAAGAGGAAAGCATCGATTGCTGTATTTGTGCTAGAGCTTTTATTTTGAAAACATAAAGAGAGCATAAAAATAAAGTTTTGAGAGGTGTTTGTTGTTGTCAACGAATGGTAGCGGGTACTCTAACCCCTTGCCAGACAAACCTTCAAAGAGCGGCTCCCATTTTATTTTATTTTTGGGTGGCACTCCTTCCAACCTTTCTTTCACAAACCATGGCTAACCGAATCCTCGGGTGCCTGCCAACAATCTCATACCATGAAGGAGTGCCTTTTTATTTAAGTTTTATTATGATGATGACACTCCCCCCAACCTTTGCTTACACAAGCCATGGCTAACCGAATCCTTCGGGTGCCATCCAACAATCACATACCATGGAGGAGTGTCTATTTTTGTTAATTAATTTGGGACTGGGAATCCCATTGCCAGCTCTTTTTGCAAAATTATTGGATAAGCGGATGAAGCCACTAGTCCATTGGTGAAAGTTGCCCAACAAGATTGAAAGATAAACACCACATACTTCCTCATGAGCTATAAAACATTGACACAAATCAGAGGTGATAAATTTTGAATGGTTTAAAGGTATCACTCAAGCAATTTACTTTGGAATGGCGGAGAAATACCATGTAGTAGGTAGGTATGGTGGACACAAATGGCATGAATATTGGCTCAAGTATTTGGATGCATGAGAAGTATTCCCTCTCGATACAAGGTTTAGGCTAGCAAGGTTATTTGAAGCAAACTCAAGGATGAACAAGTGCAGCAAAACTCACATAAAAGACATATTGTAAACATTATAAGACTCTACACCGTCTTCCTTGTTGTTCAAACTCAATACTAGAAATTATCTAGACCTTAGAGAGACCAATTATGCAAACCAAATTTTAGCAAGCTCTATGTATTTCTTCATTAATAGGTGCAAAGTATATGATGCAAGAGCTTAAACATGAACACAACAATTGCCAAGTATCACATTACCCAAGACATTTTAGAATTACTACATGTAGCATTTTCCAATTCCAACCATATAACAATTTAACGAAGAAGAAACTTCGCCATGAATATTATGAGCTAAGAACACATGTGTTCATACGAACCAGCGGAGCGTGTCTCTCTCCCACACAAGGATGAACTTATTCAGAGAACTAAGATAACAAAACAAAAACAAAAATAAAAGCACACAGACGCTCCAAGTAAAATACATAGGATGTGATGGAATAAAAATATAGTTTCACTAGAAGAAACCTGATAAGTTGTCGATGAAGAAGGGGATGCCTTGGGCATCCCCAAGCTTAGATGCTTGAGTCTTCTTGAAATATGCAGGGATGAACCACCGGGGCATCCCCAAGCTTAGACCTTTCACTCTTCTCGATCACATTATATCACCCTCTTCTATTGATCCTTGAAAACTTCCTTCACACCAAACTTCAAGCAAACTCGTTAGAGGGTTAGTGCATAATCAAAAATTCACATGTTCAGAGGTGACACAATCATTCTTAACACTTCTGGACATTGCACAAAACTTCTGAAAGTTAATGGAACAAAGAAACTCATTCAACTTAACAAAAGCGGCAATGCGAAATAAAAGGCAGAATCTGTCAAAAACAGAACAGTCCGTAAAGACGAATTTAAATCTGGCACCAGACTTGCTCAAATGGAAAAACTCAAAACTAATGAAAGTTGCGTACATATCTGAGGATCACGCTCGTAAATTGGCAGATTTTTTCGAATTTTCTACAGAGGCCTGTGCCCAGATTCGTGACAGACAGCAATGCTGTTTCTGTGCAGCGATCCCAAATATAACATCAACTTTGACATAGAAACTTTACTTGGCACAACAAAACACAAAACTAAGATAAGGAGAGGTTGCTACAGTAGTAAACAACTTCCAAGACACAAATATAAAACAAAGTACTGTAGAAAAATAACACATGGGTTATCTCCCAAAAGTTCTTTCTTTATAGCCATTAAGATGGGCTCAGCAGTGTTAATGATGCACTCGCAAGAAATAGAAGTTGAAGCAAAAGAGAGCATCAAGAGGCAAATTCAAAACACATTTAAGTCTAACATGCTTCCTATGCATAGGAATCTTGTAAATGAACAAGTTCATGAAGAGCAAAGTAACAAGCATAGGAAGATAAAACAAGTGTAGCTTCAAAAATTTCAGCACATAGAGAGGCATTTTAGTAACATGAAAATTTCTACAACCATATTTTCCTCTCTCATAATAACTTTCAGTAGCAACATGAGCAAACTCAACAATATAACTATCACATAAAGCATTCTTATCATGAGTCTCATGCATAAAATAATTACTACTCCCAACATAAGCATAGTCATTCTTATTAATTGTAGTGGGAGCAAATTCAACAAAGTAGCTATCAAATATAGGAGGTATATTGTAATCATAATCAAATTTATCCTCCATAACAGGTAACAAAAGACTACTATCATTATAATCATCATAAATGGGAGGCAAAGTATCATCAAAGTAAATTTTTTCCTCAATGCTTGGGGGACTAAAAATATCATGCTCATCAAAGCCAGCTTTCCCAAGCTTAGAATTTTCCATAGCATTAGCAACAATAGTGTTCAAAGCATTCATATTAATATGTTCCATGGGTTTTTTAATTTTCGCATCAAACCATCCATGTCTTAAATCAGGAAATAGAATAAAAAGGTCATTGTTGTCCATTATGCCTAACTAGTGTAAACAAGAAACCAAATGTCGCAATTGCAGAGTCTAAAGGAAATAGCTTCGAGCACTTACAACGGCGCCGGGAAAATAGCTTAGTAGCCGAGATCCGGAGTGTGAGTACCTTTTACCTTTCCTCCCCGCAACGGCGCCAAAAGTGCTTGATGTCTACGTTCCCCCTCCTTTCCTGTAGACAGTGTTGGGCCTCCAAGTGCAGAGGTTTGTAGAACAGCAGCAAGTTTTCCCTTAAGTGGATCACCCAAGGTTTATCGAACTCAGGGAGGAAGAGGTCAAAGATATCCCTCTCATGCAACCCTGCAACCACAAAGCAAGAAGTCTCTTGTGTCCCCAACACACCAAATAGGTGCACTAGTTCGGCGAAGAGATAGTGAACAGGTGGTATGAATATATATGAGCAGTAGCAACGGTGCCAGAAAATAGCTTGCTGGCGTGTAGTTGATGGTGGTAGTATTGCAGCAGTAGTAACGCAGTAAAACAATAAACAAGCAGTAGTAACTCAGCAGTATTTAGGGACAAGGCCTAGGGATTACACTTTCACTAGTGGACACTCTCAACATTGATCACATAACAGAATAGATAAATGCATACTCTACACTTTTGTTGGATGATGAACACATTGCGTAGGATTACACGAACCCTCAATGCCGGAGTTAACAAGCTCCACAATAATGCTCATGTTTAAGTAACCTTATAGTGTAAGATAGATCAAAAGACTAAACCAAGTACTAGCATAGCATGCACACTGTCACCTTCATGCATATGTAGGAGGAATAGATCACATCAATATTATCATAGCAATAGTTAACTTCGCAATCTACAAGAGATCATGATCATAGCATAAACCAAGTACTAACACGGTGCACGCACTGTCACCTTTGCACACATGCAGGAGGAATAAAACTACTTTAATAACACATCACTAGAGTAGCACATAGATAAATTGTGATACGATGCACATTGCAATCATAAAGAGATATAAATAAGCACTTCACTACGCTCTTCAACAGTGAATAAGTACTTCGTGAAATATAGCCTAAGAGACCCACACGGTGCACACACTGTCACCTTTACACACGTGGGACAAGGAGTCTCCGGAGATCACATAAGTAAAACCCACTTGACTAGCATAATGACATCTAGATTACAAGCATCATCATATGAATCTCAATCATGTAAGGCAGCTCATGAGATTATTGTATTGAACTACATAGGAGAGATGAACCACATAGCTACCGGTACAGCCCCGAGCCTCGATGGAGAACTACTCCCTCCTCATGGGAGCAGCAGCGGTGATGAAGATGGCGGTGGAGATGGCAGCGGTGTCGATGGAGAAGCCTTCCGGGGCACTTCCCCTCCGGCAGGGTGCCGAACAGAGACTCCTGTCCCCAGATCTTGGCTTCGCGATGACGGCGGCTCTGGAACTTTTCTCGTATCGTGGCTTCCTCCGTAAGGGTTTCGATGCAGGGGCTTTATATAGGCGAAGAGGCGGCGCAGAGGGTCGAAGGGGCGACCACACCATAGGGTGGCGCGGGCCCAGCCTTGGCCGCGCCACCCTATCATCTGGGCCCAGGCCCCCCTGGCGGCTCTCGTGTTCTGGATGCTTCCGGGCAAAATAGGAACCCGGGCGTTGATTTCGTCCAATTCCGAGAATATTTCGTTACTAGGATTTCTGAAACCAAAACAGCAAAACAGGAACTGCACTTCGGCATCTTGTTAATAGGTTAGTTCAAAATGCGTAAATATGACATAAAATGTGTATAAAACATGTAGATATCATCTATAAAGTAGCATGGAACATAAGAAATTGAACGTTGGAGACGATCACCCCAAAGAGTTGCAGCTCGTGGATGGAGAGTTGCAGATCAAAGATGTCCAGGGTCCTAAGGGAGAAGGGAGTTTGGAAGACCGGATGGAGAAACTGGAACAAGAGGTCTTCAACTACAAGAAGATGGCTGAGCGTGAAGTGGATATCTTTCACAAGATTGTGTCTGAACTCATTGATGGGCACAAGAAGGAGACTGCAAAGCTGTGGGACGATATCTTCTCACTTCATGACACCACCAACAAACTCCAAGCTCAACTCTATGACGTTCATAATCAAAACTGTGAGTATGAAAACAGGTTTAAGCGCATAAGTCATGCTGCTAGTTTCAGGTTTCCGGAGACCAAGATGTCTTTTGTTGATGGAGAGCCTCTTCCATGGAAGTCTGATGACGACAAAGATTCACCATCATCACCGAAGGAGTAATTCATCATCGGTATTGGCATCCCCTTGGTTTGTTCCAAGCTTGGGGGAGTGCCGCGGTATCACATCACCACCACCTTTATCTTTTACTATCAAGTAGTGTCATATCATGAGTAGGGAAGTTATCATATGAAATAGTATGCAATGTGGAAGTATCTCTCTTAGTTAGTTATCTATGTATCCGTTGGTGTGAGTTATCGTTATGGAATATTAATGAGAAGTCTTATCATTTACTTTTTGCACACCTTATTTTAGTTTACAATCTCCATTATATGATTACTCTTGACATGAGTATTGATATCACTTTGGGAGCATCGAGTAAATCTATTTGGTTTTGGCAAACTTAGCATTGGTCAATAGCAACAACATCTTGATGTTTAATAGAAGAGAGAAATACACTTAGATACATTACTCTATTATCTCTATGCTTATGAGCTTAGTATTCTTAAGTTAAAATTGCTTGTGCTTATGAGAAAGATGCATGATTGTTTCTATCATATGTATATTTGTTTGTTTCCCTCAACCTTTATGCTTGCTATCAAACTTTGCTAGCCAAAGACCTGTATCGAGAGGGAATGCTTCTCATACATCCATAACCTTAGACCAAACATATGCCATTTGTGTCCACCATACCTACCTACTACATGGTATTTTCTGCCATTCCAAGTAAATACTTCATGTGCTACCTTTAAATTATTCAAACTACTACTCTTTATTTGTGTCAATGTTCTATAGCTCATGAGGAAGTATGTGGTGTTTTATCTTTCAATCTTGTTGGGCGGACTTTCACCAATGGACTAGCGGCACATCCGCTTATCCAATAACTTTGCAAAAAGAGCTGGCAACGGGGTTCCTAGCCCCAATTAATAACTTTCATTAATAATTCTCTTCACATGTTTTGCTCTGATTTATCAGTAAGCAACTTAATTTTGCAATAGACACTCCTCCATGGTATGTGAATGTTGGAAGGCACCCGAGGATTCGGTTAGCCATGGATTGAGAAAGCCAAGGTTGGGGGAGTGTCATCCTTAATAAAACTAAAATACATGTGTAAACAAAAGAGAAGGGGGATGATCTACCTTGCTGGTAGAGATGCCGTCCCTCATGGGAGCCGCTCTTGGAAGGTTCGTTTGGCAAGGGGGTTAGAGTACCATTCATTGACAACAACAAACACCTCTCAAAATCCTACTTTTATGCTCTTTATATGATTTCAAAACTTGAAAAGCTCTAGCACATGATTTAATCCCTGCTTCCCTCTGCGAAGGGCCTGTCTTTTACTTTTATGTTGAGTCAGTAAACCTATTTCTCTCTATCTCAAGCAAGCAATTGAGTTGTTGTGAACCAATCATTTATGCTATGATTCAGTTAATCATGTCTCTTATACTTTCTTGTTTAGTACCAATTTTATCTGAATGAATATGACTTTGAAGTTATCAATGATTATGAAGAGATTGTTATGCTTAAATATGAAGGCTCAGCTATAAATTCTAATATGAAAGCTTTGCTTAGAAGTACAATCCGTTAGTAGTTCTCTGACCAAGAACGAAGTTTGCCATCACCAACTATGATTTCTTATGCACCTTTACTTGTGATTTCTCTTTACCTATTTCAAGATGAGTTATATGAGGAAGTTGTTTACTAGAATGTCTTGTGTGAATGAATATGATGCTTCTTGTCCGTATTTTATTTATCGACTCTTCACTCCATAAACATGTGGTCTTGTTTATCGAGCTCAGTTTCGCTTGGGGACAAGCGAGGTCTAAGCTTGGGGGAGTTGATACGTCCAATTTGCATCACTATTTTGTATCATAATTTGCTGTTATTCATTGATATATTTCATATTGGGACACAATACTTATGTTATTTCATCTATTTTGCATGTTTCATCATCATTGGAGGATCAAGCACCGGAGCCAGGATTCTGCTGGAAAAAGCACCGTCAGAACGCAATATTTCGGAAGATCAACCGTGGAAGGAAATTTCACGTAAATTCCTATTTTTCCAGATGACGGAGGGAGCCAAAAGGGGGAGCAGAGGAGCCACGTGGGCCCAGACCACAGGGCGGCGCGGCCCAGGGCCTGGCCGCGCCACCCCGTGCTCTGGGGCCCCACAGCCTCTTTCGCCTCCTTTTCTTCGCGCTCCTTCGTCCCGAAAACCTAAGCCACGAGAGGACCTCACGAAGGGTTACAACCGCCTCTGCGGGGCGGAGAACACCAGAGAGAAAAGAGCTCTCCGGCGGGCAGGAATCCGCCGGGGAAATTCCTCCCGGAGGGGGAAATCGACGCCATCGCCATCGTCATCGAGCGGGACATCATCTCCATCATCATCATCATCATCTCCACCATCTACACCGCCATCACCACCGCTGCACCTCGTCATCGCTGTAGCAATTCGGGTTAAATCTTGATTGTTTGATAGGGGAAACTCTCCCGGTGTTATTCTATACTTGTTGTAGATGCTATTGAGTGAAACCATTGAACCAAGGTTTATGTTCAGATTGTTATTCATCATCATATCACCTCTGATTGTATTCCATATGATGTCTCGTGAGTAGTTCGTTTAGTTCTTGAGGACATGGGTGAAGTCTAAATGCTAGTAGTGAATCATGGTTGAGTAATATTCAATGTTATGATATTTAAGTTGTGGTGTCATTCTTCTAGTGGTGTCGTGTGAACGTCGACTACACGACACTTCACCATTTATGGGCCTAGGGGAGTGCATCTTGTATTCGGTTGCTAATTGCGGGGTTGCCGGAGTGACAGAAACCTAAGCCCCCGTTAGTATATCGATGCAGGAGGGATCGCAGGATCTCAGAGTTTAAGGCTATGGTTAGATTTATCTTAATTACTTTCTTGTAGTTGCGGATGCTTGCAAGGGGTATAATCACAAGTATGTATTAGTCCTAGGAAGGGCGGTGCATTAGCATAGGTTCACCCACACAACACTTATCAAAACAATGAAGATTATTTAGCCACATGAAGCGAAAGTACTAGACTAAAATCCCCGTGTGTCCTCAAGAACGTTTGGTCATTATAAGTAATCAAACCGGCTTGTCCTTTGTGCTAAAAAGGATTGGGCCACTTGCTGCAATTATTTCTCTCGCATTTTATTTACTTGTACTTTATTTATCTGCAATATCAAAACCCCCGAATACTTGTCTGTGAGCATTTACAGTGAATCCTTCATCGAAACCGCTTGTCAACACCTTCTGCTCCTCGTTGGGTTCGACACTCTTATTTATCGAAAGTACTACGATACACCCCCTATACTTGTGGGTCATCAGTCTCCTGGAGGAGCAGATCTTGAACATGAGAGCCCCGCAACGCTAAAATTAGCGGGGTCGCGCCGGAATCTTCTTCTTCATCATGATGATCTTCTCCGCCGGCATCTTCTTCTTCATGATGATCTTCTCCGCCGACTTCTTCTTCATGATGATAGTCTTCTTCATGATGATAGTCTTCTTCATGATGATAGTCATCTCGCTCGACATGGTCTTCATGCGCACCATTTGATGGGGCCGGCCGCGCCTGGTTGTCTTGCATGAAACCGCGCCTCAGCAGGTGCTCCTCCAGTTGTCCGGAATCAGGGTTGATCCAGCGCTCGAGTTTGCATGATCGACACGGACATCTTATCTGGCGCCTATTGTTCCGAATCATGTCCTCCTTCGCGTCTATCTTGTATCTAGAGATTCGAGCGGAACTCATCGAGAGGACCATGCTTGCCTGCAAATGGTATACATAGAACAGGAAATTAGAACCGCAACACATGCACACACATGCATGGGCCGTACCTCTCCTCAAGGTATTACATGGAGCGGAAAAATTCGGCATGACCTCTCCTCAAGGTAGGACATATGGGTAGTGCATAATTTGCCGAAACGGAAATGAATCAACATTTCGGCAAACATCCATGCACCACACCGACACACACACAAGCGCTTCACCTGCAACAAGCATCCATACACACGACGGCCACACAAGATCTACATGCATATGCATGTCCCCTCCAACTACTCGCCTTATAGATCCGATACCGAGACGAGACCGCGATCGATGAGTTGGAGAGGAGGAGAGACTATGGAGAGCCTTCTCCTCACCACCAATTATGTATCAACCAAAGTAAGTGCAATAAGTACCAAAGAAAGTGAAAAGAATGGCCAAAATGGGATGAGAGAGAAGGGGGGACGAGCTAGATGGAGGAGGAAGAAGAATGACTTGGGTAGTGTGGTAGGTGGGAGGTTGGCACTTTTCTAGGTCTGATTCACTAATTCTGTGGCGCACCAGGACAAGTGCGCCACAGAATGTCTTATTTCTGTGGCGCACCAGGACCAGTGCGCCACAGAATGCCTTTATTCTGTGGCGCACGGGTCCAGCTGCGCCATACAATGCCTTAATTCTGTGACGCACATGGTATTGTGCGCCACAGAAATAGCGAAACCAATGATTGGGGACAGCCGGGTGTGGGCCCCACCATATTTCTGTGGCGCATGTGATTCGGGTGCGCCACAAAAATAAGCTATTTCTGTGGTGCACCTAGCCTGGTGCGCCACAAAAATTGTTTATGTGGCGCACGAATAGCTGGTGCGCCACAAAAATAGAATCCCATCTATAAGCTATTTCCTACTAGTGTGTACATGACATATGTTGGCTTCTCCATGCACAAGACAAATAAAACATCAGTATCAAAATCATAGATGATATATATACTTGCAACATATAAGTATATATGAGGAGTAACACCAATGCCATTAATTAAAAAGTAGGATCAACTAAATAATGTGCCTCATACTTTGTTGGTCGAAAAATATATTAACATTCAGGGACGATGTAAGTGAGACCACGTAGGATACACAAGAGATTAATATTTTTTCCATCACACCAGGCTCACTTGCACCGTCCCTGAGTGTAGTGACCAAACATTTTAATCATCGGCACAAAAAATGGAAGAAAGACCAAAAGTAAACGAAGAATGCCAAGTCAAATATGAGCCAAGTAGTATCAACTAAATAGCATGCCCCATACTTTGTTGGTCAAAACAAATATTAACATTCAGGGACGGTGTAAGTGAGGCCAGGTAAGATGCACAAGAGATTGATATTTGTGCCATCACACCAGGCTCACTTGCACCGCCCCCGAGTGTAGTGACCAAACAGTTTAATCATCAGCACAAAAATGGAAGAAATACCAAAAGTAAATGAAGAATGCCAACTCAAATACGAACCAAGTAGTATCAACTAAATAACACGCCTCATACTTTGTTGGACGAAACAAATATTAACATTCGGGAATGGAGTCAGCAAAGCCAAGTAGGATGCAGAAGTGATTGATATTTGTGCCATCACACCAGGTTCACTGGCTCCATCCCAGAGTGTACGAGTGACCAAACATTTTAATCATCGACAAACTCAAAATACGAGCCAAGTAAGGGTCGAGTAAAAGGAAATGATTAAGATAAGCACACCATAATCTAGAAATACCAAAGTAAACAGAAATGATTAAGATACCATGGTGTGTCTGATTCCAACGAGTAATGGATTACTAGACGCGAGATAACGAGTTCACATGCACATACGTACAACTAAATAAAAGCGAAAAGTCGATCGGGCCGGAATAGCAATTACAGTACGCACGTTCAAGCTAAGGAAAAGAGTTCACATCGTAGGATCAGGCTGTAGGATTCTTGGAAAATGGACGTCAGCCCTCCAGCAAGTTGAATGGCCTGTCCTTAGGCGACATTTCCAAGCGGAGTTCTATCTCGTCATTAGGTGGTGGAGCATTGCCGTAGAAGAACATGCTAGACCTAACGCAGACATCCTGGTGGATTATCATGCAAATCATCTGTTGGATGCGATCCCACTGTACTCTTAGCTCTCTATCACAGACATCCGCCATGTTTTTAAACTTGTTTAAGACTATCTGGAAACAACATGTATTATGCATACTTTACGTACTCCATCATCTGAAGGATGGTGTACGACGCGTCCATCTTATTGTCTTCCAACGACTGCTTGAGGAAGGGGAAGTTGATTGTGTGGGTTAATGCCAGGCCTCCTCATATTTACCTCTCTACTTTGAGGGTGCATGTCTTGGTGGAGAAGCCGGTGAGAGCATCATTGAGAATGCTCTTGATGTCGGTGTAGTCTTTCTTCTTCGCCCTACCCGAGTCGAGATAGATTGCATGCGAGTGTTGCGGGTGCACGACGATGAGGGTGCAGTACTTGTCTCTACGGAAAACACACGGATTAACCTTTGGAAATGCAAATGGAGATGTAGGATAGAATGTAATAGCGACTAGCGAATGATTACTTACTCAGGGAAGTAAGGGATGAGAATGGCGCTCTTCTTAATGTTCGGCACGAAGAAATGCTTGATCTGCTTGGTGGCAGTCAACCAATCCCCACGGTTGCAGATGGTGCTCTCCACATATAGAAGGGTTCCATTATCCCGATGCCCGGGGTCCCCTCCTTAATGATCTGGTAAGACAGGCTACGAGCAACTAGCCGAACCACGGTAAGGTGGACCATCACGTCAAAGAATGCAGGCGGGAAGTACATCTCAAGCTCACATAGGATCACCACGATCTCTTCCTGGAGCCTTGCGAGTTTCTTCACGCTTATCGACTTCCGAGTTATGACGTCGAAGAAGTTACAGAGCCCAGTCAGCGTTGCACGGACATGGTCATCCATTATACCTCGGATTGCAACCGGAAGAATCTGCGTCATCATCACGTGACAGTCATGAGACTTCATGCCGCTGAAGTTTCGTTTCTTAGGGTCAATGTACCTGCTTATTAGCACTGAGTAACCCAATGGCACTCTGACTCCTAGAAGGCAATTGAAAATTGATCGAGCTCATCCGGACTAAAAGTGAAGCAGGAGGGGGTGGGGGCAGTAATAGTCTTGCTGATTAATCCTTTTGCGCTTCTGACCGTCCACTACAAGAAAAGTTACCATAGCCGACGAATTGAAAGTCGCGTCGTGGTTGTTGATGCACCATGGCCGACGATTTTTGCTCTCTTAGTGGTGCATGTCAAATTTTTTTTCTTGTTTTTGAGGCCACCTAGCCCGACGAAAACATGGAAAACGTCGCGTATGGTGGCCCAAGACGTGGTGCATGATGATTCTTGGGTGCGCCGGCCGAGTCAACGCAAATCCACACCGCCCAGGGATGTAGGGCCCAGATGGTAGCCTCTGTAGCATTGTTTTTTTCTCGATCGCGCCATCTCGTTCAATGCTCTCTGATCGAGTTGTTTACGATGCAGGATCACGAGTCCCGCATGTTATCCTCTATGAACGAAAATTCTTTCTTTTCTTGGATTTTTTGACCCCCTGATTTCTGGCTACTTTCTTTTTTTTGATCCCGTGCCGCCTTGGAAATGTTGAGACCGCTGCTGCAAAATGGGACCCGCATGTCATCCTCTATGAACGAAAATTATTTCCTTTCTTGGAGTTATTTTTGACCCCTAATTTTTAGCTACTTCCTTTTTCTTTCGATCCAGTGCCGCCTTAGAAACGTTGAGGCCGCTGCTACAAATTGGGACCCACATGTCATCCTCTATGAACGAAAATTCTTTCCTTTCTTGGAGTTATTTTTGACCCCTAATTTCTGGCTACTTCCTTTTTCTTTTGATCCCGTGCCACCTTGGAAACGTTGAGACGCTGCTGCAAAATGGGACCCGCATGTCATCCTCTATGTACAATAAAAGTTTCTTTTCTTGCATTATTTTTGGCTCCTGATATTAGGTCACTTGCCTTTTTCTTTCGATCCCGTGCCGCCTCTGAAATGTTGAGACCGCTCCTGCAAAATGGGACCCGAGTGTCATCCTCTATGAACAATCAAGTTTCTTTTCTTGGATTTTTTTACCCACCTGATTTCTGGCTACTTCCGTTTTCTTTCGATCCCGTGCCGCCTTTGAAACGTTGAGACCGCTGCTGCAAAATGGGACCCGCATGTCATCCGCTATGTACAATCAAGTTTCTTTTCTTGGAGTTATTTTTGGCACCTGATATTTGGTCACTTGCCTTTTTCTTTCGATCCCGTGCCACCTTTGAAACATTCATACCGTGTACAATCAAGTTTCTTTTCTTGGAGTTATTTTTTGGCACTTGATATTTGGTCACTTGCCTTTTTCATTCGATCCCGTGCTACCTCTGAAACGTTGAGACTGCTGCTGCAAAATGGGACCCGCATGTCATCCTCTATGTACAATCAACTTTCTTTTCTTGGAGTTATTTTTGGCACCTGATATCTGGTGTCAACACCCGGATTTTTAAGTCCAGATGCCTATTATGCCATTCCTCGCAATCCCAGGAATATTGTTTTTGCGAGACATAATAGATTGATATCACAACACATCATTCATTACAACACATAATCGTCTTACAACAAAGGATCACATGATCCAATCTTAATACATCATAGTGGATCTAGAGATCCTATTACAAAACACATAGCGGAAGCGAAGTAGTAGCGGTCGTGGTCCATCTGTTCCACAGGCAACTGTTGACGTCAGGAGCGATCCTAGTTGTCGTAGACGTCCTGCTGTCCATCTTCCTCGTACTGTGTTCTCCTTCATAGTCTGGCCATTTGAATAGCCAGGGACAAAGCCATGAGTACTTTAAAGTACTCGCAAACTAATACTAATGTAAGCACTATCAACTATAGTAAGGGGGATGCTAAGCTCTAGGTTTATTTGCATAAAGCCAAGTTTATTTCATAAACATTTAGTAAAGATGCTTGAGTTGCTAGACTAACTCAAGTGGGAACATTAGTGTCATTCCCACAACTCTGTTTCAAGTCAAAGTCACCATTTCAAGTTCAAATCACAAGTCACCCTTCACCTGTCATATTTTTGAAAATGGTCTGATGACGGAATAGTATGGCCTTTCCAATCGTCCGTAACCGTGGACACGGCTATTCGAATAGTTCTACACTCTGCAGAGGTCGTACACTTGTGCCACAACATTTGCAATAATCCGTCAGGGTTAACTGGCCCTGATTTATCACACTCCGTGTGCGGACTACCAACCATAACCTTTCACTTACATACCCTAGTATAGGCACCTCTCCCCATGAGCTTGGCCTCCCAGTGAAGACAGACAGTCAGCCTGGGAACTGCACAGGGCTTGGGCCGGACAATTCACCTCATTCACGTCATATCACATCATTTCTTTTGTAGAGGCAGCCCTCGGCATAACCCCGATGATGCTTGTTTAGAGGGAACCCATACTAAAGCACATAAATTTCTAGTTAAGCCCTTACCCATGTTGGGTATTGTGGGGGTACTTTCAAATTGGAATGGTATCGCATCCGAACCCAACCATCAGTTTTTGTAAAATTCACCAAGTCATTCACAAGCCATATTCACCTTCAAAATCTTTCAATAGAATGAGTCATCATTCCAAGGTTTTCAAAGTCATTTCATTTCACAAGTTCCCATCTAGAGTAGTCAATTTTATTTGTTAGCACTAGCAACTAATCATGAGGGGTGCTATCTAGCTTTCATTGCTCTAGGCTAAATTTGATACTCTTGTAGTATTCTATCTCTAGACCAAAGTTAACTATAAAAGCAAGTTATAATAATCAAAGTAAAAGCTTGTAAGAATAAAACTTGGGATGGGATCCTGAAGCATAAAGTAAATTGGTGAGTGTGCCTTGCTCTAGTAGAGCTTTGCACTTTGCAAGAATATTAGCTTGCAAGAGTATAGCTTGCAAGAATGTTAGCTTGCATTGATAATAGCTTGCCTTGGTTGGAGTAGTGATCAAAGTTCTCTTCCTCTTCAAAGTAGTCCTCCTCCTCCTCGATGTACTCCTCGGTACTAGCGTCTAAATACGAGTATAATACACACAATTACCACACAAAGCCTAAGTACTAGACTAAGCACACACATAAATTACTCCTACTAAGCTATCACTCAACATGCTTATTAGGTGAGTTGATTTAATTCTATTCTTAAGAAAAATAATTTCCTCTCATTATAAATATTAATTAGAGTTTCTATTTAATTCTTGAGAGAAAATAATTTCCTCTCATTAAATAATATTAATATTTAATTTCCTCAATTAATGTCCTATGACCTAGGTTGACCAAAGTCAGCCTCTTCATAAGGATTAATTGGGAAGTGATTTAAATGAGGCACACCACCTCATGCCTTTTTATTACTCATGATTAATGATTTAATATCATCAACTAATTTAATATGAGTTTAAAATTGACCATAGTCTATACCCCATATTAACTTAGTTGAGACAAGATTTAAATGAGACCACTACATCTCATAAGATTTAATAAGTAGCCTTGAATAATTTTAAATACTACTATGAAAATGATTGAATATTTTTAAATAAGAACCTATGGATTATTACTACATGTGTCATTAATTCTCATTGAATCCTTTGGGTAAGTATTTAATTGAGAGGCTACACCTCATATAGTTTAATACCACATACTAATGATTTAAATGAGGTGTAGCACCTCATACCATTTAATTTTAACATGGTAAGGATCTAATATTATCAACAATTCATATGAGACCTAAATGACCAGAGTCTCTAGCTTATTTTGAATTGTTCATGACAAGATTTAAATGAGAGAAATATTCCCATAAGATTTATTAATAGTTTTGGACAATATCTTTGACTAGAAATAGCCATAAAGTCCTTTAATTAAACTAGGCCATGATCATTCAAGGTAAGCATGGCATATTTTTGCAGAAACAATTAGTGTAAGTGAAATGTGAATTATAGGAGTTGGAATCAACTCAAAAGCATTTTTGGTTGATTTTTAAGAATTAATCTAAGGCAGAAAAGTCCCTGCCTTGTTATTTTTATCATTTAAATTCTATAATAAATCTAAGGTTGAGGCCAGTGTAGTCTTATAGATAATTTAACAAGGTTTCCAAATATATAAAATTTGTTCAATTTGGTTTGGTAGATTTTATTCTATTTAATTTTCAAAACAGCATCTGAGAAGAAACAATAAATTTCGAAATTCTTTTATTTGAAATGGTGGGCTTGGCGGGAAACGGTGTTGGGCCACAGAGAGGAAAAGATTGGGCCGGCCCAGCTACGCTGGCGATGCCCGCGGGCTGTCTGACAGTGCGGGCCCCAGCTGTCAGCCGGTTTTAAATGGCGAACCGGTAAGGAGCGAGGACGGCCGTAGGATAAAAAATTGGGCGGCCGTCAGTCGTCCTCGTCCTCGACGAAGGGGTCCGGCGAGCTAACCCTACCGGCGGCGAGGTGGGTCGCGGGAGGGTCTTACCGGCGTCCAGGGAGGTCGGCGAGGCGGGCGATCGACGTGGAAGACGACGGCGGTTCGAACGAGGGTCGAGGGAGCTCCTGAGGTGGACGAATTGACGGCGGCCTGCGGCGGCGCTACGGGACTCCGGCTAGCAATTGGGGGGCTACCGGTGAGAATGTGACTGGGGGAGGAGTCGAGGAGGGTCAGAGAGAGATGGGGAAGGTGATGGTGTGTTGGAATTGCTCGGGGAGGGGCTCTATTTATAGCGTTGAGGTGAGGCCGAGGGGTGCTGGCAAGGTTGACGGTGGCGTCGTCGTTCCAAGGCGGAGAAGGGGCAAGTGATGGGCGCGGCGTGTTCCTGGTGTCAGGTGATCACACGAGCATCCCGGCGAGGTCGAGGTGGACGGAGCAAAGTGCACGTCACCGTGTACCGGGCCGTGGCGGACGGTCGTTGTCCGTGGACGACGGCGACAGGCGTGCGCGTCCAAGCGGCGTTGTCCGTGAGGTTGCCGCGTCGAGGTGAGGCTGCAGTGAAGGGAGAGGTCTAGGGAGCACCGAGTCGACGGGGTCGAGCAGGCGACCGGCGCGCTCCGGGGCCACCATGCGCGTCCCGTCGCGCGTGGGCGTGTCTGGCGCGTGTGGCCCGGGCAGTGGTCGACGCTGTTTCGGCCAAGGGCGTGCATGGTCAGCTTCAGAGAGTCAGGGGAAGTTGATGGACATGCTGGAGTGACTTGGATGGGAGAGGAGAGGGAAATGGCATGGAGGTGCCATGAGGGCCGGCATGTGGTGTTCTGGCCGTTGGTCGTCTCAGTGCTGGCAAGTGGTGGCACCGGTCTGGGAAGTGAGAGGGGGCCTGGGGTGCAGAGAGGGGCAGGCTTGGACCAAGTCTTCTCAAAATCTAGCATGGGCACTTGTTTAATCCCTGCCTGCAAGGTGTTTGTAAAAATGGCCGCAAGAAAATTATTTTCAAAATTTGGAAATTCCTTTGGTGGATCTTATTCATATAATATTTGAAGTAGATTGGTGGTGGTGGTGCTCATTTTGGTGAAGGTTTGCAAGAATTCAAAAAGTTGGCCATCTTCTCTTTGTTTCAATGTCCTCACTTGTCTCCTCTATTCTGGTCAACCTAGTCAACATGAGGTATGGTGGTCAACATGAAAGTTGTTCATCTTCATATGGTCTTGGATGACATGGTCATAGTTGACCAAGTTTGGTTGAAGAAAAGTCAAAGCCAGAGGGGTAAAGAGGGGATCATGTTAAAAATCACACAAATGACCATCATCACATGTGAGATGGTTTTGAGATTTCCTTTGATTTAATTCTTGTTTCTTTGATGCAATTGTGTTTGTTTATCATATATAAGTATTCTACAAACAATAGATCAAGCAATGGTGGCCTTGGTTGAAGATTTGCAAATTTGGCTAAGTGTATGTGAGTGAATTTTGGGGATTTTCTCCCTATTTGATTTCTCCCCATTTGAGTTGACTTTTGTTGACTCCAATGTGATTCTTATTAGTTTAGAAACATTTTCCAATCATTGAATCCATCTCAAAAGGTCTTGATCAAAGATTTGCAAAATTGACCATAACACATAAGAGGTGAGGTTCAAATTTTATTATTTTTGTAAATTGTTCATCTTGCTTCACTTGGGCATGGGTTAGGATCAATTTAGTATTATATTAGGTTGAGAGATGGTTTCACACCATTTGGTCAAGGTTTAAAGTGCATAGGTCAAGAATTGGGGAAATGGCTATGTGTCACATATGCCTCTATGCATATGTTGCATTTGATTTTCAATTTGACTTGGCTTGACCCAATTGATGTTGTTGAGTGTTGAAATGGCATATGGAAGTGATCCAATCATCCACAACAAGTACTAGGGTCAATATTCTTTATTTCCCAAATTGCTATTTTATTCTCATATGCCTCTATGGCATTTTTAGTTTCTTTTTATTTTCTTTGGAAACCACTTGGATTTGGTTTGATAGGTACTAGGTAAGGTGTATGAAGGTTTTCCAAACCTCTAAGCAAGGTAGAAAAGCTTAGGGTAAAGTTTTGTAAAAATAGCCATAGGCACATATGCCTCTTTCTTATTTAATTTCCTTTTATTTTAATTTAACTAGGGTGGTGAAAAGAGAGGTGAAGTTTAGGGTTTAGTGGAGTTCACAATGGTTCACCATTATTTAGCATAAATAATAAAGGTAGGGTTCAAGATTTACCTATTAGGGTTATATGCCCACATATGTCTTTTATTTTATTTTGTGTTTCTCAAAATAGGTCTATAATGATTTCTGGAGAAGATTAGGGTTTAAGGTTTTTCTTATTTGATTTCTTTCTTCTTTATTTTATTGGGTTGGTGACCTTCACTTGATCACTTTAGGGTTTTAGGGTTTAGCACATAAGCATAATAACACTCATCATGGCAAAACACAAGATTTAAAACAAGATCTATATGTATAAATCTTATTTTAATAAAAGTTTTTGTTGGTTCCAAATTTTGGAACTAGGGAAATTCATTTTGTTTGTTTTGAAATTTTTGGGTTGTTACAAACCCTTCCCCCTTAAACAAATCTCGTCCCGAGATTTTAAGAAAAGTTAGGTTCCTAAGAGAGATTGAGCATTTTATTAACAGGAGGACATACTTGGCATGGTCTGGGGTGCTTCCTGAGCTTCAGTGGCAGTCATGTGGTAGAGACGGCCGTTGTTGTTGTTCTGATTCCTTCTTCCGGCAAAGCGGCGCTGTTGCTGAGCAGGTGCTGCGGTATTGGCGGCAATCCTGGCAAGCTTCTTGGGGCACTCATTGGAGTAGTGACCCACAACTCCACATTCGTAGCAGTTGACTGTGGACTTGTCTTTGGGGTTGACGGGGACAGCGTTACTTCCAGTCCTTGGGGCAGTATTGGGTGTTGTATTTCCTTGTTGTTACTGTTGTTGTTGTGGTGGTTGTTGTTGTTGTTGCCTCCGGGCTTCGGGGGTCCTCCGGTGTTGTTGGTGTAGTTGGGGCGATAATTCTGAGCAGGGGGTTTATTGTATCTTGGGGTGAATCCTCCAGTTGAGTTGCTACGGTGCTTCTGGGTATGGTGGGGTCCACTCTGGGTCATCATTCTTCTCTTGCGGTTCTCGTTGGCTTGATGCAGCTTTCCTTCCATCTGTATGGCTGAGTCCACAAGGGCTTCTAAGTCAGCGAACGGAATGTTCACTAACACAGTTTGCATCTCGTCATGCAGTCCGTTCAGAAATCTTTCCTTCCTCTTTTCATTGGTATCGGTCTCATCCGGGGCGTACCTTGACAAGTAAGAAACTGTCGCGGTATTCCACCACGGACATTCTTCCTTGCTTGAGTTCACGGAATTCGTCTCTCATCTTCTTGATTAGTCCTTGGGGCACATGGTATTTGCTGAACTTCAGCTTGAAGTCTTCCCAGGTCATCATCTGTCCTGCATTCATGGCACGGGTGCTGGTCCACCAGGCTCTTGCAGGTCCTGACAGATAGTGGGTGGCAAACAGTACTTTCTCTGCGGCTTCTACTCCCGCAACTTCTAGGTTGTTCTCCATTGTCTGGAGCCAGTCATCTGCGTCAAGTGGCTCTTCAGTCTTGCTAAACATCGGAGGGTTGGTGTTCTGAAAGTTCTTGAGCTTTGATCCTGGGTGATCATGGTTTCCATGGCCTTGATTGTTCTGAGCTATCTGTTGCAGTGCAGCTAAGTTGGCTTGTCGTTCAGCTCTCGTGGCTTCGCGATCTTCCATCATCATCTGGAGCATCTGCATCATTGCGTCTTGGTTGCGGTTTGGTGGGGCCATCTGAAGATTGAGATAGATGATAAGATAAGAGGGAAATTTCTATGGTTTATTTGAGTTAAAGTTCACAAAGTTTTCAAAACTTGAGTAGTGTTGAGGGGGTAAAAACCAACAACACTTTTTCATTCACACCAAGCATCATACATTACAAGGCTAACACACCGTTGGTTTGAAGAACCATTCATCGCTCTACGATACAAGGGGGATCCTGATACAACTCACACCTACTTAAGTGCTGGGGTGATACTACTCTTCAGGGTGGATTCTTCTTCTTCACGGGTGAGGTGCTTGGCGAGAGGCGAGGGCGTTATCCAAATCCCTGCGGGTTTTGTACTGCCTGAAATCCTGAGGTGCTTCATAGGGGTTCATCTCTGGTTGTGGTGGGGGCATGGTCATCGGTCTTCCCATGGAGTCATGTCTTGGGTAGTAGAGGAAACGAGTGTTCTTGATCTTGTCCTCATTTTGTCCACACAGACGGGAAATTGCTTCTTGCATAGCTTTGTCTAGTCCTTCCTTCCAGGTGTTTCCCGTTACAGAAAACCATATGGTTTCCCATACCGGGGCTTCAAGCTTTCTTCCTAGATCAGCGGAAACTTCCCACCGGGGTGATCCTCCCAACTGATTATTGAAGGATGTTCCGAAGAACTCGGGGTACGGGTGTCCTAGATATTCCACTAGTTGCTTCAATTCCTTTTCGAACCTCAGTTCTCCTCCGTGACCAAGCTGATAGCATTTCCATTGGTATTCCATCTGTGAGAAATTTAAGATGAGTAAGTTAGAGAAGTGATCAAGTGTGCAAACTTTTATGTAGGATTATAAGGAAAAGTGGAGTATGGATCTCTTATTTTGGAAAAGATCTCAAGGATAAGAGTGAGAATAAGTTTTCATAAATATCTACTTCATTTGTTTTTGAAACTAAATTTTTCAGGACGTCCATTCTAACTAGGGTCTCCTAAGGTCAACAATGGCTCTGATACCAACTTGTCAACACCCGGATTTTTAAGTCCAGATGCCTATTATGCCATTCCTCGCAATCCCAGGAATATTGTTTTTGCGAGACATAATAGATTGATATCACAACACATCATTCATTACAACACATAATCGTCTTACAACAAAGGATCACATGATCCAATCTTAATACATCATAGTGGATCTAGAGATCCTATTACAAAACACATAGCGGAAGCGAAGTAGTAGCGGTCGTGGTCCATCTGTTCCACAGGCAACTGTTGACGTCAGGAGCGATCCTAGTTGTCGTAGACGTCCTGCTGTCCATCTTCCTCGTACTGCTGTTCTCCTTCATAGTCTGCCATTTGAATAGCCAGGGACAAAGCCATGAGTACTTTAAAGTACTCGCAAACTAATACTGATGTAAGCATTATCAACTATAGTAAGGGGATGCTAAGCTCTAGGTTTATTTGCATAAAGCCAAGTTTATTTCATAAACATTTAGTAAAGATGCTTGAGTTGCTAGACTAACTCAAGTGGGAACATTAGTGTCATTCCCACAACTCTGTTTCAAGTCAAAGTCACCATTTCAAGTTCAAATCACAAGTCACCCTTCACCTGTCATATTTTTGAAAATGGTCTGATGACGGAACAGTATGGCCTTTCCAATCGTCCGTAACCGTGGACACGGCTATTCGAATAGTTCTACACTCAGAGGTCGTACACTTGTGCCACAACATTTGCAATAATCCGTCAGGGTTAACTGGCCCTGATTTATCACACTCCGTGTGCGGACTACCAACCATAACCTTTCACTTACATACCCTAGTATAGGCACCTCTCCCCATGAGCTTGGCCTCCCAGTGAAGACAACCCGTGGGAACTGCACAGGGCTTGGGCCGGACAATTCACCTCATTCACGTCATATCACATCATTTCTTTTGTAGAGGCAGCCCTCGGCATAACCCCGATGATGCTTGTTTAGAGGGAACCCATACTAAAGCACATAAATTTCTAGTTAAGCCCTTACCCATGTTGGGTATTGTGGGGGTACTTTCAAATTGGAATGGTATCGCATCCGAACCCAACCATCAGTTTTTGTAAAATTCACCAAGTCATTCACAAGCCATATTCACCTTCAAAATCTTTCAATAGAATGAGTCATCATTCCAAGGTTTTCAAAGTCATTTCATTTCACAAGTTCCCATCTAGAGTAGTCAATTTTATTTGTTAGCACTAGCAACTAATCATGAGGGGTGCTATCTAGCTTTCATTGCTCTAGGCTAAATTTGATACTCTTGTAGTATTCTATCTCTAGACCAAAGTTAACTATAAAAGCAAGTTATAATAATCAAAGTAAAAGCTTGTAAGAATAAAACTTGGGATGGGATCATGAAGCATAAAGTAAATTGGTGAGTGTGCCTTGCTCTAGTAGAGCTTTGCACTTTGCAAGAATATTAGCTTGCAAGAGTATAGCTTGCAAGAATGTTAGCTTGCATTGATAATAGCTTGCCTTGGTTGGAGTAGTGATCAAAGTTCTCTTCCTCTTCAAAGTAGTCCTCCTCCTCCTCGATGTACTCCTCGGTACTAGCGTCTAAATACGAGTATAATACACACAATTACCACACAAAGCCTAAGTACTAGACTAAGCACACACATAAATTACTCCTACTAAGCTATCACTCAACATGCTTATTAGGTGAGTTGATTTAATTCTATTCTTAAGAAAAATAATTTCCTCTCATTATAAATATTAATTAGAGTTTCTATTTAATTCTTGAGAGAAAATAATTTCCTCTCATTAAATAATATTAATATTTAATTTCCTCAATTAATGTCCTATGACCTAGGTTGACCAAAGTCAGCCTCTTCATAAGGATTAATTGGGAAGTGATTTAAATGAGGCACACCACCTCATGCCTTTTTATTACTCATGATTAATGATTTAATATCATCAACTAATTTAATATGAGTTTAAAATTGACCATAGTCTATACCCCATATTAACTTAGTTGAGACAAGATTTAAATGAGACCACTACATCTCATAAGATTTAATAAGTAGCCTTGAATAATTTTAAATACTACTATGAAAATGATTGAATATTTTTAAATAAGAACCTATGGATTATTACTACATGTGTCATTAATTCTCATTGAATCCTTTGGGTAAGTATTTAATTGAGAGGCTACACCTCATATAGTTTAATACCACATACTAATGATTTAAATGAGGTGTAGCACCTCATACCATTTAATTTTAACATGGTAAGGATCTAATATTATCAACAATTCATATGAGACCTAAATGACCAGAGTCTCTAGCTTATTTTGAATTGTTCATGACAAGATTTAAATGAGAGAAATATTCCCATAAGATTTATTAATAGTTTTGGACAATATCTTTGACTAGAAATAGCCATAAAGTCCTTTAATTAAACTAGGCCATGATCATTCAAGGTAAGCATGGCATATTTTTGCAGAAACAATTAGTGTAAGTGAAATGTGAATTATAGGAGTTGGAATCAACTCAAAAGCATTTTTGGTTGATTTTTAAGAATTAATCTAAGGCAGAAAAGTCCCTGCCTTGTTATTTTTATCATTTAAATTCTATAATAAATCTAAGGTTGAGGCCAGTGTAGTCTTATAGATAATTTAACAAGGTTTCCAAATATATAAAATTTGTTCAATTTGGTTTGGTAGATTTTATTCTATTTAATTTTCAAAACAGCATCTGAGAAGAAACAATAAATTTCGAAATTCTTTTATTTGAAATGGTGGGCTTGGCGGGAAACGGTGTTGGGCCACGGAGAGGGAAAAGATTGGGCCGGCCCAGCTACGCTGGCGATGCCCGCGGGCTGTCTGACAGTGCGGGCCCCAGCTGTCAGCCGGTTTTAAATGGCGAACCGGAAGGAGCGAGGACGGCCGTAGGATAAAAAATCGGGCGGCCGTCAGTCGTCCTCGTCCTCGACGAAGGGGTCCGGCGAGCTAACCCTACCGGCGGCGAGGTGGGTCGCGGGAGGGGTCTTACCGGCGTCCAGGGAGGTCGGCGAGGCGGGCGATCGACGTGGAAGACGACGGCGGTTCGAACGAGGGTCGAGGGAGCTCCTGAGGTGGACGAATTTGACGGCGGCTTCTGCGGCGGCGCTACGGGACTCCGGCTAGCAATTGGGGGGCTACTGGTGAGAATGTGACTGGGGGAGGAGTCGAGGAGGGTCAGAGAGAGATGGGGAAGGTGATGGTGTGTTGGAATTGCTCGGGGAGGGGCTCTATTTATAGCGTTGAGGTGAGGCCGAGGGGTGCTGGCAAGGTTGACGGTGGCGTCGTCGTTCCAAGGCGGAGAAGGGGCAAGTGATGGGCGCGGCGTGTTCCTGGTGTCAGGGTGATCAAAACGAGCATCCTGGCGAGGTCAGAGGTGGACGGGAGCAGGCGGCACGTCACCGTGTACCGGCGGTCTGTGGCGGACGGTCGTCGTCTGTGACGACGGCGACAGGGCGTGCGCGTCCAAGCGGCGTTGTCCGTGAGGTTGCTGGCGTCGAGGTGAGGCTGCAGGTGAAGGGAGAGGTCTAGGGGAGCACTGAGTCGACGGGTCGAGCAGGCGTACTGGCGCGCTCCGGGGCGTCACCATGCGCGTCCTGTCGCGCGTGGGCGTGTCTGGGCGCGTGTGGCCTGGGCAGTGTCGACGTCGTTTCGGTCAAGGGCGTGCATGGTCAGCTTCAGTAGAGTCAGGGGAAGTTGATGGACATGCTGGAGTGACTTGGATGGGAGAGGAGAGGGAAATGGCATGGAGGTGCCATGAGGGCCGGCATGGTGGTGTTCTGGTCAAGTTGGTCGTCTCCAGTGCTTGGCAAGTGGTGGCACTGGTCTGGGGAAGTGAGAGGGGGCTCCAGGGGTGCAGAGAGGGGCCAGGCTTGGACCAAGTCTTCTCCAAAATCTAGCATGGGCACTTGTTTAATCCTGCCTGCAAGGTGTTTGTAAAAATGGCCGCAAGAAAATTATTTTCAAAATTTGGAAATTCCTTTGGTGGATCTTATTCATATAATATTTGAAGTAGATTGGTGGTGGTGGTGCTCATTTTGGTGAAGGTTTGCAAGAATTCAAAAAGTTGGCCATCTTCTCTTTGTTTCAATGTCCTCACTTGTCTCCTCTATTCTGGTCAACCTAGTCAACATGAGGTATGGTGGTCAACATGAAAGTTGTTCATCTTCATATGGTCTTGGATGACATGGTCATAGTTGACCAAGTTTGGTTGAAGAAAAGTCAAAGCCAGAGGGGTAAAGAGGGGATCATGTTAAAAATCACACAAATGACCATCATCACATGTGAGATGGTTTTGAGATTTCCTTTGATTTAATTCTTGTTTCTTTGATGCAATTGTGTTTGTTTATCATATATAAGTATTCTACAAACAATAGATCAAGCAATGGTGGCCTTGGTTGAAGATTTGCAAATTTGGCTAAGTGTATGTGAGTGAATTTTGGGGATTTTCTCCCTATTTGATTTCTCCCCATTTGAGTTGACTTTTGTTGACTCCAATGTGATTCTTATTAGTTTAGAAACATTTTCCAATCATTGAATCCATCTCAAAAGGTCTTGATCAAAGATTTGCAAAATTGACCATAACACATAAGAGGTGAGGTTCAAATTTTATTATTTTTGTAAATTGTTCATCTTGCTTCACTTGGGCATGGGTTAGGATCAATTTAGTATTATATTAGGTTGAGAGATGGTTTCACACCATTTGGTCAAGGTTTAAAGTGCATAGGTCAAGAATTGGGGAAATGGCTATGTGTCACATATGCCTCTATGCATATGTTGCATTTGATTTTCAATTTGACTTGGCTTGACCCAATTGATGTTGTTGAGTGTTGAAATGGCATATGGAAGTGATCCAATCATCCACAACAAGTACTAGGGTCAATATTCTTTATTTCCCAAATTGCTATTTTATTCTCATATGCCTCTATGGCATTTTTAGTTTCTTTTTATTTTCTTTGGAAACCACTTGGATTTGGTTTGATAGGTACTAGGTAAGGTATATGAAGGTTTTCCAAATCTCTAAGCAAAGTAGAAAAGCTTAGGGTAAAGTTTTGTAAAAATAGCCATAGGCACATATGCCTCTTTCTTATTTAATTTCCTTTTATTTTAATTTAACTAGGGTGGTGAAAAGAGGGGTGAAGTTTAGGGTTTAGTGGAGTTCACAATGGTTCACCATTATTTAGCATAAATAATAAAGGTAGGGTTCAAGATTTACCTATTAGGGTTATATGCCCACATATGTCTTTTATTTTATTTTGTGTTTCTCAAAATAGGTCTATAATGATTTCTGGAGAAGATTAGGGTTTAAGGTTTTTCTTATTTGATTTCTTTCTTCTTTATTTTATTGGGTTGGTGACCTTCACTTGATCACTTTAGGGTTTTAGGGTTTATCACATAAGCATAATAACACTCATCATGGCAAAACACAAGATTTAAAACAAGATCTATATGTATAAATCTTATTTTAATAAAAGTTTTTGTTGGTTCCAAATTTTGGAACTAGGGAAATTCATTTTGTTTGTTTTGAAATTTTTGGGTTGTTACATCTGGCTACTTCATTTTTCTTTCGATCCCGTGCCACCTTTGAAACGTTCAGACTGCTGCTGCAAAATGGGACCCGCATGTCATCCTCTATGTACAATCAAGTTTCTTTTCGTGGAGTTATTTTTGGCACCGATATTTGGTCACTTGCCTTTTTATTCGATCCATGCCAAGTTTGAAACATTGACATCGCTGCAAAATGGAACCCGCATGTCATCCTCTATGTAAAATAAAAGTTTCTTTTCTTGGATTAATTTTGGCCTCTGATATTTGGTCACTTTCCTTTTCTTTCAATCTCATGCCGCGTTTGAAACATTGAGACCGCTGCTGCAAAATGGGACCCATATGTCATCCTCTATGTACAATAAAAGTTACTTTTCTTGGATTATTTTTGGCTCCTGATATTTGGTCACTTGCCTTTCTCTTTCGATCTCATGCCGCCTTGAAATATTGAGAAACCTGCTGGCTCATGGGACCCGCATGTCATCCTCTATGAACTATAAAAGTTTCTTTTCTTGGATTTTTTCACCCTCTAATTTTTGGCTATTTCCTTTTTATTTTGAATCTCTTGCCACGTTGGAAACGTTGAGTAAGCTGGCTCATGGGACCCGCATGTCATCCTCTATATACACTCAACTTTCTTTTCTTGGAGTTTTTTTTGACCCCCTGGCTACTTTCTTTTTCTTTTGATCTCATGCCGCATTTGAAACGTTGAGACCGCTGCTGCTAAATGGGACCCACATGTCATCCTCTATCTACAATAAATTTCTTTTCTTGGATTATTTTTGGCTCCTGATATTTGGTCACTTGCCTTTTTCTTTCGATTTCATGCCTCCTTTGAAACGTTGTGGAAGCTACTAGCTCATGGGTCTCGCATGTCATCCTCTATGAAAAATAAAAGTTTCCTTTATTGGAGTAATTTTTGACCCCTAATTTCTGGCTACTTCCTTTTTCTTTTGATCCCCTGCTGCCTTTGATACGTTGAGTAAGCTGCTGGCTCATGGGACCCGCATATCATCCTCTATGTACAATCAAATTTCTTTTCTTGGAGGTTTTTTGACCCCCTAATTTCCGGCTGCTTTCTTTTTCTTTTGATCTCATCCCGCATTTGAAATGTTGAGACCGCTGCTGTAAAATGGGACCCGCATGCCATCCTCTATGTACAATAAAGTTTATTTTCTTGGATTATTTTTTGCTCCTGATATTTGGTCACTTGCCTTTTTCTTTCGATCTCATGCCTCCTTTGAAACATTGAGGAAGCTGCTGGTTCATGGGTCCCGCATGTCATCCTCTATGAACAATAAAAGTTTCCTTTCTTGGAGTTATTTTTGACCCCTAATTTCTGGCTACTTCCTTTTTCTTTTGATCCCCTGCCGCCTTTAAAACGTTGAGGACCATGCTGGCTCATGGGTCCCACATGTCAGCCTCTATGAACAATAAACCTTTCCTTTCTTGGAGTTATTTTGACCCCTAATTTCTTGATATTTTGCCTTTTGATCCTGTGCGCCTTGGAAACATTGAGGATGCTGTTGCCTCATGGGTCCCGCATGTCATCCTCTCAGAATGATAAATGTTTCTTTTCTTGGATTTTTACCAACTGATTTTTGGTTTATTTTTTCTTTTGATCCCCTACCGCCTCTAAAACGTTGACGACGCTGCTGGCTCATGGGTCGCCGATGTCAGCCTCCCCGTACAAGAAACATGTGATATCTTGATTATTTTGCACACAATAAACAATGTATTTCACTCTGAGCTATTGTAAACGGATAAATTAAATCTTTATTTTTACATAAAAAACTTATATGTTGAATCTCCTTGTTTTTTGTTTTTGCGAAGCATAGGACTTTCCTGTTTTGGAGTGGGCTGAAATTGTACGAGTCAAAAGGCGTCCAACAGGATAGTTCGAAGGTCCAGATGGCCAGATGCAGCCCCAATTGAAATATTTGTCGCTCCCTTCTTTTGGCGGCAATAGTTTTGCCAATCGTCTTTGGAATCAGAGAAGGGCATGATACTTCAAATCAAGAATGCTGGATCCTCTTTCTGCAAAGGTTGTATTTCTAGATAGCTAAGGTGGATTCGAATCTGTCGTTGTTCAGGCAGCTTAGGTAAGCCTTCTTGCACTGATTAATGGAAGTAGTGTATAGCAAGGTCAAGACATGTGGCTTGGTGTAATGAATCTATTTGAATCATGTTGTGGGTTCAATCTGATAGTTCTCTAACAGGTCAGCCAAAATAGAAATTAAGTTTTTTTCTAAAACATAAATGCAAATTAAGATGAACACAAACATTAGTTATCATAATAGCTGATCATACATACATACTTGCTAAGAGCAAAAGCTTGCCAGAGTTTTACCACCCATACAATTAATTAGCAGTTCAGATAAGATAACCTTATATAAGTATAACTACAAATGCATTTGCTAAGGGCTCATGGGACAACAGAACTAGACAACCGCGAACTTTATGACCAGCATGTCACAGCGGCATCGAAAGATCTTGACCTTCAACTTTGATCCAATGCAAAGTTTGGCACCGTCAATGAACTTTTTCCACCTGGAAGTAACAGCCAAGCGGCCATCTGTGGGACTGACGGAGTACCGTCCCTCCACGGTGAGACCTTCACTCTCCATGACGAGGGATATCTTGCCCCTTCGGCCAGCATTGAGATCCTTGGAGATACTTTTAGGCAATTTCTGATTCAAAGCAAGAGATACCACCAAAAATTAGTCAATGGCACCAATGCACTGAACCATGTGAGACTTTGAGCAGAGAAGACATCAAGATAAGAGCAGTTATGCTGTCATATACTCACGAACATAGCCTTCAGATGCGTCCTGGTCACCACACGGGTGGCCACATCAATGAGCTGAGACCTCGGTGATCTGGCTGGGGCAGCAGAGAGCCTGGGCTGGTACATGAGCTGGTGCTGATGCAGGAGACTAATGGGCAGGTGCAGTAAATGGTGCCTCTAGAGGAACCAGTGCTGATGCAGGAACTGTTGGGCAGGTGTAGTATACGGGCCTCTACAGGAACCAATGCTGATGTAGGGGCCTGCTGGGTAGATGCAGTAAACGGCTGGTACAGGAACCAATGTTGATGCAGGAGAGTGGGAAGTCGGTGCCGGTGCTGGTGTGGTGCCCTTTGTGACATCCGCTCCTGTTCCGTCAGGGGATCTGCAGCTTTGATCATGTTAAACCCAGCAAGCTAGAACAGAGGGAATGGTTTAGAACAACTGCTCAGAATGCAGTAATCAAAGGATATGAGTACAAAAAAGTTACATATTATATATTTGGAAGTGTCTCCAACTCTGTAAGCAGTTACGTATATCTGCCCGTTTGAGTTTCTGATCCTCAGCTCGTCGCCCTTCTTCAGACCGTAGTCAAAAGAAACTTTCTCCAATCATGTCCATACAAATATGTGATGGCCTGCGTCTTGTAGACATACACCTCATAGACCGTGTAGGTGTTCATCAATTTGCCATTGCCATGCATAGTGAAAGACCCTTCATGCGGACACATCTGGTTAATCATTGGACGAAGTTCACAAGGTACAGTCTGCAAGAAAAGTTGATAGACAACGTCCCAAAATCGTCCGCTAAGGGGTATTTTTCGTCGCCTATGGGCCTAACCCGACGATATGGGTTCCTTGTGGAAACTGCGTCAGGCAAAGTCCAACGACGATTTTTTCGGTCCGTCGCTTGGGCGCCCTTCCGCCACGGAAAATCGGACCGTTGCGCAAGTGTTTCCGGGAGCCCGTTGACTGCTGACGTCATGCAAACGACACGTGGCAGACGCCGTTAACGGCAAGTTAAAACCGGCTGAAACCCCGTGGTAGATGGTAGGCCCACACGAGGCCTGCCACGTCTTAAGCGGGCCGGGCCAGATGACATAGTTTGACCGGTCAACTATATAGCTGGGCTGGTCCATTAGTTACGTGGGCCGGGCCTAACCTCTAATGTTGACTGGTCAACTTAAATGGGCCGGCCCATTTAACATGTGGGGTCCACCTTACAATGGGCCGGCCCAAGAAGCAAGTGGGCGGGCCAAAAACAGTGGGTCCACTTTCCTTAAAAGGCCGGCCCATTTAGTGTGTAGGGTCCACCGTATAGCAAGTGGGCCGGCCCAACAAGCTGGGCCGGGCCAAAAACAGTGGGTCCCACTTTCCAGTTAAAGGGTCGGCCCATTTAGTATGTGGGGTCCACCATATAGCAAGTGGGCCGGCCCAACAAGATAGTGGGCGGGCCAAAAACACAGTGGGTCCCACTTTCCTGTTAAAGGGCCGGCCCATTTAGTATGTGGGGTCCACCATATAGCAAGTGGGCTGGCCCACCAAGCTAGTGGGCCGGGCCAAAAACAGTGGGTCCCACATTTCTTAATAGCCGGCCCATTTGGTTTGTGGGGTCCACCATATAGAAAGTGGGCCCCCAACAAGATAGTGGGCCGGGCCAAAACACAGGTGGGTCCCACCTTCCTATTAAAGGGCCGGCCCGTTTACCATGTGGGACCACCATATAGCAAATGGGCTGGCCCAACAACATAGTGGGCCGGCCCAAAAACACAGGTGGGCCCCACTTTCCTGTTGAAGGGCCGACCCAATTAGTATGTGGGGTCCACCATGTAGCAGGTGGGCCGGCCCAACAAGACAAGGGGCGGGCCAAAAATACAGGGGGGTCCCACTTTCCTCTTAAAGGGCCGCCCATTTAGTATGTGGGGTCCACCACAAAAGCAAATGGGCTGGCCCAACTATTTAGTGGGCCGGCCCAGGTATGTGGGGTCCACCTTGCAAGTGGGCCAGCCCAATTAGAGTGTGGGGTCCACGGTAAATCAAATGGGCTGGCCCAAGAAGTAAGTGGGCCAGCCCGTTTAGTTGCTGTTTATATGCCGGCATAATATGCGCTTTAGGATTTTGCGGGCAGGCACATATGTGATTTTGCTTAATTGGGCCGTTTAAGGGATGGGAATTCGTGATTTAGATACTGAGAATATTTACGCAACATTGATTTCTGTCGGATAGCCTCACTTACCACAAGCACCAAAGAAAAAATGCGCGAAAGAACTATAAAAACTAACTAAATATTACATCAGCTGCAAGGCATTGAAAAAATATTACAGAACCCAGAGAAATTGAATGGTAATTAAACCTAGCAATACAATGAAGCGATCCGGCAATCTTTTAAGTTGTCCATGCAGCACCTATATCTGAAACAAAGACATTACAAGTTAAGACAACAACAATGGAAAGGCAAAGACACTACAATATTGTTTGCCAAAGAATTTGGAACTCATCATTTCGTCGTTATAACAAGATCATTGTAATGCGCACAATAAGCAAACAAAGAGTGCATGCCGCATACCAACAGCCAATATAACAGAGCATGTTAGAATGAAACAACAGACTTACTACTGTCGAGTCCCATGCAAACCAACATGTTCAGGGAGTACAAAATTGGCATGAACAACATAGTAGCAGGCTATAAATTTTGTAACGACGACTGAGCAAGATACAGAATATAGTGGGATCACCTGTGAACTTGTATAAGAGGGAATGCAAACCAATATGTTCAGCATTCCATATGTGAGCGTCATGCCAAGTCAGAGAAACAAGTCGATAATGCAGCTTTTGAAGAACAAGATGGCACACAAAATTATTATCTAGTAATATGACAAGTTTATTTGTACTACAGGCTTAGATAGCAGAGTGATAGCATGCCAAACTAAGTCCTTACTTTGTTAGCTTACAATGAACTAGATACAAAACAATGGCATCACCTGTAGTACAGGGAATGCAAGCCAACATGTTCATGGAGTAAAAAATTGGCACAAACAACATAGTAGCAGGCCATAATTTTTGAAACAACATCTGAGCAAGATAAAGTTATGATGGCTAGATCTACAGAGCAGGGAATGTAAACCAAATATAGAAGTTACGATGCCAAAAGCTATAGAGCAGGGAATGCGAACCAACATGTGCAATTACTTAAAATTGGCCATGAACTAAATAATAGCAGGATGTTACTATAATAGCTAGGAATAATACAGATAGGAGTTATAATGGCATCACTGATAAACTTGTAGATAAGGGAAAAAATCAATTTGTTTCGGGATATAAAGTTGTAATGAGCAACACATAGAGGATAGTTAATGCTACGGCTTAGGATGGACCAGAAACGGAATATAGTGGGATCTGAACTTGTAGAAAAGGGAATGCACACCAATATGTTCACAATTCTATATGTGAGCGCCATGCCAATTAAGAGAAACAAGTTAATATTGCAGCTTTTGAAGAATCAGATGGCAGACAAAATTATGATGGAAGTTGCTGCTGTGACGAGTTCAAATAAATTTGTACTGCAGGATGGCAGAGCGATAGCATGCAGGAACTAATAGCAGGCAGTTAATTTGTACTGCAGGATGGCAGAGCGATAGCATGCAGGAACTAATAGCAGGCAGTTAGCTTACGACGAAGTAGATAGAAATAACAATGGCATCACCGTAGTACAGGGAATGCAAACCAACATGTTCAGGGAGAACAAGATTGGCATGAACAACGAATGAGCAAGATAGAAGTTATGATGGCTACATCTACAGAGCAGGGAATGCAAACCAAAATGTTCAATCGCTTGAAGTTAGCAATGAACTAGAAAATGGCAAGGTGTTACGGTCATAACTAGGAATGAACTAAAAGAGCTTCAGACAAACAGGCATCTGAACCCAGAACATGGCGCTAAAACAAGGGACTTACATTAGGAGAAGCACTCTGTGGGAATCACAGCAGATCTTCCTGGGGTTGATAGATCCGGTGATGAAGTACACTACATGTGCTCCTTGGGGTTGGAGAGACGGCCATTAAACTTCATGGTTACTCATCTAATCTGCAAAGACGTAACGGCGCGTCGTTAGCACAAACAGGTTCCCCCAAGATTAAACAAGAACTTGCAGGCAAGCAATAGAAAAGCGACAGTAGAAGAGTTTAGATCATGGACGGCGCCGGTGAAGCAGATTCGGTTCATGCACATCGGTGTCGGTGAGCAAGATCCGATGCGGTGGACGATGCCGCAGCTGAAGCGACTGCGGTAGGCTGCTGGATGAGCATATGGTTTCGAGGTTCGGCGGGGATGATCCGGTCCGGTTGATGACGGCGTCGATGAAGCGGCTCCGGCAGGCAGCCGGATGACGAGGATCGCGAGGGCTCGGGTAGGCCAGGGAAGTCCGGCGGGGATGTTCCGGTGCGGTGGTCGTGGAGGTGGTAGAGAGAGGGACTTGGGAAGTTCCGGTGGGTGGTCTGAGGGAAATGAATTTTTTTGGGAGGGTTTCCGGGGCTAGGGAGGTGGTGATCCAAAAAATGACGGGCAGACCCCCCCACCAACCGACTTTCTGTCATCTCCACAAGGGTAGAATGGGAATTTGAAAGCGTGTGAATTTTTTGTATTTTGTGGGCGGGAAGTTTTGCCGCTATGAGATTTTGAATTTGGCTAAGGTCCAAGTATAATGATAAAAAATTGTGAGACCGTACTAGTACCTCTGTTCAAGGCCGAGTGCAAAATCAAATCATCATCACCTTGAATATCGGTTACTATCATCGTGTTCTATCTTCTTATCCCATTCAAAAACACGCCTGAAATATTTCTAGATTGGCGGGAGATTTTGCCGCCCGACTGAGATTTGATTTTGAATATGGCTATGGTCAAGTAATATAATATAATACTAATATAAAGACGGTACACCTGGTTAAGTACTAATTGCTCTGCTTCGGCAGTTAAGGCCAGCAGCCACATCAAGCCATCATCATTACAAACAAAATCAGTCAAATCTAGAAGCTAGTATAGGATAAATTCACAGCAGCATAATAAATCCAGAAAACTAATATAATACTACATAAACTGCATACAAGAGCCAAAAGCAGCCAATAACAATGTTAATGTTCACGACAAACTAATCTGAAAATAATACAAGACACAATGTATGGCCAACATGAAGATTAGGATACCCCAGGATGAACGAATATGTTCTTCATTCAGCATATATTTCTTCGTCACTCCATTGAAGGAAATTTTCATTGAACTCCTTCCGTCTGCAGTGTGCAGCCAATACATCCTCCAAACGGTATGGCCTTTGTTCATTTCTCATACCGTAGTTTCCTAATCTATTCACATGTATTGGCCACTCATCCCAGGCCTTTATATCATCAAAGTACTCTCTGATATAACCAAAATCTGTGTAGTAGATGCAGCCAGGTCGAAGTGTCGGGTGCACTCTGGTGTCGACGGAGATACACCGGATATAATGGACGAAGAAGGCACGACTGCCAATGTTATTGACGGCATGGAGAGAGCGGCTCTCAGTGTCCACACGGTACACCAATGGTTGACCTTCCTCCAAATGCTTGTTGTCCAACAACACAAGCAGCAGAGCACCATCCGACTCCACAAGGTAGAACTTGTTATTTCCAAGTTCTGGAAATGAAAATAGTGTATCCATTTTGACAGTGCTCGCACGCTGCTCCAACTGGACATTGTTGGTGCACACTAATTTTCCGAACTCAAAATTGTTCACAGCTATTGCATACAATTCACCATTGAACGGGGTAATGCAACGCAGACAATGGTGCTCGATCGAAAATCTTCCTTCTCCCCAATCTTCATCTATACCCTTAGTTGGAGTGCTCTCATCGACCCAAGCAATTTCCGCCGGGTAATCTTTGGAAACGAAGACCATAGTCGGGGACTTCATCACAGCGACTGACTTCAGAATAACGTTTGGCATATGCGCCTCAAACATAGTATTCAATGTCTTTGTGAGTGGGTTCAGAAGCCGTATCTTGTGCGGCTGGTTCTTCTGGGCAAGCACGATGACGCCACGGCAAAAGCCGACAAAGTAGTATCTAAAATATATTGATGAAGATAACATTCAGCACTAAGATGTTTACGATTGAAAATAAAAATAGATTAACTCTATAGATATGGAGGAATTTGAACCTTGCATGAACTTCCGTTAGATCGATGGTGACGTAGCGGGATGTGCGGAGGTGGAGGAAGGTGAAATCAGCAGCGCGTGGAAGGCCGTGGTCTAGCATGATCCATTCGTGCAGGTGCACGTCGGGCTCAGGTAAACCTGAGCGCCAATTTCTACAGACTTGCCTCATAGCAGAGTAGGTGTCAGCGTACTGCTCGTTCGCCAGTAAGCATTCGCCGATCTTGTGAAGTGGTCCATCAGCCGAGAGAGAGGCCCAGTTCACGGAGGCGACGGCCGCCGGCGCATTCTTCTTGTCCATCGCCGGCAGGGAGCGCGCGTGGGCGGTTGGTGTTTTTTCCTTCGATTTGGAGAAGTTGATGGGACGTGAGAGGCGTGGTTGCGTGCGTGAGTGAGAATGAGACTGTGTGCAGAGGGAGGGAGAGAGGGGGCTCTGGCAACGTGACGGTTGGTCTCGGCAGTTTCTCAAAAAAGCTAGACGTTTGGTCTCAACACGCGCACCGCCTAACCGCTGTGCACCGCGACACGCGTCCGTGGTACTGCACGTCTGCACCGTTACGTGTACTCAGTTAGCCTTACACTGGAAAAATATCTGCACTCAGTTTTCCCCTCGAGTACTAATACTGGCTAGTGCATTACCTCATAAAAAAAATACTGGCTAGTGCAATATACTCAGTTTTACCCTCAAGTGGCTGATCAACAGAGAGTCAACAAATGGGATTAAGCTATCTAATTGAGTAATTTCATGCGCAAAAAAAAATCATAGTGCCTCCTACTCATGGAGTCTTGTTAAGAAGAGGAGGTCTAATACGTGGAAAACAGAATAGCACACCACAGGTCCGAAATGATGGAAAGGGCTAGGCAATCCACTTATTATAGAACTCAACAAAAACCACATGGAACTATATTAAACTTATGCAGTAGCCAACGCAACCAAAAGTCAGAAGTGCAGGCTGAATCCCAAAGGCACAACACAAAAAGGAAACTTGCAACCTTATATAAAAGGGGCTATGCAACCCACTTATATACACATTAACAGCCATCCTCGTGTGTGACAAGAGAAATTCAACACTGGATTCGGAGGTAGGCACATGAAGCTTTACAAGGGCCAATGGGGCACCAACAATTTAAGGATGAATTGAACCACACCGTCAACAATTCAAACTCGAGACCTTGGCTCTAATACCATTTAAGTTCGAACGGATTGAAAAGGCTAGGCAACCAATTTCTAAAACATCCACAGGAACAACTACCAAGTTGATCCCAGCCGTAGATAAATGCATCCACCAACAAAATAGGAACAGTGCCTCAGTCTCAGTAAACATTTCACAATACCAAGGTACTCACATGTCAATGTCAGTGTTTTCATCTCCAATTATCTATGGCATTTTATTAGTCTTTTGAGAGATTATAACAAACTTGATTGGCCTCCTGCAGTAGGGCATCACATGCTTCTGATCTCGATCTCAACATGTCAACTTGGTTTCTTAACACATCTGCTGCAGCTCGTTCTATTTGGATTTGTTCCTCCAGAACTTGTGCAGAGAAAGACTTGGACTTGGACTTGGACTTGGACTGCAAAAACCCAGCATTTCGCAGGAAAGTGTTTTTGGTGATATCTTTATTTTTAAGTACCATGGTAAATGTCTCCATACATTCTTCTAGAGTTTTTTCCATACCATCTTTCCCGGGTTTTGCCATCTCCAATTTCATATTTGCCTGAAAAGTTTTGAGTCGTGTAAAAATAAAAGTTATTACAGAGAAACATGCAGACGGTAGATTTAATGTGTATGAACTACTTCTAATCCTACAAGTTGGTATGCCTGATTACACATCAAATGCATTTTCACAAAAACGCCTACAAGATCATATTGACATATTGCTCCTACAAATTGGCAAGTGTGTAGTTAAAAAATTTAAATCATAAAGAAGACTTACAATAACACTTTCTGCAAGTTCTCCTATCACATTATGTTTGTTCTTCTGGCATGCCTCGAACTGCTCTGCCAGAGTCATCTCTTTGTCTGGTTGCATGTTGTTTGCATGATCTACTTTCTGCATTTTTGTACAATCATATGGAGATCAAATAACGTGGTTGAAATGGAGGATGGAAATATAACATGCACACGGAGTTCTACACAATTTACGAGTAACATATGTAGCAGTACAGACCAGCGGGGCATTACTTTTTGCCAGAGATGCCCAACCAAGTGACGAGATCCTGTACGGCTTGGTAAACGTTGTTTCAAGCGGTTAGCCTGGTTCCTTTTAGACAACGTCTGCAAAAGGAGACTAGTGAGACACTGGCGCAAAATAAGTATTCGGAATTTAATCTGGTTTCACGGTCCTCATAAGCCATACCACATTCTTTGGATCAGACCAATGCTTGACAAGATCTCCCCACTGCTCGTCAGTCATACAGGGTGCAGGAGACTTTGTTCGAACATTGGCAGTAATCTGGCCAGTGAAGTATGTCGCCTTAAGCTTATAGCGGTGCTGGCGCAACAATTCTTTGAATATGGAAGCGATGACAAACTTTACATCCTCATTATCCTCATCGAATTCAAACCTTAACTGCTCACAACGGTGGAATGATTGGTGAGTTATATAGCATAGAAACAACAGTAAGCTACAAGAAATGGGACAGATCAATGTGGAATAATTTATCATTACCAGGAGAAGCATGACTTACGTGTAAATTATGCACTAAACTCTCGAACTGTGAAGGGGTGTCAACGTGCTGCTTCCACAATGGGAAGGTAGGAAGTTCATTCCTGATAAAATGGCCAACCTGTGATACAAGATATGAAGATTCATGCGGATGAAGTGGCCTTCTGCCACCTACAATAGATGTGATGCGAAATCTTGAACCCATTCCGGAAATCTTAGCTGCAAGTTTTTTTCCTACCGTTGGCCCCCTCGTTTTTATTGATCGTGGCGAACCTACCAAGTTAAGCATTACATCAAGCTATCATGGTATATAGATACATAAGGGAGCATTAAACTACAAGTCTTGAAAAAAGTATTACCTTTTTTGGCGTGGGTCTCATCATCGGGAGAGGAGTTGTCTTTCGCAGGACTAAGGGTCGGAGGGAGATCATCACCAGTTTGCTGGTGTTGTGGCAGCACTGTTTGGACATTTGAGGCTGTATCATCTGGGACTAGCATCATGTGTCCTTGGCCATTATTACCTACCACCACTCCTGATGGTGCCAATTCTTGGCTAGAATTTGCTGTGGAAACTGGTTCTGTTGGCAATTGTTGCTGAGAATCAGTATTGGCAACTGGTGGTTGTGGAATGTGTGGGCTGGTACATGCTGGGGCTACTTCTGTCTGATTCGATGGTTTGTGGTTTTTACGAGACCTTTTACTGTTATCATTCTTGGCCTGTTCGCCACCTCGTGTCAGTCTCTTGTTAGACCTTGTAATAGGAGGAGCAGCACGAGCATCAGGCTTAACTCTTTTTTTATTACGCACTGTCACCCATCCTCCGGTATCAGCCTGAGGTTCCTGTTGAGTGTTCTTCCTCCTATTCGTTCTTGAAAAGTTCTTTCCCGAATCTGCAGATGCCTGTCACACATAAATGATATTTCAATGTACAATATTATATGATGATGATATGCAGATGGAATGGAAAAACAGTCAGGCAACATATGCCAAAACATATATGAGGCGTTAACTAAGCAGGAAAAATTGTAGTAATGAGATTGAACATGGCATGGGTAACATATTTGGTAGGACTGGGATACAACAAATGGAAGTTGGGACAAATAATTCGATGACAGGACAGAGAAAACTCACCTTGTTGTGTTGCAGACGATAGTCGACCAGGGCATCTTCCTGAGTCAGCTCGCCATCACAATCAGCAGGATCAAATTCTGAATCAGAGGAATGTTCCGTATCCTTTGTGAGGGAGGTGGGTGGCGTTTTTGCACTAGACCTTGTAGAAGGATGTAGTGTTAGGCCCAACGAGGCTGCAACTCGGCTATTATGCAGAATAGTTTGCCTCCGTTGCTCTTCGTACTCATTCTCGAGTGGAAGACCTAACATGCATTGGCGAGAAATGCAGATGAGATTTATCATGGAACTGTGCATATAAGAACAAATTAATAGTAGCAGTGAGACTGCTCAAAAGGTGTAATGACAAACAAACTATGGCTCAAAAATAATTGATGTTCATATTGTCAAGCTTCATGCACTAGCCAACGCAACCGGAAGTCCGGACTGATGGAAAGGGCAAACAAATTATGGCTCAAAAATAATTTATGTTGGGCAACAAAGGGCAGCAGCAACAATTTTTAGGATAAGTATGATGTCAAGCTTCATGCAGTAGCCAACGCAACCAAAAGTCCGAACTGATGGAAAGGGCTAAGCAATCCACATATAGACTCAAACACATATAAGTGTCATTTTCATGCCAATGGTTAACCATATGGAATGGCGTGTGCTTAATATAATTGCCTAGGGTCTTCCAAATTCCAACAGATCGATCTATTGGATGAACTTGCTAGAGCATGCAATTCGAAATGGTATCAGACCTACAAGGTCCTGAGTTCAAATCCTAGCAAGTAGCAACGCAGTATTCAAAATAAATATTTGCAGCCTTCCTAAAAAAATATCTAATGATACATGCCTAAGGCTCGGTCTATTGAATGAGTGGTTTTATCACTTAGCACCACAAGTTGGGGATTTTTAATCACAAAACACCAACATTTGGGGAAATTATTTCACATAACACATTATTTGTCATTAGTCGGCTTGACAAGAGCATGACCCTACAGCGTGACACCAATTTACAGTACGTGAGCATGTTTGCTACAAACAAATGAATTTTGGTGTGAAATTTTGTAGACACTCTGTGGAAATGAGAATATGAGTCACACTTGTTACATATGCTACACACAAATGAATTACCATATGACAAATATCCACAAGAAATTATAACCACACAAGAACATGAGATTTGGGTAATATATTCTGTACCAGCATAAGGTTTTGATAATGTTTACCAATACAACTACCCTGGACATAAGATTTTATTTTGAACTGTCTGGACTTAAGATTTAACAACTAGTGTTGACAAACAGCTTTGTATTTGCGTTTAACAGCAAATACCACAAAATAAAGTCTAATTGTCTTTCTCCTGCGGTCACTCTTAAACTGACGGTGGCCGGAGGTCACTAATGGGCTATCAAACAGAGATCATGTATTCTGCGAAACAATTACCCCAAATGTTAGTGTTTTGTGATACAAATTTCTAGGGTTGTGGTTCTGTGATAAAAAAAATCCTGAACTTCTGGTGTTAAGTGATAAAACCTCATTGGATGAACTGGCTAGAGCATGCAATTCCACATGGCGCACACAGAGTTGCAAATAGAAAAAAATACAGGCAGTTTAATACTATCAATAAATTGCTCTCCTAGCTTGACTGCTATCATAACCTTTGTAATACGTACTACCACCATCCCGAAGTTTTTATCAAAAATCATTAACATGCAAAATACAAATTTAATATCATTAAATAGATAACGAATATATTTTCGTACGGTATCTACAAAATATTATATTTCTTGATAGATTGTTCTGAAAGTTTGGTCAAACTTTACTTGGTTTGACTTTTATAAATAAGCCTTCAGGTTTGGGGTGGAGGTAGTAATGTAGTATACTTCAAACCCCAAAAAAGTACCGCACAGAAGTGATATTTGGAAAAGAAATGCGTAACGAAAGCGGACATAAGCTCTGCCTCTCCATCAGCAGATGTAAGGTTACGATCAGCAGAGTTCCGAGATAAAAAAAATACAGGCAGTTTAATACTATCAACAAATTGCTCTGCTAGCTTGACTGCTATCATAACCTTTGTAAAATGCATACTTCAAACCCCCAAAACATATCACACAGAAGTGATTCTCGGAAAAGAAATGCATAACGAAAGCGGACATAACCTCGATCTTCCTCTCGATCAGCAGATGTAAGGTTAAGATCTCATATAGCTACGCGGCAAACAACTATCTACACTGATCTAATATCAGCAAGAATGCATTGCAAGAAAGCAACGAAAACTAGTGTAAGAAATCAAATGCATATAACAAAAGCGGACATGTAAAGTATTCATCAACCTTCGTCTGAGGCCCGGGCGGATTTACTCTTTGGTTGGGGGTGGTCGACTTTGGGGCCGCGTTTTTTGCCCATCTCGATCTCCGGTGAGGTGGACTACAGAGTCGGGGAAGCAGATCCGGAGGAGATATGGCGCGGTGAACGTCGGCGTCGAGGAAGCTAATCCGGCTTGCTAGGCAGCAAGGGAGCCGGTAAAACGTGGTCGGTCACTACGGTGGCCGGTGAGAAGGCAGTGATGGTGAGGAGGGGCGGTGGGGCACGGCCGTCGTCGTGGGAGTGTGCCTGGTAGAAGCATGAGAAAGATGTGGTGTTCGAATTGTGCTCTACAGGGAAATATCCTCTGTGGACCGATGTTTATAGGCCGACGGGCAAACCGCAGGTTTTGGGGTAGCTTGAAAATGGGACGCGCCAACAATTTCGGCGCGTGTTTTGCGGCAGAGATGAAAGTCACCCATAAGAAACTTTCCTCATGGATGCTTGTTGCTTGGTCGTGTGGACAACATATATAGTGGGAGATGCCCATAGCTAGCTAGGCCATTCATATCAAACTCGAGTGATTATCACTAAGTTTACAATGAATATATTTCATGACACTTGATATTGGCCGGATAGTAGAAAATATATTTCATGACTATCGATCCCATATTAGTTAATTTATATTATTTCAATTGCTAAAATATTTTCATATTCTTTTAGAGTTCTAAAAAACACACTACACAAGGGATATCACTACCTTCTAGGTCCCGGTCATCAGATTTAGAGTAAAGTAGCTTAGCGACAGATTTAGACCTTTGTGCAACAAATACATGAGTTGGTGATATGTGCAAAAGAACAGGTTAAGTGAGTGTTTTGTGCAACAATGACAACAATAAGTGGAGTTTCGATCGTGCAAAGGATAAAAGGTGGAAGAGGGATCACACGGAAGGAGAAATTAAGAGAAAGGGAGAGCAGTGCCTCACGGGGCCGCTGTTATTTATGGTGAAAAGAAATGCTTCACTTTTTTCGGTGAGTGATGTTGACTGGCACACAGGGTTTCAGTTATGTAGACCTGCAGTGCAGGCTACGCGCCCGTCTAATATTCATTTTTTTCAGCGACAAAAGGGAGAGAGAGAGAGAGAGAGAGTCTTGACGACGCGTCTTTACTTGACAAAGAAGATTGCTGGGAGTTTGCCTACCTACCGCACGTGACTTGTGCTCACTGATGTGTGGGACCTACACGCATGGGACCACACGTAAGTGACCGACCTACTTTATTCTAGGGGTGCCCCTCAAGCTAATACATAATCTGCAACATGAAACTCTATTCGCTTATAAAATCTGAACTTTGAAATCCAATTTAATTTAAGTCTATTATTGGTCATATCAACTATCAAGTCTAAAATTACATTCTGAAACTTGTTCAACGCTTTCTCATGAATTATTATGGTAGTTTTTTAAAATCAAATGCTAATTGATTTGAGATAATAAAAAACATATATTATTGCACAACAATGGGATATTAAAATATCTATTTGTAAATAAAAATAAGAAGTCAATGTTGTGGTAAGTTAGGAGGTTCAAAGGGTAAACCAAATATAACGTTTTGTTCAATCTCATAGTTCATATTACCAAGTTTGATTATCCCTGGACAACATTGTTTGTTATAGTGTTCCCTAATTGGGCATGGTGGTGCATCTTGCCATTTCTAACAATGTTGATGACTAGACTTTTCAAGTTTTCGGTATAAAAAATCGTTTTTCATTTTCTAGATGATAAAATATGTTTTTTTGTGCATGGGGTAGAAAAGATATGGGTCAAAATGGCGCATCTACATTTTTTAAATAAATTACGCCATATTTTAATGACAAATCCCAAATTTACGGTTTTTAGTGCTTTCTAGCTAGTTTCGCACATTTAAATGACTTTATGCTGATTTATTGAAAGTAATTCAAATTTGAATTGTAGATATGTTATAACTTGGTCCTACAAGTCCCCATAAATAATTTTTATATACATATTACTTACTATATATAGAAACCAGCGATAGTACTGAAATATTCAACCCCTTTGCAGGATAATCATGTAAAACATTTTGACCTGGTTTTGAAATAAATAAATGAAACTGAAGAAAACCTGAAAAATGAAACCCTTCTACATGGAGTGTGCTTGTATGTGTTAGTTGACAGGGAAAATAAGAAACATGTGATAGGGTAGTGAAAAACAAAATGTCTTCACAAAGCGGACTATCGTGTATGAAGATTCATGGTTTGCAAGCCAAATGATATAGTTATGGCCATATTTGTGGCACAGTTTGTTACAATGTGCCCAAATTGGGCATGGTGGTGCATCTTGCCATTCCCAACAATGTTAATGACTAGACTTTTCAACTTTTCGGTATAAAAAATATTTTTTTCATTTTCTAGATGACAAAATATGTTTATTTTGTGAATGGTGTACATATAAGATACGGGTCAAACTGGCAACTCTACATTTTTTAGATAAATTACGCCATATTTTAGTGCCAATTCCCAACTTTTACGGTTTTAGTACTTTCAAGATAGTTTCGCACATTTAAACGACTTTATGCTGATTTACTGAAAGTAATTCCAATGTGAAATGTGGGGGTGTTATAACTTCGTCAAAGAAATCCCCCAAAAACATAGTTTAGGGTTGGGGGTAGATACGGAGTACATGATTTGTATGTTTTGAATATGTCTAGACCTTGTTTATCAACCTGAATGCTTAATTACTATATATATGACGTAAGAAGGCTATGTGCTTTGGGTTTTCATTTTTTTTGATTTTTTCTGAATTTTTATGCTCATTTGAATCTTGGTCAAATCCTAGGTTTGACTAGGATTTAAACAAACTTAAAACATGAAAATGAAAAGGTAAGCCTGGATCCTTCCTAGTCACTCTAAAATTAAGCTTTTGGGAAGTTTTAGAAATTTCCATGTTTGAAACCCGAAACCACTTCTCTTCATGCTTGACTTCATAAGACAAAGTTAAGGGTTAGGGGTAGATACATGCCTTTTCTGTTTTGAATATGTCTAGACCTTGTTCATCAACTTGAATGCTTACTATATATATATATATATATATATATATATATATATATATATATATATATATGGAAGGCTATATATATATGGTTTTTGGTTTTTGTTTTTTCTGAATGTTTATATATGCCCATTTGAATCTTGGTCAAATCCTAGGTTTGACCAAGATTTAAACAAGTTTAAAACATGAAAGTGAAAAGGTAAGCATGGATCCTTCTTAGTCATTCTAAAATGAAGCTTTTGGGGGGTTCTTGAAATCTCAATGTTTGAAACCCAAAACCACTTCTCTTCATGGTTGACTTCATAAGACAGATGAGTTTAGGGTTATGGGGTAGATACATGATTTGTCGGGTTTGAATATGTCTAGACATGCTTGTTTATCAACTTGAATGCTTACTATATGACCTAAGAAGACTATGCATGTGCATTGGTTTTTCATTTTTTGTTCTTTCTGAATGTTTATGCCCATTTGAATCTTGGCCAAATCCTAGGGTTTGACCAAGATTTAAACAAGTTTAAAACATTAAAATGAAAAGGTAATCATGGATCCTTCTTAGTCACTCTAAGATGAAGTTTTTGGGAGGTTTTCGAAATTTCCATGCATGTTTGAAACCCAAAACCACTTCTCTTCATGTTTGACTTCATAAGACAGAGTTTAGGGTTAGGGCTAGGGGTAGATACATGATTTTCTAGTTTGAATATGTCTAGACCATGTTTATCAACTTGAATCTTTGGCCAAATCCTAGGTTTGACCAAGATTTAAACAAGTTTAAAACATGAAAATGAAAAGGTAAGCCTGGATCCTTCTTAGTCACTCTAAAATGAAGCTTTTGGGAGGTTTTTGAAATCTCAATGTTTGAAACCCAAAACCATTTCTCATCATGCTTGACTTCATTAGATATAGTTTAGGGTTAGGTGTAGATACACGATTTGTCTGGTTTGAATATGTCTAGACCTTGTTTATCAACTTCAATTCTTACTATATGACATAAGAAGACTATATGTGCTTTGGTTTTTGATTTTTTAATTTTTTCTGAATGTTTATGCCCATTTGAATCTTGGTCAAATCCTAGGTTTGACCAAGATTTAAACAAGTCTATAACATGAAAATGAAAAGGTAAGCCTGGATCCTTCTTAGTCATTCTAAAATGAAGCTTTTGGGGGGTTCTTGAAATCTCAATGTTTGAAACCCAAAACCATTTCTCATCATGCTTGACTTCATTAGATATAGTTTAGGGTTAGGTGTAGATACACGATTTGTCTGGTTTGAATATGTCTAGACCTTGTTTATCAACTTCAATTCTTACTATATGACATAAGAAGACTATATGTGCTTTGGTTTTTGATTTTTTGTTTTTTTCTGAATGTTTATGCCCATTTGAATCAAGATCAAATCCTAGTTTTGACCAGGATTTAAATAATTTTAAAACATGAAAATGAAAAGGTAAGCCTGGATCCTTCTTAGTCACTCTAAAATGAAGCTTTTGGGAGGTTTTTGAAATTTCCATGTTTGAAACCCAAAACCATTTCTCATCATGCTTGACTTCATTAGATATAGTTTAGGGTTAGGTGTAGATACACGATTTGTCTGGTTTGAATATGTCTAGACCTTGTTTATCAGCTTCAATTCTTACTATATGACATAAGAAGACTATATGTGCTTTGGTTTTTGATTTTTTGATTTTTTTGAATGTTTATGCCCATTTGAATCTTGGTCAAATCCTAGGTTTGACCAAGATTTAAACAAGTCTATAACATGAAAATGAAAAGGTAAGCCTTGGATTTCCTACCCTTGAATCCATAGGAAACTTTGTTCTAATGCACTATAATAATCAACCGAGTTTTTACACCAACAGGTCTGTCACTTACGTGTGGTGCCCATGCGTGAGGTCCCACACTTCAGTGAGCACAAGTCAAGTGCAGTAGGTACGCAAACTCCAAGCCATCTTCTTTGTCAAGAGAAGACGCATCAGGATGCGTTTTGGAAATCTGTGGGTCCTTCTGGATCCTTCGGTTGTCCCTCTCACAAAAAAAAAACAAATCTCTCTCATTCTCGGCCTCGCTCGACTCGCTCGCTCGCTCCTCCTCACTGACAAACCCTGCACAAAAGTCAACATCATCACCCGAAAAAGGGGAGACACCATAATGCTCTCCCTTCTTCTCTCCTTCCGAGTGATCCCTCTTCCTCCGAGTTTCACTCGACGGGCAAACACACATGTGCTGCATAGTAATAATAATAAAAAGGTAGAAAAATCAACCTACGAATCTATAATTAAATACGTTAAACTAGGGTTTTGCCCAGTACTACAGATCAAGTTCATAAAAAATCCAACTACGGGGTTCAAACAACCCCATTTCTAATCCAAGATTTTTTCGACCTCATCCAAATGGCCTCAAACTATAGGGTTAATTAGCATCTAGTGCAGTATGTGTGAACATGTATGCACTATGTGTGCTATAACTTGTATGTCTTTCAAATTTGAACCAAATTTGAAATATATGAAATGGGGCTTTTGGCTTAAACGTTTGAAACCCAAAACGACTTCTCTTCATGCTAGGCATCATAAGACCGAGTTTAGGGTTAGGGGGTAGATACAGGATTTGTCTGTTTTGAATATGTCTATACCTTGTTTATCTACTTGAATATGCTTACTATAGATATATATGACGTAAGAAGACTATGTGCTTTGGTTTTTATTTTTTTATTTTTCCAGAATTTTTATGCCCATTTGAATCTTGGTCAAATCCTAGGCTTGACCAATATTTAAACAAGCTTAAAACATGAAAATGAAAAGGTAAGCTTGGATCCTTCTTTGTCACTCTAAGATGAAGTTTTTGGGAGGTTTTCAAAATTTCCATGTCTGAAACCCAAAAACACTTCTCTTCATGCTTGACTTCATAAGACAAAGCTAGTTTAGGGCTTTAGGGGGTAGATACATGATTTGTCTAGTTTGAATATGTCTAGACCTTGTTTATCAACTTCAATTCTTACTATATGACATAAGAAGACTATATGTGCTTTGGTTTTTGATTTTTTGATTTTTTTGAATGTTTATGCCCATTTGAATCTTGGTCAAATCCTAGGTTTGAC